>JARQOC010000007.1:7051536-7651536 GCA_033576535.1 Allobates femoralis | reverse complement strand
ATGGGGACATCACTATAAAAGGGAATCGGGATGGGGACATAATCACTAAAGGGATCAAAATGGGACATCACTACTAAAGGGGAATGGATGTGGGGACATCACTATAAAAGGGGATCATGATCACTACAAAGGAGATCAGTATGGGGGACATCACTACAAAAGGGGACCATGATCGATGGGGGACATCATTAGAAAAGGGATCAGATGGTGGACATCACTAGAAAAAGGGATCAGGATGGGGACATCACTGAAAAGGTGATCAGGATCGAGGACATCAGTAGAATGGACATTACTACAGGATGGGGACATTACTACAAGAAAGGGATTAGGATTTGTACTTTACTACATTGAGCAAAAATTCTGGTATTTCTAAAAATATCACTTAGTCCTACAAGAGATGCGGCCCCGCTATAAATGTTTTTCTATGTGCGCCACCAACCAGCCGAGTTTGAGACCCTGGCCTAGATGTTCCAATATCTGACTTCACCACTCCTCTTACATTTCGACTCCGTCTATAGGACAACAGGTTTGCCTGCCAAATTCCTCAATCGACTCATGTCCTCTCTTTAAAAGGGCCAATGTCTCCGTATAATTCCTGCCACCTCCTGCTTACCATTAAACGTTGTCCAAGTGGAATCCTATTCACTTGCATTTACTTTCCTCTCTTCGGAACAAACAGATATCACGTCTTACATTCGGATCTCTTGTTCACACTGATATAGGATCCCTGTGGATATCCTGTAGGGCCAAGCTATATCTGGTCTCCCAGCCAGAGAGCGACAGATGGGTGAGGTCGGTTATGGCGCTCCCTGTTACCTGGGTTTACATTGGCTTGGGTGGCTACGAGGGCTGTGGAGTGACTGGAGGCGTATAACCACGGTTACCTCTGATCACTGCGGTGTACACTGCTGTGTCTGGCTCCCTCTCTCTGACCACAGGGGACGATGCTGAAGCCTCCACGTGTGATGGGTTTCTGTATCCTGAAGTATCTACAGGTGCGGATCCCCGATGTCCGGTACGTCTTTGGACGAACTTCCACTAATTCCTCACTCCCTTTTGGCTTTGCTCCTTGCCTTCTGTCCCCACTCAGGCTTGCGGGACGTCAGAAGGGCCACTCCGGCTCACTGATTCGGGCCTAACCGTGGCACCGACCATCAGACCGTCTTCGCAGCTCTCCTAGCGTCTGCACACTCTGACTAACTCCTCCCCCAGCAGCAGTATTTATAGGGGAACTCACCTAAAGTCAGTGAGTATAGCTCCCCCTACTGTTCCGGGGTGGAAGATGTTGCATGTAGTAGGTACCTGCTGTGGAAACCCAGCTGTGCATTAGGGAAGTCTGTGGCTACCTGCGTGAGCAGTGCGCCACATACCCCCCCAGGTAATTTCAGTACTCCAGGACTAAGCATTTTTGTTTAACAAAAGGAATAACAATAATTAACATTTAGAACAGGTAACATATTTACAGAGTCTCAAAATATAAAAATTTACAAAAACCACTGCAAAATATTGGAAAAATAGAAAACAGGTAAGTCCATACGGTGCAAGTCCATTCACCGCAGGCTTTGAAAAAAAAAAAAAAGAAGAAGTTTGTTGCTACACCAGTCCTGTAACATGGTCCTTTTTAATTATAATCCAGGGAAAAGTTCAAAGGGATAAAGTCTTTCAAAAGTTCAATAAGTCCTCACAGGTAAAGTCTCTGTAGGCTCAACAGTTCAAAGTACACAGCAACATCTACTACGGGTGTTTTCGGCGTAGGAGTCCTAGGTACTATAGGGGCCTCTAACAATCATAAGTGCTGTAGGCCTCCTGGCCCTGGGGTCACCTTTTGGCCAAGTTTTTGCTCTCCCTAGACAGCTCCTTACGCCAACTCCCCTCACCCCTCTTTTGGTGTTGCGTACCTGGCTTTTGGCCTACTCTTCACCTTTTGGACACTATTTACATTCCTACTTTACAATGACTATTTACATGTTTACTTTTTAGTGTATTCTACCTTACATTACTGTGCCCACTCTCCATACCTAGATGGGGGTTGACCTTCTGTGCTTCTTTGTGATCTACACACTACAGGTGTCACTGTCTCAAGTGATGTTTCTAGTGAAGGGCTTGGTGCAGGTATGTCAGGTAAGCATCTGCGTGGCCTTAGTCTCACTACAGGGCTAGAAGGTGTACCAATTGCAGCATCTTCAGATTCTCTGGCAACAGTATTTCTTCCTGATTCCTTTGTACCATCTCTTCTTGAGGCTGGTAAAAGTTTATTAAAGGCATTAGGATGGCTCCATCTTGTTGAGGTCAATCTTCTGGAAAATCTCCTAAAATGGTTGAGATTACCTTTTCCTTTGGTTCTTCATTTGAACTTACTTCTTGTACTGGTTCTGACTCTTGGATTGGTTGAGTGGGGGTACTTTGGTTTTCCCAGTCAGTTGAACACTTTTTGATGTGGTTTCTGGATACAGTCTGAGTGGTTTTTCCACCGTTCTTGCTGATAAGACACACTTTGCTATTGTTATGACCAGAATCCAATAGAGCGTAGGGTTCTTGTTCCCACTGATTGTCCAGTTTGCGCTGGGTTCTTTTTCTCATTAGCACAATACTGCCAGGTGTAATTGGCTCTGCTGGAGCATATTTGTTATAATCCCTTTCTTGTTTTTCACAGGCTTTCTCCAGGTTATCTTCTACACAGGCTTGAACCATTTTGTATTGTTCGAGGCGATTGGCATTCCAATTAGGTATTGTGTCTTCTGCCTTGGGATCAACTACACCGAGTTCTGAGTCTACGGGTAACTTTCCTGTGTGGGCTCTCATCAGGTAGGCTGGTGTACAGTTCGTAGAGCTTACTGGAATGCGGTTGTACATATCAACCAAGTCTGGTAGTTTCTCCGGCCATTGGTTTCTTTCATCCAAGGGTAAATTTTTCAGCATGTCAATGAATATTCCATTCATTTTCTCACATAACCCGTTGGCTTGGGGATGATATGGGGTTGTTCTGATCTTTTTTCACCCATACATGTGGCAGAACTCTTGGACGATCTCCGCTTCAAAGGCTGATCCTTGATCTGTGAGGACCTGTTCCGGGTATCCCAATGTTCTGCAGAATACGTTCTGGAACATTTTAGCAGCAGTGGCAGCTGTCAGGTCTTTTACAGGGGCAACCATTAAGAATCTTGAGTATTGTTCTACCATGGTCAATGCGTAAGTGTAGCCGGATCTACTTGGAGCCAGTTTTACATGGTCCAAGGCCCTGTAAGTCTTTTCTTCTCAGGCTGCAGGGTTTACAATTCTTACATCATCTTTCAATGGATGTCCACATGCTGACCCAAAAGAACCTATCTCTCAGTAGCATCTCTAGCTTCTTCCACCCGAAGTGACCAGTCTGGTTGTGATAGGCGTTCCAGACCACATGGATTTTGGATTTTGACACGATGATTTGCCAGACCATCTCGTGTGTTCTTGGGTTAATGTACCTCCGACAAAGCTTCACCTGGTATATGAACAGCTTGCTCCGCTCACTCCACAGATGTTTGACTTCAGGTTGGGGATTTTCTGGCAGTTTTGCTGACTCCTGGGTTATCAGTTGTTTGATCAAACTGACAGCTGGGTCATTATCTTGCACCTCTTTCCAATCGACGTGGGGCAACGGGTTCACCATTCTTGCAGGAGGGTCTTGACGGGTTTGCTGGCACTGGGTTACTCTTAGTTGATGGAAGGCAGGTAACTCCACTTCTTCCAGCTCGTCTTCATCTACACCCTCATCTGACAAGTGAGACATTCTGGATAAGGCATCTGCATTTCCATTCTGGTGCCCAGCCGATACTTGATGGTGAACTGGTAGTTGGACAATCGGGCCATCCATCTCTGTTCCATGGCTCCCAACTTCGCAGTCTCCAGGTGGGTCAGCGGATTGTTATCCGTGTAGGCTGTAAATTTGCTAGAGGCCAGGTAGTGTTTGAACCTCTCAGCGACGGCCCAGACCAAGGCTAGGAATTCCAGCTTAAAGGAACTGTAGTTCTCTGGGTTCTTCTCTGTGGGGCGCAGCTTCTTACTGGCATAGGTGATCACCCTGTTCTGCGCCGCGAAAACATAGGCGTGCCAAATAGATTTTCACCGCACCCAAAACACGATCATTGAACAACGCAATAGCGTCCTAATTGGCCAGCCTGCGCTGGAAGGCTGGCTAATACATGACTCCATTGTCGCTGAGTTTTTCAAAGAATACACGCTCGTGTCTTGACAAGTCTTGACACAGGAGCGGTTTGGAGCTGGACAGTGGCTTGCACTACCCAATGTTTTGCTATGTGTGCGTCTATAGCTGAAGGTGGGAACATACACACAATGCTTAGCACATATGTGCCTACATTGGTCCATGCCATGGCACAGCTGCCATTGCACCACTCAACTATGTGTGTGTACACATGTTTGCGTGTAATGGACTGTACCTACACCCCCACAAAAACCTGTGCTGGATGAATGTGTGTGGACACGTGTCCCTGTGGCCACAACACATCACAATGGATATATACACACAGTTGCGCCATACACTGTAGCCCAAAGGGCTGAACCTGTATACTGCATATTAACACACAATGTTTCACAGACACATCAATAGCTTTGAATGGGCCACATACCTCTGTGCACAGCATAAAGCTATGTGCAACTGCCCTGTATCCCCAAGTAACAACACACACACATAGTTTTTTGGATCCAAATTTGAATAATTATTATTTTTGGGCACATTAAAAAAATAAGGACAACAACACAAACAAAATAACAGAACAAAAAAGTGTTTACATCACACAAATAAATGGAAAATGGTGAGAAATAAGGTTATACAATAAACATGGCAGAGTGTGCAGCACAAAAAAAAATCACTAACTAACTAACTAACTAACTAAACATTGTTCACACAGATAAACCAAAACATAATACTCATGGTGCAGCCACCATGGTGAGTACACCATCCACATCATGTTCATGCCTCACAGCACCAGCCACACTACATCTGCTGGTGCTGCCAGGCCACTGCCCCAGGGCCTTTAACATAGGAGCAGTATACGTCTCTACTGTTCCTGGCATCCTGCAGAGTCCGACCCTGGCTCAGCGGCTGGAGTGGCGCCACACCATGGTCGGTATCAAGGCAAGCCCCTGGATGGACCTCCCCTGTTGTGGGGTCGACGCAATCCACAAGACTTACTGGCATGTATGATGACTGATCCCTATGGAAATTATGCAGCACACAGCAGGCCAACACTACCACATCAATAGATTCCAGTTTCATATGCATACGTGTATGAAAAACCCGGAATGTATTGGCCATGATTCCGAACGCATTTTCAACCACACGGCAGGCCCGGGATAGCCGGTAATTGAAAATGCGCTGCTCAAAAGTAAGGGTCCTCTGGGAATATGGCCGTAGTAGGTGTGCCTGAAGTGGGAAGGCTTCATCCCCCACAAACGCAAAGTTGAGATGATGGGTTGTCTCTTCATTTGAGGGCAAGTTCAGTCCACTTGTCCTTAGGTCTTGCGCCAAGGAGCAGTGTGCGAACACCCCCCCATCTGAGATACGCCCGTTCATTCCAACGTCCACGTAGAGGAACTCATGGTTCGCATCCACTAGGGCCATGAGGACAATACTAAAATATCCTTTGTAATTGTAATACAAAGACCCCGAGTTTGGGGGTTTAGCTATCCTCACGTGCTTACCAACCAATGCACCGCCAGAGTTTGGAAATTGCCAGCGGTCTTCAAACCCTCTGGCTACTTCCATCCATTGAGCAGGTGTTTCTGGAAACTGCATATAGGATGGCAGTAGAGCACTCCAGATGGCCTCACACGTCTTATTGCAGGTCGGTCCAGGAACCGCAAAGTTACTGCCAAACGCTCCTCAGCTGATACAGCTCTACGCATCACAGTGTCCTGACGGGCTATCAATGGCCTTATGCATTCCAAAAGGAATGTGAAAGAGTCCTCAGACATATGGAGGTAGTTCCTGAAATCATGCGGACTACGATCCTCCAGCTCACGCACCAGCTGCATGTGGCTCCTGGTGTCCCGGCGGCGAAGCCAATCCTGAGCCCACACACGCTGTGGTCTGCAAGCCTGCAACCTCTCATATTTATCCTCCAGCCACAATTGCTATTCCACCAAGGCAAGAGCCACGATAACATCTCCATCAGGGTCGAACATCATCTCACGTACCAACACCTGAAAAAATGATACAAGTACAAGAATGAATCTTCACACATCATCTAAACAAACCACCTCCTTCCCTATACATCTTGTGCCCACTTGACCAGAGCATACCCAACTGTGGTCAGCAGCCCACACACAGATATTTCCCCATTCCAAGGGCCAACCCAACATTGCCCAGGAAAATACCCAAACCTGGTCACTCAACAGCCCTGACCCTCCTGGATCCCTTGTCAAATGCAAAACATCCTGAGCGTAAGGCCACATACGTGGCCATAATGTTCATGTGTGACCACAAGGCATGGCCCACCACGTACTTCACATTATTTTCATATTTTTGGATTAACCATCTATACTATGTAATTATACGCGTACCACAGCCTTTGTGTGTCATGCTCAATATATCACGGCACGAAGCAGACTATTGAATACTCATCATGTCCAAAACACTTCCGTGATGTGTTGTGAATGCTGGATGTCCAGAGCCATACATTCGCAGATGCCACAAGCTCCACTCCATTTCTGTTTATAGACTTCTATATCCCAGTGTGTGTGGTCGACGACAGTACTATGTGTCCTCAATTCAGATGCTCCTCAAATAAAGACACACGCATCCTTCAAACATGATCCTATATGGCAAAGGCAAAATGGCTAATCAAACACAATATGGTTTTGTTTGTTCAAACACTCCTGCATCCATTTGTCAGTACACAATAGTATATCTGGGCCCAAAAAACGAATAACTACATATCCCACCACTTGGGCGTCACGTAGACTACACAATAGCGATCCCAAATATTATGGGGCTATAAATGCAAAAAAACACATAACAGATCATGTTGGCACATCAGTACTTACTTAATGACTCTGGGCAGCAAGGGTGTCCGACAGCGGCCTTGAGAGCATTTTATATGTGAAGCAACCAATCATAACGCAGTGGCGTCTTCTAATCTACGCAGCCGCCTGGGCGTACGCAGGTGGGAAAAAATTGTGGACCAAAATTTTTTTTTTGGGATTGGTCAGGTTGAGTTTAAATAATCCGTGGTGGGGCGTGACCCCTGCCCCGACTGGAATGTGCATTGAGCTAGTAGTGTCTCATCACAAGTTCTCTGTTGGACAGACGTTAAGTGGGGGCACATGCTATTGGGAATTTCAAGACGTTATTTTCCGTGTGCTGCACACACATCTGTTGGCTGATGTTTGTGCACATTAGGTCAGGCTTCAGGTCGCGTCATGTAGAATTGTATTTAGCGACACGTAAGCATCGTTAATACACGCATTGTCCAGTAGTACACATTATGTTCTGTGAGAATCTTGCCAGGACAATATGTGTACTGCAGAACTATGTTTAGGCCAAAGTATGTGTGTATCTGATGTGTGTGTTGAAATGTCCTTAGTTACATAATGTGTGTCATTTGTAATGATAGGCCTTCACATATTCAAGTGCAGTTGGCCAAAATACATATATCACGTCACCTGTAAAACATGGACCATGTATGGACCCATGTTAACGACAACAATGCTTTGCCCCAGCCAACCTAACTGCCCAAACACATGTTATTCGTCTGTCAGGACATGGGCTGGACACACAGAGTAGGGTGTAACGTCTGACTTTTTTTTTGGCAGATGGCTGAGTATCACGAGTTTGTGACCCAACTCATCACGATGTACCAGGCACACGAATGTCTGTGGCGGGTGTCACTGCCTGTCTATCATGATCAGGCAGCACGGGCTGCGGCCTACGTGCCGCTGCTGGAGCTGTGTAAGCAGCTTTAACCTCAGAAGAACTGGACAGCGGCGCTGGTTGCGGCGAAGATCAAAAGCCGCAGACACAAGCTGTGGATGGAGGCCTGGTCCGGGGCTGGAGCTGAGGAGGTTCCTAGGCCCAATCTCTGGTACTATGAACTCCTCAGCTTCACCCTGGGCCAAGAGGGGCCTCGTGGAACACGGTGCAGAAGGTGGGTAATTGTGTTTGTGTGTTTGAGGTACCCAGCATGTTTTTGGCACTGATGTGTGGTTTTGCGCACCTGTGTTATTCATCATTGTGCTTCTCTACCACCTTTCCTTTTCACTGTTCTTTTCTATCCGTTTTTGGGTCTGAGTATTTTCAGATTGATTTGTGTTTTTTAAAGGCCACTTTACCTACCAATGTGGACCCTCAGGTGAGTATACTGCACTTGTGTACTTTTTGGCTTTTTCTTCTCCAAGCGAGTGTCTTTTGCTGTTCTCCGTGGTGAGCTTGCCTCTATGTTGTGTGGGGTGTTTGGTTGTGGTATTATCATCAATTATATTGCATCATGTGGCTTATTTGTTTCTTTCGTTTGTTTGTTTTTCAGGCCCCTCTGGAGCCTGGCTTCAGTGAGGAG
This sequence comes from Allobates femoralis, assembly GCA_033576535.1. Classification (NCBI taxonomy): domain Eukaryota; kingdom Metazoa; phylum Chordata; class Amphibia; order Anura; family Aromobatidae; genus Allobates; species Allobates femoralis. The sequence continues at coordinate 7,642,987 of JARQOC010000007.1, read as the reverse complement.
GAGTCAGCAGCTGGCGAGGCTCTCCCATCCACCTCAGCGGGAGAGCCAGTGCCCGGGACCAGTGGTGAGGGGGCCGGGCCCAGGTCCCTGCTCTGAGATTAGACGTCGAAGACCACCAGCCCCACCCAACACTGAGCTGGGTACCTGGGCGAAACGGGTCCTCCTTGATCGTGAGAGGACCCCCAGCTCTGACTTCAGGTACATTGCCAGCGAAATGCTGGCCCGCATGGAGCCAGAGCAGCGGAACATCGCAGAGCAAGCCATGTTTCGTGTCCTGGAGGCGGGCGTGGATGGGTCCCTGCAATTGGGGGCGTCGTGGACGTTCCCCCCGTAGACCACCCCAGGGCCCACTGCGCCCACCAGACGCATAGAAAGAGGACACAAACTAGTGATACTCCACCTCCCCCTAGAAGAAACACCAGGCGAACTGCGTCCTCCCAGGGCCGATGGGTTTATGAAGAGGAGGAGGGTGAGGCCCCATTGTCTGATCCAGCAAAGGAGGAGGAAGAACAAGAGAACTACTAGCCAATGCACAACCTTGGCCTATAAATTTTTTGTGGACATTATATAGGCCTTGTGTGGCCCATTTCCTTTAAAAAAACATTTACTTTTCAAGGAAAAAAAAAAAAAAAAAAATTCTGTTGAACTACACTATGTCCATATCTATGTCACATACACCAGTGTGTGTGTGTGTGTGTGTGTGTGTGTGTGTGTTGGGTTATGTGGGTGTCATTTAGGAGACATTGATGTCATATTGGGGGGCATGGCGGTTGTAATGGTACAGTATGTTGACATATTTACTATGTCACGCCATATACCTGTGGTTCCAACGTGGGCCAGTGTGTTTTTGAAAACGGAAAAAACACCAACTTTAACCTGTATGTGTTGCAACAAGGGATGACACAGGAGGTTGCTGGGCATATTTTTGTTCACCAACATGTTGCAAAAACATTGCCATCTCAAACCACAAGGCTGGTTTAGCTTAGGAGTAGCCAATACAGACTACCCACGATCCCAATGTGGGACACTATAATAAAAGAGGCCAACGTGGCCTTAAACAAAAAAAGGTGCCAACATGGCAACAGGGGAAAAAACAATGGTCCAACATGGACAACAATGGTTAGGGGCGTGTGGTCCCTTTATTGGGTGGGGGGTGATGGGTTACGGCCCCTGCAGGACTGGGCTCTCTGGATGGCAAGGATCATGGCACCCAAGCGGGCAAGGTGTTGCTGCCCTTCTTGGTGTGCCCTCTCCATCTGCTGCTGGGCCTCCTGGTGAGCCAGCAGCAGCTCGGCAATAGTTGGTACACCTGTAGTGGAAATAAGGAGATTAGTGATTTACCTGGGTATGTGTAGGAGGTTATTTGAGGGAATTGTAATTGATCATATGTACACTGCACATCACCATCCCGGGTAGAGATGAGCCACCACCCTGGTGTTCGAATTCGATTCGATTCGTCGAATTTGATGTGTGTTCATCGAATGTTCGTCGAATGTTCGTCGAACAACGTCGAACCCCATTGAAAACAATGGAAGGCAAACACAAACACATACAAACACATAGAAAACACCTTCTAAGGTGTCCAAAAGGTGGCAAACTACTCAAAACACACAACAAACACATGGAAAAGTGACAATTGCATATAAAAATGCAAAAGAAAAGAGATGGACGAGTAAAAAGAGAAGACACAGATATAGGCATGTCATGCCCCTCTAAAATCCGTTTTTACTCCAGTATTTGTAAGGCATCATGCAGACGATGAGTATTTGGAGAGTTTTACTTTGGTTTTAGTAAGACCATGTTCAGACGAGGAGAACTTGGTGAGTATTACTTCAGTATCTGTAAGGCCATGCTCAGACAAGGAGAACTTGGTGAGTTTTACTTCACTATCTGTAAGGCCATGTTCAGACAAGGAGTACTGGGTGAGTTTTACTTCACTATCTGTAAGGCCATGTTCAGACGAGGAGTACTTGGTGAGTTTTACTTCACTATCTGTAAGACCATGTTCAGACGAGGAGTATTTGGTGATGTTTTTCCTCACTATCTGTAAGGCCTCATGCAGACTATGAGTATTGTGTCACATTTAGGGGACTACAAGAAGAGTCTCCATTTTTTCAAAAAATTTGGGCACAGACACCACTTAAGTGGCATCAATTGCCCCACAATTACAAAATTTAAATGGTTACTTTTAGGCCAAAAACCACAAGGCTTCATTCTCCCCAGGATGATACAGGGGTAGAAAAGTCCTTGCGTGCCTTGTTCATCTTTATGAACGTTAGTCTGTCCACATTCTGGGTGGACAGACGCGTGCGCTTTTCTGTCAGCACACCACCAGTAGCGCTGAAGACATGTTCCGAGAGAACGCTGGCTGTGGGGTATGACAAGATCTCCAAGGCATGAGTGGCGAGCTCAGGCCATTTTTCCATTTTAGAAGCCCAAAATGAGCAAGGCTCCAGTTCCCCAGTCATGGCATTGATGTTAAGTTGGAGTTACTCGTGTACCTTCCGCTCCAGGCGTTGACTATGTGTCAGACTTCTCGTGTCTTCAGGCCTTGCAAACGATGGTCTGAAAAAATTGTGGAACGACGCAAAGAAATTGGTGTTAACACCACCACCTATGGTGTTACTGGTATGGTGTGAGTGATGATGACTCGACAGTCCCATGGTTGACAAGTGAGAAATGTGAGATTCACTCTGTCTACCACTGGTGGTTTGTGGAAAAGCCGATCTCAGACTATGTATCAGCTTCTGCTGATGCTTCTGTTGATACTCCTGCATGTGTGCGTCCCTTTGTATGGCTGGAATTATGTCAGCAAATTTGGTCTTGTACCGGGGATCGAGGAGTGTGGCAACCCAGTAGTTGGCATTGCTTCTAATTCGGACAATCCGAGGGTCATGTTGCAGGTAGTGCAGCAAGAAGGCGCTCATGTGTCTTGTGCATCCAGGAGGACCAAGTCCTTGTTGTGTTGTTGGTGGGGAGGTCAGAATCATGCTTCCTTCCACTTCCCTCTCCTCCCAACCTCGCACAACAGAAATGTCATTAAGGTCTCCCTCATCTGCTGACTCTTCCATACCCATCGCCAGTTCCTCCTCCATTTCTTCCTGGGCTCCTGCACCTTCCTCAGGAGTTTGGCTGCCACCATGCGCCCTCGTTAATCCCTCTCCCCCACCCTCCCATGACTGCCGTCTTGTTGCTGCCAAACATGAGGACCTTGGAGATGTTGCCATCCCTTCCGCATAGGACTCCTCCTGTACTTCCTCCACCTCTTCTTGTCCCACCACCTGACTCTGAATATTGTTTAGTGTCTGCTCCAGCATGTAGATGACCGGAATAGTCATGCTGATAATGGCATCGTCAGCACTAAACATCTTCGTCGCCATCTCAAAACTGTGCAGAAGGGTGTATAGGTCCTTGATCTGAGACCACTCCTGAATCGTGATCTGCCCCACCTCTGGATCTCGTTGGCCCAGGCTATACGTCATAACGTATTGCACCAGGGCTTGGCGGTGCTGCCACAGTCGCTGCAACATGTGCAGAGTAGAATTCCAGCGTGTCGGCACATCGCATTTCAGCCGGAGAACGGGCAAGCCGAAAGACTTCTGAGGCGAAGCAAGTCGTTGAGCTGCGGGATGCGAACGCCTGAAGTGAGCACACAGCGATCGTGCCCTCTGCAGAAGCCCATCTAGGCCGGGATAGTGTGTCAAAAATTGCTGGACAACCAGATTCAACACGTGAGCCATACAAGGCACGTGTGTGATATTACCCCGGGGAAGAGCCGCAACCAGGTTTGCAGCATTGTCACACACGGCCTTCCCTGGCTGCAGGTGGAGTGGAGACAACCATTGCTGAAACTCGGTCGCCAGAGCTGACCACAACTCCTCAGCTGTGTGACTTACGTTTCCAAGGCATTTGAGGGTAAAGACCACCTGATGGCATTGAGCCCTGCTGCCAGCATAGTTGGGAGATGTGCAGGATTCCTTCTCTGCCGTTACAATGCAGGTGGCATTACCAGACAGGCCTTGGGCAGAGGTGGAGGACCGAGACGAGGTTAAGGAGGCAGAAGCAGTGGAGAAACTCCTACCTACAGAGGATTGACGCACAATTCGTGAGGAAGGCAAAAATTGGACAGCAGACCCTTCTCCAGCTCTCACCATAGTTACCCAGTGCCCAGTCAGCGACATGTAATGCCCCTGTCCATGCTTACTGGTCCAAGTGTCTGTGGTGAAATGCACCATGTCACATACAGAGTTTCTCAAGAAAGCGGTGATGTTGTCTGCGACATGCTGGTGTAGCGCAGGCACACCTTTCTTGGAGAAGTAGTGGCGACTGGGCATCTGGTACTGGGGCACTGCAACGGACATAAGGTCTCAAATCCTCTGTGTCCACTAGGCGGAAAGGCAGCATTTCTGAGCTTGCAGATGGTGAAATTCAAGCGCTTAGCTTTCTCATGACTTGGAGGAAATGGCCTTTTACTTGTCCACATCTGAGGGACGGAGGGCTGGCTGCTGTGTTGAGATGGGATTGAGTAGGGTGTCACTAGCAAACTGCAGGTCTGGGAGGAAGGTGCAGGTGAACATGTACTGTGGCCTTCATCCAAAGGTGGTACTCTCGATGTCTGAGAGAGCTCCACACTAGCAGCATTGTCCACTTGAAAACCAAGTGACGACCTGCCAATCACACTGCCTGTTGCGGGTAAAGAGGTGGAAGGTCTACATCCAAAAGCATGTGTGACAGCTGTCCCCACAGTCACAGAAGATGAAGAGCACCCGGATGCACTTGATGGGGCAGATGGTGGTAGGCCCGCCCCGGTAGCCCGCATTCTAGCACGGTGAGCTTCCCACTGCGACTTGTACTTCATGTCCATGTGGCGGTTCATAAATGAAGTACTCAAGCTACTGAGCTTTTGGCCTCTGCTCAGAGATTGGTGACAAATCTTGCAGATGGCATGAGTTGGGAGATCCTTGGCGATGTCAAAGAAGGCCCAGGCTAGGCAAGGCTTAGAGCCCATGTGAGCTGCAGAGGCATCACGACTTGTGCTCAGAGGCAGAGTTGTGGCTGCAGATGCAGTTGTTGACGTGCTTCCAGCACTCCATCTATGTCACGGAAGGCACAACCTAACCTCATCTTCAGTAGCATCCTCCTCCACCTCCTGTGCTGACCTCATTGACTGGCTTACTGTGGGTTGACAGTAAGTGGGATCTCCAACCTCATCATCATTCTCTGTGTTCTCACACCCCTCGTCCTCCTCAGAGACAACCTCTTCCTGCCTTGACCAAAAACTTAGCTTGTCAATCCAATCCGGTATCTGAGTCTCATTAGCATCATCCTCCTTGTGTCCAGCAAGAGTAGTTACTGTTAGGGAATGAGGGTCTACATGAACGTCAGAACCTTCTTCATCTGGGCCTGGATCAGACTCACAAAGCTTCTGGGCATCAGGGCAGATTATTAACTCGTCTGGACTCACTGCAGCTTTGGAACTGACTTCTGATTCCCAGGCTATTGTGTGACTGAACAGCTCTGCAGACTCAACCATGTGTGTTACCCCAGACTCAGTAGGGGGGCTGGAGACTTGGGAGCTTGGAGGAATGAAGTGCGATTGGGCTGACACCTCAGATGACTGGAGGGTTTGTGATGTAGTAGTTGAGGTGGAGGAGAGACCACTTGGTGGAGTAGTTGCGATCCATTCAAGCACCTGCTGTTTTTGATCCTCATTTACAAGTGGTACCGATGCTCGTGTCTGTAAGAAAGGCATCATATCCGATTGGCCACGTAAAGAAGTTGACATTTTACTTTGCCTGGAAGATTGTCTTTCTTCAGTAGATGTTGATGTAGATTTAGCATCTACCCCACGGACACAAACTTTTTTTCCCTTTCTACCACGCCTACTCCCATTCCCACCAGCAGCAGGCCTTTTGCCACTCATTTTGTATGGGACAAAATTTACAACTGTACAGTTGTTGGACAACAAAAAGCTGGATGTAAATCAAGCAGAGGTGACTGAACCAACACTGCTACTTGACCTAAAGTGAGACCTGGGCAAGGTGCAGTTAAAAATTAGAAGAAACTACACAGGCGTTGTAGTTGTTTGTATTAGAAGTGGCCTACACTACTTCTTTTTGGCTGGGGTCACACATAAGCCCTCAGTCCGTTTTTGGCTTCAGTTTTGTTAATTTTTTTTTCTAAGTCCAAAAACTGACAGAAAAACGCATTGGGTGTAATAAACACCCTGTGCGTTTTTCTCTGGAGCTCAAAACATTGCCCTGTCCGTTTTTGAGCCAAAAACGCAGTAAACAGCGTTTTTGGCATCAGTTAAAAAACGCATGCGTTAACGCATGCGTTTTTTTAACATGGGGCCCTATGGGAAACGCATGCGTTAACGCATAGCACATATAGGCATCTGCGTTAACGCATGCGTTAACGCATATGCGTTTTTCATGAAAAAATGACTAAGTCCCAAAAACGTTCAGAAGTGCAGGAGGCTCAAAAAGCACCCCCAAAAAAACGGACTGGTGATGAAAAGGACTTCCAAAAACGGATTTCTATGTGTAACCCTGGCCTCTGTGGCACTGCTACTTGACCCAAAGTGAGACCTGGGCAAAGTGCTGTTAAAAATTAGAAGTAACTAACTACACAGGCGGTGTAGTTGTTTGTATTAGAAGTGGCCTACACTGCTTCTTTTTGTGGCACTGCTACTTGATCCAAAGTGAGACCTGGGCAAGGTGCAGTTAAAAATTAGAAGTAACTAACTACACAGGCGGTCTAGTTGTTTGTATTAGAAGTTATCTACACTGGCTTCTTTTTGTGGCACTGCTACTTGACCCAAAGTGAGACCTCGGCAAGGTGCAGTTAAACATTGGAAGTAACTAACTACACAGGCGGTCTAGTTCTTTGTATTAGAAGTGGCCTACACTGCTTCTTTTTGTGGCACTGCTACTTGACCCAAAGTGAGACCTGGGCAAGGTGCAGTTAAAAATTAGAAGAAACTAACTACATAGGCGGTGTAGTTGTTTGTATTAGAAGTGGCCTACACTGGCTTCTTTTTGTGGCACTGCTACTTGACCCAAAGTGAGACCTGGGCAAAGTGCAGTTAAAAATTGGAAGAAACCAACTACATAGGCGGTGTAGTTGTTTGTATTAGAAGTGGCCTACACTGGCTTCTTTTTGTGGCACTGCTACTTGACCCAAAGTGAGACCTGGGCAAGGTGCAGATAAATATTAGAAGAAACTAACTACACAGGCTGTGTAGTTGTTTGTATTAGAAGTGGCCTACACTACTTTTTTTTGTGGCACTGCTACTTGACCCAAAGTGAGACCTGGGCAAGGTGCAGTTAAAAATTAGAAGAAACTAACTACACAGGCGGTGTAGTTGTTTGTGTGGCGCCCCGCAACGAGTGCGTCACAGGAGGGTATTGCAGCCAAGACAGCAGCAATATTCTCTGACAAAGCAATGACACAGTTAAAACTCAGAGCTCCATACCCTACATGCATCATCAGCATAGAGGGCCAATAAGGTCCTGGTGGGCGGAGTGTAGAGGTAGAGAGTTTAAGGGCAACTGAATTGGCAACGTAGGAGAAGGGAGCGAAAACAACAAGCTCTGCAACCTAGGAGAGGGGGCCTGCACAGTCCCGTGCAGCCCCCTGGCCATCACCCCCGGTTGAGTGCCATTACTCCGGTGCCTTAAAAACCAGTCTACGGGCATCTACATGCGGGCTCAAAACCATCCCGTGCCCATCAACCACCGGTCTACTGGTACTGAAGCTAGTAGTTGTTCAGCACTACTATGCGAACCAGGAGTGGAGGGACCGCTTTACAGGAGAACCCCATCACCGCCGCACACACAGAGTCATCTAGCCAGCGGAGTACCCACTAAAAGGACCCAAGGCTCCCCACAAATCCGGCCAGAATTCTCCGGTAGGGCAATTGAAGCAGCCTCCTTGTACCCGACCTGGCATTCCAAGGCGATCACGGCAACACAGCTTAGTTAGAATGGAGGAACAACGCGGAGCTCTGAGAAACACTGGTCATTGCTGAGTCCACCCGGTCCGTTACCCAAGAACTGTATGCCATGTATCACCTGCTGGTTACAGTAAAGTACCCGTTGCAGAGACTTCCAGTGTCCGTGCTTTCTTTAGAACCGTCCATCTCCGCAGGAGGAAAGTAACCGCAGCTGCCTCACAACATCTTGCGCAGCTCCTGGCTCCGGGGATCACCGCTCAACCTTTGTGGAGCATACCATCTTGCTGCATAACATCCCCCGGAGGCCCAAGCAGCGCCGGTGGGTATCACCGGATCACTCATAGGTGGCGTCACGACTTAAACAACCTTTAAATCTGTTCAGCCAAATTCACTTTGAATCTGCACCACCGGGCCCACTTCAGCAGGCGCGGTTCCGTGACAAGGAGGAAGAAGCTATGCCTGCCCCGTGAAGTCCCGGCGGACGGCTGGGTGTCAGACAGAATAGCGTCACGAACAGGATACGAGCAGACCCGTTCCTTAACGGGTATAATGTGCTTAAAAAGACTTTATTTCATCAAAAAGGACTTTGTTCATCCCAAAAAGAACTTTTCCCCGCCTTTTCACCATTGGGCCAAGATGGCGTCCAAGATGGCGATCCCCACCATGTGAACTACCACGTGCAGGCCAAGGGGTGAGCCTCCGCCCCTCTTCATGGGAGGGCCCAAGGCAGAGGTGTCAAAATCATTGTCCGCCCTGATTGCTGGAAACAACCATGGGGGCGGGCCAAAGACTTTTTCCCACGATGGACTACAAAAACCCCCAAGAAAGTGGGAGTGTCAGAGGCTTTTCCACCAGCCCACCAAGAGAACGGTTACCGGTTTGGACGAGTGTGGTTCCTCCAAGAAGATGACCAGCATGAGACTCCACGATCTAATGCAGGAGGTCGAGGCAGAGGCCAGAGCAGCCATAGGCCATCCGGGTCCGGGTCCTGTCCTTACAATCGACGGTAACCCCGACTTTTGGCAGGAGGCATTGCAAGACCTCCGGGTGAGGCTTATGGAGTCGGCAGAATGGACAATCCGCAGCTGGAGCGCGAGTCTGGGCAGCCGACTTCACCAAGCTATCCAGCAGAGCCGTGCAGGCGCATCCACTTCAGAACCGGACAACAGCTCCTGTTTCGCCGCCTCACCAGAGCCAACCACCTGTCCTGCTTCGTCGCCTGAGCCTATAAACCGCTATTTGCCCCGTTCCGGAGTCCAAGACCCCCGCCGAACCAGTTCCAGAGCCGGAGCTTACAACTCGCTCCAAAACAGAAGCCGATACTTATCTGATTCCCGCTGAGGAACCCACGACTGGTCTCACCACTACTCCATAGACTGCTACTTGTCTCTCCCCTGAACCGGAGGCCTCCTCTGCAACTACAGAGGCCTATCTGGTCACCGGGATAGAGACACCACTGCCTGAAGTCACCGCCGAAGAAGCAGGCAGCCTAGAAGCCCTGCAGGACGACCCCGAGGAGAATTCTGTAGCACAGCCACCCGTCTGCCAGGAAAGATCCAGCCCAGCATCTCCACCTGCCGAGCAGCCCGATGTAATCGTTAAGGCAGAGGAGGATGATGACGACGACGAGACCCACAGCACCGCTGAGGACCTCTACACCGGTTTTGCCTGGGGAGATACTGAGGAGCCTCCGGCCGAGCAACCAGCTCGGGTATGTTGGGCGGGTGCAGCCGCGATGCCTTCTCCGGTGCCGTTTACCCGGGTGCCCATCCAGACTTCCTGCCAAGCTCAAGCTGTCCAACAGCCCACACGTTGCAGTGACTATATCCACGCCCCGTACCGCACAGACGATGATGTACGTCTCCTCCGCCGAGAGCAGTGGCGAGCTCGTGTACACCCCAACATGGAGGCCCGTGCCGAGGCTCGTCGCCAACCCCCGTTACCTGAGGAACTTCGCAAGGAAGGTAGAGTGACCTCGTTCAACCTATCTACCGGGTGTGGTTTCGCCATGGAGGAGGGTGTGTATGAGGAAGTGATTGTAGGAAGGCGCGATGTGGAGTCACACTTGTTGAGAGGACATCCTGACCGCGACCTGTATAGAGGGGACATAATTACATACGAGCGGCACTGTTGCTCCGATGGGTGGTTCGCTATACGGGTGCGAAATAGTGCCCTCCATAAGTGACTTGTTGCTTGAACTTTGTCAAAGACTTCTTTTTCCTGTTAACCGCTTATAGCGCGGCTTGGCGGCTAAAGCTCTGGACTCATACTAAGGACAGCCGACCACCCGCCGGGCCCGCAAGAGGTTAACATGTTGACACCTGTTTCTTTTACTTGCAATGTCCTAAAATGAATACCTGTTATTAATAAAAGTGTTACTTTTATGACCTGTTATAAAAATACAAAAATACCTCTGTAATGTTTGGGTAGTGCGACACTTGGGGACAAGCGTATTTCACCAAGGGGGAGTGTGGCGCCCCGCAACGAGTGCGTCACAGGAGGGTATTGTAGCCAAGACAGCAGCAGCAATATTCTCTGACAAAGCAATGACACAGTTAAAACTCAGAGCTCCATACCCTACATGCATCATCAGCATAGAGGGCCAATAAGGTCCTGGTGGGCGGAGTGTAGAGGTAGAGAGTGTAAGGGGAACTGAATTGACAACGTAGGAGAAGGGAGCGAAAACAACAAGCTCTGCAACTAGGAGAGGGCCTGCACAGTCCTGCAGCCCCTGGCCATCACCCCCGGTTGAGTGCCATTACTCCGGTGCCTTAACAACCGGTCTACGGGCATCTACATGCGGGCTCAAAACCATCCCGTGCCCATCAACCACCGGTCTACTGGTACCGAAGCTAGTAGTTGTTCAGCACTACTATGCGAACCAGGAGTGGAGGGACCGCTTTACAGTAGAACCCCATCACCGCTGCACACACAGAGTCGTCTAGCTAGCGGAGTACCCACTCAAAGGACCCAAGACTCCCCACAAATCCGGCCAGAATTTTCCGGTAGGGCAATTGAAGCAGCCTCCTTGTACCCGACCTGGCATTCCAAGGCGACTGCAGCAACACAGCTTAGTTAGAATGGAGGAACAACGCGGAGCTCTGAGAAACACTGGTCATTGCTGAGTCCACCCGGTCCGTTACCCAAGAACTGTATGCCATGTATCACCTGCTGGTTACAGTAAAGTACCCGTTGCAGAGACTTCCAGTGTCCGTGCTTTCTTTAGAACCGTCCATCTCCGCAGGAGGAAAGTAACCCAGTTGCCTCACAACATCTTGCGCAGCTCCTGGCTCCGGGGATCACCGCTCAGCCTGTGGGGAGCGTACCATCTTGCTGCATAACATCCCCCGGAGGCCCAAGCAGCGCCGGTGGGTATCACCGGATCACTCATAGGTGGCGTCACGACTTAAACAACCTTTAAATCTGTTCAGCCAAATTCACTTTGAATCTGCACCACCGGGCCCACTTCGGCAGGCGCGGTTCCGTGACAAGGAGGAAGAAGTCCCGGCGCCCGGCTGGGTGTCAGATATTTGTATTAGAAGTGACCTACACTACTTCTTTTTGTGGCACTGCTACTTGACCCAAAGTGAGACCTGGGCAAGGTGCAGGTAAAAATTAGTACCAACTACACAGGCGGTGTAGCTTCTTTCACAAGTGGGCTACACCACTGTGTAAGTGACACTGCTACAGTACTAGCCCAAACAAATTGCCTGGACTAGCTGCAGCAAAAAAATGTCTACTAAGGCAGGTGGTGTACCTTTCTTCACAGCAGTGCTACACTACCTGCCCTAAAGGACTCCCAGAGCTAAATGTGGCCAGATGCTGTGAATAACGCTTGCACAGCACTGGCACACTTCTGCCTGGCAAAAACTAATAGTGACTGCTCTAACCTAGCCCTAAAAAGGGCTGAAATTAAAACTAGTCCCTGCTTCTAGGAAGTACACCTGAACACCTGAAAAAGGGCTGCTAGACTACTAGTCCCTAGTCTCTAATCGCTACTCCTATGAAGCAGCCCTCAAAAGGGCTGATACTCCTAAAATTCTCACCCTCCCTCCAGTCCCTACTCCCTAAACCTATCTATCTACCTCACTAGCTGAATCAGAACACAATTGCTTGATTTCACTCTATATCGCCCACAGCAGCAGCAGTGCCGTCTGACACAGAGCTACAGCAATGAGCGAATGGTGGCGATGGAGAAAATGGCTGGGTCTTATAGGGCTAGGACATGTGACTAAGGCTGGGGTCACACATAGAAATCCGTTTTTGGAAGTGATTTCCATGACCAATCCGTTTTTTTTTGGGTGCTCCTGTACCTCTGAACGTTTTTGGACTTAGTCATTTTTTGACCAAAATTCCTGAAAAAACGGATCCGTTTTTTTAAGGCACCCAAAAAAAACGGATCAGTTTTTCCATTGGGCCCATGTTAAAATTTTTTTTTTTTTTAAAACGGACCCCAAAAACGTTGCTAGCAACGTTTTTGGCTCAAAAGCCACATAGCAACAGGGTGTTTATTACATCTAATCCGTTTTTCTATCAGTTTTTGGACTTAGAAAAAAAAAATGCCAAAAATGAAGCCAAAAACGGACCAAGGGCTTATGTGTGACTCCAACCTTACACAGCCAATGATGCCTGACCTTGCTTATGTGCAAAGAATGCACTCTGCAGTTTGGAGAAAAAAAAATGGAGATCGCTATCATTTCTGCAGCACTGGTACAACCCTCCCCCCGCACATTATACACAGAAACTGGATATTCACAGTCATTAACACGGTTAGGGTTAAGCTTTTGGTGATCGAAGCGTTATCAAACATAACCGCGCACTGCCGAATTTCAAGTTAATTGTTCTAATTCGACGAATGCCTCGAACACCGCCCAAAACAGCTCGAATTTGAGAATGGCGAACAATTCGAATCAAACACCGCTCATCTCTAATCCCGGGTATCATCAGGGGAGATGGGGATGGGCTGACAGCCCTGCCGGCTGCTTGTGCGCGTTCTCCTTCTGCAAAACATTTTAAAATAACACATAAACACAACTCACATACTGGTGTCGGAAGCACACAACAGTAAGTACATTGTAAAGCTTGTATACGTTAGCAGCCACTTACCACCATACGCAGCACCTGCAGGCTCAATGTGAGGGTGTGGGGACCACATGACACCAGGGCTTGGCAGGGAGCTGGAGATACTGGGGGGTGGTGTGGCTCCTTGGCTGGGGGTGTGTGGCCACAGGATGGGGCTTTGTGCTCCCAGGGGGCCTGGGCTGCCTTCAGCCAAGCCTTGTGGCACTGGTGGTGAGGGACTGTGTTGGGCCGCAGGCCTAGGGGATGGTGCAGTCCCGGGTGGTGAGGGACTGTCTTCGCCCTCCGGCCCTGGCAATAGTGGAGTCTCAGGTGGTGAGGGACTGTCTTCGCCCTCCGGCCCTGGGGATGGTGGAGTCCCGGGTGGTGAGGGACTGTCTTCGCCCTCCGGCCCAGGGGATGGTGGAGTCCCGGGTGGTGAGGGACTGTCTTCGACCTCCGGCCCTGGGGATGGTGGAGTCCTGGGTGGTGAGGGATTGTGTTCGCCCTCCGGCCCAGGTGGTGGTGGTGGTCCAGGTGCTGTTGGGGAGTGTTGAGCCTCCCCAGACACCGAGTCCTCGTCATCTGTAATATCAAACAGGATGACACAGCTATTAGAGAAAAGGCACACCACATAGGGAATACACCTTGTGTGTGTTAGAATGTCCTGACAGCGTATATCAGCCTCATTGCACTCCTCGAAAGTAGCTCTCAGTTTGTTAAATATAGTGGCCGCTGAACGGAGATCAGACTAGGATGCACTTTCTTTCTCTGCTGCGCCAGTTAACTGTCCAAGTACCACAGCAGCGCATTGTTGACCGGTCATCGCATACATATCTAGGATGCCATTGATTTTTCTCTTGAAATCATCCAGCGTATCAGGGCGGCCGTCATACTGGGGCAACCACTTGGCCCCCGGGATGTATGGGAGCGAGATCGGCATTATTGGGGGAGTGCGCCCGGTTCGCCGTGGCGCTGGCAGTGCTACTGGAGGCAGCCATAGTTGCTTCTGGGTAATTCTTAGGGTCAGCGAACGTGCTGTTGTCGTCGCTGGAGGAGGCCGACATGCTGGAGGGCCCCCTAGTGAATTACAGCCAGTTCTTAAAGAGTTAAACAGTTCGGGAGTTTCTGGACTAGGCTGCGGCGCTTGGGAATGCTCGCCTGAGCAAGGGGCGGGCTTCAGTTTCGCGCTCTACAGGCCCACACGCCCCCTTCTTTCCCACTCTTCAGCGCAGTAATGGTGGTATAGTTTAAACAGTCACTCATACAGTTGAAAACACGACACACAGTACCCGGTAATACCGGGCACGGGATCCTGTTTATGAAAGATATATCGAGCCCCATGCCCTGGGGTAGTCGGGTATCAGGCTCCAAGGGGTTAACGAGGATGTCACGGGTGACAGCGCCTGATCCCGTGGCCTGGGTGACACTTGAAAAAGGGTATATTTACAGGGGAATAAGAGTTTTTGTCATGTGACGCCACCTGTAGTACCTGGTGGTAGGTCACCAGCGCCGCCACAGTCCACTGGAGGTGGATGGTAATGCGGATGAGTTGGCAAAGCCCCCTACAGGTAGGGCTGGACCTCTGAGGCAGCTAGTGTGAAGGGGCAGCTCGAAGTGAAGCTGTAGGTTGGGATGGGAAGCGATGGAGCAGTCTATGGGATACCGGGAGCGGAGAGGAAAGACGCACACACACTGCAGAAGTCTCTTTTACCTTTTTACTGTTGGTACGGCAGGTAAAGATGTTCAGGGCACTGACAGGTGACCAGGTGCACAGTGGGAGTGGGTCCCCACAGCAAGTGGGTATAAGGCCTCCTCTGTTCCTTTGTGATAGCTGAAGCCCAGCCTGCATGCAGTCAGACCGGCCTCCCTGTCTTCCTTTCTTCGCTCTCTCCTCCTGTGCAGTCCACGAGTTACCCTCTCTGATCACTGCAGTGGTACACTGCTGTGTCTGGCTCCCTCTCTCTGACCCACAGTGGGACTGGGTGGCTGAAGCCTCCACAGTGTGACAGGGCTTTCTGTAGTCCTGAAGTATCCTACAGGTGCGGATCCCCGATGTCCGGTATTTTTTTGGGCGAACTTCCCTAGTTCCTCACTCCCTTTTGGCTCTGCTCCTTGCCTTCTGTCCCCACTCAGGCTTGCGGGACGTCAGAAGGGCCACTCTGGGTCACTGGTTTGGGCCTAACCGCGGCACCGACCACCAGAACGTCTTCACAGCGCTCCTAGCGTCTGCACACTCTGACTAACCCCTCCCCCAGCAGCAGTATTTATAGAGGATCTCACCTAAAGTCAGTGAGTATAGCTCCCCCTACTGTGCCAGGGTGGAAGATGTTGCATGTAGTAGAAACCCAGCTGTGCATTAGGGAAGTCTGTGGCTACGTGCGTGAGCAGGGCACCACAGTAGCAGTGATGTGGATTTCGCTGTGTTTGAGGGACAGGCATGGTGGGATTAGTTGGATGATGTCCTCTCTGCCTGGAGCCTCCTCATACACGTCTGCTATCCCCAGCGGCCATCTTCTCTCCCTTTTCTAACATTAGTAGCTGTTTAACTGATTGATTTTAATTGTAGTTCAAGGGAGCCTTCTCTTGTTGGAAAAAGATCCTTACATATTTCAAGTGGAATTCCCTTTCCTTTATCAACAATAGCGGTGCCATAACACTTGCTCTCGTATAGAGAACAAGGTTTGTCCTTGACAGTCCCAAACATGTGCTGCCCCCACCAATGCCTTTTTTTGTATCCAAGCCATATTAAAGAGCACAGGAGACTTAATGCAACAAATTGTCTCCAATATTCACCACAATACGAAGCTTCCATCACATTACTAAGAATCAAACAGATCCCCTACCTAGCCTCTATGTACCCTGCACTAGTACATTGAGATAAACAAAAGACCATTTATTAATGTTATGTGGGACACACTGCAACTCACACACTTTGCGATTTATTTATTGTCTTCATCACCACTTGACAAGTGTAAGAACCATCTATTTTAACCCAATATGATCACATACTTAGGAATCCAGTGAATAAAACCTAAACATCGTATGTATTAAAAGGAACCTGACCCTTAAAAATTAGCCCCCAGTCTCTTAAGACCTGTCCCTGCACCATTCTTAGACATTTCTAGCCATCCCTTTGTGCTAAAAATGTGTATTTGTAAAGTTCATAAAAGTGACTTTATTACCTGCACCCACTGCGGCTTCTCAGATTTTGACAAGCCGCAAAAGGCGTTGCCTTGTGCTTCTCCCCACCGCCTGCACGCTAATTATTCACGCCCCTATGAGGGTGCTAATCAGCAGAGAGCTGCCTCGCTACATTACATAGGTGGTATAGCCGCTATGACGCGTTACTTTTTAATGGCTAACTGAAAAGATGGTAAACATAGCAAGCTTTACAGACTCTAAGCCGGTTCACATTTGTGTCTGTTAATGCGCCATACAGAACACAGCCAAATGCAAAGAGCACAGCGTTCCTATGTTTAACATGGAGATGATGGGAGTACAGGTGTGACACGGTCCGCGCTGCTCCAATGTAAAAACTCACCAAAAGAGTCACAAAGTCATCAGTAGGTTTTATCTTTTTAATCCTCCTTCCTCCTACGCGTTTCGGCGCCCCACCTGGCATCTTCCTCAGGGATATTACAATAGACAGTACATTGGGGGTTTTTATAGCCCCAGAGCTTTACAAAAAAGGGTGTTGTCTGTTTGCTAATGATGTCACAAATGGGAGTGTCACAGCCTTTTGGCGCTCTTTTCTCAAAAAACAAGAAATAGAACTCAAATATATCATAAACAACACTCAATGCCATCATAAAATTATAACCAAAGCCCACAGGATCTGATTTGCAAAAAATGATGTGTGGATTAGCAGAAAAAAGAGTGATGAGGATCAGATTACACATGATATAATACAGGCAGAAAAAAATTTTTTCTCTAGTGTTCCACATGGGGCTAGAACCCTGGTCACTCGAGCATATACACATATATATCAAGGAGCTAGGTGCCAGTCGCCACCTAGGTGATTTGCTGTTAAAGCTGTAAAAAATAAATAAGGGACCTTGATAGATCATTGTAGATATAAAGGTGGTTAAAGTCTATCTTAAAAAGCGCAGGGGTTAAAAAAATATATATAATAAAATAACTTTATTGGAAAAAAATATATTGATTAAAAAGAATATATTTTAAAAAAAGGGGGGTATATGAATTAAAATTTTCCATTGTATAAAAAATGATTTAAAATATATTTTTCATTCTTTATAAAATCTATGATGATAAGAAATAAATATATAAGTATGTTTCTTGATTTTTCTAAAAAGCATATATCAGGAGAAACGTATACAACATGAAGAAAAAATAATTTTTTGTATATACTAAGCACATGTATACTATTCTTGATTTATAAGCTGAGAGGTGGCTCAGTGAAAAAGACAAAGTGTTATCACATTGTCTCCTCGGGTTCTATCCCCATCTAGAGCAAATTGCCATAAAAAAGGAAAGGACTGCAGAAATTTTATAATATACTTGATTAAATCTACAAGAGGTTCAATAGATGAGTAAAAAACTTCTCTGTATTAATAGTAATAATAATTCTCCAAGACAGAGAATACCAGATGAATAAGAATAAAAAGTGCAAAATACTTAATGTATGTATCTACTATATAATTGCCGTAGCACGTTTTGTGTCGGCCCCCGCACGTCGTGGCTATGTCACACTGTGACGTCACCACGCCGTGCGAGGCATTGCCCGCGTAGCGGGCATTGCGACCGCCGCTGTCATCCCGCCACTCGGCATGAGGGGCCCATTGCCTCCACCCCCTGGGGGGCCCCGTGCTCACCACAGCCGCCCGCCGTGCGCCCGGAGAGGAGGGAGGACGGAACTTCCTGTCCGGCAGCTCTGCCCGCCCCTCCTCTCCTCCTACAGCACACGCACGCCGGTGGCGGTGAGTCCCCCCGGCCCTCACATCTGTATGACAGCACCCCCCCCCCTCCAGCCTCCGCTCTCCCCTCCAGCCTCCGTTCTCCTCTCCAGCCTCCCTTATGCCCTCCAGCCTCTGCCATCCAGCCTCCGCTCTCCCCTCCAGCCTATCCCCTCCAGCCTCCGCTCTGCCCTCCAGCCTCCGCTCTCCCCTCCAGCCTCCGCTCTCCCCTCCAGCCTCCGCTCTCCCCTCCAGCCTCTGCCCTCCAGCCTCCGCTCTGACCTCCAGCCTCCGCTCTGACCTCCAGCCTCTGACCTCCAGCCTCTGAACTCCAGCCTCCGCTCTGACCTCCAGCCTCCGCTCTGACCTCCAGCCTCCGCTCTGACCTCCAGCCTCTGACCTCCAGCCTCTGACCTCCAGCCTCCGCTCTGACCTCCAGCCTCCGCTCTGCCCTCCAGCCTCCGCTCTGCCCTCCAGCCTCTGCCCTCCAGCCTCCGCTCTGACCTCCAGCCTCCGCTCTGCCCTCCAGCCTACGCTCTGCCCTCCAGCCTCCGCTCTGACCTCCAGCCTCCGCTCTCCCCTCCAGCCTCCGCTCTCCCCTCCAGCCTCCGCTCTCCCCTCCAGCCTCTGCCCTCCAGCCTCTGCTCTGACCTCCAGCCTCCGCTCTGACCTCCAGCCTCTGACCTCCAGCCTCTGACCTCCAGCCTCCGCTCTGACCTCCAGCCTCCGCTCTGACCTCCAGCCTCCGCTCTGACCTCCAGCCTCTGACCTCCAGCCTTCGCTCTGACCTCCAGCCTCCGCTCTGACCTCCAGCCTCCGCTCTGACCCCCAGCCTCCGCTCTGACCTCCAGCCTCCGCTCTGACCTCCAGCCTCCGCTCTGCCCTCCAGCCTCCGCTCTGCCCTCCAGCCTCCGCTCTGACCTCCAGCCTCCGCTCTGACCTCCAGCCTCCGCTCTAACCTCCAGCCTCCGCTCTCCCCTCCAGCCTCCGCTCTCCCCTCCAGCCTCCGCTCTGCCCTCCAGCCTCTGCTCTGCCCTCCAGCCTCTGCTCTGCCCTCCAGCCTCTGCTCTGCCCTCCAGCCTCCGCTCTCCCCTCCAGCCTCCGCTCTCCCCTCCAGCCTCCGCTCTCCCCTCCAGCCTCTACCCTAAAGCCTCTGCCCTCCAGCCTCTCCCCTCCAGCCTTTCCCTCCAGCCTCTCCTTTCCAGCCTCCAGCCAATCCCCTCCAGCCAATCCCCTCCAGCCTCCAGCCAATCCCCTCCAGCCTCCGCTCTCCCTTCCAGCCTCTGCTCTCCCTTCCAGCCTCCGCTCTCCCCTCCAGCCTCTGCCCTCCAGCCTCTGCTCTGCCCTCTAGCCTCTGCCCTCCCCTCCAGCCTCCGCTCTCCCCTCCAGCCTCCGCTCTCCTCACCCCTCCATATGCAATGTACAGTATCTACTATATAATTGCCGTAGGCACTTTCGTGTGGGTACCCGAAAAGACCGTGGCTATGTCACTCTGTGACGTCAGCACGGCGAAGCATTGGCCGCGTAGCGGCCAATGCGAGTCGTTGGCTTGCGCGAGCAATGGCCGCGAGGCCATTGCTCGAGCAGGCTGAGGATGAGCAATGCGAGTCGCTGGCTTGCGCGAGCAATGGCCGCGAGGCCATTGCTCGCGCAGGCTGAGTACGAGCAATGGCCGCGAAGCGGCCATTGTGAGTCGCTGGCCGAAAATCGAACCAGAGGCTCGCCCTCAAAGTTAACGATTTACCGGTCAGGTAGCGCGAGCAATGGCCGCGAGGCCATTGCGAGTCGCTGCCTGAGCCGCGCTTCTAATTGGTCGGCGCCAGCGAGTCGTTACACTTGCGGCGCGCTTGCGGTAATCCTCATACAAAGTATAGTATTCTAGACACCCGATGCATTTGCATCGGGCTCACAGCTAGTATAATATATCTAAAGATAAAATGATATATATAAAGTGCATTCCATATCAATGAATAAATAAAATAAATAAATTGGGTGAATTCCATATAAAAACTGAATTGGCAATTTAAAGTGCACAGTGCATTGTGTGTTTGTGTGTTTGTGGTAGGCAAATTCTTCTACCAAAGCATTTTCATGAAACAAAGTAAAAAGCTGCATTTTATACATCAACCACAAGATGGCAGTGTAAGCGGTACATTAGTCAGTGTTCCCGGAGCCAGTTCCCAGAGAAACAGGCTGAAGGACCACTGTGCTATAAAACTCCACCACTAGGGACAGAGAAAAATGGTTCTTGCTTTCTGAACTCATTTTTCAGGTGCTGAAGAATGAAACTCATATAAAGTAATATATTAAGTATTGGAATAAAAAAATATATATGTGTTAAAGTGAATATATAATAAATATAATAAATATGAATATATAATAAATATAATAAAATAATAAATAGGAATAAAGTAAGTGTCAAAAATTATATAAATATATAATATAAATATATGGCATGTGTGCACCCATATATATAAAAGAAAAGAATAGGGAGGGAAGAGGGAATGCCGCTGGACTCCAGGTTATATCAATTCAGTGATTAAATTTAACCCTTTTGGTTTTAAAGTGTCTAGGCTATACATCCAAAATTTCTCTTTTTTCTTGAGGATTTCAAAACGATTGCTAGTATCCTCTGGAACATGATCAATGGGGGTGATCTTCATCAATGTTGGGTCCCTATTGTGATGTATAGCGTAATGGTGTGATACACCATGCAATTTAAACCCATTTTTTATGTTGGATCTGTGCTTATTTAATCTTTCATGTAGTGGCCTGATAGTACGTCCAACATATTGCAGTGCAAAAGGACATTCCAACAGATAAATTACATAGTCCGTAGTACAGTTCATATTAAATTTCACACGGAAAGTCTTTTTTGTTGATGAGGAAATAAAGGAAGATACTTTTTGGATACTTCTGCAACATAAACACCTCGTTTTCCCACATTTTGAGGTAGTTTTTACCATGTTTTTATTGTGTTTGATAGATTTATGCTGTGTTAGCCGGCTGGGAGCTATCATGTTTTTATGTTCGGGGCTCTCCTGAATGTTATTTGGGGTTTTTCAGGTATTATTGCTCTTAATATTGGGTCATTTTTTAGAATGTGCCAATGAGAATTGAGGCAGTTTCTTATGGTCTATGCTCGAGTGACCAGGGTTCTAGCCCCATGTGGAACACTAAAGAAAATTTTTTTTTTTCTGCCTGTATTATATCATGTGTAATCTGATCCTCATCACTCTTTTTTCTGCTAATCCACACATCATTTTTTGCAAATCAGATCCTGTGGGCTTTGGTTATAATTGTATGATGGCATTGAGTGTTGTTTATGATATATTTGAGTTCTATTTCTTGTTTTTTGAGAAAAGAGCGGCAAAAGGCTGTGACACTCCCATTTGTGACATCATTAGCAAACAGACAACACCCTTTTTTGTAAAGCTCTGGGGCTATAAAAACCCCCAATGTACTGTCTATTGTAATATCCCTGAGGAAGGTGACAGGTGGGGCGCCGAAACGCGTAGGAGGAAGGAGGATTAAAAAGATAAAACCTACTGATGACTTTGTGACTCTTTTGGTGAGTTTTTACATTGGAGCAGCGCGGACCGTGTCACACCTGTACTCCCATCATCTCCTTGAATTTCACTACTGGTCAGTAGTTGGTGGAGGTCCTGCAGCAGCTGAGAGATTCTTCTCAAAACGCCTTCAAACCAGTTGTGGGGCACACAACTGAATCAGGTGAGTGGCTCCTCAGCATCACTCTTTCTAGTGTCACTAGTGATAGGGCACTATTGCGCCTCTTGTCCCCCACCCTCTTATTTTTTGCAGTATGTTTAACATGGGAACACATGATGCCTGCATTTGGCTGCGTTCGGTTGCGGTTGTGTTCGGATGCACATAATTTGTGCGCTCTCCTCCGCCCTCCGAACACAGCCTGTTGCATTTTTTGTGCGTTCACTGGAGCTTGTTTTATCAGCAAGCGTCCGCAAGCGCACAAAAAAATGCATGGTTTTCAATGGATCCGCAGTGTCCTCCGCATGACAGTGCAGGAGAACGCTGTGGATCACATTAAAATCTCTCCTGGTAGCCGCCGCTGATCTCCGCCTCCCAGCCGTCTCTGAGATCGCTAATTGGCTGGCCGCGCCCCATACTGATGTGAATGTCGAGCCCACTGGGACAAGGGTACTCGGTACCGGACCGTGTCTGCTATGGGGGAAGTCATGGGTGGTCCTGGTCCGGACCGTGTCCCGGGCCCTGGCAAATAAAAGGGTGTATTTACAGGGGAGAATGGTCTATCGTGACGCCACCCACTATATGCGTCCAGGAAGGGGGCCGCCGCTGCTGCAGAACCTCCGGGGATGATGTGGTGGCAGCATAGATGGTATAGTTCCAGTGGGTACAACTGTATTCCCCGGGCAGTGATGGTATAGTCTATAATGGATATGGATGGTGGAGACGGGGTTAAAGAACACACACTCATGTTTTGGAGTAAAAGGGTGCAATTCTCCTTCTCTCCTGATGCTGCAGCTTCTTCTAACCTGTGTGCAGAGCTGGCAGGCTTGTAACTCTGCAGGTGGGAGCTCTCTGCTGCTGGATGTAGGGCAAAGGTTGCAATCAATACACAGACTCACAGTTTTGCTGTTTTCCAAAGCTTTACTGCGGATGTTGTTGTTGCAGATTATAGTCCACGGAGTCTGTAATGGGGATAGGCTCTCTTCCCACCCTGTCCGGGTCATCAGCTTCCTCGTGCTGCGCTGTGTGTGTGTGTCCTGGGCTGCTGCTTCTAGCTGAGCTGCTGGGACTTCTCACTCTTTCTGTGTTCTGCTTTTACCACTTGGCTAGGCAACTTGAGTCCTCTGTGCTGTGCTGACCCCGCCGTGTTGCTTTGCACTGGTACTATGGGCATCTAGAAACCCCACTGCTCCTGGATTCACTGTGCTGTGGGTGCCAGACACAGTACCGGATCCGGTGTCCGTTCTGTGCGCTCTTCTGGGGCGAGTGAAGGTATCACTCCAGCTCCCAGACGTGTTCCTCAGTCTGTAGTTCTCCTGTTCCTCAGACCCTCGCTAGGCCTGCACTGAGTTAACTCTGCTCTAAGCTGTGCTCTTCACAGCACTGATCCGTGCTGAACTGAGCTCTTCCTCATGAGCAGGAGTATTTAAGAGAGCAGGTTGTGCTCCCCCTCCTGGCCCAGAGGTGCTAGTGTTTGTCAGTGTGTTGTGGGGAGAGAACCCATGTAATGTTATTGTGGCACATTAACCCATGGGGTGCCACATGAACGCATGCATAGAATCTCTGCTGCGTTCACATCAGTATGTCAGCGTTTTCAATGCGTGCACGTCTGCATGCCCTCTACATGCAGACACAAATGCAAATGTGAATTTGGCCAGGCCTCTTAGTCAGGCTCATAATAACACAAATTCTGAAGACACATATTTATAAACAACAGAACATAGAATAGTGCAGTAAATAACACAATGGACATGAAGCAGAACATAGAATGATCAGTGTTGGGAGGGGGAAGAGCAGCTGTGTAGTAAATATCAGAGTTAAGAGATAAGAAGTGTGATAGTTTTATTGTCTTTTGATTGTTGTTCTGGTCCTCAATTTGAAGATTCTTTAATTGATGTAAAAAAACATCAATCCATGTGATAAGTTCATTCCTGCTCTGAATGTGTCAACGGTCATCATCAGTTTGTATTTCCAGACTCTCCTGTCTCTTTGGGATTTGAAATGAACTTTCAATACCAGTATTTTCATATCCAATTTATTAACAAAACCTGTATTGGCGTTATAATCACATAAACACCCAGACCTAGTGTTAAACAATAATCCAGGAATGGTATAGGGCTAGAAATACTGCATTATGGTACCTTTACACGCTGATACCGAAGGTAGCAACAGGTAGGCACGGCACGTGCACGCCCGCGTTTTCAACGGTTCATAACGGTACCTGATGCCGCAATTACACGCCGCCACAAGGTGTTCCACAGAAGGTATTTTCGTTCCCCGGAATTGCTGACGGGTGGCGCAGGTTACCTTCTATGGAGCACCTTCCCTGATTTACACGCCACTACCACAAGGGAATCTGGCTGTACATATTGTGCGCCGTAACTACATAGGCGCGACAGAGTTTATTACCCGACGCTCATACGCTGATTGGACAATGCAATAACATCATGATTGGCCAGCCAGCGCAGGGAGGCTGGCTAATACATGACGCTATAGCAAATGTGTAGTGTGACTTGTCAGAACGTTAAATATGCCGCCCTGTGCACGGACAGCCAATGGGTACACAGTAGTCCCCACCAATGATAGCTGATGGGGCGTGATATACATGATGCTCAAGCAGCCCCAGGGAACTCAAATACCGTACCTGTGCCCCGATTACACTCTGCTACCATAGGGTTTATACCTGCTTGTTTTTCAGCACGGCTGAAAGACAGGTATCCAAAGAGACAGGGAGGTACAACCTGAATTACACGCTGCCACTACGCGGTGTTTTGAAGGTAAAAGGTACAATTGTCTCCGACACCTGCCGGTTTCCACCTTTCGGTAGCGGTGTGTAAATGTACCATTATACATGATTTATACAAAATAGAAAGGAATACCAAGCAAGTGAAATTCAAGCTCTTTATTAAAACCTTGAGGAAGGATGGATATCAGAAAAAGATAAATTCATATCCATACACAAAGGGCTACCACTCATGCATGTTAGAGTGCGCTGATACACGGGTTAATACAAAAAAGTTCTCCCATTCAGAGAATCTCCAGTTACAATGTGCCACAGGGTAAATAACAAACAGTATGTTGTAAAAAGGGAGGCTGAGAAAAACCAGCCTGAAATAAAGTGACCAGTGCGGCTATAGGCACCCAGCCCACAGTCTCAAAAGTGCAAGTGCATTAAATATCAATGTATAAATACATCCAAGTCAATATAAGAGAGTCTATAACAGGCTGAGACCTATTACCTTTACAAGTTGTTTGCCCAGGCACAGCACATTCAAGGGTTAATGCCCAATGGTTGGATCAAGAGAGAACAGGAACTGCCCTACGCGCTTCTCCTGCCCAGTGCAGGTTTCATCAGGGAGAGTGAAGGTTCCAGGTGCATACCGCAATCAAAATGGGTTTATATCCTCCATGATCCCTGCAGAGAGCGAGATAACTGTGTGCACCTGCCATCAATTGCGGCGCACACAGTGGGAAGTCGCGTCCCATACTGCTGACGTCAGCGTCCGGCGGCTAATGTGCATGCGCGGGAGCTGGGACGAGTCACCATGGCTCCCGCACATGAGCAGACCGTCAGAGGGACACGAACGCCCAGCAGAGAGACCGCAGCCCTCCCACTGTGCGTGCACAGTGGCTAGGAAACACTAATAACGCAATTTCACCTACGCAAATACTTTCGTGACATTGTTAGAGACCCTTCTATTACATTACAAACAATTTTAAAGAAGGACAATCAAAATAAATCATCAGGTGCTTTTCTCCAATAATGGAAAAGTCACTGTCAGTCCATGTAGTATGAAAAAGTTCTACAAGTCCGCCACAGTCATCGGCTCACAATACAGAGGCATGGATTCATCTACTAAGGTCCAAAAGATATAAATTTGTAAACATAATTCCCTGTAATACAATATAAGGGAAAAACAATTAAAAACTGGAACCAAAGAAAGCAAAGAAAAGAAAAGAAAAAAAGCGAGAGAAAAAGGAAAAAGAGAAGAAAAAAAGAGAAGAAAAAGGGGCACAAAAACAGAAACAGTGTCTGGATCAAATCACAAAAAGGAAGCAAAGGACAAGGATTCATTAAGTCCAAAAGGGACAACAGTATTAAGGGTGGCTATCCATCGAGCCTCGCATTGTGCGAGTGTTCTCTTTAGATCTCCACCCTTAACTCCTCCCCTGACCATATCGATCCCGCGGAACTTCAAGCAGCCGGGATTACAGCCATGTCTTTCCTTGAAATGCCGCGGGATTGTTTTTAACAAGGTACCGTCGGTCACCTGCCTGGCCGCCTCAATGCCCAGCACGTGCTCCCTCACCCTCACACGAAACTCACAAGACGTCAGGCCTAGTGATGGGCGAATCCTAAATTACTCGGAATCGCTTGACTCTAGCGAGTCCGAGCCCAGGACTCGCTACTCGTTGCGAGTCTAGCGAGTCCAATGTTAATGAATGGGGAAGCGAGTAATAGCGAGTAGTGTGAGATTTACAAATCGCAGATGTGTCTCGGAAGCTTCAGCCTGAAGCAATCCTAGTTTTGTCATTTATTTGCATTGCTCGTTTACTTTGTAAGTAATCGCTGACTCGCACAGATAAGATCCTGTCTTCTCTGTGTTCTGGCTGCCCCAGCTCCAGGGTCCTAGAGCCTGCCTGCTGCCTGATGTAGCAGTGCTGAGATTGTTCTCAGTCTGCTCATTCCCTGTGTACAGACATGAATGTCTGTGCACAGAGATGATGTAGCAGAGCTGAGATTGTTCTCAGTCTGCTCATTCCCTGTGTACAGACATGAATGTCTGTGCACAGAGATGATGCAGCAGAGCTGAGATTGTTCTCAGTCTGCTCATTCCCTGTGTACAGACATGAATGTCTGTACACAGAGATGATGTAGCAGTGCTGAGATTGTTCTCAGTCTGCTCATTCCCTGTGTACAGACATGAATGTCTGTGCACAGAGATGATGTAGCAGAGCTGAAATTGTTCTCAGTCTGCTTATTCCCTGTGCATAGACATCTATATTTATGCACAGGGGATGTAGCAGAGAGGACATCGCGTTTTGGACTGCGTCGGACGGAAGAGGATTTTTTTCATTAAAGATGGAGTCCCTAATGGCTTTTTTTTTTATTTCTAATAAAAAATTTTCCTTGTGTTGTGTTTTTTTTAAAACAATTTAATAGAAATTCATGGCGGTCATGTCTAATATTGGCGTGACCGCCATAAATTTCGGGCTTAGGGCCAGCTGATAATACAAAGCTGGCCCTAACCTCTTTATTACCCAGCGTGCCATCGCTACCAGGGCCACTGGAAGAGCGGGGTTCAGCGCCAGAGGATGGCGCTTCAATGAACGCGCCATCTTCTGGGGCGGCTGCGGGCTGCAATTTGCAGCGGGGGGTGCCCAGAAAGCTTGGGCATCCCTGCGCTGCGGATTCCAGCCCCCAGCTGCTTAGCTGTACCTGGCTAGACATAGAAATTGCGCGGAGCCCCACGCATTTTTTTTTAATTATTTCATGAAATTCTGAGATTCTGACTCTGAGACTCTGACTCTGAGACTCTGACTCTGAGACTCTGACTCTGAAATTCATGAAATAATAAAAAAAAAATGCGTGGGGCTCCGCGCAATTTCTATGTCTAGCCAGGTACAGCTAAGCAGCTGGGGGCTGGAATCCGCAGTGCAGGGATGCCCAAGCTTTCTGGGCACCCCCTGCTGCAAATTGCAGCCCGCAGCCACCCCAGAAGATGGCGCGTCCATTGAAGCGCCATCCTCTGGCGCTGAACCCCGCTCTTCCAGCGGCCCTGGTAGCGGTGGCACGCTGGGTAATAAAGAGGTTAGGGCCAGCTTTGTATTATCAGCTGGCCCTAAGCCCGAAATTTATGGCGGTCACGCCAATATTAGACATGACCGCCATGAATTTCTATTAAATTGTTTTAAAAAAAACACAACACAAGGAAAATTTTTTATTAGAAATAAAAAAAAAGCCATTAGGGACTCCATCTTTAATTAAAAAAATCCTCTTCCGTCCGACGCAGTCCAAAACGCGATGTCCTCTCTGCTACATCCCCTGTGCATAAATATAGATGTCTATGCACAGGGAATAAGCAGACTGAGAACAATCTCAGCTCTGCTACATCATCTCTGTGCACAGACATTCATGTCTGTACACAGGGAATGAGCAGACTGAGAACAATCTCAGCACTGCTACATCATCTCTGTGCACAGACATTCATGTCTGTACACAGGGAATGAGCAGACTGAGAACAATCTCAGCACTGCTACATAATGTCTGTGAGCAGGCAGGCTCTAGGACCCTGGAGCTGCACAGAGAAGACAGCTGGACTCGGCTCGCAAAGAAACAGCAGTTACTTTGCGAGTCTCCCTGCTATCACTGGCACAGTAGCCAGTGATTACTCGCACGAGTCTAATGCAAACAATGGCAATCCTAGCTTTGTCAGCGTTTCTGACAAAACTAGGATTGATATTGATTTGCATTGGACTCGTGCGAGTAATCACTGGGAAACTCGCAGAGTACCGAGTCCTGCGAGTCCCTTACTACTCGCCGAGTAACGAGTCCTAGCGAGTAGATTCGCCCATCCCTAGTCAGGCCCACATAAATCAAAGGGCAGTCACACATTGCATAGTAGATGACATATGAGGACCCACATGTGATTCTGTGTCGTATGTCAAATGTCCATGAGCCATCGGATGAGGAGAAGGTAGCACACCGCAGAACATTGGGGCAGGCCACGCAGCGGCCTCATGGATAACAGCCAGGGGTGGGACCTCTTGACCAAAAGGGACTCGGGAAGCGCGCCACGTAATAGCTCCTCACTAATAGGTCCTTCAGGTTGCGAGCCTGTCTAGCCGTCATCAGAGGGTACTCAGGGAGCACGTCACCGAGAATGGGGTCAGCCTTAAGAATAGGCCAATGTCTCAAAAGTATGCTACGCATATGCTTCCCCATTCCCTTTTGTAGGTGCCAATAAAACGTGCCTCATGATTACCCTCAGTGTTCTTCTTCTTGGGGACACATCTCAGCAGCCGGTCTCTCGGTGTATTTCTGGCCCTCAGATACCTACCTCTTATTGATCTTCCACTATATCCCCAATCTTTAAATCGTGATCTCAGGTCTATCGATTGCAGCTCGAATCTATCGTCGGTAGAACAAATGCGTTTCATACGCAGTAACTGACCGGCCGGGATGGCGCGTATGGTCGAAGGGTGATGAGCCAAACTGGCATGTAGTAGTGCATTTACTGACGTAGGTTTTCTAAATACGTCAGTCTGCACTACACGATGTTCATTAACCACAATCTCCACATCTAAAAAGTAAATTTTATCTTTACCGATCTTATGAGTTAGTTTGATGTTGTAGGGATTGTGGTTGAGCTCCTCCATAAACGTCCCAAAAGACTCCGCCGTGCCCTGCCACACAACCAGTACATCGTCTATGTACCTGAACCAGCACTGCGCATGGGCGCAGCCCCGCGCACCTCCATCGCCAAACATCTCCCGTTCAGAATAACCAAGGAATAAGTTGGCGTATGAAGGCGCGCAGGCCGCACCCATCGCAGTACCCCACCTCTGAAGATAGTAGAGGTCACGAAAGACGAAAAAGTTGTGTGTCAGGGCATAGCGGAGCAAGTCGAGAATCAGGTCACCCATTGTGCTACCACGACCGCCAGTCTCTAGATAGAAACGAGCAGCACGAAGACCATCATTATGATCAAT
Organism: Allobates femoralis; assembly: GCA_033576535.1. Taxonomy (NCBI): domain Eukaryota; kingdom Metazoa; phylum Chordata; class Amphibia; order Anura; family Aromobatidae; genus Allobates; species Allobates femoralis. The sequence continues at coordinate 7,613,617 of JARQOC010000007.1, read as the reverse complement.
ACATGTATATAATGATTCCACATCGATTGTGGCAATCAACATGTCCTGGTCCAGAAAGATGCCCCCAATCCGGTTCAGGGCGTCCGTCGTGTCCTTAAGGTATGATGGCAATGTCTCCACTAGTGGTTTTAAATAATAATCTATGAATCTGCAAATAGGGTCACATAAGCTATCTATACCGGACACGATCGGACGCCCCGGAATCCTTATGGACCTTGGGGAGTAAATAAAAGGTGGGTATCTGTGGGTATTTCACCAGAAGAGCTACTGAGAATGCCCTGATCCACCACTTTACTCAGAATCAACCTGAGCTCAGTGGTGAAGGCAGATAGGGGGCAATACGTCAACCTTGAATAGGTACCCCTATTTCTTTGTTGCTGTAGAGCCTCCCTCTCAAACATCTCCACAGGCCAAATAACAATGTTACCGCCTTTGTCGGCCGGTTTTTATGACAACCCCCTCCAGGCCACGTAACTCGTTCAGAGCAAATCTCTGTGGTCTAGTGAGATTGTCATGAGTCCATGACTTCCATACCTGTTTGAAAGCATTAATGACCAGTCTCAAAAATATTTCAACAGCCGGACATAGTGACAAAGGTGGGAACTTTTTGGACTTCGGTAAAAGTTCTTTAGGGAACTCACCTGTTGAAATAGCAAGTTCCTCCTGGAATAATTCCTCTAAGGTAGTCAGAGCCTCTTTTTCAGCCGGAGTCAGTTGAAAAGGGGTCAAAGCACCAGATCTCCTGTGGAGGATTCGCTTGAATATTAACTTTCTCGCGAAAAGATATGTATCTTTCATGGCTGAAAAGAAATCGAAATGGTTGGAAGGTGAGAAACTTAATCCTTTGGACAAGACTTCGAGCTGGGCATCAGTTAAAGTATAAGTAGACAGATTAATTACCTGTAACTTATTGCCCTTCTTGTGGGAAGGTGAACGGGGTTCCAGTGGCTGGACCGCATGCTCACTTCGAGTCAGCATTACTCCACGTCCTCCATCTGATTCAGAGGTCCCATCAGAGCCCCCCGCTGAGCTCTCGTCAATCGAGCTAACAGAAACTAATGACGGGGTTCTTGAGGGGGGTGGAGTCTTTGTAGTATCTTTAGGTGGTTGCTTAGGGGGGTGTTTGCCCTTGCCACTCTTTCCCTTTCCCTTCCACTTGTAAACCTGATAATTTAAAAAGTCTTGGTGATCACGATTCAGTTTCTTAATTTTGAGATCTCTCACCTCCTTCTCCCATCTCGAAATCTCCTTCTCCATGTCTTCATTGAATCTCTCCACAAATGGTGGAGAGGTTTTGAGCATGATCTGTTTCTCCAACTCCTCCAACTCCGACTCCATGCTTTCCAGAGAGGCACTGTTCTGATCTCGGAGGAGTTCCAGGAACTTTTTAGAACAGGAGTTAGCCAGGGCCTCCCAGTTACCCTTGAAATTGTCATCAGACACCTCATAGGATGGGAATACCTGGACCCGAAGTCCACGTGATATCAGGTCCTGTTCGATGTACTTAGAGAGGAAAGCCCTATTCCACCATACACGGGTGCGTCGTCTCAGAAGATCCTTGTACTTATTAGTTAGACTTCCCAGATGTTGATCCGCACTATTACTGCCTGTGCGAGTGCCTCCATCCTTAAAAGCGTCATCCAGTTGTTTCTGCCACAATTGGTCCCGTGACCGAAAATTGATTTTAGCCATAGGTAGGAACTGTGGATACACAGTCAAAACTAAACTTATTAACAACCTGTATTGGCGTCATAATCACATAAATACCCAGATCTAGTGTTAAACAATAACCCAGGAATGGTATAGGGCTAGAAATACTCCATTACACATGATTTATACAAAATAGAAAGGAATACCAAGCAAGTGAAATTCAAGCTCTTTATTAAAACCTTGAGGAAGGATGGATATCAGAAAAAGATAAATTCATATCCATACACAAAGGGCTACCACTCATGCATGTTAGAGTGCACTGATACACGGGTTAATACAAAAGGAGTTCTCCCATTCAGAGAATCTCCAGTTACAATGTGCCACAGGGTAAATAACAAACAGTATGTTGTAAATAGGGAGGCTGAGAAAAACCAGCCTGAAATAAAGTGACCAGTGCACAAAGGATTAATAGGCTATAGGCACCCAGCCCGCAGTCTCAAAAGTGCAAGTGCATTAAATATCAATGTATAAATACATCCATATCCAATATGGTGTGATCAGGGCTACAAAAATGATTGGCCACAGCTAGATCAGTTCTTTTTTCTTTAAGGCTGGGGTCACATTTGGACAGGTAATTGCGGTTACCACATCCAGGTCCGGATGCGGTAACTGCAATTGCCTTTAGACACATTTTTTGTCAAATGTGTTCTGCAAACCGGAATGCAGTAACCGGATTGCTCCGGATGTGTAATCCGGAGCAAACTGGTTACCGTATGCTTTGTTCATCCCTGCTGCCGCAGGGATGAACAAAGGGTTAAATGTTAGTAACAGCTGTGGGCAAAATGTCTCTAGGGGATGCCCACCCTTCCTAGAGACATGCCACACAAGTGGGCATGTCAGGGGTTAATATGTGTCATGATAGTATTGCCGGCTATTGTCGGCTTTGCAATTTTCTGAATGAATGCGGCGGCTCCTCACAGTAGAGGAGATACTGTACGTAATGTATGTACTGTATGAGCCCCTGTCCTTGGTCCTGAAAGTTGTAACATTAGTTCTATGGCGGTGCGCTGCCCATAGAACTAATGTTACAACTTTCAGGACCAAGGACAGGGGCTCATACAGTACATAAATTACATACAGTATCTCCTCTACTGTGAGGAGCCGCCACATTCATTCATAAAATTGACAAAGCCGACAATAGCCGTCAATACTATACTGACAACATAAACCCCTCTCATGCCCACTTGAGTGGACAGTGTGTCTCTAGGGAGGGTGGGCACCCCCAAGAGACATGTTGCCCACAGCTATTAACATTTAACCCTTTGTTCATCTCTGCGGCAGCATACAGCTGCCGCAGGCATTCACATGTGCCTTGCGGCAGCCGCATGGGCTCCCGTAGGAGCCCATTATAGCAATCCCTACTGTGGTTTCCTAATGGTACCTGTACACGCGGCAACATTTCTAGGGTGTCAACAGGTAACTTACTGGCTGCAGTGAAATCATGGAGACAAGGTTCTATCTTGTTGCTGTGTACAAATGGAATAATCTCTCCATGATTTCACATTTCACTGCAGCCAGTAAGTTACCTGTTGACACCCTAGAAATGTTGCCGCATGTAAAGGTACCATAACTGCTGCGAAAACTGCAGCCTGCCTGATTTTTACTGCAGGCCGCAGATCCGGAAGTGGTAACCGGATTGCATGTAGTGCTACATGTGGCATTACAATATTGTCAGACAGAAAATAGATCAAAGAACAATCCCATCCATACACACTTGAACAGAATGGTGTGGCAAAAAGAAATAGTAGAACCTTGACCGATATGATTAGATGTATGTAGAGAAAAAATGCAAAACAAGTGCAGTGGTACTCCTAGAGTCTGGAAACAATATAAAAATTTGATGAAAGATTATTTAATTATAAATGAAGTACATAGAACCCATTTTAGCTATGGGAAAATCTATTGACTCACGTATAAGCCGAGGGTGGACTCCAGCACAGGTATACAACCCCCAGCAGTGAGGTATACAGCAGCCTCCCCAGTGGTAGTATACAGCAGCCTCCCAGTGGTAGTATACAGCAGCAGCCCCAGTGGTAGTATACAGCAGCCCCAGAGGTATATGCAGCCCCAGAGGTATATGCAACCCCAGAGGTGTATACAGCAGCCCCAATATACAGCAGCCCAGTGGTATTGCAGCCCCAGTGGTATTGCAGCCCCTATATACAGCAGCCCCAGTGGTATTGCAGCCCCTATATACAGCAGCCCCAGTGGTATTGCAGCCCCAGTGGTGTATACAGCAGCCCCTATATACAGCAGCCCCAGTGGTATTGCAGCCCCAGTAGTATTGCAGCCCCTATATACAGCAGCCCCAGTGGTATTGCAGCCCCAGTGGTATTGCAGCCCCTATATACAGCAGCCCAGTGGTATTGCAGCCCCAGTAATGCAGGGCCCCTATATACAGCAACCCCAGTGGTATTTCAGCCCCAGTGGTATTGCAGCCCCTATATACAGCAGCCCCAGTGGTATTGCAGCCCCAGTGGTATTGCAGCCCCTATATACAGCAGCCCCAGTGGTATTGCAGCCCCAGTGGTGTATACAGCAGCCCTATATACAGCAGCCCCAGTGGTATTGCAGCCCCAGTGGTACTGCAGCCCCTATATAACAGCAGCCCCAGTGGTATTGCAGCCCCAGTGGTATTGCAGCCCCTATATACAGCAGCCCCAGTGGTATTGCAGCCCCAGTGGTATTGCAGCCCCTATATACAGCAGCCCCAGTGGTATTGCAGCCCCAGTAATGCAGGGCCCCTATATACAACAGCCCCAGTGGTATTGCAGCCCCAGTGGTATTGCAGCCCCTATATACAGCAGCCCCAGTGGTATTGCAGCCCCTATATACAGCAGCCCCAGTGGTATTGCAGCCCCAGTGGTGTATACAGCAGCCCCTATATACAGCAGCCCCAGTGGTATTGCAGCCCCAGTGGTACTGCAGCCCCTATATACAGCAGCCCCAGTGGTATTGCAGCCCCAGTGGTATTGCAGCCCCTATATACAGCAGCCCCAGTGGTATTGCAGCCCCAGTGGTATTGCAGCCCCTATATACAATAAAAAGGGAAATGGAGCGCACACAGAGTAATTTCCTTTTGTACAATTATCCTCAGTGCCCCCCTTTAGTGGAAGGACTCACCTGATTTGGTTGTGCAAGTCACAACCAACTAACTCCGCTCTCTCTTATGGTCGCAGCAGGTGCCCAGCAAAAGTAAGGATCCAAAGGGTTAACAGAAAGTGCTGGGTTTCATAGATCCACCGCGCTGACCTCCAGTGAAGACAAACAGAGTGATGTATAAAACTCTGTTTAATGGGTAATTTGCCTACCGGTTTCGTGATTTCAGTTATCACTTATCATTGATGCCCTGATGAAGTGATAACTGAAATCACGAAACCGGTAGGCAAATTACCCATTAAACAGAGTTTTATACATCACTCTGTTTGTCTTCACTGGAGGTCAGCGCGGTGGATCTATGAAACCCAGCACTTTCTGTTAACCCTTTAGCCCCTATATACAGCAGCCCCAGTGGTATTGCAGCCCCAGTAATGCAGGGCCCCTATATACAGCAGCCCCAGTGGTATTGCAGCCCCAGTAATGCAGGGCCCCTATATACAGCAGCCCCAGTGGTAGTATACAGGCAGCCCCAGTAATGCAGGGCCCCCCCCTCATGCTCCGGTCTCCTGTAAAGCAAATTATACTTATCAGTGCCCGCTGCCGTCCGCGCCCGCATCTGCCGACATCCCGATCCTCCGTCTTCATGCATCTTCTTCCTGTTTCCTGTGCGCGTCGCCGGTAATGACGTCATTGCCTGCGACGCGCACAGAAGCAGGAAGAAGATGAATGAAGATGGAGGATCGCATGTCGGCAGCGGCGGGCGCGGACGGCAGCGGGCACTGATAAGTATAACTTGCTTTACAGGTGACCGGAGCATGGGGGGGGGGCCCTGCATTACTGGGGATGCGGGGGCTGCTGTATACAGCTGTATACAGCAGCCCCCGCACTGACTCGCGTATAAGCCGAGGGGGGTACTTTTCAGCCCAATTTTTGGGCTGAAAAACTTGGCTTATACGCGAGTATATACGGTAGTTAGATGTATGTTAACAAATTCCAAAGTACCTGACAAAATAACCCACATCATGGTAGGATTTACAGTACAGACCAAAGGTTTGGACACGCCTTCTCATTCAAAGAGTTTTATTTATTTTCATGACTATGAAAATTGTAGATTCACACTGAAGGCATCAAACCTATGAATTATCACATGTGGAATTATATACTTACCAAAAAAGTGTTAAACAACTGAAAATATGTCTTATATTCTAGGTTGATGGTCCCAACCCCATTTATAAGGCAAGAAATCCCACTTATTAAACCTGACACGGCAAACCGTTGAAGTGAAAACCATTACTGGTGACTACCTCTTGAAGCTCATCAAGAGAATGCCAAGAGTGTGCAAAGCAGTAATCAAATCAAAAGGTGGCTACTTTGAAGAACCTAGAACATAAGACATATTTTCAGTTGATTCACACTTTTCTGTTAAGTATATTATTCTACATGTGTTAATGCATAGTTTTGATGCCTTCAATGTGAATTTACTATTTTCATAGTCATGAAAATACAGAAAACACTTTGAATAAGAAGGTGTGTCCAAACTTTTGGTCTGTACTGTATCTCAACTGTCAGAAAAGGAAGCCAGTAAATGTATAAAGGCAGCAGAAACCGAAATAAAATCTGTGCATGATTCCAAAAACTTAGCACTATCCAGTTGTGCCAGTTTCTTCACGAAAGTGGCACAACTAGATAATAACACACAAGAACTTGGACATTAACAAAGCAACCTACGGAGAAATGCCACAGGATGTAAAATGATTTTTAAAGTCAAATGCAATACTGATGGCAAAGTTGAATGACACAAGGCAAGGTTAGTAGCTAAAGGATATTCACAAAAAATATGGAGACGACTATAAAGAGACATTTGTACCTGTGGTCACACATACTGTAAAACAATCAATACTTTCTTTGCAGTTCCATATATTAAGCAAATGCAAGTGAAATATTTAGATATGAAGATTGCATGGTGAATTAGACATTTACATGGAGCATTGTCAAGGGTTGGTTTATTTCCCCTTGGGAGAATATGGTGTACTAGCTGTGAGCCCGATGCAAATGCATCGGGATTCTAGAACGTGCATTAATTTGATTATAGTAGTTATAGCTGTTAGCCTGATGCAAATGCATCGGGTATCTAAAATATGTTTATTGTTTTTTTAAAACATTTTTAAATAATAATCGCATCATCAATAGCAATAATATAAGCCATAGCATTATTATTAGCAGTAATAGCAGTATTAATAGCATTATTAGCAGTATTATGAGCATTAATAACAGTATTAATAGCATTAATAGCATTATTATTAGCATTAATAGCATTATTAATAGCATTATTAGCATTAATAATAGCATTAATAACATTATTAATAGCATTAATAGCATTATTATTAGCATTAATAGCATTAATAATAGCATTATTAGCATTAATAATAGCATTAATAACATTATTAATAGCATTAATAGCATTATTATTAGCATTGATAGCATTATTAATAGCATTAATAGGATAAATATTAGCATTAATAGCATTAATAGCATTATTAATAGCATTAATAGCATTATTATTAGCATTAATAGCATTAATAATGGCATTATTAGCATTAATAATAGCATTAATAACAGTATTAATAGCATTAATAGCATTATTATTAGCATTAATAGCATTATTAATAGCATTATTAGCATTAATAATAGCATTAATAACATTATTAATAGAATTAATAGCATTATTATTAGCATTAATAGCATTAATAATAGCATTATTAGCATTAATAATAGCATTAATAACATTATTAATAGCATTAATAGCATTATTATTAGCATTAATAGCATTATTAATAGCATTAATAGGATAAATATTAGCATTAATAGCATTAATAGCCTAATTAATAGCATTAATAGCATTATTATAGCATTAATAGCATTATTATTAGCATAATAGCATTAATAATGGCATTATTAGCATTAATAATAGCATTAATAACAGTATTAATAGCATTAATAGCATTATTATTAGCATTAATAGCATTATTAATAGCATTATTAGCATTAATAATAGCATTAATAACATTATTAATAGCATTAATAGCATTATTATTAGCATTAATAGCATTAATAATAGCATTATTAGCATTAATAACATTATTAATAGCATTAATAGCATTATTATTAGCATTAATAGCATTATTAATAGCATTAATAGGATAAATATTAGCATTAATAGCATTAATAGCTAATTAATAGCATTAATAGCATTATTAATAGCATTAATAGCATTATTATTAGATTAATAGCATTAATAATGGCATTATTAGCATTAATAATAGCATTAATAACATTATTAATAGCATTAATAGCATTATTATTAGCATTAATAGCATTAATAATGCCATTAATAGGATAAATATTAGCATTAATAGCATAATTAATAGCATTAATAGCATTATTAATAGCATTATAGATTATTATTAGCATTAATAGCATTTAGTAGGATAAATATTAGCATTAATAGCATAATTAATAGCATTAATAGCATTATTTTAATAGCATTAATAACATTATTATTAGCATTAATAGCATTAATAATAGCATTATTAGCATTAATAATAGCATTCATAACATTAGTAATAGCATTAATAGCATTATTATTAGCATGAATAGCATTAATAATAGCATTATTAGCATTAATAATAGCATTAATAGCATTAATAGGATAAATATTAGCATTAATAGCATTAATAGGATAAATATTTAGCATTAATAGCAGAATTAATAGCATTAATAGCATTATTAATAGCATTAATAGCATTATTATTAGCATTAATAGCATGAATAGGATAAATATTAGCATTAATAGCATTAATAGCATTATTAATAGCATTATTATTGGCATTAATAGCATTAATAATAGCATTATTAGCATTAATAATAGCATTAATAACATTATTTAATAGCATTAATAGCATTATTATTAGCATTAATAGCATTAATAATAGCATTATTAGCATTAATAATAGCATTAATAACATTATTAATAGCATTAATAGCATTATTATTAGCATTAATAGCATTAATAGCATTATTATTAGCATTAATAGCATTAATAATACCATTAATAGGATAAATATTAGCATTAATAGCATTAATAGCATTATTAATAGCATTAATAGCATTATTATTAGCATAAATAGCATTTAATAATAGCATTATTATGCATTAATAATAGCATTAATACATTATTAATAGCATTAATAGCATTATTATTAGCAATAATAGCATTAATAATAGCATATTAGCATTAATAATAGCATTAATAACATTGTTAATAGCATTAATAGCATTATTATTAGCATTTAATAGCATTAATAGCATTATTATTAGCATTAATAGCATTAATAATACCATTAATAAGATAAATATTAGCATTAATAGCATTAATAGCATTATTAATAGCATTAATAGCATTTATTATTAGCATAAATAGCATTAATAATAGCATTATTAGCATTAATAATAGCATTAATAACATTATTAATAGCATTAATAGCATTATTATTAGCATTAATAGCATTAATAATAGCATTAATAATAGCATTATTAGCATGAATAATAGCATTAATAACATTATTAATAGCATTAATAGCATTATTATTAGCATAAATAGCATTAATAATAGCATTATTAGCATTAATACATTATTAATAGCATTAATAGCATTAATAATACCATTAATAGGATAAATATTAGCATTAATAGCATTAATAACATTATTAATAGCATTAATATCATTATTATTAGCATTAATAGCATTAATAATGCATTAATAGATAAATATTAGCATTGATAGCATTAATAGCATAATTAATAGCATTAATAGCATTATTAATAGCATTATTATTAGCATTAATAGCATGAATAGGATAATATTAGCATTAATAGCATTAATAGCATTATTAATAGCATTATTATTGCATTAATAGCATTAATAATAGCATTATTAGCATTAATAATAGCATTAATAACATTATTAATAGCATTAATAGCATTATTATTAGCATTAATAGCATTAATAATAGCATTATTAGCATTAATAATAGCATTAATAACATTATTAATAGCATTAATAGCATTATTATTAGCATTAATAGCATTAATAATACCATTAATAGGATAAATATTAGCATTAATGCATTAATAGCATTATTAATAGCATTAATAGCATTATTATTAGCATAAATAGCATTAATAATAGCATTATTAGCATTAATAATAGCATTAATAACATTATAATAGCATTAATAGCATTATTATTAGCATTAATAGCATTAATAATAGCAATATTAGCATTAATAATAGCATTAATAACATTATTAATAGCATTAATAGCATTATTATTAGCATTAATAGCATTAATAGCATTATTATTAGCATTAATAGCATTAATAATACCATTAATAAGATAAATATTAGCATTAATAGCATTAATAGCATTATTAATAGCATTAATAGCATTATTATTAGCATAAATAGCATTAATAATAGCATTATTAGCATTAATAATAGCATTAATAACATTATTAATAGCATTAATAGCATTATTATTAGCATTAATAGCATTAATAATAGCATTAATAATAGCATTATTAGCATGAATAATAGCATTAATAACATTATTAATAGCATTAATAGCATTATTATTAGCATTAATAGCATTAATAGCATTATTATTAGCATTAATAGCATTAATAATACCATTAATAAGATAAATATTAGCATTAATAGAATTAATAGCATTATTAATAGCATTAATAGCATTATTATTAGCATAAATAGCATTAATAATAGCATTATTAGCATTAATAACATTATTAATAGCATTAATAGCATTATTATTAGCATTATTTTTTTATTATTATTATTATTTAATTATTTATTATTTTTTATTTATTTTTTTATTATTATTTTTATTGAATTATTTAATGTTTTTTATTTATTTTTTTATTATTTTTTAATTATTTTTAAATTATTATTTTTATTATTTAATTTATTTATTTTTTTAAGTGAGAGTGAGACACAGTTCTCATTCAGGTCCGCAGTTTTTTTTTTTTTTTATTATTATTTTTATTTAATTATTTAATATTTTTTATTTATTTTTTTATTATTTTTTAATTATTTTTAAATTATTTTTTTTATTATTTTATTTATTTATTTTTTTAAGGGAGAGTGAGACACAGTTCTCATTCAGGTCCGCAGTTTTTTTTTGTTTTTTTTATTATTATTTTTATTTAATTATTTAATATTTTTTATTTATTTATTTATTTATTTATTATTTTTTAATTATTTTTAAATTATTTTTTTATTATTTATTTAATTAATTTATTTTTTTAAGGGAGAGTGAGACACAGTTCTCATTCAGGTCCGCATTTTTTTTTTTTTTTTATTATTATTTTTATTTAATTATTTAATATTTTTTATTTATTTATTTATTTATTTATTATTTTTTAATTATTTTTAAATTATTATTTTTATTATTTAATTTATTTATTTTTTTAACTCAGAGTGAGACGCAGTTCTCATTCAGGTCCGTCTTTTTTTTCCCCATTGACATACATTAGCGGTGTGTCGGCGATTTTATGGCCGGCCACCTGGTTCTATTTGTCGGCCCTAAAATCGCGGACACACCGCTAATGCATGTCTATGGGCAGTCAGCTCGAATTCTGATTGGTCGGCGTTCAATCCGAAATCGGGCTGACTGCCCATAGAGATGCATTAGCGTTGTGTCTGCGATTTTAGGGCCGACAAATAGAACCAGGTGGTCGGCCATAAAATCGCCGACACACCGGTAATGTATGTCAATGGGTAAAAAAAAAGGCGGACCTGAATGAGAACTGCGTCTCAGTTTTGAGGGGCTCTTCTGATTGGCTGAGGGCAGTATACCTCGACCAATCAGAAGAGGGCCTGAGATCTCATTGAGGTAGAATGGGGGATTTTTCTTCCATTCTATCTTAATGAGAAGGAAGAGGACGTCGGAGGTGGAAGATCCCCGGGGCCGGACGAAGAGGCGAAGATGGCGAAAATAAGAGAGAAGACCCCGGGGCCGGAGGAAGAGGACGCCTGGCCGGACGGAGGAGTTGAGGATCGGACGGACGGACGATCAGATGACTTGAAGGGATGTAAGTGATCGACGGGGGCGTTAGGTTAGGGTACAGCGGGGGCTTCGGGTGTAGGGCCTTAGGTGACAGCGGCGTTAGGTTAGGGGACTGCGGGGGCTTAGGGATAGGCGGCGGGGCTTAGGGGGTATCGGCGGGGGCCTAGGATGCTACGGGGCTTAGGGGGTAGGGGCTTAGGGGCTGCTGCGGGGCTTAGGGGGTAGGGCCTTAGGGGCAGCGGTGGCTTAGGGGGTAAACGGCGGGGGCTTAGGATGCTGCGGGTCGGGGGTTAGGTGGTCGCGGCTTAGGGGATAGGGGCTTAGGGGGTATCGGCGGGGGCTTAGGATGCTGCGGGTCGGGGGTTAGGTGGTCGGGGCTGCTGCGGGGCGGCGGTGGCTTAGGGGGTAAACGGCGGGGGCTTAGGATGCTGCGGGTCGGGGGTTAGGTGGTCGCGGCTTAGGGGATAGGGGCTTAGGGGGTATCGGCGGGGGCTTAGGATGCTGCGGGTGGGGGTTAGGTGGTCGCGGCTTAGGGGATAGGGGCTTAGGGGGTATCGGCGAAGGGTTAGGATGCTGCGGGTCGGGGGTTAGGTGGTCGGGGCTTAGCGGGTGGCGACTTAGGGGTAGGGGCGGCGCAGGTGTTCGGGGCTTAGCGGGTGGCGACTTAGGGGTAGGGGCGGCGCACTGAGGGCGGCGGTGGCTTAGGGGGTAGACGGCGGGGCTTAGGGAGTATCGGCGGGGGGTTAGGATGCTGCGGGTCGGGGGTTAGGTGGTCGGGGCTTAGCGGGGTGGCGACTTAGGGGTAGGGTTGGCGCAGGTGGTCGGGGCTTAGCGGGTGGCGACCTAGGGGTAGGGGCGGTGCACTGAGGGCGGCGGTGGCTTAGGGGGTAGACCGCTATGGTATACTACAGTCCCATGGCCATACGCCTGTCAGGTGTAAAGCGTATGGCCATGGGACTGTAGTATACCATAGTGGTGTACACTACAGCGCCGGGCGGCGGGGCTTAGGGGGTATCGGCGGGGGGTTAGGATGCTGCGGGTCGGGGGTTAGGTGGTCGGGGCTTAGCGGGTGGCGACTTAGGGGTAGGGGCGGCGCACTGAGGGGGTGGCTAAGAGCATGGGGCTGTAGTGTACACCGCTATGGTATACTACAGTCCCATGGCCATACGCCTGTCAGGTGTAAAGCGTATGGCCATGGGACTGTAGTATACCATAGCGGTGTACACTACAGCGCCATGCTCGTAGCCAGCCCTGGCTTTGTTAGCGAAGCGACTCGCAATGCCCACTTCGCGGGCATTGCTTCGCAAGACTGCAACGACTCGCAATGCCCGCTTTGGGGAGAGTCCAGGAGAAGCAGCTCGCTCGCTAACAAAGCCACCGGAAGTTGCGCCGCTCCGACGGAAGTCGCTACGGCAATTATATAATAGATATGTATTATGCATTTATGTCTAGAGTTGATAGGTCTAATTCTATGTGTATGGCCATCTAGCGGCCAAGATAAAGACTGCTCCCGTCTCCTTAAAGTTCTGGAAGTTATTAATAGTAATTTGTGATATTCCTTTAGTGGTGGGGTCTAGCTAATAAAAAGGGCCTGCAATGTAGTCTCAGGAGGATAGTCCCAAAAATAAAAGTGCCAATAAGGGAGAAAAGGAACTGCAATCCCACTTCAATTTTAAAGGACCCTCTAGATCATTTGGGCCCTGGATCCAGGACATGGAAGCTGAACATACTGTGAGTGTCCTCCTCCCGATGTTGGTGCTCACTTTCTGCCTTAAGTAGATCCCGACAGCGACTGTTTCCTCCGGTGCTGGTTCAGTGGACTGCAGCATAGCCCCAGGAAAAAGGTTTACCATGGTGCAAGTTGTGAAGGAACTTTCGTCCAACAGTGTCCCTGATTGCTCCATTACACATAACCCCATGGGAGGGATGGGCTGGAGCCAAGAGAGAACGTATGAGTTTATAGTGGATGTCGAGGGACCAGAGTCCGGAGGTACCTGCAGTTTGCAGAAAATTGCGTTAATGTGCATACAGCAAAGGGAACAACCTTTAAGTTGAGTGCCCGTGTTCCACGAGATCGTTTAATTAAAACTTCAATAAGAGCTTTGATGGACTTTGTGTGTGTTTTGGCCCTCACCAAAGGCAACTGTGAATTTGACTTTTGCACTGAGGAGTCAGCTGGGACACATGCTGCAAAATCAGGGCTATTCCGCTGCCGAGGTCCTGCCTCATCCGTGACTGCTGCGGCCTCGCACGGTTGGCTCCTTAACACAAGCTCCAGATCTCTAAGGCTGGCTTCACACCACGGCACAGTCCAGTCCGGGGCTGTCCGGTGTAAAACAGACAGCCCCGGACCTGTTTTTGGCCCCATAGTAGCCTATAGGGATTGATGGAGCCGGATGGCAGCTCTCTGCCATCGGGTTTCCATCTCTCCGGATGTATCCGGGAAAATTCGGATTATTCTCACCGGACACAAAAACGTTGCTTGCAACGTTTTTGTGTCCGGGGAGAGAAATCTCCCCAAAAACCTGTATCCCAGATTCTCCCGGAGCCTCCCGGATTCGGGGCAATCAGGCGCTCCCTAATGTTGGAGCCTATAGGTGCACGCCGCTGTGATTTCAGGACCGCGGCTAGCTCCCTGCAAGCCATGGTCCTGAATCATTAGCAGCTCCGGTTCTGTGTGCTGATTCGGTCCGGGGCTGTCAGGGTCATGCCTGACAGCCCCGGACCGGACTGTGCTGTGGTGTGAAGCCAGCCTAAGATGAACAAACACCAAACCCAGTATCCAAACTACAGAGAGGCATATAAGGTCTAAGGCTGGCTTCACACCACGGCGTGGTCCGGGGCTGTCCGGTGTAAACCAGACAGCCCCGGACCGGTTTTTGGCCCCATAGGCTATGGGGTCGGATGGAGCCGGATGGCAACTCTCTGCTATCTGGTTTCCATCTCTCTGGGTGTATCCGTGAGAATTCGGATTATCCTCACCGGACACAAAAACATTGCTTGCAACGTTTTTGTGTCCGGGGAGAAAAATCTCCCAAAAACCCGTATCCCGGATTCGCCCATATTTTCCCGGATCCGGGACAATCCGGCGCTCCCTAATAGATATGGGAGCCTATGGGTGGTTTGCCCCGATCCGGGAGGATCCGGGAACCTGACACCGGCGGCTGCATGTCGCTGTGATTCCAGGACCGCAGCTAGCTTCCTGCAAGCCGCAGTCCTGAATCATTAGCAGCTGCAGCTGCGTCCGGCTGCACACAGGACCGGAGGGCACATTTGGCCCTCCGGTTCTGTGTGCTGATTCGGTCTGGGGCTGTCAGGGTCATCCCTGACAGCCCCGTACCGGACTATGCCATGGTGTGAAGCCAGCCTAAAGCAAGCTGCTAAAACATTGAATGCAAAGCTGAATAAAGTGCTTATACATGAAAATTGACAAAGAAGCAGAGCTGACCCATGTCTATACACTGTAGGTACCGTCACACGCAGCAATTTTGCAAGCAATTTCACTGGCAATTTGCTGGTTGCAGTGAAATCATGGATACATGGTTCCATTTCTACACGGCAAACAAAACAGAACCATGTATCCATGGTTTCACTGCAACCAGCAAATTGCCAATGAAATTGCTTGCAAAATTGCCGCGTGTGACGGTACCTTAAGAAGGTGGCAGACAGATGGATCTTTTTTTCTCATTTATGTGGATGATTTTTGAATCTGTTTTGAGCAAGAAAGAGATAAAACAGAAATACTGAAAATTCTACATCAGCACTCTGAGACCAAAGATCTTGAGAATGTAAACCATTACTTAGGTATGAAGGTTAACTCCTTCATGACCCGGGAATTTTTCATTTTTCATTTTCGTTTTTTGCTCCCCTGCTTCCAAGAGCCATAACTTTTTTATTTTTCCGTCAATATAGACATATGATGGCTTGTTTTTTGCGGGACGAGTTGTACTTTCATATGCAATCATTTATTTTACCATATAGAGTACAGGGAAATTGCAAAAAAAATTCTAAATGCAGTGAAATTGCAAAAAAAGTGCAATAACGCGTTTGTTTTTTGGGTATTTTGGTCGCCATGTTCACTATATGGTAAAACCGACATGACGGGGTGATGCCTCAGATTGGTACGAGTTTGTAGACACCCAACATGTATACCTTTATTGGTATCTAGGTGTTGAAAAAAAATTCAGAAGATTTAAAAAAAAAAAACGGACTTTTTGCACCATGTTCTGCGACCCATAGTCGTTCTCATTTTACAGGATCTGGGGCTGTGTGATGGCTTATTTTTTGCGTCTTGAGCTAACATTTCTAATGATATCATTTTTGGGGGGGTCGTGCAGTTTTGATCGCCCGTTATTGCATTTTATAGCAATATTGCGGCGACCAAAAAAACGGAATTTTGGCGTTTGGACCATTTTTTCTGTTACGGAGTTCACAGCTCTCATTAACAGATTTAATAGGATGATTGGGCGATTCTGAACGCGGTGATACCAAACATGTGCATTTTTTAAAATTTTTTTAATACTTTTATTGGGGTTGGGGGGAAAAGGGGGGTGATTTGAACTTTTATATATTTTTTTTTTTACAGGTTTTTAAAAACTTTATTTTTTTATTAATTCTTATTTTTACACTGCCTCTTTAAGAGGCACCTTGCTGCACAGTCCAATCGCTTCTGGGAGATACAGATGAGCTGCAGCTCATCTGTATCTCCCAGAATCGCGGACCTGCTGTGGTTGGCAGCACCTGCCAACCACAGCAGGAAACTGTGCTCTGACAGCATCCGGGGTCTAGCCAGGACCCCGGGCTGTCATGTGAGTGCCGGAGATCCCGCGATACTATCGCAGGATCTCCGGAGCAGCGGGGAACAGCGCTTTCCCCGCCGCGGCCACCTTGGATCCCGCTGTCAGTGACTGACAGCGGGATCCAAGGGGTTAACAGCACCGATCGGATCCCGGATCCGATCGGAGCTGTTAGCCCGACATCTCAGCTGATCACATCAGCTGAGATGTCGGCTGTTTGATGTGAGCTCCACCGCGCCGGAGCTCACATCAAAGACCCCTTACGCTCCCATGACGTTGTATAACGTCATAGGTCGGGAAGGGGTTAAAAGACAAGAGGATGGTAGTTTACTTCTTAATCAAAAGCAAAAGGTTCAATAGTTAGGCTAGGGCCACACTGCCGGTTTTACTCTATTCTACCGCAATCCGGTTAATACTTAGAAGTTTTCCCAGAAGCACATAGCGGTAATGCTATGCAGTTCGATAGAACGCTGCCCCTAGTTAACCAATGTGTACCTTGGTTACCCAGTCACAAACAAAGCTGCTTGGACTGCACTTTAGGTAAGTGCACAGAAAATGCAATGTTTTCTGTGCGCTCAGCTAAAGCGCAGTCCAAGCAGCTTTGTGCGTGGCTGGTAACCAAGGTACACATCGGGTAACAAGGGGCAGCGTTCTGCAAACCACATAGCGTTACCGCTATGTGCTTCTGGGAAAAGTACGTTTTAACCTGATTGCGGTAGCATAGGCTAAAACTGGCAGCGTGGCCCTAGCCTTAGTTGAAATATTTGGATTGAAAGATGCAAAACCAGTAAAGTCTCCAATTGAAACTAACTACCTGAAGGAGATGAAGAAACAACAGAATATGCTATCAATTAATGATCAGTACTGAAAAGCAATAGGAAAATAGTTTTATCTTGCTAATGTCACAACACCAAATATTGCAACAGCAGTGGAAAATTCTAAGGAGAAAAGTATCAATGCCAACTCAGATGGATTGGAATGCCATAAAGAGGATACTAAGCTACCTGAAAGGAACCTCTCATCTTAAACTAAAGTTACCCGCAAGTGAAGAATGCAACATGTCTGTATATGTTGATGATGACAGGGCTGGGGACCCTTCTGACAGAAAACCCACCAGTTGATATTAATAGTAATAATAATAATGATGATGATAATAATAATAATAATAATAATATTTATTTTATTTATTTTATTTATAATATTCATTTATAATTTTTTTTATAATATTTGTAACATTCATTTTGCAACACTGCCCCTCTTGGGGCTCACAATCTAAATATCCTATCAGTATGTATTTGACATGTGGGAGGAAACCAGGGTGCCTGAGGATACCTATGCAAGCATAGGGAGAACATACAAACTCCTTGCAGATTTTATCCTTGGTGGAAATTGAACCCAGGACCTCAATGCTGCAAGCCTGCAGTGTTAACCACTGAGCGACTGAGCCACTGTGCCACCCCATTCGTGGTTATTAGTTGGGTTAGTATGAAGCAATTCCTGTAAGGCTGTCATCAACAGAAAAAGATGTTGCTGCAGCACAGGCAAGTCAAAATGCCATATGGCTGAGACCGCTTTTGACAACTCTTAGTCAACACCAGTTAAAACCTACAAAAATATTTGAAGACAATCAAGGATGTATTTGTAGCGCCCCGCTAGTCAGTGCGCTACAAAAGGGTACTGCACCCCTAACAGAAGGTGCAATATGCTTTGTCCTGGTAGGGGGTAGTAGAAGCCTGAAGCTCCATCGCCACACACACATACCTAGTGATAGGGGACCAATTAGACATCCCATTACCAGGCAACCGGTCCCTGTGGGAGGAGAGCTAGGTTATATAGTGAGTGGGGAAAGAGCGGGAAACAGGCAGATGAGTTGGGAGCAGTGAAAAGTAGAAACAGAACAGTAGTAGATAAGGAACGGTGAGGAGTGGAAGTGAAGGAGAAGTAACAGGAGGGCACCTCAACCTGATGATCCAGACAGAGAGGGGCAAAGAAGAGGGCGACCAAACGCTCTGGCCCAGTCCGAAGCGGGGTACCTGCTCTGACGTGGATCAGAGGTCCATCCCTGAACCACAAATTACCAGCGTGGTCGATGTCTTCATAGGAGCACGATCCAACCAGCCCTACCCAAGGTCCCCACCAGAAGGTGCCTGGTTCAAGAAGCAGGATTAGTGCAGGGCAGCGCAAGGAGGAAGGAGTGCACAGAGGTAGGACAGAGAGAGTATAGAGAAGGAACATCACTGGAGCTTCAGAGGGACACTGCCTTCTGCCAGGACCACCCGGTTCATTACCTTAGCTGAAACAACTGCATACCCTGTAAGACTGCAGATTACCGGAGTAAAGTACCCGTGCAGAGTGAGCAATGTGTCTGTGTTCTTTGCTGATGATCTGTAATTTACCAACACCACACCACAGAGACCACGCTGCCCCATTCCCACCATGCTACGCTATTCCACCATCATATCCTTACAGCCCCGGGGATCCCGCTCTACCTGTAGAGAGTCACAACACCTTGCTGCCGCCCATCGCCCCGGAGGTCGCAGCAGCGACGGTGCCAAGACCGAACCTACAGGTGGCATCACGACTTATATAAACTTTTATCCCTGTAAATATACCCCTTTTCATTGTCACCGCAAGGGCACAGGCTCGGGCACTGACCACCCGTGACATCCCTGCAACCGACCACCCGAGACCTGAGTACCCAGACCCTTGTGGGCCAGACATATTCCCCTAGCTGAAATGGAAAGAGTTAACCCAAGAATGAAGCATATTGATGCTAAATTTCCCTTTCTGAAGGATCATCAAGAACAAGGTCTTTAGTGATGGGCGAATCCTAAATTACTCGGAATCGCTACTCGTTGCGAGTCTAGCGAGTCCAATGTTAATGAATGGGGAAGCGAGTAATAGCGAGTAGTGTGCGATTTACAAATCACAGATGTGTCTCGGAAGCTTCAGCCTGCCATTGATTTGCATTGGACTCGTTTACTGTGCAAGTAATCGCTGGGAAACTCGCACAGATAAGAGTCCGGCTGTCTCCTCTGTGCTGGCTGCCGCAGCTCCAGGGTCCTAGAGCCCGCCTGCTGCCTGATGTAGCAGAGCTGAGATTGTTCTCAGTCTGCTCATTCCCTGTGCATAGACATCTATATCTATGCATAGGGGATGTAGCAGAGAGGACATCGCGTTTTGGACTGCGTCGGACAGAAGAGGATTTTTTTAAATAAAGATGGAGTCCCTAATGGCTTTTTTTTATTTCGAATAAAAAAGTTTTCTCTGTGTTGTGTTTTTTTTAAAACAACCAGCCGGATCCAGCAGGCAGCGACGGGCTGCCCCCAACCCCCAGGTGCCTATTTGTACCTG
Source organism: Allobates femoralis (assembly GCA_033576535.1). Classification (NCBI taxonomy): domain Eukaryota; kingdom Metazoa; phylum Chordata; class Amphibia; order Anura; family Aromobatidae; genus Allobates; species Allobates femoralis. The sequence continues at coordinate 7,593,514 of JARQOC010000007.1, read as the reverse complement.
GCCAGACACAAGAATATAGGGGAGCCCTTTTTTTTTATTATTTCATGAATTTCATGAAATAATTAATTTCAAGTTCATTGAAGCGCCATCCTCTGGCGCTGAACCCCGCTCTTCCAGCGGCCCTGGTGGCGGTGGCACGCTGGGTAATAAAGAGGTTAGGGCCAGCTTTGTATTATCAGCTGGCCCTAAGCCCGAAATTTATGGTGGTCACGCCAATATTAGACATGACCGCCATGAATTTCTATTAAATTGTTTTAAAAAAAAACACAACAGAGAAAATTTTTTATTAGAAATAAAATAAAAAGCCATTAGGGACTCCATCTTTAATTAAAAAATCCTCTTCCGTCCGACGTAGTCCAAAACGCGATGTCCTCTCTGCTACATCCCCTGTGCATAGATATAGATGTCTATGCACAGGGAATGAGCAGACTGAGAACAATCGCAGCTCTGCTACATCATCTCTGTGAGCAGGCGGGCTCTAGGACCCTGGAGCTGCGGCAGCCTGCACACAGAGCAGACAGCTGGACTCGGCTCGCGAGTTTCCCAGCGATTACTTGCACAGTAATCAGACCAATGCAAGTCAAAGGCAGTCCTAGTTTTGTCAGAGTCTCTGATAAAACTAGGATTGATATTGATTTGCATTGGACTTGTTGCTGTGCGAGTAATCGCTGGGCAACTCGCAGAGTACCGAGTCCTGCGAGTCCCTTACTACTCGCCGAGTAACGAGTCCTAGCGAGTAGATTCGCCCATCCCTAAAGGTCTTCTGAGTTTGGAGTACTGTCAAATTCATGACATGTCCGCAGATATATTTACAAAAGCACTAACTGCTGAAAGGCTTCAAAGAATAAAGATATAAATATATGTATATATTAATATCTAATTAAAAATAAAGATCACAAATACAGAAGTTAGAACTGATTGAATAAGCCTTCGCTGCTGAGAAAGGGTGTTGAAATACAAGCAACAAGCTACAGACATTATATGTTATAGTTACATTGCAGTGTCAGTAGATGGTGCTGTCTATCTATTGATCTACTTATATAATCGGGAGTTCTGGAATTCGGGCACTGTAGCCGAATCCCAGACTCCTTTGCGCGACTGCGAGCAATGACGCGCAGCGTCATTGCGAGCCGCTGCCGCATTACGCATCATCGCTCGCAGTCCCGCCGCACTACCTCACACCGCCGCCATCCTGGCAACCGTCGGCCCCGCAAGCCCGACGCTGCCCGGATGCCGGCGGTGCCTTCCGCCCCTCACCCCTCGCCCCTCTCACCGCTGGCGCCTCGGTGCTGTCCGACTTGCGGTGTAGGGGCTGTGGGCTGTGGGCTGTGGGCGGGTGACAGCAGCCACTCACATCCTCCTGTTGCCGCCGCCCGCCAATGGGAGTGAGAGGGGCGTGTCAGCCTGCAAATACTGACACGCCCCGGCAGCCAGTCACGTCCTCCTCTCGCCGCTCCCCGGAGCGGCCATACAGCACCCGGTACACGATCCTCCCAGGTACACCCTGCCCCCAGACTGTGCTCACCAGCCTCAGTCACCGCTCCTCATCCCCTCTAACACACACCGGCTCCCCGCCGCTCCCGGCCCACAGAGGCAAGAGGACGGCACATCCAAAAACCTGTGTATATATATATATATATATATATATATATATATATATACACTGCAGAGTGCCATAACCCCTGTCCTGTGTATATATATATATATACACTGCAGAGTGCCATAACCCCTGTCCTGTGTATTATATATATATATATACACTGCAGAGTGCCATAACCCCTGTCCTGTGTATATATATATATATTACACTGCAGAGTGCCACAACCCCTGTCCTGTATATATATATATATATATATATATATACACTGCAGAGTGCCATAACCCCTGTCCTGTGTATATATATATATATTACACTGCAGAGTGCCACAACCCCTGTCCTGTATATATATATATATATATATATATCTCTACTTATATAATCGCCAGTTTTGGGATTCGGGCACTGTAGCCCAATCCCAAGATGCTTTGCGGCACTGCGAGCGATGACGCGCAGCGTCATCGCGAGCCGCAGCCGCACCACTGTAAATAAAAAAAAAAAAATTCTCACCTCTCCCCGAGCCCCCGCCGTCTTCCTCCAGCCTCCCGGTGCCTGCAGAGCTCTTCTACACCAGTACAGGACCTGCGGTGATGTCAGAGTCACGTGACACCAGCTTACTCCATGGTAACCGCGGGTCACGTCACTCTGACATCACCGCAGGTCCTGAACTGCTGTACAAGAGCTCTGCAGGCATCGGGAGCCTGCGGGAGCCACCGGGAGCCTGGAGGAAGACGGCGGGGGCTCGGGGTCATGTGAGCATAATATTTTTTTATTTTTTTTAACCCCTGCCTTGCTGGAGCGCCGCCACACACGCCTGTATACTCTGCCACCACCACAGACACCTGTATACTCTGCCACCACCACCACACACGCATATATACTCTGCCACCACCACAGATGCCTGTTACTCTGCCGCGACCACCACAGATGCCTGTATACTCTGCCGCCACCACCACACATGCCTGTATACTCTGCCGCCACCACAGACGCCTGTATACTCTGCCACCACCACAGACACCTGTATACTCTGCCGCCACCACCACAGACACCTGTATGCTCTGCCCCCACCACCACACACGCCTGTATGCTCTGCCCCCACCACCACACACGCCTGTATACTCTGCCGCCACCACCACACACGCCTGTATACTCTGCCGCCACCACCACACATGCCTGTATACTCTGATGCCACCACCACAGATGCCTGTATACTCTGCCACCACCACAGACGCCTCTATACTCTGCCGCCACCACACACGCCTGTACACTCTGCCACCACCACAGACATCTGTATACTCTGCCACCACCACAGCCGCCTGTATACTCTGCCACCACCACAGACGCCTGTATACTCTGCTACCCACAGACCCCTTTCTATACTCTGCTACCCACAGAGCCGCCTCTATACTCTGCTACCCACAGAGCCGCCTCTATACTCTGCTACCCACAGAGCTGCCTGTATACTCTGCTACGCACAGAGCCGCCTCTATACTCTGCTACCCACACAGCCGCCTCTATACTCTGCTACCCATACAGCCGCCTGTAAACTCTGCTACCCATACAGCCGCCTCTATACTCTGCTACCCACAGAGCCGCCTCAATACTCTGCTACCCACAGAGCCGCCTGTATACTCTGCTACTCACAGAGCCGCCTCTATACTCTGCTATCCACAGAGCCGCCTGTATACTCTGCTACCCACAGAGCCACCTGTACAATCTGCTACCCACAGAGCCACCTGTACAATCTGCTACCCACAGAGCCACCTGTACAATCTGCTACCCACAGAGCCACCTGTACAATCTGCTACCCACAGAGCCTTCTCTATACTCTGCTACCCACACAGCGGCCTGTATAATCTGCTACCCACAAACCCGCCTGTATACTCCGCTACCCACAGACCCGCCTGTATACTCTGCTACCCACAGAGCCTTCTCTATACTCTGCTACCCACACAGCGGCCTGTATAATCTGCTACCCACAAACCCGCCTGTATACTCTGCTACCCACAGACCCGCCTGTATACTCTGCTACCCACTGACCCGCCTGTATACACACAATTTATTTCACCCTGCTCCCGATGCAATTGCATCGGGCCTTTTTACTAGTGTTTAATAATATGTAGTGTATCTTAAAGGGAGCCTAACCCCTAAAAATTAGCCCCCAGTCTCTTAAGACCTGTCCCTGCAACATTCATAGACATTTCTAGCCATCCCTTTGTGCTAAAAATGTGTATTTGTAAAGTTCATAAAAGTGACTTTATTACTTGCACCCACTGCGGCTTCTCAGATTTTGAGAAGCCGCAAGAGGCATTGCCTTGCGCTTCTCCCCGCAACCTGCACGCTAATTATTCACGCCCCTATGGGCGTGCTAATCAGCAGAGAGCCACCGCGTCACATTACATGGGCGGTATAGGCGGAATTATGCTAAACAATGCTTGTGAAGCAATCCAGTGTTTAGCTTAGTCTCCTATGAGGAGCGTTTCCTGGTCCGGTTTTGACCTTTTTGAAAGCTCAAAACCGGATCAGGATTTAAAAATAAAAACGGAGATGTGACCCTAGCCTAACATAGGTATTGCTGGAAACCAAAAACTCACGATTAGATTAGCATAGATTTACATAAAACCAAGGCAAAACCTGATCTCAAACGCAGCAAAACCTTCCTGTGGGCACTCACCCTTAGGGTATCTGCCCACAGGCAGGTTTTGCTGCGTTTGAGATCAGGTTTTGCCTTGGATTTATGTAAATCTATGCTAAAGCAAAGAATTGACATGCTCATTAGTGATGGGCGAATCCTAAATTACTCGGAATCGCTTGACTCTAGCGAGACTGAGCCCGGGACTCGCTACTCGTTGCGAGTCTAGCGAGTCCAATGTTAATGAATGGGGAAGCGAGTAATAGCGAGTAGTGTGCGATTTACAAATCACAGATGTGTCTCGGAAGCTTCAACCTGAAGCAATCCTAGTTTTGTCAGAGTCTCTGCCATTGATTTGCATTGGACTCGTTTACTCTGCAAGTAATCGCTGGGAAACTCCCACAGATAAGAGTCTCTTCTGTGCTGGCTGCCGCAGCTCCAGGGTCCTAGAGCCCGCCTGCTGCCTGATTTAGCAGAGCTGAGATTGTTCTCAGTCTGCTCATTCCCTGTGCATAGACATCTATATCTATGCACAGGGGATGTAGCAGAGAGGACATCGCGTTTTGGACTGCGTCGGACGGAAGAGGATTTTTTTTAATTAAAGATGGAGTCCCTAATGGCTTTTTTTTTAAATTTCTAATAAAAATTTTTCTGTGTTGTGTTTTTTTTAAAACAATTTAATAGAAATTCATGGCGGTCATGTCTAATATTGGCGTGACCGCCATATATTTCGGGCTTAGGGCCAGCTGATAATACAAAGCTGGCCCTAACCTCTTTATTACCCAGCGTGTCACCGCCACCAGGGCCGCTGGAAGAGCGGGGTTCAGCGCCAGAGGATGGCGCTTCAATGAACGCGCCATCTTCTGGGGCGGCTGCGGGCTGCAGTTTGCAGCGGGGGGTGCCCAGAAAGCTTGGGCATCCATGCGCTGCGGATTCCAGCCCCCAGCTGCTTAGCTGTACCTGGCTAGACATAGAAATTGCGGGGAGTCCCACGCATTTTGTTTAATTATTTCACGAATTTCATGAAATAATAAAAAAAAAAAATGCGTGGGGCTCCGCGCAATTTCTGTCTAGCCAGGTACAGCTAAGCAGCTGGGGGCTGGAATCCGCAGCGCAGGGAGGCCCAAGCTTTCTGGGCACCCCCCGCTGCAAATTGCAGCCCGCAGCCGCCCCAGAAGATGGCGCATTCATTGAAGCGCCATCCTCTGGCGCTGAACCCCACTCTTCCAGCGGCCCTGGTGGCGGTGGCACGCTGGGTAATAAAGGGGTTAATAACACCTTTGTTATACAAGCTGGTATTAAGCCCGAGATTCTTAATGTCAGGCCACGTTTGACCCAGCCACTAAGAATCTCCAATAAAGGGTTAAAAAAACACAACACAGAAAATTTTTTATTAGAAATAATAAAAAAAAGCCATTAGGGACTCCATCTTTAATTAAAAAAATCCTCTTCCGTCCGACGTAGTCCAAAACGCGATGTCCTGTCTGCTACATCCCCTGTGCATAGATATAGATGTCTATGCACAGGGATGAGCAGACTGAGAACAATCTCAGCACTGCTACATCATCTCTGTGAGCAGGCGGGCTTTAGGACCCTGGAGCTGCGGCAGCCTGCACAGAGAAGACAGCTGGACTCGGCTCGCAAAGTAACAGCAGTTACTTTGCGAGTTTCCCTGCTATCACTGGCTCAGTAGCCGAGTCTAATGCAATCCTAGTTTTGTCAGCGTCTCTGACAAAACTAGGATTGATATTGATTTGCATTGGACTCGTTTACTGTGCGAGTAACCACTGGGAAACTCGCAGAGTACCGAGTCCTGCGAGTCCCTTACTACTCGCCGAGTAACGAGTCCTAGCGGGTAGATTCGCCCATCCCTAATGCTCATTCTTTCTAAAACACAGCAAAACCTGAGGTGTTTCCACTTTCTTCACCAAACAAAAACCAATGTGTTGGGACAGATCATCCTAGAATCACATAGGTTTTGCTGGAAAACAAAAATGCTACAAATCCTGTGGTGTTTACACTGTCTCCAGAAAACAAAAACCAATGTGTGTGCACAGCGTTTCTGTGAAACACATTGGTTTTGCTGGCAATCAAAACTGCAGGAACAAATTAGCATACATTACCATAAAACCAATGGTAAACCGCAGGCAGAAACCACAGCAAAACCGCAGCAAAAACACACTGTGCGAACATACCCTTAGACTGCAGAATAACCTCACATCTGCAGGTTAATAGTGTTTTTTTTTTTTGCATGACAAGTTTTCATTAAGATGTGTTGGGGCTAAACAGGCTGTGAAGCCCCAGCCGTACTGTATCTTACACTATAGCTGTATATATGCTAGTAGATATGCCTCCATAATATGGCATCTGAATGAGCATTGCCTTTTCTGTATATTTGTTTGGCATGCTTGCTGAAACTATACATTACATTCAGAATCACACCATGTGTAAATGGAAAATGTTAAATCTGCTATTGTAAATGTTTTCTCCATTAGAGCGCTGAGAAAATAGCGTCCTAGTGATTCTATCTATAGCACCTATCATCTATCTATCATAAATTCTTTTAAATTGTCTATTGATACTTTATAATGAAGCCATGATAACTATGATGGATCATTTTTATAATGGACTAGATGGTGGCTTCGCGGGTAGTCTAGAATCCATATATAGTTTATTTACTAACTAGCTGTGAGCCCGATGCGATTGCATCGGGATTCTAGAATCTGTGTATAGTTTACTCAGTATATTTCAAATATGGCGGCATAGCGGCCACCGCTATTCCATTGGTTGCCGCCTTCAGCGCGCCGAATAATCAGAAGAGCGCCGCGCTGTATGGCGCCATACTTCAAATACATGGAATATTTTGAGTTTCACATTTACCGCTGTAAGTGAGGCGCTATTCTCATTGGTCGCTGTGTGCTGCCGGCGACCAATGAGAATAGTGCCTCACTTTCATCGGTAAATGTGAAACTCAAAGTCGTCCATTATATGTCTATGGGAAGTGAGGCGCTATTCTCATTGGTCGCTGTGTGCTGACGGCGACCAATGAGAATAGTGCCTCACTTTCATCGGTAAATGTGAAACTCAAAGTTGTCCATTTTATCTCTATGGGAAGTGAGGCGCTATTCTGATTGGTCGCCGGCAGCACACAGCGAGCAATAAGAATAGCGCCTCACTTGCCATAGAGATATAATGGACGACTTTGAGTTTCAAATTTACAGCTGAAAGTGAGGCGCTATTCTGATTGGTCGCCGGCAGCACACAGCGACCAATGAGAATAGCGCCTCACTTCCCATAGAGATATAGTGGACGACTTTGAGTTTCAAATTTACCGCTGAAAGTGAGGCGCTATGCTGATTGGTCGCTGTGTGGTGCCCTGACCAATCAGCATAGCGCCTCACTTCCCATAGGGATGCATAGCGGTGTTTAGAGGAATTTATGGCCGGGCCCTTGGTTCTATTTTTGGGCACGGCGCTCGGCGCTTGTCGGTCGTCACGGGGCGGGAGCCCCTGCAACGGCTCGCAATGGCCCTTCGCCATAGATAGATATAGATAGATTAGATAATAGATAGATAGATAGATAGATAGATATGTGAAAAAGATCCTTGCAGCACACAGCTACTACCAATGATGTACATAAGCTACTAGCTATATATATTTGAGGAAAAGGTTTAAAAACTTACGTTTTTTTCAAAAAACTCAAAAAATCTCCAATTTTTTATTTAATTCTGAAGTTCTTGGTACATACATTGGCCAATGTCTGTTTGCTCATCAACTGCGACAAAGTGACAAAGTGACTTCAGGGTCTGATGCAATGTGCACCCTCATTACCTACAGGTGATGGAGGGTCTAGATGGTGTCTGCCCACTTAGTAGTGGGAAAGCGGACAAGGAGGATAGGGATATCAGCGTAGGACTCATCAGACCCTGAAGTCACTTTGTCGCAGTTGATGAGCAAACAGACATTGGCCATTGTATGTACCAAGAACTTCAGAATTAACCCCTTAAGGACCGAGTCACTTTACAGCTTAATGATCAGACCATTTTTTGTAATTCTGACCACTCTCCCTTTATGAGGTAATATCTCTGGAACGCTTCAACGGATCCTAGCGATTATGAGATTGTTTTTTCGTGACATATTGGGCTTTATGTTAGTATTAAATTTAGGTCGATAATTTTTGCGTTTATTTGTGAAAAGATCAAAAATTTGGCAAAAATTTTGAAAATGTAGCAATTTTCAAATTTTTAATTTTTATTCTGCTAAACCAGAGAGTTATGTGCCACAAAATAGTTAATAAATAACATTTCCCACATGTCTACTTCACATCAGCACAATTTTGGAAGAAAAAAAAAATTTGGTAGGACGTTATAAGGGTTCAAAGTTCATCAGCAATTATTCATTTTTCCAGCAAAATTTACAAAACCATTTTTTTTAGTCACCACATCACATTTGAAGTCCCTTTGAGGGGTGTACATGACAGAAAACACCCAAAAGTGACACCATTCCAAAAACTGCACCCCTCAAGCTACTCAAAACTATATACAAAAAGATTATTAACCCTTCAGGTGCCTCACAGGAACTAAAATAAAGTTGAAGGAAAAAATGGACATTTTAATTTTTGTAACAAAAATGTTTTTTAGCCTCAATTATTTCATTTTCACATGGGCAACAGGATAAAATGCATCTTAAAATATGTTGGGCAATTTCTCCTGAGTACACTGATACCTCATATGTGGTCATAAACCACTGTTTGGGCGCACGGCAGGGCTCAGAAGGGAAGGAGCGCAATTTGAATTTTAGAGCCAATTTTCCGTTCAAAAAGTGAAATTGCGCTCCTTCCCTTCTGATCCCTGCCGTGCACCCAAACAGTGGTTTATGACCACATATGAGGTATCAGTGTACTCAGGAGAAATTGCCCAACAAATTTTGGGATGTATTTTATCCCTTTGCCCATGTGAAACTGAAAAAATGTAGGCAAAAATAAACTTTTTGTGAAAACAAAAGTGTTTTTTTCATTTTTATGGATGAATTTGTGAAGCATCTGAGGGTTCAAAGTGCTCACTATGCATCTAGATACGTTCCTTAGGGGGTCTAGTTTCCAAAATGGCGTCATTTGTGGGGGAGCTCCAATATGGAGACACACGGGGACCCTCCAAACGCAACATGGTGTCCGCTAACAATTGGAATGGAAAATGAGCTCAAATTATTAGCGGACACCATGTTGCGTTTGGAGGGTCCCTGTGTGACTCCACATTAGAGCTCGCCCACAAGTGACCCCATTTTGTAAACTAGACCCCTGAAGGAATGTATCTAGATGCATAGTGAGCACTTTGAACCCCCATATGCTTCAGAAATTCATCCGTAAAAATGAAAAAGCACTTTTTTTTTTCCACAAAAAATTTTTGTTTTCTTTATTACGGATCAATTTGTGAAGCATCTGGGGGTTCAAAGAGCTCACTATGCATCTACATATGTTCATTTGGGGGTCTAGTTTCCAAAATGGGGTCACTTGTGGGGGAGCTCCATTGTGGAGACACACAGGGACCCTCCAAACGCGACATGGTGTTCGCTAACAATTTGAGCTAATTTTCCATTCAAATTGTTAGCGGACACCATGTTGCGTTTGGAGGGTCCCGGTGTGTCTCCACATTGGAGCTTCCCCACAAGTGACACATTTTGGAATTAAACCCAAAGGAAATATTAGATGCATAGTGAGCACTTTGAACTCCCAGATGTTCCAATTGATCCAATAATGAAAAGAATTTTTGTGGAAAAAATGTTTTTTTTCGGATGAATGTCTGAAGCATATGGGGGTCCAAAGTGCTCACTATGCATCTAGATACGTTCCTTTGGGGGTCTAGTTTCCAAAATGGGGTCACTTGTGGGCGAGCTCCAATGTGGAGACACACAGGGACACTCCCAACGTGACATGGTGTCCACTAACAATTTGAGCTCATTTTCCATTTAAATTGTTAGCGGACACCATGTCGCGTTGGGAGGGTCCCTGTGTGTCTCTACATTGGAGCTCCCCCATAAGTGACCCCATTTTGGAAACTAGACCCCCCAAGGAATGTATCTGGATGCATAGTGAGCACTTTGAACCCCAGGTGCTTCACAAATTGATCCGTAAAAATGAAAAAAGAAACTTTTTGTGGAAAAAAAAGTGCTTTTTCATTTTTATGGATGAATTTGTGAAGCATCTGGGCGTTCAAAGTGCTTACTATACATCTAGATACATTCCTTAGGAGGTCTAGTTTCCAAAATGGGGTCACTTGTGGGGGAGCTCCAATATGGAGACACACAACAATTGGAATGGAAAATGAGCTCAAATTGTTAGCGGACACCATGTTGCGTTTGGAGGGTCCCTGTGTGTCTCCACATTGGAGTTCGCCCACAGTGACCCCATTTTGTAAACTAGACCCCTGAAGGAATGTATCTAGATGCATAGTGAGCACTTTGAACCCCCATATGCTTTAGAAATTCATCTGTAAAAATGAAAAAGCACTTTTTTTTCCACAAATAATTTCTTTTTTCATTATTACGGATCAATTGTGAAGCATCTGGGTTTAAAGTGCTCACTATGCATCTAGATATAATCCTTTGGGGGTCTAGTTTCCAAAATGGGGTCACTTGTGGGGGAGCTCCAATGTGGAGACACACAGGGGCTCTCCATACGCAACATGGTGGCCACTAACAATTGGAATTGTTAGCGAACACCTTGTAGGATATGAAGAGCCCCTATGTGCCTAAACATTGGAGCTCCCCCATAAGTGACCCCATTTTGGAAACTAGACCCCCCAAGAAACGTATCTAGATGCATAGTGAGCACTTTGAACCCCCAGATGCTTCACAAATTGATCCGTAATAATGAAAGAGAAACTTTTTGTGGAAAAAAAAAGTGCTTTTTCATTTTTATGGATGAATTTGTGAAGCATCTGGGTGTTCAAAGTGATCACTATGCATCTAGATACGTTCCTTCGAGGGTGTAGTTTCCAAAATGGGGTCACTTGTGGGGGAGCTCTAATGTTCAGGCACACAGGGAGGGGCTCTCCATACCCGACATGGTTTCCGCTAACAATTGGAGCTAATTTTCCATTGAAATTGTTAGCGGACACCATGTCGCATATGGAGAACCCGTGTGTCACCAGCACAAGGGCAACTGGAAGAGTTGTGGTACAGCACCAGAAAATGCCGCCTCTAATGAATGCGCTATTTTCTTGGGTGGCTGTGGGTTGAAATTTGCAGCGTGGGGGACCCACAACATTTGGGTTTCTCCACGCTGAGAATTCCAGTCAGCCAGCTACCAAGTTGTACATGGCTGGCTACAAAAAATACAGCGAAGGCCTTTTTTTTTATTTCTAGAACTAATTCTAAAAAAAAAGAAATGACGTGGGGCTCCCCATATTTTTGGTTCAGCCAGGTACAACTTGGCAGCTAAAGACTGCCAGCAACCCCCAGCTGCCTTGTTGTACCTGGCTGCAACCAAAAGTACAGCAAAGCCCTTTTTTTTTTATTTCTAGAACGAATTCTAGAAAAAAAAATGACGTAGGGCTCCGCCATATTTTTGGCCCAGCCAGGTACAACTAGGCTGCTGGGGGCTGGAATCCTCAGCATGGAAAGGCCCAAGCATTCTGGGCCCCCCATGCTGCGAATTGCAGCCCACAGCCGCCCCAGAAAATGGCGCATTCATTGAAGCGCCATTTTCTGGCGCTGTACCCATGCTCTTCCAGTTGCCCTGGTGCCGGTGGCAAACTGGGTAATAAAGGGGTTAATGCCAGCTTTTTATTGGCAGCTGGCACTAAGCCCGAGATTCATAATATTGGGCCAATGTTAGACCCGCCATTAGGAATCTCTGGTAAGTAGTCAATAAATACACACAGAGAAAAATATTTTTTTTTGAAAAAAAACACAAACAAAATTTAGACTCCATCTTTATTATAAAAAGATCCGACGTAGTCCACAACGAAGGTTCCACGACGCTCGATCGTCTGCGACGTAGTCCACAACGAAGGTCCCACGATCGCCATGCAGGAGGATCGGACTGCAAAGTAGCGATCTGACAGCCCGGGTGCAGTGATCCACTATGTGGATCACTGCACCCGGGCTGTCAGATCGCTATCTGCAGCTTAATCTGCATGCAGATGGATTGGACTGCAGAGCAGCGATCTGGCAGCTCAGGTGCAGCGCTGGGGCTGCGAGATTGCTTTCTGCAGCTTGATCCCTATGCAGGAGGATCGGACTGCAGAGCAGCGATCTGGTAGCCCGGGTGCAGCGCCGGAGCTGCGTGATCGCTTTCTGCAGATCGATCCTCATGCAGGAGGATCGGACTGCAGAGCAGCAATCTGGCAGCCCGGGTGCCGTGCCGGGGCTGCAAGATTGCTTTCTGCAGCCCGATCCCCATGCAAGGGGAATCCCCTGCATGGAGAGCAAGCTGCAGAAAGCGATCTGACAGCTTGGGCGCAGTGGTCTGAAAGCCCGGACCACTGCGCACAAACTGTCAGATTGCTTTCTGCAGCTCAATCCCCATGCAAGAGGAATCCCCTGCATGGATAGCAAGCTGCAGAAAACAATCTGACAGCTTGGTTTCAGTGATCCAGTGGATCACTGCACAGTTTGAATCACTGCGCCCGAGTTGTCAAGATTGCTTTCTGCAGCTCAATCCCCATGCAAAGGGATTCCCCTGCATGGAGAGCAAGCTGTAGAAAACAATCTGACAGCTTGGTTTCAGTGATCCACTGGATCACTGCACCCGAGCTGCCAGATTGCTTTCTGCAGCTCAATCCCCATGCAGGGGAATCCCCCTGCATGGGGATCAAGATGTAGAAAGCAATCTGACAATTGGGCACAGTGATCTACTGGATCACTGCACCTGAGCTATCAGATCTCTTTCTGCAGTTTGATCCCCATGCAGGGGGATGGGGGATCAGGGATCCCCCCGCATGGGGATGGGAGATCAGGGATCCCCATGCAGGGGGATGGGGATCAGGGATCCCCATGCAGGGGGATGGGGGATCTGGGATCCCCTTGCAGGGGGATGGGGGATCTGGGATCCCCTTGCAGGGGGATGGGGGATCAGGGATCCCCTGCAGGCAGCAGCGGCAGGAGGAGGTCGGCGGCGGCAGGAGGAGGCAGTGGCGGCTGGAGGAGGCTGTGGCGGCAGGAGGAGGCGGGGCGGCTGGAGGAGGCAGCAGCGGCGGCAGGAGGAGGTGAGCGGAGGAAGCGGCGGGAAGAGGTGTTCACCGGGTTGGTGATCACCTCCTCCCGCCGGTCACCAGCGGTGGCGGGGGGGCCCAGAATCAGCAGGGGACAGGGGGACAGCGGAGGACCCGGGACAAGGCGGGAGCAAGAGGGATGACCGGGGGGAGGGGAACGGGGCGGACATAGCAGGGGGGATTAGCGTGGGGGGACACAGTGACAGCAGGGGACAGGGGGATGAGTGGGGGGGGCCCGGACACAGCGGGGGAGAAGAGGGATGAGTGGGGGGGCCGGACACAGCGGGGGAGAAGAGGGATGAGTGCGGGGGGGGCCGGACACAGCAGGGGACAGGGGGGATGAGCGGGGGGGGGGGGGGTGCCAGACACAGTGGGTGGTCATGGGGAATGAGTGGGGGGGGGTGATGCAGGAGAGCGGGCACAGCAGTGGGCACAAGCAGGGGATGATTGTAGGAGCCGGGCACAGCTGACAGCCCGGCTCCTGCAAAGATCATGCATTTCCCTGCGTGATCTTGATGTGATCGGTCGGTCAGATTGACTGACCGATCACATCGCTCTGAGTGTGGGGACCTCTAACAAGGGTCCCCACACCTCTTCCCCTAACCCTTGGCTGTCACTGACAGCTTTTAGAATTGAACTGTCACTGTTCGTTTAGAAGCAGTGACAGTTCAAAGCCATGACGAGTATACTCGTCATGATGCGGGAACTGACATCTTTTCATGACGAGTATACTCGTCATTAGTCGTAAAGGGGTTAAATAAAAAATTGGAGATTTTTTGAGTTTTTTGAAAAAAACGTAAGTTTTTAAACTTTTTCCTCAAATATATATAGCTAGTAGCTTATGTACATCATTGGTAGTAGCTGTGTGCTGCAAGGATCTTTTTCACATTATATAACCCTGCAGCTTTGCTAGCACCAGTTCACATTTGTCTTTGAGTGCTGTGCAGTTTTTTTCTTGTTAGATAGGCCAGGGTCACATTCCCGGTTTTTTTCAAAATCCGGATCCGGTTTTGAGCTTTCAAAAAGCTCAAAACCGGATCAGGAAACGCTCCTCATAGGAGCCAATGCTAAACACCGGATGGCTTCACAAGCCATCCGGTGGCCGTATCCGGCACTGCTGCCTGCGTTAAAACTCTTGCAGGCAGCAGTTTTCGCAGCGGTTCTCTGTACCGCACTGCAGTAACCGGATGGCTCAGGATGTGTAATCCTGAGCCATCCGGCAACTGCATAGTTTGCTGATCCCGGCTATTGCCGGGATAAGCAAACTGTCCTATGTCTATTAAAGTGTTAAATTTAGTGCCTAAAGGAATGTTTCAGGTCTGTAGGGGGGGCTTAGACCCCCCTATAGACCGGCCGCCCACTCTGCTGGGCTTCTACTGTAAAGTCCACATGGCACGGGCTCCTCTGAGCTCCGTGCATGTTCCCCTACCTCCCGCCCCCCGTATCTGTTAGAATTATCCCTAAATGTGGCATCAACAGATTACAGTAATAAAGTTCTATAGTTACGGCATTCTTCAAGATCTTTCACGATCCCTCTATGGGCGGGGCTTTGTTCTTCTGCCGCGCCCATGGAATGATGATGCCCGCCTCCTCTGGCCTTCACCCTGTGTTTTCAGGGCGGCCGCGTCATGAAAGCGGCGGGGCTACGTTCGCGTCATTCCGTAGCCCCACCCCTTTAATGACGCGGCTGCCCTGAAAACACAGGGTGAAGGCCAGAGGAGGCGGGCATCATCATTCCATGGGCGGCGGCAGAAGAACAAAGCCCCGCCCATAGAGGGATCGTGAAAAATCTTGAAGAATGCCGTAACTATAGAACTTTATTACTGTAATCTGTTGATGCCACATTTAGGGATAATTCTAACAGAGGGGTGCAGGCACCCCTCTGTACAGATACGGGGGGCGGGAGGTAAGGGAACATGCACGGAGCTCAGAGGAGCCCGTGCCATGTGGACTTTACAGTAGAAGCCCAGCAGAGTGGGCGGCCGGTCTATAGGGGGGTCTAAGCCCCCCTACAGACCTGAAACATTCCTTTAGGCACTAAATTTAACACTTTAATAGATATAGGACAGTTTGCTTATCCCGGCAATAGCCGGGATCAGCAAACTATGCAGTTGCCGGATGGCTCAGGATTACACATCCTGAGCCATCCGGTTACTGCACAGCGGTACAGGGAACCGCTGCGAAAACTGCTGCCTGCATGATTTTTAACGCAGGCAGCAGTGCCGGACACGGCCACCGGATGGCTTGTGAAGCCATCCGGTGTTTAGCATTGGGTCCTATGAGGAGCGTTTCCTGATCCGATTTTGAGCTTTTTGAAAGCTCAAAACCGGATCAGGATTTTGAAAAAAAAACGGGAATG
The DNA here is from genome assembly GCA_033576535.1 of Allobates femoralis. Taxonomy (NCBI): domain Eukaryota; kingdom Metazoa; phylum Chordata; class Amphibia; order Anura; family Aromobatidae; genus Allobates; species Allobates femoralis. The sequence continues at coordinate 7,577,715 of JARQOC010000007.1, read as the reverse complement.
TGACCCTGGCCATAGATAGAAAGAGATAGATAGATATATAATTGCCGTAGCGCACTTCCGTAATTTTCTCTATGGGAAGTGAGGCGCATAGCGGCCATTGCGAGCCGTTGCCGGAAACGCGAACAATTTGCGGCCATTGCGAGTCTCCGGCCCCGTCCAACGACCGACCACAGCCGAGCCCCGTGGCCGAAAATAGAACGAGGGGCCCGGCCAGAGCGCGAGCAATGGCCGCGAAGTGGCCATTGCGAGTCTCCGCCCCCGTAGAACCACCGACCACAGCCGAGCCCCGTGGCCGAAAATAGAACCAGGGGCCCGGCCATAAAATCGATGAAACACCGCTATTATTCTCTTTGGGAAGTGAGGCGCTATTCTGATTGGTCGCTGTGTCCTGCCGGCGACCAATCAGAATAACGCCTCACTTCGCATAGAGATACATAGCAGTGTTTCGGCGAATTTATGGCCGGGCCCCTGGTTCTATTTTCGGCCACGGGGCTGGGCTCTGATCGGTCGTTCCACGGGGCCGGAGACTCGCTTCGCGGCCATTGCTCGCGCCTTAGCAATGGCTCGCAATCATTGCGAGCCGTTGCTGATGCGCGAGCAATCGCCGCGAAGCGGCCATTGCGGTCTCCGGCCCCGTGGAACGACCGACCAGAGCCGAGCCCCGTGGCCGAAAATAGAGCCAGGGGCCCGGCCATGAATTCGCCGAAACACCGCTATGTATCTCTATGGGAAGTGAGGCCCTCTTCTGATTGGTCGCTGTGTGCTGACGGCGACCAATCAGAATAGTGCCTCACTTCCCATAGACATATAATGGACGACTTTGAGTTTCAAATTTACCGCTTAAAGTGAGGCGCTTTTCTGATTGGTCGCTGTGTGCTGACGGCGACCAATCAGAATAGCGCTTCACTTCCCATAGAGATATATGGACGATTTTTCGTCCATTCTATCTCTATGGGAAGTGAGGCGCTATTGTGATTGGCCGGAGATGGCGGAAAGAAGACAGAAGACCCCCGGGGCCGGACGAAGAGGACGCCTGGGCCGGACGGAGGACTTCTGGACCGGACTGGACGAAGAGGACGCTGGGCCGGACGGAGGATCCTGGATCGGACAGATGATCAGATGAAGAAGAAGCATGTAAGTGATCGAGGCGGCGGGTGCTTAGGGGGCGGCTGGGGCTTAGGTGGTGGTGGAGGGTAGTAGGTGGCGGGGTGGTTGGTAGCAGCGGGGGGGGTAGGGGTGGCTCCGTAGCAGTGTACGGTGGGGTGGCGGGGCGGCGAGGGGAGGCAGATGGGGCAGAAGAGAGGGGTTGCTCCGGAGCCACTACTGTCACCGTCTGGTGACACAGTGCTCCGGAGCAACCCCTCTCTTCTGCCCCGTCTGCCTCCCCTCGCCGCCGCGGGGTTCAGGCGGAGGCGGGCGGGTGCTTAAGGGGCGGCGGGGGCTTAGGGGGTGGCGGAAGGTAGTAGGTGGCGGGGTGGTTGGTAGCGGTGGGGGGGGGTAGGGGTGGCTCCGGAGCAGTGTACGGTGGGGTGGCGGGGCGGCGAGGGGAGGCAGATGGGGCAGAAGAGAGGGGTTCTCCGGAGCCACTACTGTCACCGTCTGGTGACACAGTGCTCCGGAGCAACCCCTCTCTTCTGCCCCGTCTGCCTCCCCTCGCCGCCGCGGGGTTCAGGCGGGCAGAGCGGGGTAGCGGGCGCATGGGGCTGTAGTATACCATAGCAGTGTACACTACAGCCCCAATGCCGGCGGCGAGGGGAGCGGGGCGGACAGGCGGCTGGGCATGGGGCTGTAGTATACCATAGCGGTGTACACTACAGCCCCATGCTCGGGATGGCTGGGTAGAGGTGTGGGCATGTTGGTGGGCTCTGTTGGTGGCTTTGTTCGCGTGGCAAGGGCGCGCAATGCCCGTTTCGCGGGCAATGCCTCGCGGGGGCGTGGCCGCATAGCGGCCACGAACAGAGCCCCAGAGAAAGTGCCGAGCCACGTGAACAAAGCCACGGAAGTAGCGCCGGACGCGATGGAAGTCGCTACGGCAATTATATAATAGGTAGGGGAGTGCGGTGAAATGAATTGTGTGTATATGGTGGCTCAGTGGTTAGCACTGTACGGTGGCTCAGTGGTTAGCGCTGTACGGTGGCTCAGTGGTTAGCGCTGTACGGTGGCTCAGTGGTTAGCACTGTACGGTGGCTCAGTGGTTAGCACTGTACGGTGGCTCAGTGGTTAGCACTGTACGGTGGCTCAGTGGTTAGCACTGTATAGTGGCTCAGTGGTTAGCACTGTATAGTGGCTCAGTGGTTGCGTTAGCATTACTGTATAGTGGCTCAGTGGTTAGCACTGAATGGTGGCTCAGTGGTTAGCACTGTATGGTGGCTCAGTGGTTAGCACTGTATGGTGGCTCAGTGGTGAGCACTGTATGGTGGCTCAGTGGTTAGCACTGTATGGTGGCTCAGTGGTTAGCACTGTAGGGTGGCTTAGTGGTTAGCACTGCATACGGTGGCTCAGTGGTTAGCACTGTACGGTGGCTCAGTGGTTAGCACTGTACGGTGGCTCCGTGGTTAGCACTGTACAGTGGCTCAGTAGTTAGCACTGTACAGTGGCTCAATGGTTAGCACTGTATAGTGGCTCAGTGGTTAGCACTGTATAGTGGCTCAGTGGTTAGCACTGAATGGTGGCTCAGTGGTTAGCACTGTATGGTGGCTCAGTAGTTAGCACTGTGTAGTGGCTCAGTGGTTAGCACTGTATGGTGGCTCAGTGGTGAGCACTGTATGGTGGCTCAGTGGTTAGCACTGTATGGTGGCTTAGTGGTTAGCACTGTATATGGTGGCTTAGTGGTTAGCACTGCATACGGTGGCTCAGTGGTTAGCACTGTATATGGTGGCTCAGTGGTTAGCACTGTATATGGTGGCTGAGTGGTTAGCACTGTATATGGTGGCTGAGTGGTTAGCACTGATTATGGTGGCTGAGTGGTTAGCACTGTATATGGTGGCTGAGTGGTTAGCACTGTATATGGTGGCTGAGTGGTTAGCACTGTATATGGTGTCTCAGTGGTTAGCACTGTATATGGTGGCTCAGTGGTTAGCACTGTATGGTGGCTCAGTGGTTAGCACTGTATGGTGGCTCAGTGGTTAGCACTGTATGGTGGCTCAGGGGTTAGCACTGTATATGGTGGCTCAGCGGTTAGCACTGTATGGTGGCTCAGTGGTTAGCACTGTATATGGTGGCTCAGTGGTTAGCACTGTATAAGGTGGCTCAGGGTTAGCACTGTATATGGTGGCTCAGTGGTTAGCACTGTATGGTGGCTCAGTGGTTAGCACTGTATGGTTGGCTCAGTGGTTAGCACTGTTATGGTGGCTCAGTGGTTAGCACTGTATACGGTGGCTTAGGGGTTTAGCACTGTATGGTGGCTCAGTGGTTAGCACTGTATATGGTGGCTCAGTGGTTAGCACTGTATACGGTGGCTCAGGGTTAGCACTGTATGGTAGCTTAGTGGTTAGCACTGTATATGGTGGTTCAGTGGTTAGCACTGTATATGGTGGCTCAGTGGTTAGCACTGTATATGGTGGCTCAGTGGTTAGCACTGTATGGTGGCTCAGTGGTTAGCACTGTATGGTGGCTCAGTGGTTAGCACTGTATATGGTGGATCAGGGTTAGCACTGTATATGGTGGCTCAGGGTTAGCACTGTATATGGTGGCTCAGGGTTAGCACTGTAATGGTGGCTCAGTGGTTAGCACTGTATACGGTGGCTTAGGGGTTAGCACTGTATGGTGGCTCAGGGTTAGCACTGTATATGGTGGCTCAGTGGTTAGCACTGTATACGGTGGCTCAGGGGTTAGCACTGTATGGTAGCTTAGTGGTTAGCACTGTATATGGTGGTTCAGTGGTTAGCACTGTATATGGTGGTTCAGTGGTTAGCACTGTATACGGTGGCTCAGTGGTCAGCACAGGATGGAGGCTCAGTGGTCAGCACAGGATGGAGGCTCAGTGGTCAGCACAGGATGGAGGCTTAGTGGTCAGCACAGGACGGAGCTGTGTGGTCAGCGCAGGACGGAGGCTGGTGGCAGTCAAGGAGTGTCAGCGCAGATGGAGTGGTGAGCGCAGGACAGAGGCTGGGTTCAGCGCAGGACGGAGGCTGGGTGGTCAGCGCAGGACGGAGGCTGGGTGGTCAGCGCAGGACGGAGCTGGGTGGTCAGCGCAGGACGGAGGCTGGGTGGTCAGCGCAGGACGGAGGCTGGGTGGTCAGCGCAGGACGGAGGCTGGGTGGTCAGCGCAGGACGGAGGTGGGTGGTCAGCGCAGGATGGAGGCTGCGTGGTCAACGCAGGATGGAGGCTCGGTGGTCAGCACAGGATGGAGTGGTCAGCGCAGGATGGAGTGGTCAGCGCAGGACGGAGGCTGGGTGGTCAGCGCAGGACGGAGGCTGGGTGGTCAGCGCAGGACGGAGGCTGGGTGGTCAGCGCAGGACGGAGGCTGGGTGGTCAGCGCAGGACAGAGGCTGGGTGGTCAGCGCAGGATGGAGGCTCGGTGGTCACCCACAGGATGGAGTGGTCAGCGCAGACGAGCTGGGTGGTCAGCGCAGGACGGGTAGCCGGGTGGTCAGCGCAGGACGGAGCCTGGGTGGTCAGCGCAGGACGGAGGCTGGGTGGTCAGCGCAGGACGGAGGCTGGGTGGTCAGCGCAGGACGGAGGCTGGGTGGTCAGCGCAGGACGGAGGCTGGGTGGTCAGCACAGGATGGAGTGGTCAGCGCAGGAGATGGTCAGTGCAGGACGGAGGCTGGTGGTCAGCGCAGGACGGAGGCTGGGTGGTCAGCGCAGGATGGAGGCTGGGTGGTCAGCACAGGACGGAGGCTGGGTGGTCAGCGCAGGACGGAGGCTGGGTGGTCAGCGCAGGATGGAGTATCGGTGGTCAGCACAGGATGGAGTGGTCAGCGCAGGACGGAGACTGGGTGGTCAGCGCAGGACGGAGGCTTGGTGGTCAGCGCAGGACGGAGGCTTGGTGGTCAGCGCAGGACGGAGGCTGGGTGGTCAGCGCAGGACGGAGGCTAAGTGGTCAGCGCAGGACAGAGGCTGGGTGGTCAGCGCAGGACGGAGGCTCGGTGGTCAGCACAGGATGGAGTGGTCAGCGCAGGACGGAGACTGGGTGGTCAGCGCAGGACGGAGGCTGGGTGGTCAGCGCAGGACGGAGGCTGGGTGGTCAGTGCAGGACGGAGGCTGGGTGGTCAGCGCAGGACGGAGGCTGGGTGGTCAGCGCAGGACGGAGGCTCGGTGGTCAGCACAGGATGGAGTGGTCAGCGCAGGACGGAGGTTGGGTGGTCAGCGCAGGACGGAGGCTGGGTGTTCAGCGCAGGACGGAGGCTGGGTGGTCAGCGCAGGACGGAGGCTCGGTGGTCAGCACAGGATGGAGTGGTCAGCGCAGGACGGAGACTGGGTGGTCAGCGCAGGATGGAGGCTGGGTGGTCAGCGCAGGACGGAGGCTGGGTGGTCAGCGCAGGAGGACGCAGGGTGGTCAGCGCAGGACGGATGCTGGGGTCAGTGCAGGAGAGGTGGGCGGAGCCAAGCGGGTGCGAGGAAAGGTGGGCGTAGCCAAACGGGATCCCCGCGGGTGGGCGGAGCCAAGCGGCATCCCTGCGAGGTGGACGGAGCCAAGCGAGATCGGCGCAGCGGGATGGCGGTCGGGTAAGTATACCGGAGACTGGTAGTCTGCATGAGAGTATGAGAGTGTGTGTGTGTGTATGCGTGGGAGGGAATGGTACGATAGTGTAGCGCCAGGGGTGTACGTGTGTGTGGGTATGAGTGTGTTTGTGAGTTTGTGTGGGGGGGGGGAGGGGTACGATAGTGTTGTGTCAGGGGTGTACGTGTGTGTGGACGTGGCGTGGGTTGGGGGGGGTGAGTGGAGTAGTGTGGGTCACCAGGGTACTCCCGCTTAGGGCGGCCATCTTGGTCCACCCTGAGCTGGTGTACCTTGGAGACAAAGTTACGGAAGTGTGTGCAAAGTGACAGAAGTGACGTCACAAATCTTTTGTGGTTTTATATATTAGATACTGGTGAACCCTGATTGACTAGTAGGATCGAATGGGATCTTGATATTTTTATCAGTAAATAGAAGAAATAAGACTACACTTATGGGGACGTTACACGCGTCAATGTCGCCAGCGATCTCATCGCTGGCGACATTGAAGGATGATCGCTGGTGAGCTGTCACACAGGCAGACTCACCAGCGATCAGTACCAGCGAGATCGCTGGTAGTTATGTAAACAAGCGGGTAACTAAGCGCCGTGCGGCGCTTAGTTACCCGCTGTTTACCATGGATACCAGCTCACAGCACTTGCTAAGAGGCGCTGAGAGCTGGCTTCTCTCTCATCTCCCAGTGGCACATGCTGCATGTCCACCAGGCGACCATCGCCAGGTTTTAGAGCAGGTTCTAAATTCTGGAGACCATTGTCGAGCCCCAGGTCCTGGGGTACTCGGTTATCAGACTCGGTGGGTGTTTTAACGGGTGGCTGAGATGGCAAAGCTCCCTACAGGTGGAGCTGGGCCTCCGGGGCAGCGTAGTTTAAAGGGGCAGCTTGGAGTGGAACTTTAAGTCGGGATAGGGAGTGATGGAGCAGTCTATAAGGGGCACCGGGAATGGAGAGGAATGATGCACACACACGGTAGAAAGTCTCTTTTACCTTTTTACTGATAGTATTCACAGGTAAAGACGTACAGGGCACCAGGTACAGAGGGCATCGGGTGACCAGGTACACAGTGAGTTTCCACAGCAAGTGGGTATAAGGCTTCCTCAGCTTCTCTGCAGTTACTGAAGCCCTGTCAGCATGCAGCCAGACTGGCCTCCTTCCTTCCTCTGGTCCTCTCTCTCCTCCTGCACGGTCCACGGGTTACCCTCTCTGACCACTGCTTTGCGATTCCTCACTACGGTGTCTGGCTCCCTCTTTGGGTACACAGAGGGACTTGGTGACTGAAGTCTCCATGGTATAATGGGGTTTTCCACAGTCTTGGAGTAATCCTGAAGGTGCGGACCCCCGAAGTCCGGTACGTCTTGGGTGAACCTCCGCCGGTTCCTCACTCCCTTAGCTCTGCTCCTTGCCTTCTGTCCCCACTCCTAGGCTTGGCTCAGCATAGAAGGGCCACTCTGGGTCACTGGTTCGGGCCTAACTGCGGCACCGATCACCAGGACGTCTTCGCAGCTCTCCCAGCATCTGCACACTCTAACTCCATCCCCCAGCAGCAGTATTTATAGGGGATCTCACCTAAGGTCTGCGAGTTGGGCTCCCCCTACTGTATTGGGGTGGAAGGTGTTGCATGTAGTAGGTACCTGCTGTGGAAACCCAGCTGTAGTGCAATAGTGAAGTCAGTCGCTACCTGTGTGAGCAAGGCACCACCCATCAACCAGCGATTTATCGCTGGTTGATGTGCCCTGTCACACACGTCAATATCGCTGCAACGTCATGTGCAGCAGTGATACTGCACGCGATATTGACGCGTGTGACGTACCCATTAGAAACCTTCATAAAACCCCTTAAAGCAAATGTGAATAGTCCTACAACCAATGGCAAAATCCCCCCAAAATCATATTTTTTGCAATTATTTTCTGTTGTCTGTAGTTATTTTGTTATTTTAAGTTTCATAAAAATATTTCCTCATTCACAATGTGTAGTTTATTAATGGCAGCGCTTCAAACAGAATTACCGTAAGTCATTTCATCCCAGAGGCCTTTTCCCATTGCCTTTGCTCATGACGACAGACCAAATACATAATTCATCACAGATGTAATACATTTATAAGGAAAACAAAACCTGTTCTAAAGCTCAAGAAGCGGATATTACGAGCAGTCAGTGAATGTTGCAAAACTTTCATAATGAAAACTGCTCCAAGTATTTCCTAAGCACCTGGCCATGTAATGGAATGTTTCTATTTATACAATTATTTCTTTCAGCTGGACTTCTTATTGTGTTCACACAGGCTTGCTTCCTATTGCTTCCTACATTGAAATGTTTATGTTTGAAAATTGGAAAAGGGTTTTGACTAAGCGCTGTAACTCCCTGAGATCTGAGGCCAGATATGAAATACTTGTTGTGTCTGTTTGTGGTATGACAAGAAGGAAGTTCTATATTTCCTTACTTCACATTTTTATGTGACTGTATTCCAATGCTACGTGTGGTATACATAGTATGTTCTTCCATTTCTTATACTGTATATCCAAACTTTTGAAGAAGAGAAAGAGTGACAAATTATGCAGAGCCAATATAGCACGCCAAGACAAATGTTGGTCACACCCCAGTTCTTGCCCGTCTACCATTTCCTTCTACCCTAGAGATGACAGAGGGGTGGTGGTAGTGAGGTACATTCAGCAAACACCTGACACTGCAGGTCACAGACCCACTTTCTCATTTTTATATAGCTTCACTAAGTAACATTTTGCTTTTTTGTGTCTTTATGTTTTTTTCACATGCTGCATAAATGCTGCATTTTTTGTTTTCTGCAGATATCTGCCCCAAACTACCAATAACAACCTACTCTGATTGCTTCATTTTTTTAGCCTTTTCCCTCTAATTAGGTATGTTTCTGGTGCAGATGAAGCAGTGTTTTATTTTATAATCTAGAAAAGATTTGATTGTTCACTTAATAAGCCAACTGCAGTTTTTTACATGTATTTTTTAGGCATAATGGCGACTTTACACGTCCTGATATCGTCGTCCAACTTCGATAAAAAGTCACGTGGTTCGTGCGTTGGCGCCGATATCGTTCGTGCGTTGTGTGGTGTAAATGTACAATTCGATGCAAGAACGATGCAAACACAATATCGGGGGAAAAATGAGCCTGCTCTCCAACTGCCCGATATTGGATGGACGATCTGGCAGGATCGTGCTGTGTGACAGCCCAACACCGACTTGGAGAGCAACTTCCCCTATTCTCTCCCATGTTAAATGGTCGTTCCCTGGGTCGCCCGTACAAGGGGGCGTAGACATCGCAGTTGTGTTGCCTGCCGATATCGCACTGTGCAACATCTCCTATGCGATCTTGGATTTCTGCCCAAAAAATGTGCTCTCCCGCGCCGTTGTATCCAACATCGAAACAATGTTGGGACGTGTAAAGCGGCCATTAGCCTTTAGAGAAAACATTAAATCCGCACAGTTCAGCAGCATCCTTAGACGCACTGTGGGTGCAGTTTTACTGAAATCACATCCACTTTGCTTGGACAGTTAAACACAGCAGAATTTTTGTGCAAAAAAGCAGCAGAAAATAAGCAGCAGGTCAAGATTACCAATTCCTCATATGTTTATTATTGTGGGATGTGCGACATTATAGAGCTGCTGCATATTAGCATGGCGATGCGTCTTGGGTAGACCTATCACAAGTGAAATAAATATGAAAATTTAAGTTATGTTGGTAAATATTTTATTTTATCTTTTCATAGGACAACAATAAAGAATGACACTTTGATACAATGTAAAGTAATCAATGTACAGGTTGTATAACTGGAAATTTGATGTGTATTTTAAATAACTCAACACCTCACCATTTATGTACTACTAGGAATGAAAGTAAGTACACCACTAAGGCCGGCTTCACACCACCTTTTTTTTGGGTCCAGGTCTGTTCGGTGTGAACCGGACAGACCTGGATCCGAATTTGTCCTCCATGGATCCCTATGAACTGTTATTTGCCATCCAGTTTTGTGGTTTTCCGGGAGGATCCGGCTTTGTCTAATTGTTGCATCGGACACAAAATCGCAGTCTGCAGCATTTTTTGTGTCCAATGCAAAAATTGGACAAAACCGGATCCTCCAGGATCCAGCGCCCATAGCATGGGAGTCTATGGGAGATCCCCGGATCTGACAAAAAATTGGACCGGTTCCCAGATCCATGGTACTGAAGAGCGGCGGCTGTTAAAAGCAGCCACGTTCATTCAGCACCATGGACAGAGCTCCACAGCTGAAATTTCAGCACCACGGCCAGCTCCCCTGCACTCGCGGTACTGAAATTTCAGAAACATAGCCGGCAAAAAGCAGGATCAGAGGGCAGATTTGCCCTGTGGTTCTGCTTGTCTGGGGCTGTCAGGTTGTGTTCGGTGCATCATGCAAAACACTGGACACAACCAGACAGCCGAAAAAAATGGTGTGAAGGCGGCCTAAGTGAAAATGTCTAAATTGTGCCCAATTAGCCATTTTCCCTCCCCAGTTTCATGTAAGGCCAGTTTCACATCACGCTTTGATCCAATCCGGGGCTGTCCGTTGTGATTTCGGCCCCATAGCATGCCATGGGGTCGGATGGAGCCGGATGGCAGCTATCTGCCATCCGGATTCCATCTGTCCGGGAGAATTTGGATTTTTCTCCTGGACACAAAAATGGTGCATGCAGCATTTTTGTGTCCGGAGAAAAAAAAGCTGATCCTCCCGGAGGCTCCCGGATCAGCGCCCCTGAGCTTCAGCACCATGGAGCTGTCCCCTGCTGATACTTCAGGACCGTGAGCCACAATCTTGAATTATCAGCAGCTGCTGCTACAATTGAGGCCTCCGACTGGATACTGGACCGGAGGGCATATTTGGCCTCCGGTTCTGTGTCCAGATCTGGTTCGGGGCTGTCAGGTTCACCCCTGACAGCCCCGGATCGGATCTGGCCATGACACCTGACCTAAGGCTAGTTTCACACTGCAGTATTTCCCTGATCAGGGTTCATCAGGTTTTGTGTGCCAAAACCAGGAGTGCCAGGTGTCATACGTTTAAATATACTTTTTTTCTGCAAGTTCCACTCCTCATTGTGGCATACAAAACCTGATGAACCCTGATCAGGGAAAAACTGCAGTGTGAAACCAGCCCAACTCTTTAATGCTACAAGGTCTTTGGGGTGAATGGGGAGCAGGTGTGTTTAATTTGGTGTTATCACTCACATACTCTCTCATACTGGTCACTGTCACAAGTTCAACATAGCAAAGAATTCTCTGAGGATCTAAAAAAAAGAATTGTTGCTCAGGGTATAGAAAGATTGCCAACACTCTGAGGCTATATTCACACTGCGTTTTTGGTCTGTTTTTGCTCATCAGTTTTTGTAGCCAAAACCAGGAGTGGGTGATAAATGCAGAAGTGGTGATGTGTTTCTATTATACTTTTCCTCTGATTATTCCACTCCTGGTTTTGGCTACAAAAACTGATGAGGAAAAACAGAGCAAAAACAGACCAAAAACACACAGTGTAAATGTAGCCTTAAACTGAGCTGCAGGACAGTGGCCAAGACCATCCACAGTGGATTAACAAGACAGGTTCCACTCAGAACAGGCTTCACCATGGTCGACCAAAGAAGTTGAGTGCATGTGCTAAATAAACATCATATCCAAAGGTTGCCTTTTCAAAGCGGACATATGAGTGCTGTCAGCATTGCTGCAGATGCTACAGGGATGGGGCCTCAGTCTGTCAGTACTCAGACCACACGTCGCTTACTGCATCAAATTGGTCTGCATAGGTGTCGTTCCAAAAGGAAGTGTCTTCTCAAGATAATGCACAAGAAAACCTGCAAACAGTTTTCTGAAGACAAGCAGATTAATGACATGGATTACTTGAACCATGTCCTGTGGTATGAGGAGACCAGGATAAACGTATTTGGTTAAGGTGGTGTCAAGTGTATAGCAGAAACCAGGTGAGCAGTACATAAACAAGTGTGTTTTAAATACAGTAGAGCATGGTGGGGGAAGTGGTATAGTTTGGGGCTGCATGAGTGCTGCCAACTGTTGGGAGCTATAGTTCATTGAGGGAACCATGATGCCAGCATGTACTACGACATACTGAAGTAGAACATGATACTCTCTCTTCGGAAACTGGTGACAAGGCAGTATTTCAACATGATGATAACCCTTAAACACACCTCCAAGATGACTACTGCCTTTCTAAATAAACTGAAAGTAAAGTTGCTGGACTGGCCAAGCATGTCTCCAGACCTAAACTCTAATGTCACGTTCCAAAAAGAGGTCAAATGTCCCACGGGCGAGATAGAAAATAAATTGAATACTACCACTAGGCTTAGACAGGAAGGGTAGCCCCTGACTGACACTTACCGTAAGCAACCCTGACATTCCTAGACAAGTTTTTTCACCTCATGAGGCAATCATATTCCTACCTCTGCCACACCTCCCAAGTGTCCCGGATTCACCGGGACAGTCTCGAATTGCATACACTGCCCCAGTGTCCCGATCGGGATCTTACATTTCCCGCGCTGTGCACTGAATCTCAGGGCCACGCCCCCTCTGATGCAATCATGTAGGTCTCTGTGTCTGCCGATCACGCCCCTCTTTCCAGCCACGTCCCCTCTTTCAGCTGCCCACACGTCCTCCCTGAAGATACTACTTGCCTCGCTCATGGTAGGCCACGCCCCCTATATACCGGCCACGCCCATATCGGGCTGGCCAGACATGCTCAAGATTAATTCAATGGGCCGACCTCTATGCTGCAGGCCAAACCCCATCTCTGTGTTATGGCCACGTCCCTTTGCCTGCCTCCACTGCTACCCAGGAAGAATCCTCACAAACACAAGTGACCCCAGATCATCTCCACAATCATCGCCTCAGTGAAAAGTCTCCAGCAACCTGAGGTAATAATCTGACTGAGCAGCAGCAGCAGCCAGGTCCTGTCAGGTCAGTGTCTCAGGCCGGTCACTGCAGTGTCAGGTCAGTGTCTCAGGCCGGTCACTGCAGTGTCAGGTCACTGTGTCTCAGGCCGGTCACTGCAGTGTCAGGTCACTGTGTCTCAGGCCGGTCACTGCAGTGTCAGGTCAGTGTCTCAGGCCGGTCATTGCAGTGTCAGGTCACTGTGTCTCAGGCCGGTCACTGCAGGGTCAGGTCACTGTGTCTCAGGCCGGTCACTGCAGTGTCAGGTCAGTGTCTCAGGCCGGTCACTGCAGTGTCAGGTCAGTGTCTCAGGCCGGTCACTGCAGTGTCAGGTCAGTGTCTCAGGCCGATCACTGCAGTGTCAGGTCACTGTGTCTCAGGCCGGTCACTGCAGTGTCAGGTCAGTGTCTCAGGCCGGTCACTGCAGTGTCAGGTCAGTGTCTCAGGCCGGTCACTGTCTGCAGTGTCAGGTCAGTGTCTCAGGCCGGTCACTGTCTGCAATGTCAGGTCAGTGTCTCAGATCGGTCACTGCAGTGTCAGGTCAGTGTCTCAGGCCGGTCACTGCAGTGTCAGGTCATTGTCTCAGGCCGGTCACTGCCTGCAGTGTCAGGTCAGTGTCTCAGGCCGGTCACTGTCTGCATTGTCAGGTCAGTGTCTCAGGCCGGTCACTGTCTGCATTGTCAGGTCAGTGTCTCAGGCCGGTCACTGCCTGCAGTGTCAGGTCATTGTGTCTCAGGCCGGTCACTGTCTGCAGTGTCAGGTCAGTGTCTCAGGCCAGTCACTGCAGTGTCAGGTCAGTGTCTCAGGCCGGTCACTAAAATAAAATAAAATATAATTATAATACCATGTAAGTTTTTATATTTTATGTCAGATTTCAGCAGAAGGCAGAAAAATATTACTCCAATGACACCAGACTTTTTTTTAGATACAACACATGTTCTTGGGGATAAGGAATTCAATACTGGAATGGCAAAAGGGACTTGGTGCTAATGGTCTACAGGTTAGGAGAAAAAAAAATATTCGTCTTGACCCGGGCACTTGAAAGCCATACAATGTCACTGCACAAAACACACTGATACGCTTCATTTTACAAACTAACCCTAGGCATTAATTGCCAACGCGCACTCCCATTGGACTTATATGTTTTTTATTTTATTATTATTTATTTATATAGCGCCATTAGATTCCATGGCACTTTACATATGAAGAGAGAAGAACGAGGACAAGTACAGTATACATGGACAATCAAGTCTTACAGGTACAGGAAGGGAGAGGACCCTGTCCACAAGCGCTCTCAGTGTACGAGGGTCGGGCGAGGAAACAGTAGGAGGGGGAAACGCCATTTGTGGGACTGTGCAGCGACTGGGTCTCATTGTCGGAAGAGTGAGTCTTCAGGTTTCTTTTGAAGTTACCAAGGGTACTCAAGTATCTGATGTGTTGGGGGAGAGAGTTCCAGAGTATGGCGGATGCACGGGAGAAATCTTATATGCGGTTGTGAGAGGAGGAGATAAGGAGGGATAAGGAGGGAGTAGAGAAGGAGCTCTTGGGAGAATCGCAGGTTGCGTGCTGGCAGGTATCGGGAGACCATATCAGAGATGTATGGGGGCACAGGTGATGGATGGCTTTGTATGTCATGGTTAGGGTTTTAAATCGGGATTTCTGAGACGTGGGGAGCCAGTGAACGGCTTGGTAGAGGGGGGAGACAGGGGAATAGGGGGGAGACAGGTGGATTAGTCGAGCAGTAGAGTTTAGGATAGATTGGAGAGGTGCGAGGAAAGTAGCAGGGAGACCGTGAGCAGGAGGTTGCAGTAGTCAAGGCGAGAGATGATAAGAGTATGAATAAGGGTTTTAGCAGTGTCGTGGTCAAGGAGAGAGCGGATACGGGAATTATTTTTGAGCTAGAGTCGGCAGGAGGTGGCGAGGGTCTGGATGTGAGGCTTAAAGGAGAGGGAAGAGTCGAGAGTAACCCCAAGGCACTTGGCATGGGGGACTGGGGAGAGTGAGAAGTAGTTGATGAGGATAGATAGGTCTGGTAGAGGGGGAAGGTGACTTTGGGGGGAAGACGATGAACTCAGTTTTGTCCATGTTCAGCTTAAGGAAGCGAGCAGAGAAGAAGGATGAGATGGCGGACAGGCATTGTGGAATTTGGATAGTAGGGAAGTGATGTCGGACCCAGAGAGGTAGATTTGGATGTCATGGGCGAAGAAATGGTACTGGAGGCCGTGGGACTCAATGAGTTGTCCTAGACCGAGGTTGTAGATGGAGAAGATTAGTGGTCCCAGAACCGAGCCTTGGGGACACCGACATATAGAGGGTAGGGCAAAGAGGAGGTGTGGGAGTGTGTGATGGTGAAGGTCCGGTCCGTTAGGTATGAGGAGATCCAGGAGAGGGCTAGGTCAATGATGCCATGAGATTACAGGATCTGAAGGAGGAGGATAGATAGAAGGGAGGAGATTATCCTCATACCATTATCATACCGTATTAGCTTGGATTTACATGGTCATTCTGTATATATCCTGTTTCTCTTTTTAATAGGCCATCCTTGATGCTAAGATTATACTCAAACAAGACCACAGTAAGGTTACTACTGACCAGGTAATAAAATTTATTTTATTTTTTTTTTTTAAATCGTTGTGCTCATTCATATATTACAGTATATGTTTTGAATAGAAATGCATTGTTGTTTCCATAGGAGTACATTAGGCTTCTATTGTAACTCTATATACCTTCTGATTCATACAGAATATACTTTTTGCATCAGTCCTTAAGGTACCGTCACACGCGGCAATTTTGCTAACAATATCACTGGCAATTTGCTGGTTGCAGTGAAATCATGGAGACATTGTTACATTTGTACACAGCAACAAAATAGAACAATGTGTCCATGATTTCAATGCAACCAGCAAATTGCCAGTGAAATTGCATGCAATATTGACACGTTTGACGGTACCTTTAGAATTGACAGGCAAGTCTCTCTGTCTGTCTGTCCTGCCCGCTGCCGATTTGTAGTCACAGACACTACAGCCGGTCATTCTGCTTAATTTGACCTCACTGTTGAGAGAGGCGAGAGTAAGGGCCGCTTCACACTGCGGTGTGATCCGGTCCGGTTCTGTCCGGGATGCCCCAGACAGCTGCGGACTGGATCAGCACACAGGACTGGGGGGCTAATATGCCCCCCGGTCTGGTGTGCAGCCGCATGCAGCTCCCACTGCTGATAGGTGAGGACGGCGGGCGCTGCAGTCCTGACCTGTCAGCGGCTGCAGCTGCGTGCGCTGCACACCAGACCGGGGGGCATATTAGCCCCCCAGTCCTGTGTGCTGATCCAGCCCTCAGCTGTCTGGGGCATCCCGGACAGAACCGGACCGGATCACACCGCAGTGTGAAGCGGCCCTAATGCTCCTCATGATTTCAGCAGATATGCAGAAAAATAAGTCAACTATTCTCTAATTCCTCCCATTATCCAAAAGCACAAGATTGTTAAAGATAATTTATCTAATAGAGTGGACCTGTTATGTAATCTGCAGCTTTTACATTCTAATTTAAAAGAAATATTTTTACCAAGTTTGCATTAATACTTTAATTCATTTGTAAATAAATTTATTTTTTCTGTTTATAATTATTGTTTATGAAACAGTGTGACCAGCAGTGCTGAATGGGTGTGGTTTGGGCATATATAGGTGTGGCTAGTTGTGAAATGGGTGTGGTCAGGGGCGTAGTCTAAAATTTGCCACGGCGCGCTGAGCGCGCCGCACACATTATCCCTCTTTCTCTTCTTCAAAAGTTGGGTGGTATGCCTCTGCTTTACCTTAGGCTCGGCCCTGACTAGTACGCAATTCTAGTTCTGCTCTACAATAAGGACACAAAGGGAGTAAGACAGACTAAAAATAAGAAAGGAAACTTCCAGTAGGTGATATTCAGAAACAAGACCATCTTTTCTTTCCATGGTTAACACTTCCACACCGATATCAAGGTATATCAGGCTATTACTGGCAACTACCCAAACTAAAAGGTGAGTAATTATACCAAAGGGGAGTGGATAAAACATAATAGTTGCGATAGTATGAAAAGTCTTAGTAGAAAAAAAAAAACTGCTTTAACCCCTTCAGCACCAGCACAACAGGAAATCTGCATGGCAAGCAGGAAAGCAAAGCAGCTTTATCCAGTGCAGTTGTGCGTGTAGCCACTCACGGCAACCTTCTGACAACTAGAATAGGAGAGGCAACACTTTGTCATGGTAGCGCTATGACATCTATTGAGTATTTGTAGGGCATCCTCAAATGGAAGGTAGAGGAGTGTAAGGTCTCTAATGGGGACGTCACACGCGTCAATGTCGCCAGCGATCTCATCGCTGGCGACATTGAAGGCTGATCGCTGGTGAGCTGTCACACAGGCAGACTCACCAGCGATCAGTATCAGCGAGATCGCTGTAAGCATGTAAACAAGTGGGTAACTAAGCACCGTGCGGCGCTTAGTTACCCGCTGTTTACCATGGATATCAGCTCCCAGCGCTTGCTGAGAGGCGCTGGGAGCTGACTTCTCGCTAGTCTCCCGGTGTCACACGAAGTGATGCTGCGTGTCCACCGGGCGACCATCGCCAGGTTTTAGAGCAGGTTCTAAAACCTGGAGTCCATCAACCAGCGATTTATCGCTGGTTGATGCCCCCTGTCACACACGTCAACATCGCTACAACGTCATGTGCAGCAGCGATATTGCACGCGATATTGACGATGTGACATCCCCATAACATCCACCAATTTTTTTATATCGTCATGGAGGATGGAAGAGGATTCCAGTGCCTCTTGTAAGCTCTAATGACCTTCATGCCCAAGAGAGTTAAGCAGTGCTTGTAAATTATGGTGGCCACACAAAATATTGAAACCTTGGGCACAATCTGGCCTTTTTCATTTATAGGTCTACTTACTTTAAGAGCCAGAGGTTTAGATATACAGTTAGGGCCAGAAATATTTGGACAGTGACACAATTTTCGCGAGTTGGGCTCTGCATGCCACCACATTGCATTTGAAATGAAACCTCTACAACAGAATTCAAGTGCAGATTGTAACGTTTAATTTGAAGGGTTGAACAAAAATATCTGATAGAAAATGTAGGAATTGTACACATTTCTTTACAAACACTCCACATTTTAGGAGGTCAAAAGTAATTGGACAAATAAACATAACCCAAACAAAATATTTTTATTTTCAATATTTTGTTGCGAATCCTTTGGAGGCAATCACTGCCTTAAGTCTGGAACCATTGGACAT
This sequence comes from Allobates femoralis, assembly GCA_033576535.1. Classification (NCBI taxonomy): domain Eukaryota; kingdom Metazoa; phylum Chordata; class Amphibia; order Anura; family Aromobatidae; genus Allobates; species Allobates femoralis. Next base: position 7,559,858 of record JARQOC010000007.1, on the reverse strand, counting down.
CACCAAACACTGGGTTTCCTCCTTCTTAATGCTTTGCCAGGCCTTTACAGCCGCAGCCTTCAGGTCTTGCTTGTTTGTGGGTCTTTCCGTCTTAAGTCTGGATTTCAGCAAGTGAAATGCATGCTCAATTGGGTTAAGATCTGGTGATTGACTTGGCCATTGCAGAATGTTCCACTTTTTTGCACTCATGAACTCCTGGGTAGCTTTGGCTGTATGCTTGGGGTCATTGTCTATCTGTACTATGAAGCGCCGTCCAATCAACTTTGCAGCATTTGGCTGAATCTGGGCTGAAAGTATATCCCGGTACACTTCAGAATTCATCCGGCTACTCTTGTCTGCTGTTATGTCATCAATAAACACAAGTGACCCAGTGCCATTGAAAGCCATGCATGCCCATGCCATCATGTTGCCTCCACCATGTTTTACAGAGGATGTGGTGTGCCTTGGATCATGTGCCGTTCCCTTTCTTCTCCAAACTTTTTTCTTCCCATCATTCTGGTACAGGTTGATCTTTGTCTCATCTGTCCATAGAATACTTTTTCCAGAACTGAGCTGGCTTCTTGAGGTGTTTTTCAGCAAATTTAACTCTGGCCTGTCTATTTTTGGAATTGATGAATGGTTTGCATCTAGATGTGAACCCTTTGTATTTACTGTCATGGAGTCTTCTCTTTACTGTTGACCTATAGACAGATACACCTACTTCACTGAGAGGGTTCTGGACTTCAGTTGATGTTGTGAACGGGTTCTTCTTCACCAAATAAAGTATGCGGCGATCATTCACCACTGTTGTCATCCGTGGACGCCCAGGCCTTTTAGAGTTCCCAAGCTCACCAGTCAATTCCTTTTTTCTCAATGTACCCAACTGTTGATTTTGCTACTCCAAGCATGTCTGCTATCTCTCTGATGGATTTTTTCTTTTTTTTCAGCCTCAGGATGTTCTGCTTCACCTCAATTGAGAGTTCCTTTGACCGCATGTTGTCTGGTCACAGCAACAGCTTCCAAATGCAAAACCACACACCTGGAATCCACCCCTGACCTTTTAACTACTTCATTGATTACAGGTTAACGAGGGAGACGCCTTCATAGTTAATTGCAGCCCTTAGAGTCCATTGTCCAATTACTTTTGGTCCCTTGAAAAAGAGGAGGCTATGCATTACAGAGCTATGATTCCTAAACCCTTTCTCTGATTTGGATGTGGAAACTCTCATATTGCAGCTGGGAGTGTGTACTTTCAGCCCATATTATATATATAATTGTATTTCTGAACATGTTTTTGTAAACAGCTAAAATAACAAAACTTGTGTCACTGTCCAAATATTTCTGGCCCTAACTGTAAATGGCTTTGTGGAGTTAGATGGCTCACCAAATTTACACCGTTATACAAGCTGAACACTGAATACTTTACACAATATCAACGAGTGCGTCACGGGAAGGTATTGCATCCCTGACTGAAGATGTAATATCTTCTGTCTCAGTGATGAAATGGTTAAATCCAGAGCTCCATACACCACAAGCACCACTCAGAGGTAGAGGGCCAATCGGGTCCTGGAGGGAGAAACAGTGGAGTGTGCAGTCACTTTAGAACTGTGAACAGCTAGGAGAGCTGACCTGGTACTGGAGCCACACTAGGCCCATACCAGCACACCCGGAAAGTGAGAGACCCTCGCAACAAGGGTCATAGGAACAGGAGGAAAATACCTTACAGGGACAGAGGAGTTACTTCAATTCGCCCTAACAATCCGGTCACTGAGTCCGAGCTGCAGGAGCCACAGCGCAGGCTGCAGAGAAACCAGCACCCCAACAAGGAAGTTTAGCTCCCTGGACACCTGAAGCATCACCAAATGAGAGTTGGGGGGAGGGCGGGCGCGTCCAATATCCCTTTATAGTGCCCTCAGTGCAGCAAACTCGGGTGTATCAAGTCACACCAGAACGTGCAATCCCGGTTTGGTAGGATTCCATATCCACCAGATCCAGTTAGAACTGTGTATGTCAGGAAGCCTATACCACTGCTTGCTGTGGAACCTCCAGGAGTGTCTACTTCATCACCCAGTCGAGGGTACCTATTGACACCAGTAAAAGTTACAGAAAAGATTTCATGCGTCTGTGCATTCTTCCTGGATTAATACTTAAAACAACCGAGCTGCCGTATTCCATCCAGTACAGCTCCTGGCCCCGGGGACTACTGCTCATCCTGTGGGGCTCATCCTATCTAGCTGCCGCACATCCCCCGGAGGCCCAAGCAGCGCCGGGGCCATCATCGGACTCCCACAGGTGGCGTCACGACAATTAAGACTTTTATCCCAATCCCTTATCCCCTTTTTATTTGACCACCGAGCCCCACAGCCTCAGGCGCGGAACCGTGACAAGGGAATCATCGCCTGAGACGTGAGAATCCGGCAATGGTGAGTCAAAAGTGTCATATCTACAGTCTTGTCCGATGTAAAGATATAAAATATTCACAGAAATGTAAGGGGTGTACTCATTTTTGTAATATACTGTACACATCTAGTGTGCACATGTTATTGGCACCCTGCATTAAGATTTCACAATTTTATACTATGGAAATCTAAGTAACTATTTGATGTCCAAGTGTCTTTTGAGAATTCATAGCTAAAACAATAGATCATCTTTTCAAATGGCCACTAATAAAGAGATATATATGTGCAGCCAATTTAATTTAAAATATTCAGCAAAGATATTCTAAATAAAAACGTTTCCAGATTTAGAACTTATATAGTTTAGGAAAACCAGAGAGCAGCTATAAGCGGTGGGGGGGGGGGGGGTAACTGCAATAGGTTCAGAGGTTGTAGTCGCACCCAGGCCTTGGAGCCTAGGGGAGCCCAAAAGTCTCATTGGCCTATAGAAAAAGACCATTAAAGACTATTAAAGACTTCCTATAGTTGTGGGCCCCATTGTAGCTTTTGCATTGGGGCCCTAAAGCTGTAGAATATGCCACTGGCTATAAGGGTACCGTTACATGTCGCATCATTGCATGCAATTTCACTGACAATTTGCTGGTTGCAGTGAAGTCATGGAGACATTGTTCTATTTTGTTGCCGTGTACAAATGTAACAATGTGTCAATGATTTCACTGCAACCAGCAAATTGCAAGTGAAATTGCATGCAATGTTGCGACGTGTAACGGTACCCTCAGACTCCTTGTGTCCAACCATAATTAAAGCAGTTCACGTATTTCAATCTGTAACTTTTATTAATAACAATAATATAAATATAAAACTTTTTCCTATAACAACTTTGCAGGAAGATCAAACATTTGCTTCCATGCTCCTTCCTACCATTGAGACAACAATGATCAGCTTAACATTGCTAGAGCATTACAGTAGGCGAGACAGTGGGCCTTTCTATCGTAAGAAGATGTTGTCTTTTTTTAAATAAATAAAGAACAAAAGTTAGGATTAATGATATTACTTGTGGCCATTTCACAAGGTTGACCTTTGCAATACTGACCTACAACTATGTGAAATATTTTGTTTACTCATGTCAACTGTGCAGAGAAACTGGAAATGTATTATAACATTTCTTTTTGAGTTTTATGGCAGCGGTCCAAATATTACTGGAGGAAATGAATTGTAGTTTGTCATAAATCCTGATTTACATACAGATTACAAGTACAATTCTTTTGCACGTGTTTCTAATAAAAAATATTACATGTCACGTACCCACTTCTCTGAACGTGACTTGGGGTTACTCCTGTAAGGGTTAATCTATCTCCTCTCACTCAACCCAGCCCTCGTCCTATGCTGAAAGAGAGCATCAATCACACCCTGACTCAGACTGTGCACCCCGCTTTACACATGCTGCCACCACTTACTGGATTTGGGGGGGGAGGCGATTAGTTCCTCTACCCTAAGCCTTATCAGACACTCAACAAAATCACACCTTTCTAGGACTATGAATCCTTTAAAGTATACAATGTGTTCACTATTTGTATTTGCATCATTCTTGTGCTAGCTGCTTCCATGCTTCATATCTACTGCTCTTTCACACACTCGGTTCATTCCATCCATTTCAGTCCCTCTTTGCTCCCCTCTCCTATGTACAGCTCTCATGGTCTTTTTAAAATGTCAATAAGCCCAGATTTATTCACACCATCCATATAATACAAGAGACTGCTTCACAAACCCCTTAACTCTCTTTATTCTTCTGCTCCTAGTTGCAGGGATATTGAACCAAATCCAGGCCCTTCTTATAATAGTAAACGTAACTCTATCCTACTACTCTCAGAAACTCCAAGAATTTAATTAATATCCCCTGTATGCCATCTGTCTCCTTCAACTGTGCCCTTTGGAACCCTCGTTCAGCATATAAAAAACTCTCCTACATCCATGACTTTTTCCTTTCACATACCATTGACCTCCTAGCTCTTACAGAGACCTGGATTCAGCAGTCGGACACTACCGCTGCTGCTGCTCTCTCATATGTTGGCCTCCAATTTTCTCATACCCCTAGACCAGAGAACAGATCAGGTGGAGGCGTTGGTCTTCTGCTGTCCACAAACTGTGCTGTTCAGGTTATCCCACCTATCCCCTCACTTATCTTCCCTTCTTTTGAGGTACACACTGTAAGACTCTACAGGCCCTTCTCCCTGCAAGTGGCAGTGGTTTATCGACCCCCAGGCCCCCCATGTCAATTTCTTGGTCACTTTGCTACCTGGCTTCCCCACTTTTTAGCCTGCAATCTTCCCACTCTCATCATGGGTGACTTTAACATTCCTATTGACAACCCCATCTCCACATCCGTCGCTCATCTTTTAACCCTAACCTCCTCTCTTGGTCTTTCACAACTTTGTAACTCTGCCACACATGAAGATGGGAATAAATTGGACCTGATCTTCTCCCGGCTCTGCTCAGTGCATGATTTTACAAATTCCTCTCTTCCACTCTCTGACCACAAGCTTCTTTGATTCTCAGTCAAATACTGTCAACCCTTCAAGGAACCTCCCAACTCGTTCACACTATAGGAATATACGTGCCATTGACACTCAGAAACTTATATAGAATTTACAGTCTTCACTCGCCTCAATCTCCTCCCTCTCTGAGGGACTAGTGAATTGGATCATTGATTACCTGTCGGACAGGCCACAGTTCGTAAGGTTGGGGGCGGCCGTATCGGATCGTGTTCGGAGCAGTGTTGGAGCCCCTCAGGGAACGGTGCTGTCGCCATTCCTTTTTACGTTATACACAGCTGATTTTCAGTATAAATCAGACCTTTGTCACCTTCAGAAGTACTCTGATGACTCAGTGATAGTCGGAGGTATTGAGAGAGGCGGGGGAGGAGGAATATAGAAGGGTGGTCTCGGACTTTGTTGACTGGTGCCAGGCTAACCATTTAGAACTCAACGTAAAGAAAATCAGGGAGTTGGTGTTGAGTTATGGAAGGTGCATGAAGGATTGCTTACCTATCACTATTGATGGTCAGGATGTGGAGATGGTGGAGAATTTCAAATATTTGGGGGTTCACCTGGACAGCAAGCTTGATTGGAGGTGCCATATGGAGAAGGTTTGCAAGAAAGGGAAGAGTAGACTTTACTTCCTAAGGAAATTAAGGTCGTTTAATGTGTGTAGCAAAATGCTTGAAATGTTCTACCAATCTATTGTGGCGAGTGCAATCTTTGCTGCAATAATATGCTGGGGTAGTAGTGTGCGCACAGCTGACGCTAATAAGCTGAATAAACTTATCAAGAAGGCTAGTGCGGCGGTGGGTCTACAACTTAGGACTTTCGAGGAGGTATTAGAGGATAGAATCAATAAGAAATGCAAGGCTATAATGAGCAACAATACACACCCGCTCTCTGAACTGTTTGTGAAGCAGAAGAGCACATTCAGCAAGAGTCTAATCCAACTAATGTGTAAAAAGGAAAGATACAGAAAATCGTTTGTTCCGACAGCTGTGGGGATGTTTAACAAATGTATAAGTGTAAAGCGTCCCAAGACTGTGAAGTTCTATGTGTATGGAAAGTGGAAAGTGCCCTGGATGAAGGTGCAGCTCCTACACTTAAAACAACTCGGCACCAACAGCAGCAACCCTGGCACTCACTGCAAACACGGCTTCTCCAGCGGAGCTCCAGGTGTGCAGAACACCTGTGGAGAAAATCCAACCTGGCTGAAGATTTCATCCATTATAAGCTTATGCTAAAAACATACAACACCGCCCTTCACCTCGTTAAACAAGCTTACTACAACACCCTTATCACTTCACTAGCCAACAATCCTAAACGACTTTTTCCATTCTCTCCTTAGTCCAAGAGTACAGGCCCCAACCACCAGCCTCACAGGTGACTATCTGGCCAAATATTTTAAGGACAAAATTGACAACATACGACAGGAAGTTTCCTCACAGCCTCAGAACATCATGCATTCTCCTCCCTCCAGCACTTCATCCAACTCACTTTCGGTCTTTGATCCGGTCACAGAGGAAGAAGTTAACTGGCTCCTTGCATCTTCTTGCCCTACTACCTGCACCAATAACCCTATTCCCTCACATCTCCTTCAGTCTCTCTACCCAACTGTCACCACTCACCTAACTAAAATATTTAATCTTTCCTTCTCATTTGGTGTTTTCCCCTCCTCCTTCAAACACGCCAGCATAAACTCATTACTAAAATAGCATCTCTCGACCAGTACTCAGCTACTAACTACAGACCAGTCTCTAATCTCCCTTTCATCTCTAAACTCCTGGAACGCTTGGTCTACTCCCGTATGATCCACTATCTCTCTGACAATTCTCTTCTTGACCCTCTACAATCCAACTTCCGCTCTTTACATTCTGCTGAAACTCCCTCACTAAAGTCTCTAATGATCTACTAACAGCTAAATCTAATGGTCACTACTCCCTGTTGATCCTCCTGGATCTCTCCGCTGCATTCGATACTGTGGATCACCAGCTCCTTTTCTCTATGCTCTGCTCTATTGGGGTTAAGGACACCGCTCTCTCCTGATTCTCCTTCTACCTCTCTGACTGCTCCTTTTCTTTTTCTTTCGGCGGCTCCTCTTCCTCTCCTCTTCCCTCACGGTTGGGGTTCCTCAGGGTTCAGTCTTAGGTCCCCTTCTCTTCTCTCTATACACTGCCCCCATTGCACAAACCATCAGTAGATTTGGTTTTCAGTACCATCTCTATGCTGATGACACCCAATTATATACCTCTTCTCCTGACATCACCTCCACATTACTACAAAATACCAGTGATTGTCTGTCTGCTGTCTCTAACATGATGTTCTTTATCTACCTTAAATTTAATCTGTCAAAGACTGAACTTCTCGTGTTTCCTCCCTCTCCTAATCTTCCGAAACCTAATATTGCCATTTCTCTATGTGGTTCTATTGTTACTCTTCAACAGCACGCCCGCTGTCTTGGGGTTATATTTGACTCGGATCTCTCCTTCTCTCCTCAAATCCGGTCTCTTGCTCGCTCATGTCACCTACACCTCAAAAACATCTCTAGAATTTGACCTTTTCTTACTGTTGACTCTGCAAAAACTCTAAAGGCCACATTACACACACACAGATATATTGGTCACAGATCTCTGGTTGCAGTGAAATCATGGACACATTGTTCCATTGTACACAGCCACAAAATGGAACAATGTGTCCATGATTTCACTGCAACCAGAGATCTGTGACCAATATATCTGTGTGTGTAACGTGACCTTAACTGTTGCCCTTATTCATTCTCGCCTGGATTACTGCAATTCTCTACTGATTGTCCTCCCTCTAAAGCGGCCGTCACACGCTACGATAAATGGCTAGATATCGTTTAAGCGATCTGCTTTTTGATCGCTTAAGCGATATCGTTTGGGCATCGTTGCATGTAATCAAGCGATTTTACAATGTAAAATCGCTTGATCGTGACATCGCAGATATGAGAGCAGGAGCTCATATCTAGCGATGAACGATTTAACAAACAGCTTCATCATGGTGTATGACACCACGATGAATGATCTCCCAGCGGCAGAGCCTATGCTGGGAGATGGTAACTATGGTACACGTCGGGTTACTAAGCGCCACGCGGCGCCTAGTAACCCGATGTGTACCATAGTTACCAGCGATATCGCGGCTCCACATCGCTGGTGAGTCTGTCTGTGTGACATCTCACCAGCGATGTGAGCGATATTGTTAGCGTGATCGCTAACAATATCGCTCACGATATTGTAGCGTGTGACGGCTGCTGAAGGCACACTGGTGTGAGACGAGTGCAATGCGTGAAAAAAAAAAATCACATTGCACTCGGACCAATGTTAAGCAATGTTGCAGGGCATATTGGTGCATTTCTCTTGCGTCGAACACGCATTGCGAGGGCAATGCGAGTACAATCGCAGCATGCTGCGATTGAACTCGTTTTTCACGCGCGAGAGCCCAATGTAAGTCAATGGATACGTGAAGAAAACGCACCATTGTAACACACAAGGCGAATGCCATGTGTGAAAAATGCACAAAAACAGTTTGGAGCAGTAAGTTGACTCATCAGCTTATCAGGAAGCGCAGCTGCAGTTAGGGTCCCATTACAAGCACAAGCTGTGCTTCCTCCTCCACAGAGCCTGATCCTGCATCATGTCCCGGTATATTAATGTTAAGATGTTAATTTTGCTTGTTTAGGACCATCCAGTAATATGGGACAAGCATGATCCAGTTTAGGCTAGGGTCACACTTGCACGATTCTAAGTCCCCTGCGTTGTTTGCAGAAAACTTAGAATTTTTAGATTCTAAGTTTTCTGCAAACAACGCAGGGGACTTAGAATCGTGCAAGTGTGACCCTAGCCTTATTAAGGAGCTAATTGACCGTCATTTACTATACAATCGGCAGCTGATTTGATCATAATTGTTTGAAAAACCTGAAAATCCAGTGAGAGAAAAATGGATTGCTGTCGGATTCAACATGTGGCCAAAAAACGCACTCGCATTTCACTCGCACCACACTCCCAGGACAATATACAAAGCACTCGCAGGACTACCGTGCAACAAAAACGCTCCGTTTTTAACGCTTGTAATTAGAGATGAGCGGTGTTTGAGTCGATTTGTTCGCCAATCTCAAATTCGAGCTGTTTTGGGCGGTGTTCGAGGCATTCGTCGAATTAGAACAATTAGCTTGAAATTTGGCAGTTCGCGGTTATGTTCGATAACACTTCGATCACCAAAAGCTTAACCCTAACCCTAACCATGTTAATGACTGTGAATATCCAGTTTATGGGTACAGTGTGCGAAGGGGGGTGGGGGTTGTACCAGTGCTGCAGAAATGATAGCGATCTCCATTTTTTTTTCTCCAAACTGCAGATACAGTGGGGCGGTGCAGGCTGTTATCCAATCACACATACACACAGCAAAGTGCATTTTTTGCACACAAGCAAGGGTAGGCATCATTGGCTGTATAAGTCACATGTCCTAGCACTATAAGACCCAGCCATTTTCTCCATCGCCACCATTTGCTCATTGCTGTAGCTCTGTGTCAGACGACACTGCTGCTGCTGTGGGCGATATAGAGTGAAATCAAGCAATTGTGTTCTGATTCAGCTAGTGAGGTAGATAGATAGGTTTAGGGAGTAGGGACTGGAGGTAGTGTGTGAATTTTAGGAGTATCAGCCCTTTTGAGGGCTGCTTCATAGGAGTAGCGATTAGGGACTAGGGACTAGTAGTCTAGCAGCCCTTTTTCAAGTGTACTTCATAGAAGCAGGGACTAGTTTTAATTTCAGCCCTTTTTAGGGCTAGGTTAGATCAGTCCCTATTAGTTTTTGCCAGGCAGAAGTGTGCCAGTGCTGTGCAAGCGTTTTTCACAGCATCTGGCCACATCTAGCTCTGGGAGTCCTTTAGGGCAGGTAGTGTAGCACTGCTGTGAAGAAAGCTACACCACCTGCCTTAGTAGGAATTTTTTGGCTGCAGCTAGTCCAGGCAATTTGTTTGGGCTAGTACTGTAGCAGTGCCACTAAAAAAGAAGTTGTGTAGGCCACTTCTAATACAAACAACTACACCGCCAGTGTAGTCACTTACTTTTAGTTTTTAACTGCACCTTGCCCAGGACTCACTTTGGGTCAAGTAGCAGTGCCACAAAAAGAAGCAGTGTAGGCCACTTCTAATACAAACAACTACATCGCCTGTGTAGTCACTTACTTCTAGTTTTTAACTGCACCTTGCCCAGGTCTCACTTTGGGTCAAGTAGCAGTGCCACAAAAAGAAGTAGTGTAGGCCACTTCTAATACAAACAAATACAACGCCTGGGTAGTCACTTACTTCTAATTTTTAACTGCACCGTGCTCAGGTCTCACTTTGGGTCAAGTAGCAGTGCCACTAAAAAAGAAGCAGTGTAGGCCACTTCTTTTCTTTTCAATGGTCTTTTTATTGGAGATGTTTGCATAACTTAACGATCAACAAGTTGTTAGGGTAAGAACATCAAAAAAAAAGTCAAAAGTTGTCAAAGATATTACAAAGGTAATACAAAGTCTGAACATAATATAAAGCGTACATTGTATTCATCAGTACTTATCATATAACTGGAGTTCTCCAAAATGTTTATTGTTGCTGGTGAGCTATTTGAAAGTAGGAGAGTTAGTATGCGCCATCTCACAATCGCGATATGGCTTACATAATCCTGGATGTGTGTCTTCTTCACGTCCGAAATTGTCCAGAGCTCTGTTTTCCATGCAACACCATATATTTATGTAAACAACATTAAAGATGAAAGATGAAGAAAGAAAGTAAAAGAGTGAAAGATTGTGTTGGAGAGGATAGTAGATAGAGGGGAAGGGTAGAAGTGAGAGGGTAATAAAAGAAAAAGGGAGTTAAGGAGGAACGGGGGGGAATGGGGGGGGGGAGCAGTCCAGCTACCAGGAAGTCAGTGTCAGATGCCATTCAGATTGTTATTTGGGCGGGAAATATCTTAGTCATGCGTACAATTGTACTTTTTCCGGAAAGTAGTCCAAGGGGACCATATGTGTCTGAGTTTCATTTGTCTATTTTCAACTGACGCCACAGTCATTGCTACTCTGTATAGATCATTTATTTTGTCATATAATTGTGCGGTGGTCGGTAGGTTTGGTGTCTTCCAGTACAGTGGTACTAATAATTTTGCTGCGGTAATGCAATGCTGTGCTAAGTCAGAGGCGTATTTGTCATCCGTCCATATTGGGAAGTTCAATAACGTGGTCTCTGGTGAGAGCTTAAGTGTTTTGTTCGTCACAGTCTGTATGAACGTGCCTACTCTATTCCAGAAATCTCTGATTTTGGGACATGTCCACCAAATGTGAAAATAGTCTCCTTCGGGATCTTGACATCTCCAGCAGTTTGTTGGGCTCTCTCTTTGCCAATGGTAGGTTTGTTTGGGTGCCATATACCACCGCAAGATGATTTTGAAAGTATTTTCCTGTGCCCATACGCATTGCGAGGGGCCATGAGATCTTTCATAGTAACATAGTAACATAGTTTTTAAGGTTGAAGGAAGACTTTAAGTCCATCTAGTTCAACCCATAGCCTAACATGTTGATCCAGAGGAAGGCAAAAAAAACCCCATGTGACAACACTAATCTCCACATTGGGGGAAAAAATTCCTTCCTGACTCCAGATACGGCAATCAGACTAATTCCCTGGATCAACGCCCTATCAAAGAATCTAGTATATATAAACTGGTAATGTTATAGTTTTCAAGAAAGGCATCCAGGCCCTTCTTAAATGTTAGTAGTGACTCACTCATTACAACATCATGTGGCAGAGAGTTCCATAGTCTCACTGCTCTTACAGTAAAGAATCCGCGTCTGTGATTATGATTAAACCTTCTTCCCTCCAGACGTAGAGGATGCCCCCTTGTCCCAGTCTCAGGCCTAAGAGTAAAGAGATCATTAGAAAGGTCTCTGTACTGCCCCCTCATATATTTATACATTATTATAAGATCACCCCTAAGCCTTCGTTTTTCCAAGCTAAATAACCCCAAGTTTAATAACCTGTCTTGGTATTGCAGACCCCTTAGTCCTCTAATAACTTTTGTCGCTCTTCTCTGGACCCGCTCTAGTTCAGCTATGTCTTTCTTATACACCGGAGACCAGAATTGTACACAGTATTCTAAGTGTGGTCGCACTAGTGACTTGTATAGAGGTAAAATTATGTTCTCCTCATGAGCATCTATGCCTCTTTTAATACATCCCATTATTTTATTTGCCTTTGCAGCAGCTGCCTGACACTGGCCACTAAATGTGAGTTTGTCATCTACCCATACACCCAGGTCTTTTTCAGTGACAGTTTTGCCCAGTGTTTTACAATTAAGCTCATAATTATACCTTTTGTTTCCTCTGCCCAAGTGCATGACTTTACATTTATCCCCATTAAAGCGCATTTGCCATTTAGCAGCCCAAGCTTCTAGTTTACATAAATCCTCCTGTAATATAAAATTGTCCTCCTCTGTATTGATTACCCTGCAGAGTTTAGTGTCATCTGCAAATATTGAGATTCTACTCTGTATGCCCCCTACAAGGTCATTAATAAATATATTAAATAGAAGTGGGCCCAACACTGACCCCTGTGGTACCCCACTGTTAACTGTGACCCATTCTGAGTGTGTTCCATTAATAACCACCCTTTGTTTCCTATCACTAAGCCAGTTCTTAACCCACTTACACATATTTTCCCCTATCCCCATTGCCCTCATTTTATGTATCAACCTTTTGTGTGGCACCGTATCAAAAGCTTTTGAAAAGTCCATATACACCACATCCACTGCATTTCCTTGGTCCAGTCCAGAACTTACTTCTTCATAGAAGCTTATTAGATTAGTTTGACAGGAACGGTCCCTCGTAAAACCATGTTGATAATGGGTCATGAGGTTATTTTTCTTCAGATACTCCAGTATAGCATCTCTTAGAAAACCCTCTAGGATTTTACCCACAGTAGAGGTTAAGCTTACTGGCCTATAATTTCCAAGTTCAGTTTTTGTCCCCTTTTTGAATATTGGCACCACATTTGCTATACGCCAGTCCTGTGGTACAGACCCTGTTATTATGGAATCTTTAAATATTAAAAATAATGGTCTATCTATGACAGTACTTAATTCCTGCAGCACTCTGGGGTGTATCCCATCTGGGCCCGGGGATTTGTCAATTTTAGTGATTTTTAGACGATGCCGTACTTCCTCTTGGGTTAAGCAGGTGACGTTTAATTGAGAATTTTTGTTATCACTGATCATATTGTCTGTCATGGGATTTTCTTGTGTAAATACTGTTGAAAAAAAGTCATTTAGCATATTTGCTTTTTCCTCATCCTCATCCACCATTTCACCCAGACTATTTTTAAAGGGGCCAACACCATCATTTTTTAGTTTCTTACTATTTATGTAGTTAAAAAATATTTTGGGATTCTTTTTACTTTCTCTGGCAATGAGTCTCTCTGTCTCAATCTTTGCTGCCTTGATTTGCTTTTTACAAATGTTATTTAATTTTCTGTATTTATTTAATGCTTTATCACTACCTACTTGCTTTAATTCCCTAAATGCTTTCTTTTTGTCACATATTGCACTTCTTACCGCTTTATTTAGCCATAGTGGTTTCCTCCTATTTCTAGCATGCTTATTCCCATAGGGTATATATTGTGCACAGGTCCTATTCAGGATGCTAATAAACATCTCCCATTTGTGTTGTGTACTTTTATGTCTCAGGACATCGTCCCAGTTTATTGCACTAAGATCATCTCTCAACCGTTGGAAATTTGCCTTCCTGAAGTTTAGTGTCCTTGTGACCCCTCTAGTACACGTCTTAGTAAAGGATACTTGAAAGCTTATTAAGTTATGATCACTATTACCCAAGTGACCTCCAACCCGTATATTTGATATGCGGTCTGGCCTGTTGGTTAATATTAGGTCCAGCAGTGCCCCCCTTCTTGTTGGGTCCTGAACCAGTTGTGAAAGGTAATTGTCTCTTATAGTTTTCAAAAACTTATTACCTTTGCTGGAACTGCAGGTTTCTGATCCCCAATGTATTTCAGGGTAGTTGAAGTCCCCCATAATAATGACTTCTCCCTGAGTCGCTGCTTCATCTATTTGCTTTATGAGGATATTCTCCTCCACTTCCATTATTGTTGGAGACTTATAACAAACCCCTATCAGTAATTTATTATTTTTTCCCCCTCCCCTTATCTCCACCCACAGAGACTCTACATTTCCATTAGATTCACCTATATTATCACGCAGGATGGGTTTTAAGGATGATTTTACGTATAAACATACACCTCCTCCTCGCCTATTTGTACGGTCATTTCTGAACAGACAATAGCCCTGTAAATTAACAGCCCAGTCATGGCTCTCGTCCAGCCAAGTCTCCGAAATCCCCACCATGTCATAATTATTTTCCAACAAAATCAATTCTAATTCCTCCATTTTGTTGGTGAGGCTTCTGGCATTAGTATACATGCACTTTATGCATCTCTCTTTACCTCTATTCCTTCCTACTAGATTGACTGTTCTAACCCCACCCCCCATGCCACCCCCAATTTTATTACTTGTGCCCAGATTACTGTTTACACTATCTTCCCCTCCTATACAATGAATACCCTCCCCCCCAATCCCTAGTTTAAACACTCCTCCAACCTTCTAGCCATTTTCTCCCCCAGCACAGCTGCACCCTCCCCATTGAGGTGCAGCCCGTCCCTAGCATAGAACCTGTAGCCAACAGAGAAGTCGGCCCAGTTCTCCAGGAACCCAAACCCCTCCTTCTTACACCAAATCCTGAGCCACTTATTTATCTCCCTAATCTCCCGTTGTCTCTCTGGTGTGGCACGTGGTACAGGCAGTATTTCAGAGAATACTACCTTGGAGGTCCTTGCCTTAAGCTTGCAGCCTAATTTCCTGAAATCATCTTTAAGGACCTTCCACCTACCTCTAACTTTGTCATTTGTGCCAATGTGCACTATGACCGCTGGGTCCTCACCAGCCCCTCCCAGTAATCTGTCAACCCGATCAGCGATGTGCCGGACTCGAGCGCCAGGTAGGCAGCACACTGTTTGACGATCCCTGTCTTTGTGACAGATTGCCCTATCTATTCCCCTAATAATTGAGTCCCCCACTACCAGCACCTGTCTGGCCTGCCCTACTCTCCTGTTTTCCCCCTTACTGGAGCAGACACTCCTCTGGCTTTCAGAGGTCATGCCCTGCTGCAGCAGTGCTATCCCTGAACTCACACCCCCCTCATCTGCCAACATAGCAAATTTATTGGGGTGTGCCAGATCAGGGCTAGCCTCCCTGGCACCCTTCCCTCTACCCCCGCCTTCTAACTGTCACCCAGCTAGCTACCTCATGGTCCTGAGGCTCCATAGTACCATCCTCCCCCACATCTATCCCATTGAGCAGCTGTTCAGTGAGCAGCAGACTCCTTTCCATATTGTCTATGGATCTCAGCGTTGTCAGTCGTTCATTTAGATCCAGTATCTGGGCTTCCAAATGCACAACGTACTCACATCTCACACAGCAGTATGCACCCTCGGCCGGCTGGTCAAGGAATGCATACATGTGGCAAGATGTACACTGGATGGCATTGCCAATCATGGAGCTCATTTCCTAATGGGGATTGCACCAGACAGAAATGATAAGTAAAAAGAAATGCAAAGTATTAATAAAATACAACCAGCAATTCAGTAATTCCTCCCTTCCAAACTCCCTTAATCCAAAGTCACTGAATCACAAGTCACACACTTACTTCTGTCGCACTTGCGCTCTGTCACACAAAGCTCGCGGTCACACTCGCTAGAGAATCAGATATAAAGATTCTTTTTTTTTTTTTTTTTTTTTTTTTTTTTTCTTTTTTTCCCTTAGCAGCAAATCAGCCTGTATCTCACTGCACTTCATATATAAATCGTTGCTGCGATGAGGTAAAGCGATAGCCCAAATCTTTTTCCCAATGCGTGATATAGCTCCGTTTTGGGCTACATGCATCCATTAGCAGTGTTTGGTATAAAGTGGATAATACTTTTTTTGGTTTTGATGTAGCCGCACATAGCTTTTCAAACGGTGTCATGGCTCGAGAGAGATCCGCCTGCTTTAGGAGTGGTTTCAGTTTTGATTTGATGCTGGCATAGTGCAAGAAGTTCAGTTTTTGGAGACCAGGAGTGGTCCGTATTTCAGAGAAGGTCGGCATGGTGCCATCAATCAAAATTCGGTCTACTGTCAGGTTTTTCAAGGCAGGTATCCTGTGTACTTCATCAGTAGTGTTGTTGGGTTTACCAGGGAGAAGATCCCTTAATGTAAGTAGGGGTGATAGTGGAGGTATCAACATATGGCGCAGTTTCGACCAGACTTGAAGAGTGGCCTTGGTGTGTATGTTATGGAGTGGAGTCAGCTTAGTGTTCTTTTCATGTGTAAGGAATAAGGATCTGAGCGTATTTGGAGCTAATGCTTCTTCTGCTGCAATCCACAGGTTATCTCGTGGGTGTCTAATAATTTCAATCACTCTCGAGATTATTGCGGCATGATAATATTTCCGTATGTCGGGCGCTCCCATTCCTCCCATAGTCTTATGAAGCGTTAGTGTTCGGTATGATATGCGGGGCTTTCTCTGATGCCAGATATATTTACTAAACAAGGCATTAATCTTATAGAGGAATGTTGTCGGGATCAATATTGGTAGCATATTGAACATGTAGGTAAACTTGGGGAGGATCAGACTTTTTAATAAATTTTTTCTACCCATCCATGAGAGATGGTTGTCCTTCCATGTGTCAATAGTAGTCCTAGCATTTTCAAGCATTGGTTTGAAGTTGAGTCGAAAAAGATCTCTGCTGTTTCTCCTCAACCTCACCCCAAGGTATTTTATGTATGTGGTGGGCCAAGTGAAGGGATAGAGGTCTTTTAATTTTGTTAAAGTTGTAGAGTTAATGTTGATGTCAAGTGCTTCAGATTTAGAGGGGTTAACTTTAAAATTGGAGAGATGACTAAAATGGTCTAACAATTTCATTAGGGCCGGGAATCCTCGTAGTGGGGAGGTCATTAGTAAAAGCAAGTTGTCCGCAAACGCCGCCGTCTTATAATGCTTGTGGTTCAACGTGATGCCTTCAATATCCTGATGGGACTGTATGGCATGCAGTAGAGGCTCCATGGAGAGCACAAAAAGTAGCGGCGAGAGCGGGCAACCCTGCCTCGTGCCATTTTTTATTACAAATGTGTCTGTTAGCGAGTTATTTATCCTAATTCTGGCCGTGGGGTTGTTAAACATTGCCAATATAGCTCTAGTAAGTGCACGGGGTATTCCAAAAGTATCTAGGGATTCCTCAAGGTAAGTCCAGTCCACTCTGTCGAATGCTTTCTCAGCGTCTGTTCCCAGGAGTACTAAAGGGGTTCCGCGGTTTTTAGCTATTTGCATCAGATGCAATATTTTGTGTGTGTTGTCTTTCCCCTCTCTTCCTCCCACAAATCCCGTTTGACTAGGCGAGATCAAGTGTGGCAACAGTGTCGCTACTCTTCGCGCTATCAAACTGGAGAGCATTTTTAGGTCTATATTTAATAAAGAAATTGGTCTATAGCTACTACATTGCTCGGGGTCTTTCCCGTCTTTGTGGATCAGTGAGATGCTAGCCTCTAACATTTGTGGTGGGAGGGGTAGACCTTTGAACAGCGTTACATAGGTCCAAAAACCGTGGTAGTAGTACAATGGGGAAAGCTTTGTAGTACTGTGCTGTAAACCCATCAGGTCCTGGTGATTTTCCAGTCGGGCACTTCGACAGAGTGGACTGGAGTTCTGTAATTTGGAATGGCTTTGTCAGTTCTTCCTTTTGTGTTTCTGTCAGATTGGGTAGTCCCAAATGTTTCAGGAAGTTCCTGATCTCATCCCTCCGCAATCTGGTCTGCTCACTAGACTCGTTCGGTCTCAAATCATAAAGGTGCTTATAATAGTCTAGGAATGCATCTTCCACATGTGTGGGGTTGTCAGAGCTAACACCTTGTTTGTTTTTGACCGCACCAATCTGAGTGTGTGTTTGTCTCTTGCGAATGATTGAGATCATGAGCCTGGACGCTTTGTCTCCATGGGCGTATAGTTTATTCTTCCATGCGCTGTAGTATTTTGCCGATTGGAGAACTATGAGGTCTTTTAGATGTTGTCTCTTTGTTGATAGCAAAAGCATGGTCTGATGGTCGAGTTGCCTTTTATGTTTTAGTTCTAATGAGGCTATCTCGTCGTATAGGTCGTATATGTCTTTTTGTCTTTTTCTATTTAAGTGGGAGGAGGTCGATATTAGTTCACCCCGGATGACTGATTTATGTGCTTCCCATAAAACCTGTGCCGAAATATCCTGTGTGTCATTTAGTGCGAAGTATCTATGCAGTGCTTCTTGTATGCGAGTCTTGACCCCCGGTTCGGCTAATATGGTTTCATTTAAGCTCCATGTTCTATTGTTGGGGTGTTGTTTTTTCAATGACATTTCCAGGATCACTGTGGAATGGTCAGAGTATACATTTGGTGATATGTTTGATTTTTTGATGTTAGTCAACTGTTTTTTCTGGACAAAGATATAGTCGATCCTATGATAGGTTTTATGAGGGCAAGAGTAGAAGGTGTAATCGCGGTCGGCGGGGTTCAGGCATCTCCACGTGTCAATTAGATTTTGGGAATTCAGGCATCTCTGTATTTTAGCTAGATCCTCTGCTGAGAGCGTACTCTTCTGCTTAGAGGTGTCCATTAGTGGATTCAGTGCTACATTAAGATCTCCACCGACCACCAACACACCCTCTTTGAATATTTCTATTTTCTTCATCATTGCTGTCAGCCATTTTGCTACTTTCTTATTTGGGGCATATAAGCTACATATCGTCACCAAGGACCCATTAAGTAATCCCTTGATTAGTATATAACGTCCCATGGGGTCAGTTAACGTATCTCTCAGTTGAAATGTCACCCCTTTGGCTATCGCCACTGAGGTACCTTTAGTTTTTGTTTGGGTCGTAGTAGCGTGGTACCATTTATCGTAACCAGAACGAGTCAGGTCAGGTATTTTGTCAGACTTAAAATGCGTCTCTTGTAATAAGAGTACTGTCACTTTCTGCTGTTTAAGTCTGTGTAGTATGTGTCGTCTAGCTATAGGTGAGTTTAGACCGTGTGTGTTGAGTGAAGCAAATGTAATTACCTTAGTTATGTCTGCCATAGCGTTTCTCCTGCAGTTCGGTCTTTGAGCTTCGGCATCTTCCAATTCTTGACTTTCGACCTTCCTGGAACACTGGACTGGGAGGGGGGGGAGAGGTGAGAGCGAGTATAGTGTAAGAAAAGATAAGAAAGAGAGAAAAAATAAAGCATAACTGTCAATAACTGTAACAATTTCACATATTTAAATGTGAGTGTGAATCCGTTCAACATAGGGCTACAAAGGACCTCTATAGCCAGTTCTGGGGAGAATGTCGTCATTCAAGGTTTCTGATGCTAATGCGTAACCAAGTCCTTAGGTAATAATACTTATCCTTAGAGGGAAGGATGCGATTAGATATTGAATGGGGGGGGGGGGTTGTGTAGTCTTAAGAGTAAGGAGAATATGGTGGTAATGTATAAAGGGGGTGAGATAAGGGGGCGTTTCGTATAGCCTAGTCCTCTTTATTGCGTGAGCTTAGAAGTGCTTTTTTATATAAATTGTTTCGTCACTTCATGGTAGTCAGGCTCTTTTAGGGTGTATTAGATCCAAAAGATTGCATTTAAGCATGGTTTTCATCACTGGGGTGGAAGATGCAAAGTTCTGCTATCTATTTGTATAGAGTCATTTCAACGGGTGTTAGGGCATCGTAATATCAAGTCGTGTCGGCAGGTCTTTTGCAGCTGGAGACTTGGCCGTTTTACGCTTCACTCTTTGGGCCTTAGGTGTGACGACTAATTGCCATGCTGGTGGTGGTGGTGTTTGCTGGAGCAAGGAGGCTGAGTGGAATGTTTCCAGGTCCGGGTAGGAGTCCAGTATGATCTCTAGTTCCTTGCAGGCTTGTTTGACGTCCGCCGAGGTCCTAATTTGAAGCCTCCTATCTCCAGCTGTTATAAATATGCCGAATGGAAACAACCACCGGAACCTATAACCTTTGCTTGTTAGGGCCTCAGTGAATGGCTTTAAGAGTCGCCGTTTTCGCAGTGTAATAGCTGATAAGTCCTGGTATAGCTGAATCGTGTTGCCCTCATAGGTGATCTTTCGTTTGTCCCTCGCTTTTCGGAGTACCAGATCTTTTACTCTAAAGTCTAAGAAACGACAGAGTACATCCCTAGGTTGTTCACCTTGTGATGGTCTAGGTTTGAGTGCTCTGTGTACTCTTGTCAATTCAATGTTATCCTGCTTTTCCTGGTCCAACACATCTTTGAATATCTCGATGGCCGCTTTGGTGAGCGTTTCCAGGCCACAGACTCTGGCAAGCCCCGAATTCTAACATTGTTTCGCCGCTCTCGGTTCTCGTGATCTTCTAAGGATGTATGAGCAGCATGGAGGATGTTCTCATGTTGTTGTAGGCATTCCAGCATAGCATTAGATTGTTGTATTATGGTCGTCTGTGTGCTTTCAACTGTATCCAGTCTATGACCTTGTTGGGTGAGATCACGTTTTATTTCTGCAAGCTCTTTGCTAATTGGGTCTAATTTTTGCGAGAGGATTCTTGCTATGAATGAGCGAGTTACTTGTGAATCTTTATCGGTTGCTATACTTTCAGATTCACTATCCATGTCTGTGTCTGAATCGTCCATTAAGGTTGGATCGTTTGGTTTAGAGGGTATGTCTGAGTCAGTCAGAGCTTGTTTCTTTAGGAATTTATCCACGTCAGCTTGTGTGACTGCTTTAGCTAGTTTCAGGGAGCCTTTAGGGGTTTTTGTTCCAGTTTTCCCCATATTAGTAATGAGTCAAATTTTAATGGTGGTTGAAAGAAATGGTTACGGTGCTCCCTCTGCTGGCTGGTAGGAGTTACTGCAGCATATTAGTGTTGTGTTGCTACGTTAGAGAAATGGTAGTTAGATATTTTCAACTATTGTGGAGATCTACTGGTATCCCGTTGTTATATACCAGTCTCGTGATTTGAGGGATCTGGATTACCAGTTTAGTTAGCCCAGGCACAAGTTAGAGAAGGGTTTTCCTCTATTGTCTGCCCTGCAGATTGTGTATTGCTCTGTGACCCTTTATATGTCCGGATTAGATGTTATATGGGCAAAGCTGGTTCTTATCTCAGTAATCCTCTATTCCCGGGCCCCTGGGGCTGACATACACAGCAGTCCCGGATTGTAACCCCAGATCAGCAGCAAGTACCTGAGTCATGTAGCTCAATGCGTCCCCTGTTCCTTCCTCTGCCGGGGTTCCCGCGGGTCAGATCTCCCAGCACTTTCACTCATTCCCTCCACACAGCTACTTCGCGCGCCGGTCTCTGGGGGGCCGCAAGCCGTCAGCGGTCACACTGTTCTGTGGCCGCCTGCCGCAGTGTCTCTCTTACCGCGCGTCTCTGGTGGCACGTGCTGGTGAACCTCTTCTGCTGCCGTGTGGCGCCGCTCAGCCCCGGCTCCTCCTAGTCCAGCCGCGCTCCGGAATCGGGGATCTCGGAGCAGACCAGCCGCAGCACCGCTTCCCTTGTTCTGCTGCGCAGTCGGTCTCGTGTAGGCCACTTCTAATACAAACAACTACACCGCCTGTGTAGTCACTTACTTCTAGTTTTTAACTGAACCTTGCCCAGGTCTCACTTTGGTTGAAGTAGCAGTGCCACAAAAAGAAGCCAGTGTAGGCCACTTCTAATACAAACAACTACACCGCCTGTGTAGTTAGTTACTTTTTAACTGCACTTTGCCCAGGTCTCACTTTGGGTCAAGTAGCCGTGTTGGTTCAGTCACCTCTGCTTGATTTATATCCAGCTTTTTGTTGTCCAACAACCGTACAGTTGCAAATTTTGTCCCATACAAAATGAGTGACAAAAAGCCTGCTGCTGGTGGGAATGGGAGTAGGTGTGGTGGAAAGGGAAAAAAAGTTTGTGTCCGTGGGGTAGATGCTAAATCTACATTAACATCTACTGAAGAAAGACAATCTTCCAGGCAAAGTAAGGCTGGGGTCACACATAGAAATCCGCTTTTGGAAGTGATTTTCATCACCAATCCGTTTTTTATAGGGTGCTTTTTGAGCCTCCTACACCCCTGAACGTTTTTGGACTTAGTCATTTATTCCTGAAAAACGCATATGCGTTAACGCATGCATTAACGCAGGTACCTATATGTGCCATGCGTTAACGCATGCGTTTCCCATAGGGCCCCATGTTAAAAAAAGCATGGTTTTAACTGATGCCAAAAACGTTGCTAGCAACATTTTTGGCTCAAAAACGGCCAGAGCAATGTTTTGAGGTCCAGAAAAAAACGGACAGGGTGTTTATTACATCCAATCCGTTTTTCTGTCAGTTTTTGGACTTAGAAATTTTTTTTTACAAAAATGAAGCCAAAAACGGACCAGGGGCTTATGTGTGACCCCAGCCTAAGATGTCAACTTCTTTACGTGGCCAATCGGATATGATCACTTTCTTACAGACACGAGCATCAATACCACTTGTAAATCAGGAACAAAAACAGCAGGTGCTTGAATGGATCGCAAGTGCTCCATCAAGTGGTCTCTCCTCCACCTCAACTACTACATCACAAACCCTCCAGTCATCTGAAGTGTCATCCCATTCGCACTTCATTCCTCCAATCTCCCAAGTCTCCAGCCGCCCTACTGAGTCTGGGGTAATACACATGGTTGAGTCTGCAGAGCTGTTCAGTCACACAATAGCCTGGGAATCAGAAGTCAGCTCCAAAGCTGCAGTGAGTCCAGACGAGTTAATAATCTGCCCTGATGCCCAGAAGCTTTGTGAGTCTGATCCAGGCCCAGATGAAGAAGGTTCTGGCGTTCATGTAGACCCTCATTCCCTAACAGTAACTACTCTTGCTGAGCACAAGGAGGATGATGCTGATGAGACTCAGATACCGGATTGGATTGACAAACTAAGTTTTCGGTCAAGGCAGGAAGAGGTTGTCTCCGAGGAGGACAAGGGGTGTGAGAACACAGGATGATGATGAGGTTGGAGATCCCACTTACTGTCAACCCACAGTAAGCCAGTCGATGAGGTCAGCACAGGAGTGGAGGAGGATGCTACTGACGATGAGGTTAAGTTGCGCCTTCCTGGACATAGACCTAGTACTGGAAGCATGTCAACAACTGCATCCGCAGCCACAACTCTGCCTCTGAGCACAAGTCGTGATGCCTCTGCAGCTCGCATGGGCTCAAAGCCTTGCCTAGCCTGGGCCTTCTTTGACATCGCCAAGGATCTCACAAATCATGTCATCTGCAAGATTTGTCACCAATCTCTGAGTAGAGGCCAAAAGCTCAGTAGCTTGAGTACTTCATGTATGAACCGCCACATGGACATAAAGCACAAGTCGCAGCGGGAAGCTCACTGTGCTAGAATGCGGAGTTCCAGGGCGGGCTTACTATCATCTGCCCCATCAAGTGCATCCGGGTGCTCTTCATCGTCTGTGCCTGTGGGGACAGCTGCTCACACATGCTTTGGGATGTAGACCTTCCACCTCTTTACCCGCAACAGGCAGTGTGATTGGCAGGTCGTCACTTGGTTTTCAAGTGGACAATGCTGCTGGTGTTGAGCTTTCTCAGACATCGAGAGCACCACCTTTGGATGAAGGCAACAGTACATGTTCACCTGCACCTTCCTCCCAGACCTGCAGTTTGCCAGTGACACCCTACTAAACCCCATCTCAACACAGCAGTCCAGCCCTCCATCCCTCAGATGTGGACAAGTAAAAGGCCATTTCCTCCAAGTCATGAGAAAGCTAAGCGCTTGAATTTCACCATCTGCAAGCTCTTGGCTTCAGAAATGCTGCCTTTACGCCTGGTGGACACAGAGGATTTTTGAGACCTTATGTCCGTCGCAGTGCCCCAGTACCAGATGCCCAGTCACCACTACTTCTCCAAGAAAGGTGTGCCTTCCTTGAGAAACTCTGTGTGTGACAGGGTGCATTTCACCACAGACACTTGACCAGTTAGCATGGACAGGGGCGTTACATGTCGCTGACTGGGCACTGGGTAACTATGGTGAGAGCTGGAGAAGGGTCTGCTGTCCAATTTTTGCTGTCCCCATGAGTTGTGCGTCAATGCTCTGTAGGTAGGAGTTCCTCCACTGCTTCTGCCTCCTCAACCTCGTCTCGGTCCTCCACCTCCGCCCAAAGCCTGTCATGTAATACCACCCGCGTTGTAACTGCAGAGAAGGAATCCTGCACACCTCCCAACTATGCTGGCAGCAAGGCTCAACGTCATCAGGCGGTTTTTACCCTCAAATGACTTGGAAATGTAAGTCACACAGCTGAGGAGTTGTGGTCAGCTCTGGCGACCGAGTTTCAGCAATGGTTGTCTCCACTCAACCTGCAGCCAGGGAAGGCCATGTGTGACATGCTGCAAACCTGGTTGCGGCTCTTCGCTGGGGCAATATCACACACGTGCCTTGTATGGCTCACGTGTTGAATCTGGTTGTCCAGCAATTTTTGACACACTATCCTGGGCTAGATGGGCTTCTGCAGAGGGCACGATCGCTGTGTGTGCACTTCAGGCATTCGCACCCCGCAGCTCAACGACTTGCTTCGCTCAAGAAGTCCTTCGGCTTGCCCGTTCTCCGGCTGAAATGCGATGTGCCGACACGCTGGAATTCTACTCTGCACATGTTGCAGCGACTGTGGCAGCACCGCCGAGCCCTCGTGCAATACGTTATGACGTATAGCCTGGGCCAACGAGATCCAGAGGTGGGGCAGATCACGCTTCAGGAGTGGTCTCAGATCAAGGACCTATGCACCCTTCTGCACAGTTTTGAGATGACGACGAAGATGTTTATTGCTGACGATGCCATGATCAGCATGACTATTCCGGTGATCTACATGCTGGAGCAGACACTAAACAATATTCGGAGTCAGGTGGTGGGACAAGAAGAGGTGGAGGAAGTACAGGAGGAGTCCTATGCGGAAGGGATAACAACATCTCCAAGGTCCTCACGGTCGGCAGCAACAAGACGGCAGGCATGGGAGGGTGGTGGAGAGGGATTAACGAGGGTGCATGGTAGCAGCCAAACTGCAGAGGAAGGTGCAGGAGCCCAGGAAGAAATGGAGGAGGAACTGGCGATGGGCATGGAAGAGTCAGCAGATGAGGGAGACCTTGATGACATTTCTGTTGTGCGAGGTTGGGGGGAGAGGGCATAGGAAGGAAGCATGATTCTGACCTCCCCACCACCAACACAACAAGGACTTGGTCCTCCTGGATACGCAAGACACATGAGCGCCTTCTTGCTGCGCTACCTGCAACATGACCCTCGGATTGTCCGAATTAGAAGCAATGCCAACTACTGGGTTGCCACACTCCTCGATCCCCGGTACAAGACCAAATTTGCTGACATAATTCCAGCCATACAAAGGGACGCACGCATGCAGGAGTATCAGCAGAAGCTGATACATAATCTGAGATCGGCTTTTCCACAAACCACCAGTGGTAGACAGAGTGAATCTCACATTTCTCACTTGTCAACCATGTGTCACATCGCCATTGGACTCGGTGGCCGGTGTTCCTGCCTCGGCCGCTGGGAGGAGCCGGATTCCTTCGGCTGGTGGCGCCGGTGATAGGAGGGCCTTGTCCTCATATGGAACTGCTCCCGCGACGTCTGCCTCTGTCGCTGAGCGCCGCTGTGTTTCCCCTTTGGGTGGTGTTGGTCGCAGAGGAGCGGGCCCTGCAGAGGTGTCCGTTAGGCGCAGCCTGCGTTCTTCTGTCAGAGGTGGCGTGGGTGGAGCCAGTCGTGCATCTCCATCTGGCCTGGTTCTAGGGGCGGTCCGGATGAGGTCATCAGGCTGTGAGCTCCAGCCTATGAGAGGTAACCGCGCCCTTCAAATACATTGGAGCCTGTCTTGCAGGCCGCCAGATATAGTTTTGGTTCCCCAGTGACATAGTGTGTGTTTTGGTTTTGTCTCTGACCTTTGCCTGGATTTTTGACTCTGTTACCGCCTGACAATTTTGTACCTTCGCTATTCTCTCGGTTTTGACTCGGACTCCTGACTACGTTCTTCGGTTCCTGATTTTTCCCTTCCTAGACGACCTCCCTGCTCTGCTGCTCTCATAGGTAGCTACCTCCTGGGCTCCGCTATAATTCCAGATCCCTGTATAGGGGTTAAGGGTCTCGGGGTTTCTCGGGGTGCTGCCTTAGCAGCAGCTCAGCCTCACAGCGGATGGTCGTCACACCATGGGACTTTCAAGTCATCATCCCTCACACCATACCAATAACACCATAGGTGGTGGTGTTAACACCAATTTCTTTGCCTCGTTCCACAATTTTTTCAGACCATCTTTTGCAAGGCCTGAAGAAATGACACATAGTCAACGCCTGGAGCGGATGGTACACGAGTATCTCCAACTTAACATCGATGCCATGACTGGGGAACTGGAGCCTTGCTCATTTTGGGCTTCCAAAATGGAAAAATGGCCTGAGCTCGCCAATCATGCCTTGGAGATCTTGTCATGCCCCTCAGCCAGCGTTGTCCCAGAACGTGTCTTCAGCGCTGCTGGTGGTGTGCTTACGGAAAAGCGCACGCATCTGTCCACCCAGAATGTGGACAGACTAACGTTCATAAAGATGAACAAGGCATGGATCCGCAAGGACTTTTCTACTCCTGTGTCATCCTTGGGAGAATGAAGCCTTGTGGTTTTTGGCCTTAAAGTAACCATTTAAATTTTGTAACTGTGGGGCAATTGATGCCACTTAAGTGGTGTCTGTGCCCAAATTTTTTGAAAACATGGACTCTTCTTGTAGTCCCCTAAATGTGACACAATACTCATAGTCTGCATATGGCCTTACAGATAGTGAAGTAAAACTCACCAAGTACTCCTCGTCTGAACGTGGCCTTACTAAAACTGAAGTAAAAGTCTCCAAATACTCCTCGTCTGCATGATGCCTTACAAATACTGAAGTAAAACTCACCAAGTACTCCTCATCTGAATGTGGCCTTACAGATACTGAAGTAAAACTCACGAAGTACTCATCGTCTGAGCATGGCCTTACAGATACTGAAGTAAAACTCACCAAGTTCTCCTCATCTGAGCGTGGCCTTACATATAGTGAGGAAAAACATCACTAAATACTCCTCGTCTGAGCATGGCCTTACAGATAGTAAGGAAAAACTCACCAAGTACTCCTCGTCTGAACGTGGCCTTACAGATACCGAAGTAAAACTCACCAAGTACTCCTCGTCTGGACGTGGCCTTACTAAAACTGAAGTAAAAGTCTCCAAATACTCTTCTTCTGCATGATGCCTTACAAATACTGGAGTAAAACTCACCAAGTACTCCTCATCTGAATGTGGCCTTACAGATACTGAAGTAAAACTCACCAAGTACTCCTCGACTGAACATGGCTTTACAGATACTGAAGTAAAACTCACCAAGTTCTCCTCGTCTGAACGTGGCCTTACATATAGTGAGGAAAAACATCACCAAATACTCCTCGTCTGAACGTGGCCTTACAGATACTGAAGTGAAACTCACCAAGTACTCATCGTCTGAACATGGCCTTACAGATAGTGAAGTAAAACTCACCAAGTTCTCCTCGTATGAGCATGGCCTTACAGATACTGAAGTAAAACTTACCAAGTTCTCCTCATCTGAGCATGGCCTTACAGATACTGAAGTAAAACTCACCAAGTTCTCCTCATCTGAGCATGGCCTTTCAGATACTAACGTAAAACTCACCAAGTACTCCTCGTCTAAATGTGGCATTACTAAAACTGAAGTAAAACTCTCCAAATACTCTTTGTCTGCATGATGCCTTACAAATACTGAAGTAAAACTCACCAAGTACTCCTCGTCTGAATGTGGCCTTAAGGTACCTTTACACGCTGCTACAGAAGGTTAGAAACCACCGGTGTCTCACGTGCACGTTTCAACGGTTCCTAACGGTACCTGATACCGCATTTACACGCCGCTACAAGGTGCTCTGCAGAAGGTTTTTTCTATCCCTGGAAGCACCGACGGGTGCCGCAGGTTACCTTCTGTAGAGCAATTCCCTCATTTACACGCCACTACCACAAGGGAATATGGGAGGACCTGGGGCAGCAGGGACAACACATAGGCGTGCCAGAGTTGTGGATTACGAGACGCTCGTACGGTGATTGGACAAAGCAATAGCATCATGATTGGCCAGCCAGCGCAGGGAGGCTGCCTAATACATGACGCTACAGCAAATGTGTAGTATGACTGGTCAGATCGTTAAATATGCCGCCCTATGCAGGGACAACCAATCGTAGCGCAGGAGCTTCCACCAATGATCGCTGATGGGGCGCGGTATCCCGGAGGCTGTGTCACGCCCCAGGGAGTTCACTGGGTGTCGAAAAAACCTTCCTGTTCCTCGATTACACGCCGCTACCTTCGGGTTGAAAACTACCTGTTTTTGAGCACTGATGAAAAACAGGTGTCGACAGTGACCGGTGGCAACAACCTGAATTACACGCCGCTACCTCGCGGTGTTTTGACGGTGCAAGATACAATTGTCTCCGACACCCGGTTGTTTCTAACCTTCTGTAGCGGCGTGTAAAGGTGCCTTTACAGATACAGAAGTAAAACTCACCAAGTATTCATCGTCTGAACATGGCCTTACAGATACTGAAGTAAAACTCACCAAGTTCTCCTCGTCTCAACGTGGCCTTACATATAGTGAGGAAAAACATCACCAAATACTCCTCGTCTGAACATGGCCTTACAGATAGTGAAGTAAAACTCACCAAGTAGTCCTCGTCTGAACATGGCCTTACAGATACTGAAGTAAAACTCACCAAGTACTCATCGTCTGAACATGGCCTTACATATACTGAAGTAAAACTCACCAAGTACTCCTCGTCCAAACGTGACCTTACAGATAGTGAAGTAAAACTCACCAAGTTCTCGTCTGAGCATGGCCTTACAGATACTGAAGTAAAACTCACCAAGTTCTCCTCGTCTGAGCATGGCCTTACAGATACTGAAGTAAAACTCACCAAGTTCTCCTCGTCTGAGCATGGCCTTACAGATACTGAAGTAAAACTCACCAAGTACTCCTCGTCTGAGCATGGCCTTACAGATACTGAAGTAAAACTCACCAAGTTCTCCTCATCTGAGCATGGCCTTACAGATACTGAAGTAAAACTCACCAAGTTCTCCTCGTCTGAGCATGGCCTTACAGATACTGAAGTAAAACTCACCAAGTACTCATCGTCTGAACATGGCCTTACAGATACTGAAGTAAAACTCACCAAGTACTCCTCGTCTGAACGTGGCCTTACAGATACTGAAGTAAAACCCTTACATTCTCCTCGTCTGAACGTGGCCTTACAGATACTGAAGTAAAACTCACCAAGTACTCCTCGTCTGAATGTGGCCTTACTAAAACTGAAGTAAAACTCTCCAAATACTCTTCGTCTGCATGATGCCTTACAAATACTGAAGTAAAACTCACCAAGTACTCCTCGTCTGAACATGGCCTTACAGATACTGAAGTAAAACTCACCAAATACTCATTGTCTGCATGATGCCTTACAAATACTGGAGTAAAAACGGATTTTAGAGGGGCATGACATGCCTATATCTGTGTCTCCTCCTTTTACTCGTCCATCTCTTTTCTTTTCACATTTTTATATGTACTTGTCACTTTTCCATGTGTTTGTTGTGTGTTTTGAGTAGTTTGCCACCTTTTTAGACACCTTAGAAGGTGTTTTCTATGTGTTTGTATGTGTTTGTGTTTGCCTGCCATTGTTTTCAATGGGGTTCGACTTGTTCGACGAACATTCGACGAACACACATCAAATTCGACGAATCGAATCGAATTCGAACATCGGGGTGGTGGCTCATCTCTACTTGTAATGTGCCTTCAGCCTTACTAAACTCTCTCCTTTCCAATCCATCCTCAATGCAGTAGCCAGGATCATATTCCTCTCCAACCGCTTCACCGATGCCTCTATCATAGGGCAGTCATTGCACTGGTTGCCAATACGCTATAGAGTACAATATAAAATTATCACTCTCACCCACAAGGCCCTCCACAGTTATGCTCCGCCCTACATCTCCTCCTTCATCTCTGTCTATCGCCCTACACGTGCCCTCCGCTCCATAAGTGACCTAAGACTGACATCAGCTACAATCCGGACCTCCCACTCCCATCTCCAAGACTTCTCACAAATTCTCTGGAACGGATTACCAAGAACAATTCAATTAATTCCCAATACCAATAGTTTTAAGCAAGCCTTAAAAACACATCTCTTTAGACTGGCCTATCACCTCACCTCACTTGTCTAACTATTCCTATCTTCCCTTTTCTAGATCTGGCCTCTTGTGTCATCTGACTGCACCTGCAGACTGACTGTCTGTCCCCCATGCATAATATAGCACTTTATCTGTACTTGTACAGATCCCGACCGATGACCGATTCATGCAGCGTTACGTGAATCCCCTAATTATTATATTGATGGCTAGACCATATATGACATCATTTGCTACTGTTACCTTTTGTGCCTGCCCTATTTCCTCTAGATTGTAAGCTTGCGAGCAGGATCTTCTCTCCTCATGGTTTTTGAATTTTGGTTACTCTGTATTGTCTCATATTGTCTGTACATGTCCCCTCCGAATTGTAAAGTGCTGCGTAATATGTTGGCGCTATATAAATAAAATTATTATTTTATTATTATTATTATTATTAAGGTTCAGAAATATTAAAGTTTAAAGCTTTAATATAAAAGGTACAGTGCTTACAATAAAAGATATAAAAAATGGAAATAAAAAGTGACATACACATATGCAAACAATCAAAAAGGAGAAACTTACAGAAACCTAAAGTATCACTTCTGTTGCCCGATGGGGAGAGCGGAGACATATGGAATGAGATTCACAGCAGCTCGGCTGACCCATCTCTTTGACACTTTGCCTTGGCTGAGAGCATCCAGTTTTAGACTCAGCCTGGGGGGTCAGATTTCTAGACCTGCCTTCCATTTTAATAATCTAATTTGGTCTAGATTAGACACTCACTAATTTAGCCATGCATATATTATGATTTTAAATGTTCTTTGTCTTCTGATTTTGTTTCCCATCTGTGGGTCTGTTTGAAGCTCACTATTTGAAATGGCTTCTCTCTCTTATCAATTCTCTTCCTCTTGAGGCTCCCAATATGTGTGAATTTATTGCCCTGCTGGCAGGATGCCCCCTGGGGAGAGTAGAGTCAATGTGACTGGGAGCTAGCTTGTGCTTAAAAAAAAAAAAAAAAAAAAAAAAAAAAAACAGGTTGTGACCTCTTGTGGATTGACATGGAATTTAACCCCTTAACTGTTCTGGTGTCCAGTCCCTGAGATACATATTTCACTACATTACAGTTGCGGTAATCATCACTAGTAGCTTACAATTTTTTTTTGGACAAGAAAAGTATATGTTATTTTCTTATTTTAGGAAAAAATATTTCCTTTAGATTCTAAACTATGAATATGCACTACAAATTTAAAATTCTCTTAGGGTACCTTTACACGCCGCAACCGCAGCGAGAAATCTGACCGGCAATCTGTAGCCCCGTCACCATCGCCGTGAAATTGCCTCGAAACTGCGGGGTGTAATTGGTGAATTTGGCGGCGATAAAAAAGGTTGCACCTGGTTCCGATTTCACAGCACTGCTCCAAAATGAGAGGCAATCATGAAGGCGGAATTCACGGCTTTTGGCGTGTGAACCAGCGATAGGAAGGGAATCTACGTCGCCTACTGATTTCCCGGAGGCGTGCCACAGCGTGCTGGATACCGTGCCCCGTCACTAATGATTGGTGGTGGCTACTGTCTACCCATTGGCTGTCAGTTCATAGCGCGCCATATTTGAGCGTGTATTGGTGCCAAACTCCAACACACAATGGCGTCAGGTATTAGCCAGCCTTCCAGCGCAGGCTGGCCAATCACAACTCTATTGCGTTGTCCAATGAGCATGGTTGGGGCGTGGTGTACAACAATTTTGCACGCCTATGTTTTCGCCGCGCTGAACAGATACGCCCACATTCCTTTGGGGATTGCGGGTGTGAAGCGGCGACGGGAGTCTACCAGATGTTTCCCGCTGTTGGTTTGGCAACTTCCGGGGAGACACGTCGCCTTAGGTTGAGGGCGAAATTGCGGCGTGTAAAAGCGCGTTCGGAGGCTACCATGAAAAATGTGCATGCGCACGTTAGATCGCCTCCTAAAGTTGCGGCGTGTAAAGGTACCCTTAGGGTACCTTTACATGCCACAACCACGGCGAGAGTGGTTGACAGCGATATTGCGTCGTGGAAATATCATTTCCACCCAATCGCCTCCTTATTGCGGCGTGTAAATAGGGAATTTGGCGGCGATATGTCGCCTCGCCACGGTCGCCTGATTTTCAAGCAGTGCTCTGAAATCAGGTGACTGTGGCGAGGCGACATATCGCCGCCAAATTCCATATTTACACACCGCAATAAGGAGGCAATTTGGCGGCGATAATTCCAGCGAGAAATATCGCTGCCAAAAATGTCTCCTGTGGTGGTGGCGTGTAAAGGTACCCTTAAAGGGAATCTGTTAGCAAGTTTTTGCCATGTAATCTAAAGACAGTATGCGGTAAGGGTACCTTTACATGTCGCCACTATCCCTGGCAACCGGTATCAACCGCACGTGCACGTTTTTTAACGGTTGCTAACAATCGCGTGTACACGCCGCCATTGCGTAGTCAACTCAAGGTATCGTGGTTCCCCGGAAGTGCCCACAGATCCTGCGGATAACTTACTGTTGAATGCCTTCGCCGGTTCACACGCCGCTAGCCACAAAGGAATATGGGCGTACCTGTGCAGCAGCTACAACACATAGGCGTGCCACACTCCGTCACGCCGCGCCCAACCTACAACCATTGGCCAACACAATAGCGTCCTGATTGGTCAGGGTGTGCAGGGCGGCTGGCGAATATGTGACGCATTGTGTTTGGCTTCTCACACGGAATAGATGCTTGTGGCGTAGCGAAGTGTGCCGATATCCACTTAGGAGACGCTCACGCGTCACACAGGGGCGGGTTTTGAGTAACATATTATTTGTAGGCACATTAAAAATTTAATACAGTACAGAAAGGAAAGACAATGGACATTAAAACATCATGTTACATTGTAAACAGAAATCAAACACAGAAACACAATACATACCGTATATACTCGCGTATAAGCCGAGTTTTTCAGCCCAAAAATTGGGCTGAAAAGTACCCCCCTCGGCTTATACGCGAGTCAGTGCTGTATACCGATGTATACATCGGTACATACCAATGTATACATCGGTATACAGCAGCCCCCGCATCCCCAGTAATGCAGGGCCCCCCCAGCGTCTCTCCGGTCACCTGTAAAGGAAACTATACTTATCACAGTGCTCTGTCCGCGCCCGCTGTCCGCGCCCGCTCGCAGCTGCCGACCGCGATCCTCCATCTTGCGTCTTCTTCCTGTTTCTGTGCTCGTCGCGGGCAATGACGTCATTCCCTGCGACGAGCACAGGAAACAGGAAGAAGACGCAAGATGGAGGATCGCGGTCGGCAGCTGCGAGCGGGTACGAGCGGGCGCGGACAGAGCACTGTGATAAGTATAGTTTCCTTTACAGGTGACCGGAGAGACGCTGGGGGGGCCCTGCATTATTGGGGCTGCCTGTATACTACCGCTGGGGCTGCTATATACCTCTGGGGCCCTGTATACTACCACTGGGGCTGTATATACTACCACTGGGGCTGTATAAACCACTGGGGCTGTATATACTGCTGGGGCCCTGTATACTACCACTGGGGCTGTATATACTACCACTGGGGCTGTATATACCTCTGGGGCCCTGTATACTACCACTGGGGCTGTATAAACCACTGGGGCTGTATATACTGCTGGGGCCCTGTATACTACCACTGGGGCTGTATATACTACCACTGGGGCTGTATATACTACCACTGGGGCTGTATATACCTCTGGGGCCCTGTATACTACCACTGGGGCTGTATATACTGCTGGGGCCCTGTATACTACCACTGGGGCTGTATATACTACCACTATGGCTGTATATACTACTAGGGCTGCGTCTATACTACCACTGGGGCTGTATATACCACTGGGGCTGTATATGCTACTGGGGCTGTGTGTATACTACCACTGGGGCTGTTGTATCTACCTCTGGGACTGGTGTATACCACACTGCTGGGGGCTGTATACTTGTGCTAGGGTCCACCCTCGGCTTATACACGAGTCAATAGATTTCCCAGGTTTTGGGGGCAAAAGTAGGGGGGTCGGCTTATACACGGTCGGCTTATACACGAATATATACGGTAATAAACTTGGTATGAATGTTAAAGTGTGCACCACCCACATAACACAAATAAAACCTCAACTACCTAACTAACTAAAACATGTGCACACAAAAACCTTTTAAAAGAAAAAACCATGCTGCAGCCACCCTGCGGTCTCTGCCATGGCCACCATGCCCTGCCCTCACAGCAACAGCCACACTACACCTGCTGGTGCTGCCAGCCCACTGCCCCAGGGCCATTAAAGTAGGAGCAGTATGCATCTCAACTGTTCCTGGCTTCCTGCTGAGTGCGACCACGGGTCAGCAGCTGGAGTGGCGCCACACCATGGTCGTCATCACGCCAAGCCCCTGGACGGACCTCCCCTGTTGTGGGGTTCACAGAATCCACATAACTTGCCGGCGTGTATGATGCTTGATCCCTACGACACAGGAAGTTATACAGCACACAGCAGGCCAGCACTACCGCGTCAATAGATTCCAGTTTCATATGCATACGCGTATGAAAAACCCGGAATGTATTCGCCATGATCCCGAACGCATTTTCAACCACACGGCGGGCCCGGGCTAGCCGGTAATTGAAAATGCGCCACTCAGAAGTAAGGGTCCTCTGGGGATATGGCCGTAGTAGGTATGCCTGAAGTGGGAACGCTTCATCCCCCACAAACGCAAAGTTGAGATGATGCCTTGTCTCTTCATTTGAGGGCAAGTTCAGCCCACCTCTCCTTAGTTCTTGTGCCAAGGAGCAGTGGGCGAACACACCCCCATCTGAGATTCGCCCCTTCATGCCAACGTCCACATAGAGGAACTCATAGTTCGCATCCACCAGGGCCATGAGGACTTTACTAAAATACCCTTTGTAATTCTAATACAAAGAGCCCGAGTTGGGAGTTTAGTAATCCTCACGTGCTTGCCATCCAAAGCGCTACCGCAGTTTGGGAAGTTCCACCGGCTTTCAAAGCCTCGGGCTACTTGTATCCATTCTGCAGGAGTTTCTGGCAACTGCATGTAGGATGGCAGCAGAGCACTCCAGATGGCCTCACACGTCTCAGGGATCAGGCGGCTCAGCAGGGACAGTGATACACGTGAGGTGTATTGCAGGTCGGTCCTTGACCGGCCTGTAGCCAGGAACCACAAAGTAATAGCCAAACGCTCCTCAGCTGATACTGATCGACGCATGACAGTGTCCTGACGGGCAATCAGTGGCCCTACACGATCCAAAAGGAAGGTGAAAGAGTCCTCAGACATACAGAGGTAGTTCCTGAAATCATGCTCATTATTATCCTCCAGCTCACGCACCAGCTGCATGTGGCTTCGGGCGTCCCGGCGGCGAAGCCAATCCCGACTCCACACACGCCGTTGTCTGCGATGCAGCAACCTTTCATATCTATCCTCCATCCACAATTGCTCTTCCACCAACGCAAGAGCCACGACAACATCACCATCAGGGTCAAACATCATATCACGTACCAGCACCTGTATATGAAAATCAGAAAATATGGGTAAATTGAAAAATATGGTCACATGTTTGCATATAAAGCAAGCCTCACAATACTTTGACTGGCCACTAGGGAAAAGCATATACAAACAGTCGTGTGTGCAACACAAACATCCTTTTTTACCATTGCACGGTCATCAAGCACAGTGGCCCGAAAACAAAGGAAACATGCTCCCTGATCTGCCCGGTCCATCCTTGAACACTTTGTAGATGTGCAAATTGTTTCCATTCACGCCATATCTGTGTCAAAAATGTATATGTGTCACCATGAAGCAGATCTATACATGTCATAACAACAATGTACTATACCATATCTTTACACTTCTACATTCTTTAAAAAAAAACGTACCACAGCCTTTGTGGGTGAGTAATCTCAGATGCCACAAAGAAGAGTATACATGACTCACCATGTAGTGGTGAAGGGCCACATGTGTTTGCAAGGGGTGATCTCCCCATCTACACATTGGTTGCTGCCACAAGCCTCTATCCATGCCTGATCCTAGTCCCAGTGTGTGTGGGCCCCAAACAGTATGATCTGTCCGCTAAATTGACCATCTCTGCAACAAACACTCAACCATCCAGCAGCCATGATCCTGTATGGCAAATGGAAATAAACACATTACTTAAAAACCTACAATGTGCCAATGTAGGTGAACAACCTGCTTTGCTAAGCACACAATCGTGTTTTCTTTTTTTTTCTAACTAAACAGACAACACATGAGCGTCACAGTACCCTATTGCGTTACCAAAGCCAATCTGGCGTACTGTTTCTACACGCTGATACATCCATGTCTGCACACAAATACTTACTTAATGACTCTGGGCAGCAAGCGTGTCGTCCATCCGCCGTGAACTCATTTTATCTGTGAATCAACCAATCACCACGCTTTGTCATCACGTAATCAGCAGGCGCATGGGTGTTCCCAGGTGTTGCAAAGTAATGTGCCTAATTGGTGTCTGATGATTGGTCAAGGTCAGCATAAATTTCCCCTGTTGTCGGCTAGCCCCTGTCCAGACGGGAATGTGCATTGAGCTAGTGGTGTCTACGATTCCTTTCTCTGTTGGAACGACGGTAAGTGTACTCATATGGTTATGTTTTTTGCCTGCTAATGGTTTTTCTGAGACACTGTTGCTATAGCTACATGCTGCTTGAGCGCATTGTAAGTCAGTTCAGGTAGCGCCATGTCGAAGTGTATTTAGTGTGTTGATACTAGTCTTTAACAAGGCAAACTATCTGCACTACACATTGTTAAATAGTTATGTAGCCATGTTTATGTGCATTTCCGAACGTTGTTGTGGTGTGCTACTTCAGTGTCGGAGGTGTTTTTCACAATGATCATGGCCCATCTTTTCCCTTTTTAAAATTTTAAAAATAATTAACATAGCCAGACATAAATTCACATCACAGCTTATTGATGCCTCCTTCTGCATGGCACCCCACATGGCAACATACATGATACACACATGTTATTTCCGTGAAACCAGAGGGGATGTAGATACACAGTTTTGTGTGATGCATGCTGGCCATGTGTTGGCCATGAATGTTTATATGTTATAATTTTTCACAGATGGCTGGGTATCCGGAATTTGTGACACAACTCCTTGCCCTGTATCAGGGGCACGAATGCATGTGGCGGACGGCGCTGCCTGAGTACCGTGATGCGGCAGCGTGGGCTGCGGCCTACAAGCCTCTTGTGGAGCTGGCAAAATGCCTCCAGCCCCATAAGGGGTGGAATGCGCATAAAGTCTATGACAAAATCAAAGGCCTGCGCTCCACGTTCCAGGGGCCCACCGACAATACACTGAGGCACGGTCCGGGGCTGGAGGTGAGGAGGTCCCAAAGCCCACTTTGTGGTATTATGACCTCCTCACCTTCACCCTGGGCCAAGAGGCCCAGCATGCAAAAAAAAAGAGAGAGAAAGGGGCGCAATAGTGCGGTTACCAAGGGGGGCTTTATTTAACGTGGCGTACTAATAGGTGGCCACTCACTTTATCGGGTTGTGCTGTCCCCGCACAACCCGGTAATACACTTGATAAGGCGCCCTTCACAGGCTCTAGCTCATCCGCACACCGCATGCTCCGGGTCTCCGAGCATCCGGTCGCGTCACCGCAGGTCCATCACAAAGATCATAGGAGAATGATGCTAGTTATTATTGACCAGATAGGAGAAAATATAGGAGATAGATTAGGGGTCCTTATTAAACGTGAGAGTTATTGGATTTATAAAATGGGGACCCTGAGTCCGGAGGGACATAATCTGACCCTTGAAAATGTGGCAAAACATTAATAGACAGGAATTATGATCTATCGGCATAAATGGAGATAAGAACGGGTAAAGAAATAGTGTAAATGTTCATAATCATATATTAATATTTATTTTTATTGTTATAAGTGTATTTTAGAGGTTAAAAAAAAAAGGTTTTAACATATTTTTATTAATATTGTGTGTACCGTATATACTCGCGTATAAGCCGAGTTTTTCAGCCCAAAATTTGGGCTGAAAAGTCCCCCCTCGGCTTATACGCGAGTATATATATATATACAGCAGCAGCCCCGGAGGTATACAGGCCCCCCCATCAAGCTCCAGGGCCCCCCCTTGCGCGGCAGCCTGTAAAGTAAAATCATACTTACCAGTGTCCTGTCGCGCTGTCCCGCCGCTTGCCGACACACGATCCCGGGCTTCATTCCGCGTCTTCTGTGGTCACGGGCAATGACGTCATTGCCCGCGACCACAGGAAGCCGGAAGCCGGAAGACGCGGAATGAAGCCCGGGATCGTGTGGCGGGACAGCGCGACAGGACACTGGTAAGTATGATTTTACTTTACAGGCTGCCGCGCAAGGGGGGACCTGTATACCTCGGGGCTGCTGCTGTATACAGCTTTGGGGCTGCTGCTGTATACAGCCCTGGGGCTGCTGCTGTATACAGCCCTGGGCTGCTGCTGTATACAGCCCTGGGGCTGCTGCTGTATACAGCCCTGGGATGCTGCTGATACAGCTTTGGGGCTGCTGCTGTATACACCCCTGGGGCTGCTGCTGTATACACCACTGGGGCTGCTGTATACTACCACTGGGGCTGCTGTATACTACCACTGGGGCTGCTGTATACACCACTGGGGCTGCTGTATAGTACCACTGGGGCTGTATATACCTCTGGGGTTGCTGTATACTACCACTGTGGCTGCTGTATACTACCACTGGGGCTGCTGTATAGTACCACTGGGACTGTATATACCTCTGGGGCTGCTGTATACTACCACTGGGGCTGCTGTATACTACCACTGGGGCTGCTGTATACTACCACTGGGGCTGCTGTATACTACCACTGGGGCTGCTGTATACCTCTGGGCTGCTGTATACTACCACTGGGGCTGCTGTATACACCTCTGGGGCTGCTGTATACTAACCACTGGGGCTGCTGCTGTATACTACCACTGGGGCTGCTGCTGTATACTACCACTGGGGCTGCTGTATACTACCACTGGGGCTGCTGTATAGTACCACTGGGGCTGTATATACCTCTGGGGCTGCTGTATACTACCACTGGGGCTGCTGTATACTACCACTGGGGCTGCTGTATACTACCACTGGGGCTGCTGTATAGTACCACTGGGACTGTATATACCTCTGGGGCTGCTGTATACTACCACTGGGGCTGCTGTATACTACCACTGGGGCTGCTGTATACTACCACTGGGCTGCTGCTGTATACTACCACTGGGGCTGCTGTATACTACCACTGGGGCTGCTGTATAGTACCACTGGGGCTGTATATACCTCTGGGGCTGCTGTATACTACCACTGGGCTGCTGTATACTACCACTGGGGCTGCTGTATACTACCACTGGGGCTGCTGTATAGTACCACTGGGACTGTATATACCTCTGGGCTGCTGTATACTACACCTGGGGCTGCTGTATACTACCCTGGCTGCTGTTACTACCACTGGGCTGCTGTATACACTCTGGCTGCTGAATAACCACTGGGCTGCTGCTTATACCACTGGGCTGCTGCTGTATAAACACTGGGGCTATATACGCTCTGGGCTGCTGTTACCACACGCTGGGGCTGTATACCTGTGCTGGGTCCCCCCGGCTTATACATGAGTCATAGTTTCCCAGGTTATTGGCAAAATAGGGGTCGCTTATACACAGTATATACTTTAAATTTTTAATTTTAAATGGTTGTTGATATATGTATATTAAGTACAGTGATTTACATAAGTAGCCACTACAGCTCATGAGTAGTAAGTATTTCACAATGAGCAGCCCCGTAAGTGATAGAAATAGGAGCGATGTCAGAGACAGAATTTTTTTATTTTTTTTTTCTGGAATTAGTTTGTCAGTTGTTGGAAGTTTTTGATCAGCATATCCTTTAATCTGCAGATTCTCATAAGATTGTAGAGAACAAGGTACCTTTATAGTGTGTTAATATATATGTATATATATATATTTACTTTTTGTGGGCATGGCATGATAAATGAAGATAAGTACATGGGCATTGATATATCTATAAGCACTAGGATAGGCTCTAGTATTAGAATAATGTTTAAAGAGCCTTCCGCTCATTAACCAATTGAACAACTTTGGTAGCCATAAAAGGGTTGTGGAACCCGCCCCCCCTCACCACCTGAGGAAGATAGAGAATCTATCGAAACATGTTGTGGAGTAGGAGGGGAGCCTGAATAAAGGTCTGTTGAAAAACCATCCCAGTGCCTGCTGCCTTTGTGCCTGAGCGCCTCCAATTAGACCGCTTACAGTTTGTTTACCTTCTAAGAGGCCCAGCGTGGAACACGGAGCAGCATGTGCTGGCGCGAGTCCTCTGTAGGCCCAGCCCAAGAACCATCCCTGCCGCAGTGTGTGGGGTCCACCATGTTCGCTGCACAGGTGTGATTGGCTGCATGCATTGCCTAAGCACACTTGTCCATCGGTGTTACCTTTGTTTTTGTCTTGTGTTTTGTATAATTTTTTTTCGGGTATGTGGCCACAAGCGGGTTTTAAGACATTCCGGGACCCACCTAAACCTGAGGATCACACAGGCCTTCACACGACACTAGCTATGTGTGTTTTATCTTTGGGGTTGGATTTTTTGTTTCTTTTTTTTTTTTTAAATTATCTTTTTTGTTAAAGCAATTAGAAACAAAGGACCAATGGTACACAGCCATTTTTCTTGCCTTTGGCCCATTGACTGTATGTAAAATGCAGTGACAAGTTACCATAATTAGTGAAAACGTAAGGCTGTGCAGATGGCCTAACAGCTGGTACAAGGCAGCTAAAAGCTCCTGTGGGCACATACCCTTTTTTTGGTTGTGTGTGGTATTTTTTGGTGTTTTCTTTTTTTCCTAGATTGTTTGCTGCCGCAGGTGAGTATACGTCACTAGTGCATTTGTTAGCCATTTGAAGCTCTCTCCTGTTCTTTCTTTCCGTGCTATGGGACATGGTCTGTTGTGTGGTGGCCTTGCTGTGGTTTTGTTTTTGGCGATTTACATCAATGATAGTGCTTCCTGTTTGTGATGTTTTTTTGTCTTCTTTCTTTTGCAGGCCCCTCTGCTGCCTGGCTCCAGTGAAGAGGAGTCAGCAGCTGGCGAGGCTCTCCCTTCAACATCTGCGGAAGAGCCAGTGCCCGGAACCAGTGGTGGGGGGCCGGTCCCAACACCCAGCTCTGCGATTCAACGTAGAAGACCTCCTGCCCCACCTAATACGGAGCTGGGTACCTGGGCAAACAGGTCCTGCTCGACAGAGAGAGGACACTCGGTTCTGGTTTTGGGTATGTCGCCAGCGAAATGCTGGCCCGGATGGAACCAGAGCAGCGAAACATTGCGGGGCGGGCCATTGTATCGTGTCCTGGAGGCGGGTGAAGATGGGTCCCTGCGATGGGGATCCATGATGATGATCCCCCAAAAAATCACCCCTTGGCCCACTGCGCCCTCCCAACGCAGGGTGAGGAGGACCCAACCTCCGGATACTTCACCTCCCTCAAGAAGATCTTCCAGAAGACCAGCACCCTCTCATGGAGAGTGGGTCTATCATGAGGGGGTGGAGGAGGTGCCATTGTCGGATCCAGCAGAGGATGATGATGACAACGGACACTACTAGCCAATGCACTATGTTGCCCTAATGGACTGGCTAGAGCCATTTTATTTTCCTTATCTTTTTTTGTTTTGTTTCATGGTCACAATTTTGCCAGATTTGACCTTTTTAATTTTGTATATATGTTTATACAAATTTGAAGCAAAAAAAAAACCAAAATAAAATTGAGCTGAGTTGCAAAATGTCCTTATCTGTGTTAACAACACAAGTGTGTGGAGTGGGCGTCTGGATGTGTGGAACATATTGGATACATTGAGACCACATTGTAGCCAATGGTGGGAGTGATGGGACAGGATGTGGACTGTTACATATGTACCCACATCAAGCAGGAATCAAAATATGGCTCATACTGTTAGGCCCATTTTCAGTGTCTCAGCCAAACATGTGTGTGTTGTCAGCAAGGACCACACAGGAATTTGAGGCAAAAGCTTTAATTCACCAACACCATGTGTGCCACACAGTGGCCAAACACACCACAATGCTGGGTTTGTTTAGGAGTAGGCACAACACACTCCCCACGGTCCCAAAGTGGGACACTATAAGAAAAGAGCCAATGGGGCCTACAAACAGAAAATATGCCAACAGGGCAACATGGGTAAACAAAAGTCCAACATGGGCGCAAGTTTTTATGGGCATGTTAGCCCATTAATCATGATGGACGGATGGGTTTTAGCCCATGCCGCCATGTGCTCGCTGGAGTGCGGCGAGCATGGCACCCAACCGAGCAAGTTCTTGCTGCCCGCGTTGGTGTGCCGTGTTGAAGTGTTGGGCAACCTCCTGGTTTGCCAAGATGACCTCCTGAATAGTAGGGACACCTGTTTTGGAAATGAGCCACACATTAGTTTGCAACAGTAGCTAGCGATGGTTATTGAACTCACACTCCATCCCGCGGCCCATGCTCGTTCTCCGTCTGCACAAATTTTTGAACATAAAATAATAACACAGTGAGCAAATACTGATGGCCACACAACACTAATTACAGTGTGAAGGGCATATGGCCAAAAAAGCACACTTACCAACATAGCCAACAAAGGCTGGCTCCATTGGAGGGTGAGGGGACATGTCCACCCCAGGGCTCGCCACTGAGCTAGAGACAGTGGGTGGTGGTGTAACTCCAGGGCTGGGGGGGTGTACCCTTGGGGGCAGTACAGAGACCTTTCTAATGATCTCTTTACTCTTAGGCCTGAGACTGGGACAAGGGGGCATCCTCTACGTCTGGAGGGAAGAAGGTTTAATCATAATCACAGACGCGGATTCTTTACTGTAAGAGCAGTGAGACTATGGAACTCTCTGCCACATGATGTTGTAATGAGTGACTCACTACTAACATTTAAGAAGGGCCTGGATGCCTTTCTTGAAAACTATAATATTACCAGTTATATATACTAGATTCTTTGATAGGGCGTTGATCCAGGGAATTAGTCTGATTGCCGTATCTGGAGTCAGGAAGGAATTTTTTCCCCCAATGTGGAGATTAGTGTTGCCACATGGGTTTTTTTTTGCCTTCCTCTGGATCAACATGTTAGGCTATGGGTTGAACTAGATGGACTTAAAGTCTTCCTTCAACCTTAAAACTATGTTACTATGTTACTATGTGTGGCCAAAGGATGGGGCTGTGTGGCACAAGGGGGCCTGGCCTTGAAGAGGCACATCTTCAGGCCTGCAGGTGAGGGCATGTGCACATCCTCGGGCCCTGGGTAAGGTGCATTCCCAGGTCGGGATGGTGTGGCTGTGGCATCGTGGGCTGGTGGTGTAGCTGGGCCAGGTGCCGGTGGTGACTGGGGCCCCTCTCCTGAGCCAGATATGGAAAAACACAA
Source organism: Allobates femoralis (assembly GCA_033576535.1). NCBI lineage: Eukaryota > Metazoa > Chordata > Amphibia > Anura > Aromobatidae > Allobates > Allobates femoralis. The sequence goes on along the minus strand of JARQOC010000007.1, from coordinate 7,516,172 downwards.
TCACAGAGCTTTCATTACCAAGGGATACAACATAAGGAAAACAACTTGTGTGTGTTGTGCTATGTAGTTCCATCATGACAGTTCGGGCTACAAGCTAATGTGGTAGCCATGTAGTGTGGATAGGGCACACTATGGTTAGTGACAGGAGTCCAAATACAGTGGCCAGATATGTTTGTTTGTCGCCAAACGGCCTTGACATGGTAGGTGCTTGTGTGTTTGATTTTAGAAATGCCAGTAAGCCACTGGTGTTTGCACCATGGCTGCGTACACATAGTGTACATGTAGTAGTGTGTGTCCAGTTGTGACATCATTGTGTGGCTAGATTGTTCCGTGTGTGAGGTGACACATCTGTGGGGCAGTGTGTCATTTGTGTGTTCAACATGGTAGTGATATGTCCTTGACACATTTCCACTCTGGCCACACTTTTAGGGCAAAGACAATTAGGTCAAGGCTGAGTATAGACGTCACCATTTGTGGGCCAAATGACTGTTTACTACATCTTCATGTTTGTGTGTAATCAACAAGGCAATGCACAGTGTTGACACATCACCGTGGTGGCCAAATACACATTTTGTTGTATCGGCCAATAAACATCATTTGTGTGTTGTTTGGTACATGTATGTGTGAAGGTGTGTGTTTGCAATCAAAACATAGTCACCACGCAGCCTGGCAATCCTGGCACGAATGTCAACAATGCGGCCTGGGGTTTTGTGTTTGAGATCCGCTATTTTCTTTTGGATCATTTTGCAAGTCCTCTCCACCCCCAGTTTGTGGAGCAGGGCCTGCTGGATCCACCTCAGGATGCTGCATTTGTGCAGCCATGGGTGGCGGTGGTGATGGTGGCACCAGTAGTCGTGGCGGTCACAATGGTCTATGAGGACCAAGAGCTCCGCCATACCCCACGTTGCAGCGCGCTGTGTGGCAGCCATGACTCTGCTGCTATGTGCAGGGAAGGGCCAGGCACCTTGCAGGCAGAGTGAAAGTGAAAGAAGCGTCATGACGTCAGAACGGCCACTTGCGGTGCTAAACAACATTCAAAACAATAACAAAGTCGCCGTCCGAGCAATGGGAGACACCAAACAAACACTTCAGCCTCACCAAAAAACACACATTGCAGGGCGTTATGTATGGCAGCCATGTGCGCTGTGTAGGGCAATTTAGTAACTGTCGTGTGTGGCACGAGAATGGGCACAGTACATCATCTGAACAAGCACACTATATTTGCCGGCAATTGAGTTGCCGCGTCATTACACTTATGTCGGGAATGTTCAGTCTAGTGCTGAAGTGACAGCTCATCCATGATGGCGCCCTGTGCCTTGGATTTTTGAGCATGGCTCGGAAACAGGTAGCCGAAGCAACTGCGAGGAACCCGATCACTTTCCCAAATTACACTCTGCCACTTCGTAGCAATTTCAAAGCAACAGGTACAAAAATCCCCATTGCCAGGCAGTTGTTACCACGCAGTGGCGGCGTATAAAGATACCCTAAGGGTACCTTTACACGCGGCTACATTTCTAGATTGGCTACAGGTAACTTACTGGTTGCAGTGAAATCATGGAGAGATTATTCCATTTGTACACAGCAACAAGATAGAACCTTGTCTCCATGATTTCACTGCAACCAGTAAGTTACCTGTAGCCACCCTAGAAATGTAGCCACGTGTAAAGGTACCCTAAGGGTACCTTTACACTCTGCAACCACGGCGAGGAATCTGTCCGGCGATATGTCACCCTGGCACCATCGCCGTCAAATTGCCTCCCAGTTGCGGCATGTAATTTGGGAATTTGCCGTCGATAAAAAAACCTGTCGCCTGGTTCCGATTACAGGGCACTGCTCCAAAATCAGAGGCAATCATGAAGGCGACATTCCTGGCTTTTGGCGTGTGAACTGGCGATAGTGATGGAATCTGCGTTGCCTATTGATTTCACGTAGGCGTGCCACAGCGTGCTGGAGTCCGCGCCCCACCAGCGATGATCGGTGGTGGCTACTGTGTTTCCATTGGCTGTCACTTCACAGGGTGCCATATTTGAAGAGCTGTCCATTAACCACCACACAATGGCAATGGCATCATGTATTAGCCAGCCTTCCAGCACCAGCTGACCAATCATAACGCTATTGCGTTGTCTAATGAGCGTGCTTGGAGCGCGGTATACACCAGTCTGCCACGCCTATGTTCTCGCCGCGTTGAATATGTACGCCCACATTCCTTTGGGGATTGCGGTGTGTGAAGCGGTGAGGGGAGTCGACCGGATGTTCCCCGCTGTTGGTGTGGCGATTTCTGGGGCGACACATCGCCTTAGGTTGAGGGCGTAATTGCGGCGTGTAATAGCGCCATCGAGGCGACCATGAAAAACATGCATGCGCACGTTAGATCACCTCCGATCGCCACCAAAAGTTGCGGCGTGCAAAGGTACCTTTACACGCTGCAACCGCGGCGATAATGGTTGACAGCGTTATTGCGACGTGGAAATATCACTGCCACATTTCCACCCAATCGCCTCCTTATTGTGGCGTGTAAATAGAGGAATTTGGCGGCGATATGTCACCTCGCCACAGTTGTCTGATTTCAGAGCAGTGCTCTGAAATCAGGCGACCGTGGCAAGGCGACATATCGCCGCCAAATTCCCTATTTGCACACCGCAATAAGGAGGCAATTTGGTGGCGATAATTCAAGCGAGAAATATCGCCGCCAAAAATGTCTCCTGTGGTGGTGTCGTGTAAAGGTACTCTTAAGGTACCTTTACACGCCGCTACTATCACTGGCGATCGGTAGCAACCGTACGTGCGCATGCACGTTTTTAACGGTTTCTAACGATCGCTGATGCCGCATGTACACGCCGCAATTGCGTTGTCAACTCAAGGTATAATGGTTCCCTGGAAGTTCTCACAGATCCTGCGGATAACTTCCTGTTGAATCCCGTCGCCCCTTCATACGCCGCAATCAGTAGGGGAATGTGGGCGTACATGTTCTGCGGCGCTAAAACATAGGCGTCACAGAGTTGTGTATTCCGTGACGCTAACACGCTGATTGGACAACGCAATAGCGTCATGATTGGCCAGCCTGCGCAGGAAAGCTGGCTTATACATGACGCCATTGCAATTGTGAAGTGTAAATGGACAGCTCTTTAAATATGGCGCCCTGTGAAGGGACAACCAATTGTAACGCAGAAGCTTCCACTAATGATCGCTGATGGGGCGCGGTATCCCGGAGGCTGTGTCACGCCCCAGGGAGTTCACTAGGTGTCGAAAAAACCTTCCTGTTCCTCGATTACACGCCGCTACCATCGTGTTGAAACCTACCTGTTTTTGAGCACGGTTGAAAAACAGGTGTCAACAGTGACCGGTGGCAACAACCTGAATTACACGCCGCTACCTCACGGTGTTTTGACGGTACAAGATACAATTGTGTCCGACACCCGGTGGTTTCTAACCTTCTGTAGCGGCGTGTAAAGGTACCTTCAGGGTACCTTTACACACCGCCACTATCCTTGGCAACCGATATCAACCGTACGTGCACGCGCACGTTTTTAACGGTTGCTAACGATTGCCGATACCGCATGTACACGCCGCCATAGCGTTGACAACTGAAGGTCGTGGTTCCCCGGAAGTTCCCACAGATCCTGCGTATAACTACCTGTTGAATTCCTTCACCGCTTCACATGCCGCTATCCACAAAGTTTTTACCCCACCTGATGAAGACGGCTTAGACCGTTGAAACGCGTTGTGGCAGTGGTATTGGAGGAAGAATAAAGGTCGGTTCTTATCCACTAATTTGTCCAGTATTCCTTTGGCGCTCCCTGAGACCGCTGTACTATTGTTTATGTGAGTACACAAAGGAATATGGGCGTACATCTTTAGCGCCACAAGAACATAGGCGTGACAGAGTTGTGTATTCCATGACGCTAACACACTGATTGGAAAAGGCAATAGCGTCATGATTGGCCAGCCTGCGCAGGAAGGCTGGCTAATTCATGACGCCATTGCAATTGTGTAGTGTGAATGGACAGCTCTTTAAATATGGCGCCCTGTGAAGGGACAGCCAATCGTAACACAGTAGCCACCACCAATCAACGCTGATGGGGTGCGGTATCCATGAGGCTGTGGCACGCCCCTGGGAAATCACTAGGCGATGCTGATTCCATCCCTGTCCCCCGTTTACACGCCAATACCAGGGCAATTCTCCCTTTGTGTTGCCTTGGATTTTAGAACACGGCTCAGAAACAGCTACCCAAAGCAACTGCGAGAAACCCAATCACTTTCCCAAATTACACGCCGCCACTTCGTAGCAATTTCAACGCAACACTCACAAAAATCCCCATTGCCAGGCAGTTGCTACCATGCAGTGGCAGCGTGTAAAGGTACCCTAAGGGTGTTCGGAGGAAATCTAACGAGCGAAGGCGCTTTTAGACGCCGCAATTCCGCCCCCAAACTAAGGCGATGTATTCTCCTGGAAGTTGTCACACCAACTGCAGGAAACATCCGGTAGACTCCAGTCTCCGCCTCACAAGCCGCAATCAGCAAAGGAATGTGGGCGTACCTGTCCAGCGCGGCGAAAACATAGGCGTGCCAAATTGTTTTCACCGCGCCCCAAACACGCTCATTGGCCAACGCAATAGCGTCCTGATTGGGCAGCCTTGTCTGGAAGGCTGGCTAATACGTGACGCCATTGTTGCGGATTTTTCTAGGAATACTTGCTCGTGTCGTGATAACTGGCTGCTGCGATAAACTTTCAAGCCGCTCAAGCGTCACACAGGAGCGGTTTGAAGCAGGACAGTGGCTTACATTACACAATGGTTTGCTATGTGTGTGTCTGTAGCTGAGGTCGGAACATACACACAATACTTGGCACATATGTGCCTACATTGGTTCATGCCATGGCACAGCTGCCATGGCACCACTCAACTATGTGTGTGTACACATGTTTATGTGTAATGGACTGCACCTACATCCTCCTCAAAACCGTAGCTTGATGAATGTGTGTTGACACGTGCCCCTGTGAGCACAACACATCACGATGGATATGTACACACAGTTGCGACATACACTGTGGCCCAAAGGGCTGAACCTGCGTACTGCATATTAACACACAATGTTTTAAGGACCCATCACTAGCTTAGGATGGGTCACATACCTCTGTGCACAGCATAAAGCTATGTGCAACTGCTCTGTATCCCCAAGTAACGACACACACACGTAGTTTTTTGGATCCAACTTGTCAAAGTTATTATTTTCGTGCACATGTAAAAATAATGAGAACAACATGCACAAAATTACAAAATAAACAAGTGTTAACATCACACAAAGAAATAGAACATGATGAGAAATAAGGAAAACCAATAAACATGGCAAATTGTGCCCCCCAAAAAAACCTACCTAACTAACTACTGTAAGTAAAGCTTGTGCACACACAAAAACCAACACAAAATACTCATGGTGCAGCCACCCTGGTGACTACACCATCAACATCATGTTCCTGTCTCACAGCACCAGCCACCCTACACCTGCTGGTGCTGCCAGGCCACTGCCCCAGGGCCATTAAAATAGGAGCAGTATGCTTCTCTGCTGTTCCTGGCCTCCTCCTGAGTCCGACCCTGGCTCAGCAGCTGGAGTGGCGCCACACCATGGTCGGTATCACGCCAAGCCCCTGGACGAACCTCCCCAGTTGTGGGGTCCACTGAATCCACATAACTTGCCGGCGTGTATGATGACTGATCCCTACGACACAGGAAGTTATGCAGCACACAGCAGGCCAGCACTACCACATCAATAAATTCCAGTTTCATATGCATACGTGTATGAAAAACCCGGAATATATTAGCAATGATCCTGAACACATTTTCAACCACATGGCGGGCCTGGGATAGCCGGTAATTGAAAATGCGCTGCTCAGAAGTAAGCGTCCTCTGGGAATATGGCCGTAGTATGTGTGCCTGAAGTGGGAACGCTTCACCCCCACAAACGCAAAGTTGAGATGATGGGTTGTCTCTTCATTTGAGGGCAAGTTCAGCCCACCAAGGAGCAGTCGTCTGAGATACGCCCGTTCATGCCAACATCCGCGTAGAAGAACTCATAGTTCGCATCCACCAGGGCCATGAGGACAATACTAAAATATCCTTTGTAATTGTAATACAAAGACCCCGAGTTTGGGGGTTTATTTATCCTCACGTGCTTACCATCCAATGCACCGCCGCAGTTTGGAAATTGCCAGCGGTCCTCAAACCCTCGGGCTACTTCCATCCATTGAGCGGGCATTTCAGGCAACTGCATATAGGATGGCAGCAGACTACTCCAGATGGCCTCACACGTCTTGGGGATCAGACGGCTCAGCAGAGACAGTGATACACGTGAAGAGTATTGCAGGTCGGTCCTTGACTGACCTGTAGCCAGGAACCGCAAAGTTACTGCCAAATGCTCCTCAGGTGGTACAGCTCGGCGTATCATAGTGTCCTGACTGACGGGCTATCAATGGCCGTATGCATTCCAAAAGGAATGTGAAAGAGTCCTCGGACATACGGAGGTAGTTCCAGAAATCATGCGGACTCCGATCCTCCAGCTCATGCCACGATAACCTCTCCATCAGGATCGAACATCATCTCACTTACCAACCCCTGTAAAAGTGAGAAAAAAAATCATCAGTAGAAGCACACTTCATCACACATCATCTACACACAACACCTCCTTCCCTATACATCTCCTGCCCACTTTACCACAGCATACCCAACTGTGAACAGCAGCCCACACACATATCTCCCCATTCCAGGCCAAAGCCCAGCATTGCACTGGCTGATACCCAAACCTGGTGACTCTACACCCCTGGCCCCCCTGTACAATACGTCTCCCTTGTCAAATGCAACACATCATGAGGCCAAGGCCAGATATGTGGCCATAACTTACAATTGTCAACACAAGGAATGGCCCTACACGTACTTCATATTCCGGGTCATTCCATGTCAAGTGAACTTTGTTAATATTTTACCCATGTGATCGCAAACGCAAAACTTTAAAACGCATTTCCGAAAAATCGGCGTGCTTTAAATATTTCAAAAACTGCCCATGTGTCTGCTTTGCTCTTAGCCACATCTGTACCAAATTTCAAGTTGGGATCGCGATGGGATCATATTTTAAAATATTTAACTACTAGCTGTGAGCCCGATGCAAATGCATCGGGATTCTAGAACGTGCATTAATTTGATTATAGTAGTTATAGCTGTTAGCCTGATGCAAATGCATCGGGTATCTAAAATATGTTTATTGTTTTTTTAAAGATTTTTAAATAATAATCGCATCATCAATAGCAATAATATAAGCCATAGCATTATTATTAGCAGTAATAGCAGTATTAATAGCATTATTAGCAGTATTATGAGCATTAATAACAGTATTAATAGCATTAATAGCATTATTATTAGCATTAATAGCATTATTAGCATTAATAATAGCATTAATAACATTATTAATAGCATTAATAGCATTATTATTAGCATTAATAGCATTAATAATAGCATTATTAGCATTATAATAGCATTAATAACATTATTAATAGCATTAATAGCATTATTATTAGCATTAATAGCATAATATAGCATTAATGCATAATAATTTCATAATAGATAATAGTTACATTAATAGCATTAATTAGCATAATTAATAGCATTAATAGCATTATTATACATTAATAGCATTATAGGATAAATATTAGCATTATATAGCATTATAGCATAATTAATAGCATTAATAGCATTATTAATAGCATTAATGCATTATATTAGCATTAATAGCATTAATAATGCATTATTAGCATTATATAATAGCATTAATAACATTATTAATAGCATTAATACATTATTATTAGCATAATACATAATAGCATATTATTAGCATTAATAGCATTAATAATACATAATTAGACATTAATATAGCATATTAATAAAATTACATTAATAGCATTAATTCATTAGCATTAATAGCATTATTATAGCATTAATAGTACAATTAAATAGCATAATATATTAATAGCATAATTATAATAATAAGCATTTAATAGCATTATACATTATTTAGCATTATTAGCATTAATAATGCATTATTAGCATTAATAATAGCATTAATAACATTATTAATAGCATTAATAGCATTATTATTAGCATTAATAGCATTATTATTAGCATTAATAGCATTAATAATAGCATTAATAGATAATATTACATTAATGCATTAATATAGCATATTAATAGCATTAATAGCATTATATAGCATTATAGCATTAATATAGCATTTAATAGCATTAATATATCTAGCATTAATAGCAATTAATAGCATTAATAGCATTATTAATAGCATTAATACATTATTATAGCATTAATAGCATTAAATAACATATATTAGCATTAATAGCATTAATACATATTAATAGCATTAATAGCATTATAATAATTAATAGCATTAATAGCATTATTATTAGCATTATAGCATTAATAATCATAAATTTGCATTAATAAGCATTAATATAATATAATAATAGCATTAATAGCATTATTAATAGCATTAATAGCATAATAGAAAAATTAGCATTAATAGCATTAATACATAATATAGCATTAATAGATTAAATTTAAAAGCATTAATAGCAATTATTAGCATTAATAGCATTATAATAGCATTATAGCATTAATAATAGCATTAATACATTATTAATAGCATTAATAGCTATAATTAATAGCATTAATAGCATTATTAATTAGCATTAATAGCATTATAAAACATAATAGATAATAATTAGCATTAATAGCATAATACATTATATTAGCATTAATAGCATTATTAATAGCATTAATAGATAATATTAGCATTAATAGCATAATAATAATTATTAGCATTAATAGCATTAATACATTATTAAGCATTAATAGCATTAATATACATATTAATAGCATTAATAGCATAATTATAGCATTAATTAGCATTAATAATAGCATTAATAATTATATTAGATTAATAGCATTAATATACATTATATTAGCATTAATATAGCATTAATAGCATTATTAATACATTAATAGCATTATATAATTACCATATAGATATAAATATTATATAGCATTAATAGCATTAATTAATACATAATAGCATAATTAATAGCATTAATAACATTATATAATTAATAGCATTAATAGATAAATATTAGCATTAATAGCATTATTATTAGCATTAATAGCATTAATAGATAAATATTAGCATTATATAACATATTAATAGCATTAATAGCATTATTAATAGCATAATACATTTATTAGCTATTATAGCATTAATAATAGCTTATTAGCATTAATAATAGCATTATACATTATAATAGCATATTACATTATTATAGCATAATTTAAAACATTATTATTAGCATTAATAGCATTAATAATACCATGAATAGGATAAATTAATAGCATTAATAGCATTAATAGCATATTAATAGCATTAATAGCATTATATAGCATTAATAGCATTAATAGGATAAATATTAGCATTAATAGCATTAATAGCAAATATTAATAGCATATTAATAGCATTAATGCATTATTATTAGCATTAATAGCATTAATAATAGCATTATAGCATTAATAATAGCATTAATAACATTATTATAGCATTAATAGCATTATTATTAGCATTAATAGCATTAATAGCATTATTATTAGCATTAATAGCATTAATAATACCATGAATAGGATAAAATTAGCATTAATAGCATTAATAGCATAATTAATAGCATTAATAGCATTATTAATAGCATTAATACATTATTATTAGCATTAATAGCATTAATAGCATTATTAGCATTAATAAAGCATTAATACATTATTAATAGCATTAATAGCATTATTATTAGCATTAATAGCATTAATAATAGCATTATTAGCATTAATAATAGCATTAATAACATTATTATTAGCATTAATAGAATTATTATTAGCAGTAATATCATTATTATTAGCATTTTATTTTTTAGTTATTATTTTTTATTAAATTATTTATTATTTTTTATTTATTTTTTTATTATATTTTAATTATTTTTTTTATTATTAAATTTATTATTTAGGCTGAGACCCAGTTCTCTTTCAGGTCCGCTGAAAGGGCTGATATAATTAGCATATATTTAATTTTCTTCTTATTATTTTTATTTAATTATTTAATATTTTTAATTTATTTTTTTATTATTTTTTAATTATTTTTAAATTATTTTTTATATTATTTAATTTATTTATTTTTTTAAGTGAGAGTGAGAGACAGTTCTCATTCAGGTCCGCATTTTTTTTTTTTTTATTATTATTTTTTATTTAATTATTTAATATTTTTTATTTATTTTTTTATTATTTTTTAATTATTTTTAAATTATTTTTTTTATTATTTAATTTATTTATTTTTTTAAGTGAGAGTGAGACACAGTTCTCATTCAGGTCCGCATTTTTTTTTTTTTTTTATTATTATTTTTATTTAATTATTTATTATTTTTAATTTAATTTTTTATTATTTTTAAATTATTTTTTAATTATTATTTTTATTATTAAATTTATTTATTTTTTTAAGTCAGAGTGAGACGCAGTTCTCATTCAGGTCCGCCTTTTTTTTTCCCCATTGACATACATTACTGGTGTGTCGGCGATTTTATGGCCGGCCACCTGGTTCTATTTGTCGGCCCTAAAATCGCGGACACACCGCTAATGCATGTCTATGGGCAGTCAGCTCGAATTCTGATTGGTCGGCGTTCAATCCGAAATCGGGCTGACTGTCCATAGAGATGCATTAGCGGTGTGTCCGCGATTTTAGGGCCGACAAATAGAACCAGGTGGGTGGCCATAAAATCGCCGACACACCGGTAATGTATGTCAATGGGGAAAAAAAGGCGGACCTGAATGAGAACTGCGTCTCAGTTTTGAGGGGCTCTTCTGATTGGCTGAGGGCAGTATACAGCGACCAATCAGAAGAGGGCCTCAGATCTCATTAAGGTAGAATGGCGGATTTTTCGTCCATTCTATCTTAATGAGAAGGAAGAGGACGTCGGAGGTGGAAGTTAGCGAAAAGAAGACAGAAGATCCCCGGGGCCGGACGAAGAGGCGGAGATGGCGGAAAGAAGAGAGAAGACCCCCGGGGCCGGAGGAAGAGGACGCCTGGCCGGACGGAGGATCAGATGACAAAGAAGACATGTAAGTATGTGCGGACATGGGGGGGCTGTGTGGACATTAGTGGGGGTTGTGTTTTTGCGGGGTGGCTGTGCGGACATGGGGGTGGGCTGTGCGGACATAGGGGGCGGGCTGTGCGGACATAGGGGGCGGGCTGTGCGGACATAGGGGGCGGGCTGTGCGGACATAGGGGGCGGCTGTGCGGACATAGGGGTCGGGCTGTGCGGACATAGGGGTCGGGCTGTGCGGACATAGGGGTCGGGCTGTGCGGACATAGGGGTCGGGCTGTGCGGACATAGGGGGCGGGCTGTGCGGACATAGGGGGCGGGCTGTGCGGACATAGGGGGCAGGCTGTGCGGACATAGGGGGCGGGCTGTGCGGACATAGGGGGCGGGCTGTGCGGACATAGGGGGCGGGCTGTGCGGACATAGGGGGCGGGCTGTGCGGACATAGGGGGCGGGCTGTGCGGACATAGGGGGCGGGCTGTGCGGACATAGGGGGCGGGCTGTGCGGACATAGGGGGCGGGCTGTGCGGACATTGCTGGGGGTGGGCTGTGCGGACATGGGGCGGGGGGTGGCGAATTGTGGGTAGCGGGGAGCGGAGGCCGCAGTGCCGCCTCCGCTCCATGGTCCCCGGGGAGCGAGTTGCGGCTGAGGCAGCGACTCGCTCCATGGCCCCCGGGTAGAGATTTGCGGCTCAGGCAGCGACTCGCAATGGCCTCGCGGCCATTGCTCGCGCTACCTGAGCGGTAAATCGCTAAGGTTGTAGCCGAGCCTGTGGATCGATTTTGGGCCAGAGGCTCGCAATGGCCGCTTCGCGGCCATTGCTCGCCCTGAGCCAGCGACTCGCAATGGCCTCGCGGCCATTGCTCGCGCAGCATTGGGCGCTTCGCGCCCAATGTTAAATTCGTATCCACATGACCACGCCGGAGGTAGCGCGCGGAGGGGCGCTTTTCCGATTCGCGATTATATAATAGATTAATAGCGTCAATGGGTCATTCCTTATCAATTGATCTAAATATGAATATTTTTTTTTTACCTGACGTCTTTAGATTTTTTTATTTTTTTTTCCTTTATGAAGTACTACTTTAGTTAATTACAAATTAAAAGTTTAGAATTTTTTTCTTCATCAGTTAATTTTTTACAGATTTTTAAAGTTTAAAAAAAAGGTGAATTTTGGCCTGGTATGACTTTACATTTTTTTATCTTGGGCTAGAAATAAGATAGAGAAACAAAATAAACACCATTCTACTCAGAACTGTCCAGGCTTTCACCAGATATGTCACAAGAGTATATTTGTTAATTTTAATTTTTTACCCATGCGAACGCAAACGCAACATTTTGAAACGCATTTCCGAAAAAAACGTTTTAATAAAAATTTTCCAAAACTGCCCATGTGTCTTTTATGCTCTTAGCCACATCTGTACCAAATTTCAAGTTGGGATCGTGATGGGATCATATTTTAAAATATTTAACTATTATAGTGTCAATTCAAAAATCTTGAATTCAGATCTGTTCAACCTGTGGTCTAAAAGCGTGGGGTCTATATTTATCAAATCCATTATTTTTAGACATTACTGTATTATTTTAATATGTTACAGCTTAGAAGCAGGAGAGGACATATAGGAAAAAGCTTTGTTAGGGCTCAACCTGAGAAAGCACAGGGATAGACAGTGAATGCAGAGCAGATGATAGGCCAGCAGCTATGTCAATCATGTTAAGTGTCTACCCACTGCATTCAGGAAGTAAGACAGCTTGTTCAGACCTTTCATGTCCTGACATGTCTGGACATCTTCACTCCAGAACAAACAATAGTCTGTACAAAGCCATCAAGGCTGTGTACTAAAATATGGGTGAGTAAATATATTAATAGTTTAATGCTTTTTAGTGATGAGCGAGCATGCTCGCTACTACTCAGTACTCGCACGAGTATCACTGTACTCGGGCGACTCGCCGAGCACCGAGTAATCTCGCGATACTCGTGCTGTGCTCGTGGTCCGTCATCTCTGCATGTTGGCGCTCTTTTGAGAGCCAGCCCACATGCAGGGATTGGCTGGCAGACCACTGCAATGCCACAGCCCTGTTAGTTGTGGCATAGCAGTGATTGGCCGCCCTGCACAGCGTGACCGAGCCTTTATAACTCCCGGCGCGCTGTGCTCGGCACACAGCCATCCAGACAGTGAATGTAGGGAGAGTGTCTGCTGCTGCTTAGGGACAGATTTGCGGCCCTCATAGGTAGATCCGGAGCAGGGCTGCAAACTGCTGCTGCTGACCACAACAGTCCTTCTCAGGATTAATCTAGGAGGATATAGGCAGGGTGATCCAGATCGGAGTCCAAGCTTTCCAGTGACCAGAACAGTCCTTCTCAGGACTAATCTAGGAGGATATAGGCAGGGTGATACAGATTGGTATCCAAGCTTTTCTGTGACCATTAGAGTCACCACACTTTTGTACTTACTACCTTAATACAGGATAGGGACTAAAATCCTCTCCTGACACCATTACAGTCACCAGACAGGTGTACGTACTACCTTAATACAGGTTAGGGACTAAAATCCTCTCCTGACACCATTACAGTCACCAGACAGGTGTACGTACTACCTTAATACAGGTTAGGGACTAAAATCCTCTCCTGAAACCATTACAGTCACCAGACAGGTGTACGTACTACCTTAATACAGGTTAGGGACTAAAATCCTCTCCTGACACCATTACAGTCACCAGACAGGTGTACGTACTACCTTAATACAGGTTAGGGACTAAAATCCTCTCCTGAAACCATTAAAGTCACTAGACAGGTGTACGTACTACCTTAATACAGGTTAGGGACTAAAATCCTCTCGTGAAACCATTACAGTCACCAGACTGGTGTACGTACTACCTTAATACAGGTTAGAGAACTAAAATCCTAACCTCTTGTGATCTCAACAGTCACCACACTGGTGTACGTCATACCTTGATACAGGTTAGGGAACTAAAATCCTAATCTCTTGTGATCTCAACAGTCACCACACTGGTGTACGTCATACCTTGATACAGGTTAGGGAACTAAAATCCTAACCTCTTGTGATCTCAACAGTCACAACACTGGTGTACATCATACCTTGATACAGGTTAGGGAACTAAAATCCTAATCTCTTGTGATCTCAACAGTCACCACACTGGTGTACGTCATACCTTGATACAGGTTAGGGAACTAAAATCCTAATCTCTTGTGATCTCAACAGTCACCAGACTGGTGTACGTCATACCTTGATACAGGTTAGGGAACTAAAATCCTAACCTCTTGTGATCTCAACAGTCACCACACTGGTGTACGTCATACCTTGATACAGGTTAGGGAACTAAAATCCTAATCTCTTGTGATCTCAACAGTCACCAGACTGGTGTACGTCATACCTTAATACAGGTTAGGGAACTAAAATCCTAACCTCTTGTGATCTCAACAGTCACCACACTGGTGTACGTCATACCTTGATACAGGTTAGGGAACTAAAATCCTAACCTCTTGTGATCCCAACAGTCACAACACTGGTGTACGTCATACCTTGATACAGGTTAGGGAACTAAAATCCTAATCTCTTGTGATCTCAACAGTCACCAGATGGTGTCCGTCATACCTTGATACAGGTTAGGGAACTAAAATCCTAATCTCTTGTGATCTCAACAGTCACCAACTGGTGTACGTCATACCTTGATACAGGTTAGGGAACTAAAATCCTAACCTCTTGTGATCTCAACAGTCACCACACTGGTGTACGTCATACCTTGATACAGGTTAGGGAACTAAAATCCTAACGTCTTGTGATCTCAACAGTCACCACATTGGTGTCCGTCATACCTTGATACAGGTTAGGGAACTAAAATCCTAATCTCTTGTGATCTCAACAGTCACCAGACTGGTGTACGTCATACCTTGATACAGGTTAGGGAACTAAAATCCTAATCTCTTGTGATCTCAACAGTCACCAGACTGGTGTACGTCATTCCTTGATACAGGTTAGGGAACTAAAATCCTAAATTTTTGTGATCTCAACAGTCACCACACTGGTGTACGTCATACCTTGATACAGGTTAGGGAACTAAAATCCTAACCTCTTGTGATCTCAACAGTCACAACACTGGTGTACGTCATACCTTGATACAGGTTAGGGAACTAAAATCCTAACCTCTTGTGATCTCAACAGTCACAACACTGGTGTACGTCATACCTTGATACAGGTTAGGGAACTAAAATCCTAATCTCTTGTGATCTCAACAGTCACCACACTGGTGTACGTCATACCTTGATACAGGTTAGGGACTAAAATCCTCTCCTGAAACCATTAAAGTCACCAGACAGGTGTACGTACTACCTTAATACAGGTTAGGGACTAAAATCCTCTCCTGAAACCATTACAGTCACCAGACAGGTGTACGTACTACCTTAATACAGGTTAGGGACTAAAATCCTCTCGTGAAACCATTACACTCACCAGACAGCTGTATGTACTATCTTAATACAGGTTAGGGAACTAAAATCCTAACCTCTTGTGATCTCAACAGTCACCAGACTGGTGTACGTCATACCTTGATACAGGTTAGGGAACTAAAATCCTAACCTCTTGTGATCTCAACAGTCACCACACTGGTGTACGTCATACCTTGATACAGGTTAGGGAACTAAAATCCTAACCTCTTGTGATCTCAACAGTCACAACATTGGTGTACGTCATACCTTGATACAGGTTAGGGAACTAAAATCCTAATCTCTTGTGATCTCAACAGTCCCCAGACTGGTGTACGTCATACCTTGATACAGGTTAGGGAACTAAAATCCTAACCTCTTGTGATTTCAACAATCACCACACTGGTGTACGTCATACCTTGATACAGGTTAAGGAACTAAAATCCTAACCTCTTGTGATCTCAACAGTCACCACACTGGTGTCCGTCATACCTTGATACAGGTTAGGGAACTAAAATCCTAATCTCTTGTGATCTCAACAGTCACCAGACTGGTGTACGTCATACCTTGATACAGGTTAGGGAACTAAAATCCTAATCTCTTGTGATCGCAACAGTCACCAGACTGGTGTACGTCATACCTTGATACAGGTTAGGGAACTAAAATCCTAACCTCTTGTGATCTCAACAGTCACCACACTGGTGTACGTCATACCTTGATACAGGTTAGGAACTAAAATCCTAATCTCCTGTGACCTCAACAGTCACCAGACAGTTGTCGCTCTATACAGGCAAAATGCGCAAAGGCGTTGGCAAGGGCGTTGGCAAGGAACAAGGAAGTGGACGTGATGGTGGTGCAGGCAGAGGCCGAGGTCGTGTGCAAGCACTAATTTCGCAACAACAAAGGGCCACATCTCCTCGCTCGCACGTCCTGTCCCAAATTCTTGGGGCCCGCAGCAGTACACCACTGTTGAACCAAGACCAGTGTCAACAGGTTGTTACTTGGATAGCGGATAATGCTTCAAGTCAGATGGGCACCTCCACAAACACCCTGTCTTCCACACGGTCAACTGTCAGTAGCCGTGATGCTGCACCGCACATTTCCCAACCTGATCCTCCTTCCTACCACCAGGTCAAGTACACGTCCACGGACATTACTGATCCCACACTAGGACACTCGGAAGAGCTGTTCACGTATCCATTCGCAGAATCTGGCCTGTCGCCACCTCCTCTTGAAGTGGGTGATGAGGAGATGGTATGTACAGATGTCCAAATATTTGAGCAGCCACGTTATGACGAACGGAACGTTGTCAAAGTGTCTCAACAAGGGGTGGACGATGATGAGACACAATTGCCAAGAAGTCAGGAGGAGGATCAGGGTGCGGAAGAGGAAGACGACGTGGTGGATGATCCAGTAGCTGACCCAACATGGCAGGAGGATATGCAGAGCGAGGACAGCAGTGCACAGGGGGAGGGAGGCGTAGCATCCCAACAGGCAGTACGAAGCAGGGTTGCGTCCGCAGGCAGAAGGCAGGCAACCGTTCCCCAGAACAACAACACGACTCAAGGTGCCTGTGCAAATGTTCGGTCTTTCCGAGTCTGGGAGTTTTTTAAGTTGGCTCCAGAAGACTCTAAAAAGGCCATTTGCCACACCTGCCATGCCACTATCAGCAGGGGTACGAAAACTAGCAGCCTGACTACCACCAGCATGATCAGGCACATGTCAGCCAAGCACCCAACTTTGTGGGAAGTACAACAGAGTCGAGGAGCGGTGCTTGCTGATGTCACTGCTATGTCTTCGCCTGTTGTGCATGCAAGCCAATCCCCTGTCCATGCTGGTCGCAAACAAGCCTCCGGCCCTGCACCTGAAGTTGCCCACGCACAAATTACACCACCATCAAGCA
Organism: Allobates femoralis; assembly: GCA_033576535.1. Classification (NCBI taxonomy): domain Eukaryota; kingdom Metazoa; phylum Chordata; class Amphibia; order Anura; family Aromobatidae; genus Allobates; species Allobates femoralis. Next base: position 7,498,651 of record JARQOC010000007.1, on the reverse strand, counting down.
CGTCCTTGTCCCAGCACAGCGTTCAATTATAAATTCAGCAAACATTTGAACGCAGGCGCAAATACGCTGCCAACGCCCCACACGCCACAGTCCTGAATGATCACATTTCGCGACTCATAGCGCTAGAAATGTTGCCTTTCCGGCTGGTGGAGACGGACGCATTCCGCGACCTGATGGCGGCTGCTGTCCCACGTTACTCGGTCCCCAGCCGCCACTATTTCTCCAGATGTGCCGTCCCCGCATTGCATAGCCACGTGTCCAACAGCATCACACGTGCCCTGAACAATGCTGTTTCAGCCAAAGTCCACCTAACAGACACGTGGACAAGTGCTTGTGGGCAAGGCCGCTACATCTCCTTGACGGCACACTGGATTAATATTGTGGAGGCTGGGACCCAGTCTGAGCGAGGGACGGAACACGTCCTTCCCACACCAAGGATAGCAGACCCTACCTCCGTCAGGGTTTCACCGACACTCTACAGCTCCGGAATGTCATGCTCTTCAGCCTCCTCCTCCTGCGCATCCTCATCTACTGTACCCTCCACACCAGTCCCAAGCTGGAAGCACTGCAGCACTGCCTCTGCAAAGTGGCAACAGGCTGTGCTGAAGCTAGTCTGCATAGGTGACAAACCCCACAATGCAGAAGAGGTGTGGACAGCTCTGAAACAGCAGGCAGATCACTGGCTCACACCTCTGAACCTAAAGCCAGGAAAGGTCGTGTGTGACAATGGCCGGAACCTGGTGGCAGCTTTGAGGCGAGGGCAGCTGACGCATGTTCCATGCGTGGCCCATGTGCTCAACCTGGTGGTTCAGAGGTTTGTGAAGTCATGCCCAGAGGTGTCTGACCTGCTGGTAAAAGTTCGGCGTCTGTCTGCACATTTTCGCAAGTCACCTGCTGCTTCAGCCGGCCTTGCCGGCTTTCGGCGCCGTTTGCGTCTTCCGGCCCACAGACTGGTGTGTGATGTCCCCACGCGTTGGAATTCAACTCTGCACATGTTGGTCAGGATATGTGAGCAGAAGAGGGCAGTTGTGGACTACCTGCATCACCTAAGCCTTCGGGAAATGGGTCAAACTCCACACATAACACCTGAGGAGTGGAGATGGATGTCGGACCTATGCACCGTCCTCCAAAACTTTGAGGACTCCACCAAGATGGTGAGCGGTGATGACGCCATTATTAGCGTCACCATACCACTACTCTGCCTTCTAAAACGGTCTCTGCTGAAAATCAAAGAGGATGCATTGCAGGCTGAGCGCGATGACTTTGAGCAAGAAACAGTAGTGGGTGTGGGTGAAAACACACAGCCCAGCCTCATCTCATCACAACGTGCAGTGGAGGACTATGACGAGGAGGAGGAGGAGGATGAAGACATGGAGCAACTCTCAGTCCAAATTGGGGATATGACATGCACACCAGTCATACCCTCGATTCAGCGTGGCTGGCCAGAGGACAGGGGAGATGAGGAGGAGGAGGAGGAGGAGGACAGCATGTTCAGTAATCGTGTTGGTCTGGATACTGAAGTGATGGCTGTTAAGAGTCTGGCGCACATGGCTGACTTTATGGTAAGCTGCCTGTCTCGTGACCCTCGCGTTCAGAACATCTTGGCCGACAATCAGTACTGGTTGGCAACACTGTTAGACCCACGCTACAAGGAGAACTTTATGTCTCTCATTCCTGAGGCGGAGAGGTCAGCCAAAATGCAGCAGTTCCACAGGGCCATAGTCACGGAAGTAGTGAAATCATTCCCCTCACAAAACGCTAGCGGCATAGGTCAGGATTCGGTGGACAACCAAGGTGTACGGCCGAGAGAGGCACAAGTCCAATCCGCCAGAGGCAGGGGAACTGTCTTTACGATGAGGGACAGTTTTCACAGCCCCTCACGTACCACAGCCCCTGAGGTGCGGGGTAGTGCCACCAGAAATGCTAAGTTTGGGCAGATGCTGAAGGAGTACCTTGCAGATCGAACAACAGTACTGCGAGATTCCTCTGTGCCTTTCAATTATTGGGTCTCCAAGCTCGACACGTGGCATGAATGGCTCTCTACGCCTTGGAAGTCCTGGCCTGCCCTGCCGCTAGCGTTTTATCAGAGCGTGTTTTCAGTGCTACAGGTGGAATCATCACTGATAAACACACCCGCCTGTCAACTGAAAATGCGGACAGGCTGACTCTGATCAAGATGAACAAGGGTTGGATTGGGCCAGACTTCACCACACCACCAGCAAATGACAACTGAATTAAAATTTTGTTATTTGAATTTGACATGTACCTCCACTCACCCATGGGTACACACTTCCGGACTTTGGCTAATCGTTGGACTGCTCCTCCTTCTCCTCATGTGACACCATGATGACCGTTACAATAGTTAGGCTGTTGTTTGAGGTATACCCGCAGTGGTACATTTTTTCGCCCATTCTTTTAGAATGGGCATTACAACGACAGGAGACCCGCTCCTTTTCAATGGGAAAAATGTTTTGAGGCCCTCCTGCACGTCTCTATCCAGGGACAATGTGGAGCCTCCCAATTTTTGTCTGCCCTGACCAAAGGGCTATACTACAATACACCCACTTGAGGGTTACATGCCCTACTGCATGTCTGTATGCATGGGTCATTGTTGAACCTCCCAATTTTTGGCCGCCCTGACAAAAGGGCTATACTACAATACACCCACTTGAGGGTTACAGGCCCTACTACATGTCTGTATGCATGGGTCATTGTTGAACCTCCCAATTTTTGGCCACCCTGACCAAAGGGCTATACTACAATACACCCACTTGAGGGTTACAGGCCCTACTACATGTCTGTATGCATGGGTCATTGTTTAACCTCCCAATTTTTGGCTGCCCTGACCAAAGGGCTATACTACAATACACCCACTTGAGGGTTACAGGCCCTCCTGCACGTCTCTATCCAGGGACAATGTGGAGCCTCCCAATTTTTGGATGCCCTGGCCAAAGGGATATACTACAATACACCCACTTGAGGGTTACAGGCCCTCCTGCACGTCTCTATCCAGGGACAAAGAGGAGCCTCCCAATTTTTGGCTGCCCTGACCAAAGGGCTATGCTACAATACACCCACTTGAGGGTTACAGGCCCTACTACATGTCTGTATGCATGGGTCATTGTTGAACCTCCCAATTTGTGGCTGCCCTGACCAAAGGGCTATACTACAATACACCCACTTGAGGGTTACAGGCCCTCCTGCACGTCTCTATCCAGGGACAAAGAGGAGCCTCCCAATTTGTGGCTGCCCTGACCAAAGGGCTATACTACAATACACCCACTAGAGGGTTACAGGCCCTACTACATGTCTGTATGCATGGGTTATTGTTGAACCTCCCAATTTTTGACTGCCCTGACCAAAGGGCTATACTACAATACACCCACTTGAGGGTTACAGGCCCTACTACATGTCTGTATGCATGGGTCATTGTTGAACCTCCCAATTTTTGGCCGCCCTGACCAAAGGGCTATACTACAATACACCCACTTGAGGGTTACAGGCCCTACTACATGTCTGTATGCATGGGTCATTGTTGAACCTCCCAATTTTTGGCCGCCCTGACCAAAGGGCTATACTACAATACACCCACTTGAGGGTTACAGCCCTACTACATGTCTGTATGCATGGGTCATTGTTGAACCTCCCAATTTTTGGCCGCCCTGACCAAAGGGCTATACTACAATACACCCACTTGAGGATTTCAGGCCCTACTACATGTCTGTATGCATGGCTCATTGTTGAACCTCCCTTTTTATGGCTGCCCTGACCAAAGGGCTATACTACAATACACCCACTTGAGGGTTACAGGCCCTCCTGCACGTCTCTATCCAGGGACAAAGAGGAGCCTCCCAATTTTTGGCTGCCCTGACCAAAGGGCTATACTACAATACACCCACTTGAGGGTTACAGGCCCTACTACATGTCTGTATGCATGGCTCATTGTTGAACCTCCCAATTTTTGCCTGCCCTGGCCAAAGGCCTATACTACAATACACCCAGTTCTTCTTTACAGGCCCTCCTGCACGTCTCTATCCAGGGACAATGTGGAGCCTCCCAATTTTTGGATGCCCTGGCCAAAGGGCTATACTACAATACACCCACTTGAGGGTTACAGGCCCTCCTCCTCGTCTCTATCCAGGGACAAAGAGGAGCCTCCCAATTTTTGGCTGCCCTGACCAAAGGGCTATACTACAATACACCCACTAGAGGGTTACAGGCCCTACTACATGTCTGTATGCATGGGTTATTGTTGAACCTCCCAATTTTTGACTGCCCTGACCAAAGGGCTATACTACAATACACCCACTTGAGGGTTACAGGCCCTACTACATGTCTGTATGCATGGGTCATTGTTGAACCTCCCAATTTTTGGCCGCCCTGACCAAAGGGCTATACTACAATACACCCACTTGAGGGTTACAGGCCCTACTACATGTCTGTATGCATGGGTCATTGTTGAACCTCCCAATTTTTGGCCGCCCTGACCAAAGGGCTATACTACAATACACCCACTTGAGGGTTACAGGCCCTACTACATGTCTGTATGCATGGGTCATTGTTGAACCTCCCAATTTTTGGCCGCCCTGACCAAAGGGCTATACTACAATACACCCACTTGAGGGTTACAGGCCCTACTACATGTCTGTATGCATGGGTCATTGTTGAACCTCCCAATTTTTGGCTGCCCTGACCAAAGGGCTATACTACAATACACCCACTTGAGGGTTACAGGCCCTCCTGCACGTCTCTATCCAGGGACAAAGAGGAGCCTCCCAATTTTTGGCTGCCCTGACCAAAGGGCTATACTACAATACACCCACTTGAGGGTTACAGGCCCTACTACATGTCTGTATGCATGGCTCATTGTTGATCCTCCCTTTTTATGGCTGCCCTGACCAAAGGGCTATACTACAATACACCCACTTGAGGGTTACAGGCCCTCCTGCACGTCTCTATCCAGGGACAAAGAGGAGCCTCCCAATTTTTGGCTGCCCTGACCAAAGGGCTATACTACAATACACCCACTTGAGGGTTACAGGCCCTACTACATGTCTGTATGCATGGCTCATTGTTGAACCTCCCAATTTTTGCCTGCCCTGGCCAAAGGCCTATACTACAATACACCCAGTTCTTCTTTACAGGCCCTCCTGCACGTCTCTATCCAGGGACAATATGGAGCCTCCCAATTTTTGGATGCCCTGGCCAAAGGGCTATACTACAATACACCCACTTGAGGGTTACAGGCCCTCCTGCACGTCTATATCCAGGGACAAAGAGGAGCCTCCCAATTTTTGGCTGCCCTGACCAAAGGGCTTTACTACAATACACCCACTTGAGGGTTACAGGCCCTACTACATGTCTGTATGCATGGGTCATTGTTGAACCTCCCAATTTGTGGCTGCCCTGACCAAAGGGCTATACTACAATACACCCACTTGAGGGTTACAGGCCCTCCTGCACGTCTCTATCCAGGGACAAAGAGGAGCCTCCCAATTTTTGGCTGCCCTGACCAAAGGGCTATACTACAATACACCCACTAGAGGGTTACAGGCCCTACTACATGTCTGTATGCATGGGTTATTGTTGAACCTCCCAATTTTTGACTGCCCTGACCAAAGGGCTATACTACAATACACCCACTTGAGGGTTACAGGCCCTACTACATGTCTGTATGCATGGTCATTGTTGAACCTCCCAATTTTTGCCTGCCCTGGCCAAAGGCCTATTCTACAATACACCCAGTTCTTCTTTACAGGCCCTCCTGCACGTCTCTATCCAGGGACAATGTGGAGCCTCCCAATTTTTGGATGCCCTGGCCAAAGGGCTATACTACAATACACCCAGTTCTTGTTTACAGGCCATTCTGCATGTCTGTATCCAGGGGCATTGGTGAACCTCCCAATTTTGGACTGCCCTTGCAAAGGAAGATACTACAATAGACCCAGTTCCTCAAAATGGGCACTTTATTTCTAGACAGGGCTTCATGTACGTCTCTTGTCAGGGTCATCGGAGTGTCGCACAATGTTTTCACGTAAAATCTTTCATGTAATCACAAAAAGTGACATACACCAGCTGTATCTCACTATTGGGTATGTGCCCTTAACATTTCCACCCTAAATATTCATTTTGGTGTCATTTTGGAAGGTTTTCTGGAGACTCCGTAAAATTGTCGTGAAACTCTGACAACATTGTTCACAGCTGTGACTTTTGAGTGAGAAATGCTTCCAGGGGTCTTCCCCATGGTGTTGCCATGTCATTTCAGCACTCTTCTGAGACTTTTGTGACATTTTTAGGGTTTTTCAATGCTGCCGGCAGTCATTTCATAAAAATACTCGTGTCTCCCATAGGATAACATTGGGCTCGTTACTCGGGCCGAGTACACGAGTATCTCGGGATGCTCGGCCCGAGCTTCGAGCACCCGAGCATTTTAGTACTCGCTCATCACTAATGCTTTTATTATTAAGGGCCAATACACACAGTGCTATTCTTAGGGATCATCATTCAGAAAAACAGCCCCATTGATTTCTATGGGGTTCACCACATGCAGTGTTTTTGGAAACACTCAAGAGTGAGTAAATCACTGCTTGAACTACTTTTTAATCGCTGCAATAAACGCAGCATTTATCATTTATATAAAAAAAGCTGCCATTTTTTTCACTAGCGATTAAAAAAACTAACGCATATGTTGTAAAAACTTGGTAGAAAAACAAGGTGCCAAAACTGCAGCGTGTATCTGCAGACAGAAAAAACTGTGCGCGCTAGCCCTAAAACTCACTTTATAGTAATACAGTTCTATCTCAAGTGTACTGTAAATCTTTATTTTTATTACCCATCTTCCTTACTTAATATTAACTGTATTTTTCCCACACTGCAATGGCTGCTACTTCTCAAGAAACAGCATTTTATCATAGACACTGTTGCAATCCTTTTGAAAAAATATGAATATGATTGGCGCTGGTGGCTGGCTACTGTACTCTCCAAAGATTGTGAAAATGAAGAAGTAGAATTGACTTTATTGCATCCTTCTGGTCCAGCGCCATCCTTTGTGTATCCAAGAAAGCCAGACATTTTAAAAGTGCACAAAAATCAGATATTAACTCAGGCGGAGCCTAACACCGTGACAGGCCGGACATACTCTTTGACACACAAGGAAATGGCGATTGCTAGTAAGCGTTTATGGACAAGATTACATTTCACCCACTAGAAGGGACAAATTGATAAAATGCCACTTTAAAAACATACTATTAATTGTTTGATTAGTTCATAATTTATAGAACGATGATTTAACTACTGTACTATTCTTATTAAACACTTCATAAATCACATGTTTAGTGATAGAATAGAAAACAAATATATATGTATAAATAGGGGTTAACATTTTTGGTTCTTTTAATCTTGTTTAATCAAACTTGAGGATATGATCACCTTTCTTCTTTTGGTTTGTTCAATACATTCAAGTTGAAAATGCTGAGCGTTGTGTTCTGATGATTAAGATGGGATTTGTTTTTTGTGTTTCTTTTTTGTTGCATATAAATGTTTTATTCAATAAGTTGTGATAACTCATACAACCATAAAATAAAAAATATATAAATTTGACAGGTCCCAAGTTGAATCTCTGCACAAATATAACCAAGAACACAATCAGTCATTTTTTCACAGTTGCCCGTCAATAGTTTGAATTTGATATAAAGAAACATAGTCTTGTAACATCTCAAATGAAAGCTGTTACCGTTCTGAGTAAAATGATGCATCTCCCACTTCATTATCTTATTTCTAGCCTGAGATAAAAAAAAATGTAAAGTCATACCAGGCCAAAATTCACCCTTTTTTTAAACTTTAAAAATCTGTAAAAAATTAACTGATGAAGAAAAAAATTCTAAACTTTTAATTTGTAATTAACTAAAGTAGTATTTCATAAAGAAAAAGAATAAAAAAAATCTAAAGACGTCAGGTAAAAAAATATATTCATATTTAGATCACTTGATATAGAATGACCCATTGACGCTATTAATATTAAAATATTTTAAAATATGATCCCATCGCGATCCCAACTTGAAATTTGGTACAGATGTGGCTAAGAGCAAAGCAGACACATGGGCAGTTTTTGAAATATTTAAAGCGCGCGGATTTTTCGGAAATGCGTTTTAAAGTTTTGCGCTTGCGATCACATGGGTAAAATATTAACAAAGATCCTCTTGTGATCCTCTTGTGACATATCTGGTGAAAGCCTGCACAGTTCTGAGTAGATTGGTGTTTATTTTGTTTCTCTATCTTATTTCTAGCCCGAGATATGATAGAAAATGTAAAGCCATACCAGGCCAAAATTCGCACTTTTTTAAAAATTTAAAAATCTGTAAAAAATTAACTAATAAAGAAAAAAATTCAAAACTGTTTTTTTGTAATTAACTAAAGTTGTTCTTCATATAGAAAAAAAATTAAAAAAATCTGAGGCCGTCAGGGAAAAAAAATATTCATTTTTGGATCACTTGACATGGAATGACCCATTCATTACATATTTTTACATAAGGCATATAGCCATTTTAATTATACACGTAGCCCAGCCTTTGTGTCTCATGCTCAAAATATCACCCCACGTAGCAGACTATTGAATACTCATCATGTCAAATAGACTTCCCTGATGTGTTGTGAATGCAGGATGTCCAGAGTCCAACATTCTCAGATGCCACACGCCCCACTCCACATCTTTTTAGGACATAAACGCCCCATTGTGTGTGCTCAACGACAGTTGTATGTGTCCTCAATTAAGATGCTCCCTGCAACTAAAGACACACGCATCCTTCAAACATGATCCTGTATGGCAAAGGGAAAAATGTCTCTTCAATGCGGATACGGTTTGCTTTGGCCAAACACTCATGCATCAATTTGTCAGCACACAATAATATATTTTGTCCCAAAACACGAGTAACAACATATCCCACCACTTGAGTGTCACCTACACTACACAATAACGACCCAAAATGGTAAGGGCCTGTCGCCGAAACACACTCACATCACATATCATGTTTCCACATCAGTACTTACTTAATGACTCTGGGCAGCAAGCGTGTCCGACATCAGCGTCGAGTGCTTTTTATATGTGAAGCAACCAATCAGAATGCAGCGGCATCTGCTAATCGACGTAGCCGCCTGGGCGTACGCAGGTGGGACCAATCTTGAGGCACAATTGTGCTTTTGTGATTGGTCAGGTTGTGTTTAAATACGCACGTGCTGGGCCGTAAACCCTGCCCCGACTGGAATGTGCATTGAGCTAGTAGTGTCTCATCACAATTTCTCTGTTGGACAGACGGTAAGTGGGGGAACATGCTATTGTGAACTGCTAGACGTCATTTTCTGTGTGCTGTACACCGATATGTTGGATGATGTTTGTGCGCATTTGTTCCAGCTACATGTAGCGTCATGTAGAAGTGTATTTAGCGACAAGTACGCATCATAAAGGCATTCTGCGTCATGTAGCACACATAATGTTCTGTGATCTTCTTGGCAGCACAATATGTGTGCACTGTTTAGGGCCAAATATGTGTGTATCTGATGTGTGTGTTGAAATGTCCTTAGTTACACAATGTGTTTCATTACCAATGCTACACCTTGACATATTGAAGTGCAGTATGCCAACATACATATATCACGTCACCTGGCCAACTTGGGCCTTGTATGGACCCTGGTTAACGCCAACAATGATTTGCAGCAGCCAACATGAATACCAGAACACATGTTTTTAGTCTTGCATGACATGGGCAGGACACACAGAGTAGGGTGTGACCTCTGTGGGCCATGTGTTGGTTTTCATGATGTTTTTTAAAATTTGCTGTTCTTTTTCTCAGATGGCTGAGTATCATGAGTTTGTGACCTAACTCATCACCATGTACCAGGAACACGAATGCCTGTGGCAGGTGTCGCTGCCTGCGTATCATGACCAGGCAGCGTGGTCTGCAGCCTACGTGCTGCTGGTGGAGCTGTCCAACCGGCTCCAACCACATAAGATCTGGACAGCGGCGCTGGTTGCGAATGAGATCAAAAGCCTGCGCACCGTATTCACCAAAACACACAAAAGATGGATGGACTCCGGGGCTGGAGCTGAGGAGGTTCCTAGGCCAACTCTTGGCACTATGACCTCCTCAGCTTCACCCTGGACCAAGAGCGGTCTCGGGGAACACGGTGCAGCAGGCGCCGCCCGCAACCAGCCGGAACTGCAGCCTAAGACCCTGCCCCGTCGCAGGAGGTGGGTAATTGTGTTTGTGTGTTTTATCTACCCTACATGGTTTGAGCACTGATGTGAGTTTGCCAGCACATGTTGGAGTCAACATTCTTGTTTTCAAACACAAATCCTATCGACTGTTTTTTTCAATCTGTTTATTGGTTTGTGTTTAGATAGAAACTTTTTTGTTATTTGTGGCCACTTAACATATCTATGTGGACCCTTAGGTGAGTATACTGCACTTGTGGCCTTTTGTGGCTTTGTCTTCTGTAAACTATGCTCCTGTGGCTTTTGGTGTTAGCCTTGGTGAGCTTGGCTATATGTTGTCTGGGGTGTTTGAGGATAATACCACAACCAATTACATTGCATCATTTGGCTGATGTTTTTTTTATTTTATGTTTGATTTTCAGGCCCCTCGGGAGCCTGGCTCCAGTGAAGAGGACCCAGCAGCTGGCGAGGCCCTCCCTTCAACATCAGCGGGAGAGCCAATGCCCGGAACCAGTGGAGGGGGGCCAGGCCCAGGTCCCAGCTGTGACATAACACGTTGAAGACCACCTGCCACACCCAACACGGAGCTGGGTACTTGGGCGAAAAGGGTCCTCCTTGATCGTGAGAGGACCCCCCGCTCTGGGTTCGGGTACATCACCAGCGAGATGCTGGCCTGCATGGAGCAAGAGCAGCACAACATCGCTGAGTGGGCCATGTTTCGTGTCCTGCAGGCGGGCGTGGATGAATCCCTGCGATGGGGGGGCTCCTGGACGTTCCCCCAGAAGGCCACCCCAGGGCCCACTGCGCCCGCCAGACGCATGGTGAGGAGGCCACAAACTCGGGATACTCCACTTCTCCCAAGGAGACAGCCCAGCCGAGCAGCAACATCACAAGGTCGCTGGGTGTATGAGGGGGGGAGGCCCCATTGTCTGATCCAGCAGAGGAGGAGGAAGAACAAGAGAACTACTAGCCAATGCACAACCTTGGCCTGAACTTTAATATTTTCTTATATTGGCCAGGTGTGGCCCTTTATTTTTTGGTTACTAACACCAATTATTTTGAATTAAAAAAAAAAAAAAAAATTATTTTGCCCACACTATGTCCATATCTGTGTCACGTACACCTGTGTGTGTGTGTGTGTGGTTATGTGGGTGTCATGTAGGAGACATTGATGTCATATTGGGGGGCATAGCGCCTGTAATGGTCCAGTATGGTGACATCTAAAAGCAATTCAAGAATGCGCACATAGGGTAATACCTTCTTTTATAAGGCTAAAATATGTTGTAAAGAGGGAGCTGCTCACCTGATGCAGTTGTGAGAACCCACAACTGGTAATGATCACTCATCTATGAGTGGTTTTCTGCAGGACCGTACTTCCACAGGTCACCGTGGTTCAATCAGCTTGTAGGACAAAGTACCATGGGTCCGCGCTGCCACTTCAATTAATGGAGATAAAAAACCAGCCACACGGGAATGTCTGGATCAAATAGGATTCTTCTTTATTTGTCCAACATGTTTCGGAGTTAATCTCCCAACTCCTTCCTCAGGGAAGGACATTCCCTGAGGAAGGAGTTGGGAGATAACTCCGAAACATGTTGGACAAATAAAGAAGAATCCTGTTTGATCCAGACATTCCCGTGTGGCTGGTTTTTTATCTCCATTAATTGAAGTGGCAGCACGGACCCATGGTACTTTGTCCTACAAGCAGTATGGTGACATGTTTACTATGTCACACCGTATAGCTCAAGGTAAATCGTGGCCCACTGTGATTGGTGACAAATAACATCACAAAATTAAACATGTGTGTTGTAACAGGGGATGACACAGGATGTAGGTGGGTAGATTTTAATGACATAAACAAATGTTGCTGTAACATTGCCATCACAAGCCAAAAACTTTGGTGAGGTTAGGAGTAGCCAACACAGACTACCCACTTTTCCAATGTGGGACACTATAAGAAAAGAAAAAGAAAAAAAAAAAAAAGGTGCCAACATGGCAACAAAACTAGGGTCCAACATGGACAACAGTCTTTAGGGGAGTATGTGTGACGAAATGGACTTCCATGTAGAACATATGATGATTTCTTATGTATCCCAGACCATATTGTATATTGGCATGTAATGGCCAAGGAGAATTTCCTACAGTATTTTCATAGATTACTGTGGTTTAAGTTTAGCATGGTAATGTAATTATCTAACTTGTTTGTCATTGAAGGCCAGAGAACTTAATTATGCTAATCGTTCATTGTCTATTACCCTGTGAATGTTGATTCTATGTACATGGCTCCAGCCACTATTGTTTTAATGTCATGGTTTGCAGACTGAATGTCCCCTACTAACATTCCATTGTAAGGACTATGTCAATCAGTATGTCACTCTACCTTGTCAGGAGTACAATACTACTAAAATATGTTAAATGAGGCTTGAGGTCCAGCCAATGCAAAGACATTGTTATTGCACCAATCGTGACGCTCCCAATATCCTGCAATGAGGGCTGAAGGTATATAAGGAGATGTGTTCATTAACCAGAGTCAGGGAGAGAGTTTGAAGATTGGATACAGGCAGCTAATCTAGGGTCTTTGGGTCCGGTGTTGCTGCCCTTCTTGGAGACCCAGGTGGGGAGGGACTGGCTGTGTCCTCCGGGGCAGGTGGAGTCCCAGGTGGGGAGGGAGTGGCTTGACCATCCAGCCCAGGTTGAGTCCCAGGTGGGGAGGGACTGACTGGACCATCCGGGGCTGGTGGTGGGGGTGTTCCGGGTGCCGGTGGGGACTGTAGAGCCTCCACAGATACAGAGTCCTCGTCATCTGTAATGACAAACATGATAACAGACAAATGTAAGAAAAGGCACACAACATAGGGAAAAAACCTTGATTTACATGAGGGCGTGAAGGCTACGGTCCAAGGTTATGGTGTGCGCATACCCTCTGGTGAGGGCCCACTCTGCTTTCCCACATTAGTCCAACACCAGTGCCCACATATTTTTCATGTTACCTAAACCTTGCCTTAGCATGGTACTTATTTCAATCTTGAACACAAGAACAACCACTAAGCCTCATGTGTTTGCAGCATGGGAGACAACACATAGCATTGATATTTGAGTCAGTGTTCTGTGTTGTGATGATTGTGTACAACAATTGAATGTGTCACAGGTCACATATGTGCTGCAAGGTGTAATGTGTGTGTTTAACATCACATTATTGTGTTTTGGTCACCTTTGCAGTCAGGTTATCATTATTTTTGAGCAAACACACATCAAGGACCACTGTAGCCGTGAACATTTGTCTGAGAAATGTGTGTTTTATACACCTTCATATTGCATTGTTACCAACATGCAGATGCACATTTTTGACAGCTCAACATGTTGGCTTAGGCCACATTATGTGTGATGTCACAATACCACATGATGTTTGTGTAGTGTTTGCAGGCTTCTGCTTGCCATGTGTGTGTTTGGCATTGCCACATACTCACCACGCAGCCTGGCAATCCTGGCAGGCAGATCCAGAATGCGGCCTGGGGACTTATGTTTAAGATCCGCAATCTTCTTCTGGATCTGCTTGCAGGTCCTCTCAACCCCCAGCTTGTGGATCAGGGCCCGCTGGATCCTTCGTAGCATGCTGTGTTTGTGCAGCCTTGGGTGCCGTGACACTGGGCACAACAATAATCACGCCGATCGGCGAGGTCTATGAGGAGCATTAGCTCCACCAGACTCCATGTTGCTGCGCGCTGTGTGGCGGCCATAACTCCTCTCCTACTCTCCTATGTGCAGGGGAGGGGCAGGCACCTGGCAGGCAGGGAGTAACCAAAACAAACATCATGACATCATCACGTACACTAGGACGCTAACAAGGTAGCCGTCCGTGGAGCAGGAGTAGCGTAATATAGCCATCAGCGTCACAGCAATTTCGAGGTCAATTCACAGCGAGGTGACGGGCTACAGATTGCTAGTGAGATTTTTCGCCACGGTGGCGGCGTGCAAAGGTACCCTAAGGTACCGCGGCGAGAAATGTTGGCAGCGATATTGCGACCTGGAGAATATCGCTGCCACATTTCCTCCCAATTGCCTCCTTATTGCGGCGTGTAAATCGGGAATTTGGTGACAATAAGACAAATGTCGCCTGGTTTTGATGTCAGAGCAGTCGAAACCAGGCGACATTGGTTTTATCGCCGCTAAATTCCTGATTTATACGCCGCAATAAGAAGGCAATTTGGCGGCGATACTTCCAGCGAGAAATATCGCCACCAAAAATGTCTCCCGCGGTTGTGGCGTGAGAAGTACCCTAAGGGTACCTTTTACATGCCACAACTGCGGGAGACATTTTTGGTGGCGAAATTTCTCGCTGGAATGATCGCCGCCAAATTCCCTCCTTATTGCGGCGTGTAAATCGTGAATTAGGTGGCGATAAAACCAATGTCGCCTTCTTTCGATTTCGGAGCACTGCTCTGAAATCGAAACCAAGCGACATTTGTCTTATCGCCCAAATTCCCGATTTACACACCGCAATAAGGAGGCAATTGGGAGGAAATGTGGCAGCGATATTTCCATGTTGCAACATCGCTGCGCCTCCGAATAATGGTATATCACTTTGTTTTTATTAGTATGCATTGATTATATAGTGCCATCATATTCTATAGCACTTTACAAACATTATCATCACTGCCCCATTGGAGCTCACAATCTGTATTCCATTTCATTATGGCCCTTTTCACATCTAATGCTGGGTTGTGTTTGCCTTCAAGTGCGTTGCTATGTGTTCTTACCGCTAAAAACACATGCGTTTTTGGCCCGCTAGGGTTTAATGGAAACGCATGCAAAAACGCTTGTCATGTTCAGCAAACGCAAAAACGCATGCGTTTTTGCAAACGCAGCCCAAAACGTGTTCTGCAACATTTTGGGCTGTGTTTGCAGAAACGCTTGCGTTTTTGCGTTTGCAGAAAATGACAAGTGTTTTTGCATGCGTTTCCATTAAACCCTATGGGGCCAAAAACACTTGTTTTTAGCGATAAAAATGCATAGAAATGCAAATGAAGGCAAATGCAACCCAGCATTAGATGTGCAACAGTCCTAACATCCTATGTCTTTGGAGTGTGGCAGGAAACTGGAGTAAAATCACTCAACATGAGGAGACTATACAAATTCATTGCAGATGTTTTCCTTGTTGGGATTTCAATCCAAGACCTCAACAAAACTAATGAGCTACTATGGTGCCCATGTTTTTTTGGGGCAGTATGTACCTCTATAGCACCATGAATGGATAGGATTTTAGCACAATACAAGATGAAAAATATTTTAGTGGGCTCCCAAATTACATCCTTACAACTGCAGAAGAGTTTATCATAACAGAAATTGTGAGCAGCCCAGAGTAGATATAGGAAATTACAATGTATTTCAAATAAGCATCATAAAATGCTTTCTACATTACATATTGTGGTGATGTGGTCCCTGGCCGGGTGAATCACACTGGTTATCAGTGCAGGTCTCTGTTCACATGGACCGGTTTTCCTGTGTGTGTGGGCTGTGTGAAACCTGTCCGAAGTACAGTGGGTTAACAGTTGAAGGGTTTTCATGAGCTGAGTAAAACAGCTGAGTGTGAGTGCTGAAGATCTGGGTTAATTCATGAGCCTAATAAGCGGCTGTATCAGAACCTGTGTGTATGCGTGCTTTGCTGGGCTAAACCTGAATGGTGCACAGAGGGTTAATCATGTCCTGCCCAGGCCCGGGGGCGACTCGGACTCTCAGGCGCGTTTGGGGGGAAGTAACGGGTAGCAGTGCCTGAGGCCTTGGGCCTGGGGGAGCAATGAAAAATGGGGAAAAAAAAAATAATAAAAATGTCAAGTCGTGACGCCACCTGTATGTTTTGGTGATGGCACTGGCGCTGCTTGGGCCTCCGGGGTGATGGGCGGCAGCAAGATGGAGTGGCTCCCTACAGGACAAGCGGGGTCCCCAAGTCTGTGAGTTGTAATGGTGGAATAGGATAGCACTAGTCGTTTCTGTGCAAGGTTGGAATAGGGGAGCGCAGTCAGTGTGGTGCAGGTGGAAGGAGGGACACACACACATAAAAGTCTTTTACTGATGTTCTGTTACGGGTACACACATCCGGAGTGAGGGATAACACCTTGGGATCTCCACAGCGGGTAGGGTTGTAGTCCTCCTTGTTTCAGCTTTCCTATTTGGAGTCTGGCAGGCATGGAACCTGACCGGACCGTTACTTCTCTCTTTCTCTCCATGCCCGGGTTGCTGCACTGAGGGCTCTCTCTTGGGCTACCGCCATCTCTCTCCACGGTCCCTGGCTCTCAATTGTTGGTGCTGTGGGTGTCCGGGAAGCTAAGCCTCCTCGTGATGCTGGATTCTCTACTGGGTCTATCTCTCTGTCCCTGCAGACTCGGACTCCGGTGACCGGAACTCTGATGGGGTGAGTCAGTATGACTCCTCTGCCCCCTGTAACACGTTTCTTGCCTCTGCCTTCGTTCCCTACTCTGCGGGTCTTCCACTGCCTCTAGTGTGTACTGGTCCGGGCCTAGCACAGTTCCAGTACCAGCTCAGCTCACTAGACTCTGAGCTCTTCACAGTTCTGTAGTGACTGCACACTCTGCTGATTTTCCCCCAGAATCTGTATTTATAGGGGAACTGGCTTAAGGCAACCAGTTGGGCTCCCCTACAGGCCTGGAGTGGAAGGTATTGTGTGTAGGTGGTTTACACGCTGTGGGAAATCCTTCAGTGTCCCAGGTAAGTCTGTGGTTACCTGGTACAGGGTGCCACATTCCCCTCTAGTTAACCTCAGTTCTCCCGGACTGAGCAAAGGTTTTTGTTTTACAAACACACATATATATGATAACAGGTATTTACAGAGTCTTAAGATTCAAAATATACAAAAATCACTGGAAAATTTAATAAAAATGAGAAAAATATGAAAAGCAGTCCTTACGGCACTAGTCCATTTGCCGCAGGCTGGGAAAAGGAAGAAAAGTAATTTTAGTCACACTAGTCCTGTGACTGTAGTCCAGGGTTAAACAAACAGGAAAAATCTGGGAAAAAGGTAAAGTCCAGCAGTAAAGTCTCTGATGGCTTTAAACACATTTAAGGATTAACACACTTTACACTTTACACAATTTCCCTATGGGTGTCTCTGCTTAGGAGGCCGGGTCTTACCTTCTCTCTACCCCAGGCACTTTCTATTACCAACTTAATATGCTTGGGGCTGTGCCCAGTTCCTCCACCCTTTTGTACACTACTATTTACTGGTTATTTACATTGAGCTACTAGTTACTGTGTTACTTTACATTTTACACCCACTCTCCATATCTAGATGGGACCTGTCCTTGGGTACTGCGACATGACCTACGTGGACTAGGTGTTGCATGTGTACTAACTTCACTTTGAAGTGGTAATGCAGGTAACTGTCTGCGAATCCTTGGTCTTACTGTAAAACTAGCAGGTTCACCGATTGTAGGAATCTCTGGTTCCGGTACAACAGGCTGTACTTCTTGTACTTGAACAGGTTCTTCTGGTCTTTTTAGTTATGGTATTGATTCTGTTTTTTCCACAGGTTGAACTGGAAGTTGATTTTCTATTAGTTGATAAAATGAGAGCACTGGTATTATGACTGCTCCATTGTATTGAGGCCACTCTTCTGGTAGATCTCCCATTTCAGTATGAATTACTCTTTCTCTTGTTTCTTCAACTGTTGACAATGGATTAATTACTTCTGGTGGTTTCAATTGGTCAGGGCATCTTTTGAGATGATCTCTTGATACTGTTGAGGTTGTTCTACCTTCATCTCGGCTGATTACGCAAGTTTTTGAGTTGTCAAAGTTGGATTGCATAACAGTATATGGTTCAAATTCCCATTGGTTGTGTAGTTTATTGTTTCTTCTTTTTCTTCTGAGAACTAGTTCACCTGGTAACAATGGTTCAGCTGGAGCATGTTTGTTGAAGTCATGTTCTTGTTTACTTCTACCTTGATCTAAGTTCTTTTCAACACATTCCTGAACTTTCCTGTACTGTTCTTGACGGTGATATTTCCAATCCTCTTCTGAAGTATCTTGGGTTGGTTCTACAGTTCCCATCTCCAAGTCAATTGGGAGTTTTCCAGGTCTTGCTCGCTTTAAGTATGCTGGAGCGTAGTTAGTAGAACTTACAGGGATGTGATTGTATATATCCACTAAGTCAGGTAGCTTTTCTGGCCACTGATTCCTGTCTTCAAGTGGTAAAGTCTTTAACATGTCGATGACAATGTTGTTCATTTTCTCGCAAAGACCATTTGTTTGCGGATGATACGGTGTGGTTCTTATTTTCTTACACCCATACAATCCTAGGAACTCGTGGAATAGTTCTGATTCAAATGCTGACCCTTGATCTGTTAATACTTGGTCTGGATACCCGTGTGGTCCACAGAAACAATTCTGGAAGGTTTTGGCTGCTACTTCCGCAGTTAAGTCTTTAACTGGTGCTACTACTAAGAATCTGGAGTAGTGATCAACCATGGTAAGAGCATAGGTATACCCTGTTCTGCTAGGTGTTAAGTTGACATGATCTACAGTAACGATCTCAAGAGGCTTCTTAGTAATGATTGGCTGTAATGGAGCCTTCTGACTTTGCTGGTCTTTCCTTCTGAGGTGACATGGTCCACAGTTCTTACACCATTTTTCAATGGAACCTCTCATTCCGACCCAATAAAAGCGATATTTTAACAGCGTCTCCAGTTTCTTCCAACCAAAATGTCCTGCGTCATTGTGATAAGCTTCTAATATCATCTGTACATCTCTTTTTGGAACCACAATTTGCCAGATTAGTTCATGGGTTCTGGGATTAAGGTGACGTCTGCACAGCTTCCCTTGATAGATGAACAATTTTCCTTTGTCTTTCCACAGGCGTTTGGCATCTTGTGAAGCATCTGGACTTAGACAGGAGTGTTCTTTGGTTATTAGCTCTTTGATTAAGCTAACATCCGGGTCACTGTCCTGGGTCTCTTTCCAGTTATGGTGAGATAATGGGTTCACTGTTTTCTCTTGACGTCTTTGACTTGCTTGATGACATGAGGCTGTACTTGGATGGTGGAAAGCTGGTAACTCTACTTCTTCTAGTTCATCCACGTCTTCTCCGACATCTGGTAAATTAGGCATTTTGGATAGGGCATCAGCGTTACCATTCTTATGACCTGCCCGGTATTTGACAGTGAAGTCGTAGTTTGATAATCTGGCCATCCAGCGCTGCTCCATGGCTCCCATCTTAACAGTCTCTAAATGGGTTAGAGGGTTGTTGTCGGTGAAAGCCGTAAACTTGGAGGACGCCAGGTAGTGCTTGAACCGTTCTGTGATCGCCCAGACTAAGGCTAGGAACTCCAACTTGAAAGAGCTATATCTAGAGGTTGAGAATGCGCACATAGGGTCTTATCCTTTATAGGCAGGTAAATGTGAAAAAAATCAGATTTGCTCACCTGGTCAGGTTGTGTAGCACACAACCAGCGTAATCGCTCAACCAATGCAGCTGCTGCAGGACTGTACTTCCACGAGGTGCGGTGCTGTGATCAGGTATTTTGGACGAAGTACCTTGATGTCCGCGCTGCTGCCAGAGAGGAAAATACACCAACGACACTGGACGTCTGAGTACTGGTAGTAGAGGTTTATTTCCAACGCGTTTCGGAGCCACGTACCGAGCTCCTCTATGTTATTTCTGGGATATTTCTGATGTGACACTTTAAAATGACACACGCAATTGCCGTGTGTCATTTTAAAGTGTCACATCAGAAATATCCCAGAAATAACATAGAGGAGCTCGGTACGTGGCTCCGAAACGCGTTGGAAATAAACCTCTACTACCAGTACTCAGACGTCCCAGTGTCGTTGGTGTATTTTCCTCTCTGGCAGCAGCGCGGACATCAAGGTACTTCGTCCAAAAAAACTTGAAAGAGCTGTCATTTTCTGGATTCCTCTCTGTTGGATGGAGCTTTCTGCTGGCATAGGCTATTACTTTCTCTTTGCCTTGCTGTCTCTGTGCCAAGACAGCTCACAAGCCTTCGTTGCTGGCATCGGTGTATAGCAGGAATGGTAAACTGTAGTCGGGGTAGGTCAGGATTTCTTCTCCAGTCAGGGCTACTTTCAGCTGCTGGAAAGACTGTTCTTGTTCTTATCCCCACCGGAACGGAGGACCTGTGATCTTGCCCTTTTTCGATTGACCCACCAGGAGATCTTGCATGGGCGCTGCCATCTTCGTGTAGCCCTTGATAAA
This sequence comes from Allobates femoralis, assembly GCA_033576535.1. NCBI lineage: Eukaryota > Metazoa > Chordata > Amphibia > Anura > Aromobatidae > Allobates > Allobates femoralis. Next base: position 7,478,220 of record JARQOC010000007.1, on the reverse strand, counting down.
CCTCCTGTAGTACCCGACCAGTCTCAAGAATTGACGTACCTCTTTGAAGTTGGTTGGCACTGGTCAGTTCTTGATGACTGTAACCTTGTCCGGGTTGGGTGCTACACCTTCTGCACTGACCACATGTCCAAGGTACTGGACTTTGGATTTTAACAAGTGACACTTTGAAGGTTTCAACTTCATACCATACTTAGACAATGATTCAAACACTTCACTCAGGTGCTGCAGGTGGTCTTCATAGGTATGGGAGTAAACTATGACATTGTCCAGGTATAGCAGTACAGTTTCAAAGTTTCTGTGGCCCAGGCAACACTCCATCAGTCTCTGGAATGTTCCCGATGCATTGCATAACTCGAATGGCATGCTGTTGAACTCGCACAACCCCATTGGTGTCGTGAAGGCTGTCTTCTCATGGTCTTCTTCTGCAACGGAGACCTGCCAGTACCCACTAGTAAGATCCAAGGTTGAGAAGTAATTGGCAGATTTTAATGCAGCAAGTGACTCTTCTATTCGGGGTAACGGGTATGCATCCTTGTGTGTTACTTTGTTGATTTGCCTATAATCTACACACATCCTCATACTACCGTCTTTCTTTTTAACCAGGACTAGTGGTGCTGCCCAGGGGCTACAACTATCTCTATTGACCCCTGCATTCTTCATGTCCTGTAGCATTTCTTTTGTCTTTCTGGTAGTGTGTTGGTGATATAGACCTATATCTTTCTTTAATGGGTGGATGGTTTCCTGTGGGTATGTGATATTGTACCCCGTTAATCCTCCCAAAATCAATTGGATGCTTGCTAAACACTTGTTCGTATTCCTGAACTACCCGATAAACTCCGTTTTTCTGGTGAGAAGATGTGTTGTCAGTTCCTACACTGAGCTCCTGACACCATTTCTCGAGCAGTTTCTTGGAATCATGAGGTTTGTCTGACACTGTCTGAGCTAGTGATTCAGCTTCATGTATGCAGTTGTTATCTACATGGTACAGTTTTGCAACAGTGGAATACCTTGGTAGCTTTATTTCATCATCACCATAGTTTAACACACTTACAGGTACCCTTCCTTTTCATACATCAACCACCCCCCTGGCTGTCAGGAGTGTAGGACTACTGTCAGACACCACCGGCTCTACAACTGCCTGGTAGTCCTGCCCTCTGAGGCCTACTGCTGCCCGACACCAGATCATCATTTCACTTCTTGGTGGCACTACAATAGGAATTGGGTCTGTTACATGTACGCTACCAATTTCACCATTTGACAGTGTTACCTGCTGCTGGTACACGAGAGCTCGGATCTCCTGAAGAACCCTCCCTCTCGCCTGGATTAGCAGTATCTGCAAAAACAGCACTTCATCTAGACAGTTAACCATCACATTGGTACCCAATATCACATGTGGATCCCGCTCATTTGGTTTGTTCTGAACCACTATAAATCCCTGGTTCTTTAATTGCACCCTCCCCACCTTTACTGCTGCCTCCCACTGCCCTTCTATAGTAATGGGAAACCCATTGGTTGCTACAATGTTCAAGTCAGGGTTTGTAGGTTCAAGTTCTATTTCAGACCAGAAACGTTTGTAAAGGATACTCGGGATGGTGGTCACCTGGGATCCCGTATCTACCAATGCAGTGGTAGCGATGCCGTCGATGATGATCGACAGGTACGAACGATCTCCCACGTACCTGCGCAGCCAATTGGACAGTCCTGGACAGTATGCTCCTGGGGTTGGGCCCTCGGCCCCAGGGGTTGCTGGTTTAAAGGGCAGAACCGGTAGATGTGCCCTTCTTTGTTGCACTTGCGACAGATGGGTTGTCCGCTGGCGCTGTAGTGATCTGTGGTCCTCCCTCGAAGCGGTGGTGTCCTCCTCTTCATCCATGGAACGTCGTCTGGGCTGTCAGCGAGCTGGATCTTGGCTGGTGGCCTTGCTTCTGTCTTGGGTTGCCTAGAACCTCGGAGCTTAGATATCTCTTTGCTCAGATGGCGCACCTCGGAGCACAGGCTGTGGGGTCAAGTCTGGCACTGCTGGGAGCTGCTGTCCCTTAACAGTTAGTTCTTTTAGAGTAGCAAACTCTGCATCAGGTTTTGGAGAGCCCACCAGCGTGCTTGTTTTCTATCAGCTGGTAACTTGAGGCCTATTACAAACTGTTCAATGAGCATTTTATTCTCATCACGGATGCCATCAGGATCAGCTTGCTTAAGAAGTCTCAGCGCCTCTTTCAGGCGTAAGAAATAATCTAGGACACTTTCCTGTGCCCCTTGCTTGCAATGGAAAAACAACAGTCTTAGTTCCGTCTCAGTATGATGATCAAAAACTCTCTTTAACTTTTCAAATATTTGTACAACAGACCCCAGATCTTCCTCAGACCAGTTTCGGGTTTCCAGCTCTGCTGCACCTGTTAACTGTCCCATCACTACTGATGCTCTCTGCTTTCCGGTCATCGCGTACATGTCCAGCACGGTACATATCTTCCTTTGGAATGCGTCCAGGGCGCCTGGCTTGCCGTCATACTTGGGTAACCAGGCCGCATTGGGGACGTACGGCAGTGAGATCGGCATTATCGGAGCTACTGGTGCAGGTGCCGGTAACGGTATTGCGCCGCCGGGTGCATTGGCGACTACGAGCAGTCCGATCAAAGCTCCTGCTGCGGCGGCAGGCTGGTTCACGATTGGGACTGCTGCATTACTCGGGTCCGGGGCACTCATTCTCGCTCCCCCCTAGTGAATCGCTACCAGTCTCTGAAAAATGAAAGTAAGTAGTCGGTTTGGCGGGCGGGGAGTGGAGCACCTCAGGTGTTTCCGGATCCGACCGCTGCGTCTGGCGGTTCTCGTCAGAGCGTGGAGCAGGGCCTATCTTCGCACCCTTACACTGTAACGCCCCCTTTCTTTCCCGCTCTGTGGCGCAGCAATGACGGCTCAGATTTACAGTTCACAAACACAGTCAATAAATGACGCACAGTACCCGGTTACACCGGGCACGGGATCCTGTTCGTGACGCCAGAGTTGTCCTGCCCAGGCCCGGGGGCGACTCGGACTCTCAGGCGCGGTTTGGGGGGAAGTCACGGGTAACGGTGCCTGAGGCAGTGGGCCTGGGGGAGCAATGAAAAATGGGGAAAAAGAAAATAATAAAAATGTCAAGTCGTGACGCCACCTGTAGGTTCCGGTGATGGCACTGGCGCTGCTTGGGCCTCCGGGGTGATGGGCGGCAGCAAGGTGGAGTGGCTCCCTACAGGTGAAGCGGGGTCCCCGGGGCTGTGAGTTGTAATGGTGGAATAGGGTAGCACAGTCGTTTCTGTGCAAGGTTGGAATAGGTTTGCGCAGTCGGTGTGGCGCAGGTTCAAGGAGGGACACGCACACATAAAAGTCTTTTGGTACCTTTACTGATGTTCTGTTATGGGTACACACGTCCGGAGTGAGGGATAACACCTTGGGATCTCCACAGCGAGTAGGGTTGTAGGCCTCCTTGTTTCAGCTTTCCTATTTGGAGTCTGGCAGGCATGGCACCTGACCGGACCGTTACTTCTCTCTTTCTCTCCACGCCCAGGTTGCTGCACTGAGGGCTCTCTCTTGGGCTACCGCCATCTCTCTCCACGGTCCCTGGCTCTCAATTGTTGGTGCTGCGGGTGTCTGGGAAGCTAAGCCTCCTCGTGATGCTGGATTCTCTACTGAGTCTATCTCTCTGTCTCTGCAGACTCGGACTCCGGTGACCGGAACTCTGATGGGGTGAGTCGGTATGACTCCTCTGCCCCTGTAACACGTTTCTTGCCTCTGTCTTCGTTCCCTACTCTGCAGGTCTTCCACTGCCTCTAGTGTGTGCTGGTCTGGGCCTAGCACGGCTCCAGTACCAGCTCAGCTTACTAGACTCTGAGCTCTTCACAGTTCTGTAGTGACTGCACACTCTGCTGATTTCCCCCAGAACCTGCATTTATTGGGGGAACTGGCTTCAGGCAACCAGTTGGGCTCCCCCTACAGGCCTGGAGTGGAAGGTGTTGTGTGTAGGTGGTTTACTCGCTGTGGGAAATCCTTTAGTGTCCCAGGGAAATCTTTGGTTACCTGGTACAGGATGCCACAATCGCATCTCAGTTCTGTGTGTGAGTAAGATGTGCTGATTGACTCACTGTGTTGCATCTGTGGGTGAGGCAGCCTGGATAACAACCTGCCAGGTGTCTGAGTGAGGAGAGGATGATGGGAATCAGAGCAGTCCAGACCACTACCATGTGAGGATGTGCTGAAAGTGATCCGTCCCCGGTGGGGGAAGTGATGGGAGCCTGCCAGCTCCATGCCGGTGGCACGTGAGACGTGCATGCCAGCAAGTGTCCAGGACTGAGTACGGCTCAAGGGCCAGGCGGTTGTATGTGTGATAAGGACCGAGCATGGCTCAAGGGCCAGGCGGTCATAAGTATAGCCGACTTTGGGACTGACAGTGCTAGTTGTGATATGGTCCCATTAACTATGTGATGGCTTATGTAAAAGTGCCATGTGTGATGGATGTGATGGCTTATGTAAAAGTGCCATGTGTGATATATGATGTAACGTGGGGCTGACTGGTATGTTGAGCAGGGTCCTGTTCAGAAGTGTTACTCATGCAGTGTGGCTTGAGACTCCCTGGGAGTGGGTTAAGGATCCCTACTGCAGGATGGGGAAAGATCCCTGTCAAGGTGATAGACGGTGATAGCCGTCTTTAGAACCAGACTGAGGTCTGCAAGGGTCGGTGGGTAACGCCTTGAAGTTCTGGGGAAAACGTAAGTCTAATGTGACTGTAGACATGGTGTAATGTCATATGTGAATGTCATATAGTGCAATGTAAAGAGGTGCATATTATATGTGAAAATGTAAATACAGTGTTATGATTTATGTCATGAAAGCGGTTTATGACAAAAGAAACAATAAATCCGCTGGTTATGTTCCATTACAATGTAGTCGCTGATGTCATTTCCCCGTGCCAAGCGGGTTCCCCCGGGTCGCTATCTCACAATATGTATAGCCTACTATAAAAACTGTCTGCTATTGTCCTCCAAAATGTTGCAGGTAGGGGCAGATTAAATGTAGTCAAGACCCTGGGCAGCTTAGAGTGATTGGGCACCCCAGCACCTGATGTATCATGTGAAATGTCACATTATGTCGTTGGGAGGTCATGTGATAGATGATGTTATGGACAGAGGTACATGTCTGAAAAATACAGGAAGACAGAAAGAGAGGCATGTGTATTAAGTTTTTCCCCTTATGTACAGTACTTTAGATAATCTATTATATAATCGCGAATCGAAAATCCGCCCCTCTCGACGCAACTTCCGCGTGGTCATGTGATACGCGCGAAGCATTGGCCGCGAAGCGGCCATTGCTGAGGCGTTAGAAGTCGACTCGCAATGCCCGCTGCGGGCATTGCGACTCGAGATGCCAGCGAAGCATTGGCCGCGAAGCGGCCATTGCGATCCGTTGTGACTCCACTCGCAATGCCCGGCACCGATCCACACACCACCACCGCTCCCCAGCCCCGCACACCCGCAACGCCGCACCCAGCCACTCGCAATGCCTGCCACCCACCGCTCCCCAGCCCCGCACACCCACAACGCCGCACCCAGCCACTCGCAATGCCCGGTTCCCGTACACCGCCACCGCAAGCTCCCATCCACATCCTAGCACCACTCCCCAGCCCCCCTCCATTATGTCTGCGCACACCCCCCCCTCCATTATGTCCGCACACCCCCCCCTCCATTATGTCCGCACCCCCCCCCCTCCATTATGTCCGCACACCCCCCCTCCATATGTCCGCACACCCCCCCTCCATATGTCCGCACACACCCCCCTCCATATGTCCGCACACCCCCCCTCCATATGTCCGCACAACCCCCCTCCATATGTCCGCACACCCCCCTCCATATGTCCGCACACCCCCCCCCTCCATATGTCCGCACACCCCCCCCTCCATATGTCCACACACACCCCCCCTCCATATGTCCGCACACCCCCCCCATATGTCCGCACACCCCCCCCCTCCATATGTCCGCACACACCCCCCCTCCATATGTCCGCACACACCCCCCCTCCATATGTCCGCACACCCCCCCTCCCCGACGCCGTAGATCACTTACCTGTCTTCATGACATCTGCTTCCTCACCTCCACGTCCACTCCTCCCTCCAGCCCAGGCATCCTCTTCCTTAAGCCCGCCTAACGACTCTTCCATCCGGCGCTCTTCTCTCTTCCTCCACCGAGCTCCGGGTCGTCCTTCTGCTCTATAACTCTTTACATACAGTCTCCATTCAGGTCCGCTCAAAGCCCTCATAGAGTTACATAGCGGATAATGCTGGACGCTGATTGGTCGTTTTTTCCCATAGAGAAACATGGCCATGTTTCTCTATGGGAAAAAACGACCAATCACAGTCCAGCATTATCCGCTATGTTACTCAATGAGGCCTTTCAGCGGCCCTGAATGGAGACTCTTTGTAAACACAGTTTCCATTCAGGTCCGCTCCAACCCCTCATAGAGATACATGGCGGATAATGCTTGACGCTGATTGGTCGCCTCTTCCCATAGAGAAACATGGCCATGTTTCTCTATGGGAAAAAACGACCAATCACCGTCCAGCATTATCCGCTATGTTACTCAATGAGGCCTTTGAGCGGACCTGAATGGAGACTGTTTGTAAAGACAGTTTCCATTCAGGTCCGCTCCAACCCCTCATAGAGATACATGGCGGATAATGCTTGACGCTGATTGGTCGCGTCTTCCCATAGAGAAACATGGCCATGTTTCTCTATGGGAAAAAACGACCAATCACCGTCCAGCATTATCCGCTATGTTACTCAATGAGGCCTTTCAGCGGCCCTGAATGGAGACTCTTTGTAACACAGTTTCCATTCAGGTCCGCTCCAACCCCTCATAGAGATACATGGCGGATAATGCTTGACGCTGATTGGTCGCCTCTTCCCATAGAGAAACATGGCCATGTTTCTCTATGGGAAAAAACGACCAATCACCGTCCAGCATTATCCGCTATGTTACTCAATGAGGCCTTTGAGCGGACCTGAATGGAGACTGTTTGTAAAGACAGTTTCCATTCAGGTCCGCTCCAACCACTCATAGAGATACATGGCGGATAATGCTTGACGCTGATTGGTCGCGTCTTCCCATAGAGAAACATGGCCATGTTTCTCTATGGGAAAAAACGACCAATCACCGTCCAGCATTATCCGCTATGTTACTCAATGAGGCCTTTCAGCGGCCCTGAATGGAGACTCTTTGTAAACACAGTTTCCATTCAGGTCCGCTCCAACCCCTCATACAGATACATGGCGGATAATGCTTGACGCTGATTGGTCGCGTCTTCCCATAGAGAAACATGGCCATGTTTCTCTGTGGGAAAAAACGACCAATCACCGTCCTGCATTATCCTCTATGTTACTCAATGAGGCCTTTCAGCGGCCCTGAATGGAGACTCTTTGTAAACACAGTTTCCATTCAGGTCCGCTCCAACCCCTCATAGAGATACATGGCGGATAATGCTTCACGCTGATTGGTCGCGTCTTCCCATAGAGAAACATGGCCATGTTTCTCTATGGGAAAAAACGACCAATCAGCGTCCACCATTATCCGCCATGTATGTCTATGAGGCCTTGGAGCGGACCTGAATGGAGACTGTTTGTAAATGCAGTTTCCATTCAAAGGCCAATCATCACTTGCTTTACGCCCCCCCGCCATTTTGTGGTTTCAAATTTCACAGCCGCTTTTATAAGGCGCGAAATTTGAAATCACTCTTCATTTCTGCTTCATGCTACCTCGAACACGGAGTTCCGGATTCGGAGGCTGCAAGAAGACTCGCTGCTGGATTTGCCGAAGCAAGCTTCAAGATGACCCCAACTACCCTGCAGCTAAGATATCCTTTCGGAGCTAATAACCTTTCTTTACATTCTTTTTCTTTACTTTTACCCTTTCTACACTCCCTATTTTTTCATACTTCTACTATCTACACTACTTCTCTACCTTTTTTTCTTCTTTGCCCTATAATGCCTTCTATTCTCCTATTCCCTATCTCGCCCACCCCGCCACACTACCCCCGCCATTACCCCGACTCCCGCCTGTCCTCACAAAAAACCCTTCCCCGTCGATGCCGACCACAGCCGGACATTGCGACATACCCCAGCACCGTCCTCAGCCCCGTCACGCTCCACAGCCCCGCACCCCACCGCTCCCCAGCACCGCCCCCTGCCACGCTCTCCAGCCCCGTATCGCTCCCCAGCCCCGTACCGCCCTCAGCTACGCACCGCTCGCCAGCCCCGCTCCCCACAACAGCAACGCTCTACAGCCACGTACCCCTCCCCAGCACCGTACCGCCCCCAGCCACGCTACGCTCCCACCTGCCTCCGCTCCAGCCCCACACGGATCATGGTGCGGACACCGCAAAGCCACCTCCGCTCCACGCTCGCCACAGCCCGTCTGCCCTACCCTGTCCGCCCCGCCACCACACCGCACTGGCGAACCCCCCAGCCGCCTCCGCTCCCCACATTTCCTCTCTTCCCATCTGCCTCCCCTCTATGGAGCGCAGGCTGCAGGCTCCCCCCAGGGACCATGGCCCTGCAGCCTCCGCTCCAGCCCGTGCACACACTCTCCGCACAGCCCCCCCCACACTGTCCGCACAGCTCCCCCACCATGTCTAAATAGCCTCCCCCACTACCATATCCGCACAGCCCCCCCACTACCATGTCCGCACAGCCCCCCCCTCTCACACTGTCCACACAGCCCCCCCTCCCACACTGTCCGCACAGCCCCCCCTCCCACACTGTCCGCACAGCCCCCCCTCCCACACTGTCCGCACAGCCCCCCTCCCACACTGTCCGCACATCCCCCCCCCACCATCTCGCACAGCACCCCCCCCACCATCTCCAAAAAGCCCACCCCACACTGTCCACACAGCCCCCCCCACACTGTCCGCACAGCCCCCCCCACACTGTCCGCACAGCCCCCCCCCACACTGTCCGCACAGCACACCCCCACACTGTCCGCACAGCCCACCCCACACTGTCCGCACAGCCCCCCCAACACCATGTCCAAACAGCCCCCCCCACCATGTCCGCACAGCCCCTCCCCCCACCATGTCCGCACAGCCCCCCCCCACCATGTCCGCACAGCCCCCCCCCACCATGTCCGCACAGCCCCCTCCCACCACCAGGTCCGCACAGCCCTCCCACAACATGTCCGCACAGCCCCCCCCACAGTGTCCGCACAGCCCCCCCTACAATGTCCGCACACCCCCCCACAATGTCCGCACAGCCCCCCCCACAATGTCCGCACACCCCCCTCCCCACAATGTCCGCACAGCCCCCCCCACAATGTATACACAGCCCCCCCACCACCATGTACATACAGCCCCCCCACCCCATCTACATACAGCCCCCCCCAACAATGTCCGCACAGCCCCCCCCCATCTACACACACCCCACCCACCCCATGTCCACACAGCCCCCCCACAATGTATACACAGCCCCCCCCACCAATGTTCGCACAGCCCCCCACCACCTGTACATACAGCCCCCCCACCCCATCTACATACAGCCCCCCCCTCCCAACAATGTCCGCACAGCCCCCCATCTACACACAGCCCACCCCATGTCCGCACAGCCCCCCCACCACAATGTCCGCACAGCCCCCCCCACAATGTCCGCACAGCCCCCCTCCACAATGTCCGCACAGCCCCCCCACAATGTCCGCACAGCCCCCCCCACAATGTCCGCACAGCCCACCCCCCATGTCTGCACAGCCCCCCCCCCACAAGTCCGCACAGCCCCCCCATCCCCAATGTCCGCACAGCCCCCCCCCACAGTCCGCACAGCCCCCCCACCCCATGTCCGCACAGCCCCCCCACCACCATGTACATACAGCCCCCCCCCCCCACAATGTCCGTACAGCCCCCCCCCCCCCCCCCGACGCCGTAGATCACTTACCTGTCTTCATGACATCTGCTTCCTCAGGTCCAGGTTCAGTCCTTCCTTCGGCCCAGGCATCCTCTTCCTTCAGCCCGCCACACGAGTCTTCCATCCGGCGGTCTTCTGTCTTCCTCCACCGAGCTCCGGGTCGTCTTTCAGGTCCGCGACCAATCAGCCTCCAGCATTATCCGCTATGTAACTCTATGAGCCCTTCGAGCGGACCTGAAGGAGAACTGAGTCTTTTCTAAATACACAGTTCTCATTCAGGTCCGCTCAAAGGGCTCATAGAGTTACATGGCGGATAATGCTGCACGCTGATTGGTCGCTTCTTCCCATAGAGAAACATGGCCATGTTTCTCTATGGGAAGAAGCGACCAATCAGCGTCCAGCATCATCCGCTATGTCATTCTATGAGCCCTTTGAGCAGAGCTGAAGGAGAACTGAGTCTTTTCTAAATACACAGTTCTCATTCAGGTCCGCTCAAAGGGCTCATAGAGTTACATGGCGGATAATGCTGCACGCTGATTGGTCGCTTCTTCCCATAGAGAAACATGGCCATGTTTCTCTATGGGAAGAAGCGACCAATCAGCGTCCAGCATCATCCGCTATGTCACTCTATGAGCCCTTTGAGCAGAGCTGAAGGAGAACTGAGTCTTTTCTAAACACACAGTTCTCATTCAGGTCCGCTCAAAGGGCTCATAGAGTTACATGGCGGATAATGCTGCACGCTGATTGGTCGCTTCTTCCCTTAGAGAAACATGGCCATGTTTCTCTATGGGAAGAAGCGACCAATCAGCGTCCAGCATCATCCGCTATGTCACTCTATGAGCCCTTTGAGCAGAGCTGAAGGAGAACTGAGTCATTTCTAAAGACACAGTTCTCATTCAGGTCCGCTCAAAGGGCTCATAGAGTTACATGGCGGATAATGCTGCACGCTGATTGGTCGCTTCTTCCCATAGAGAAACATGGCCATGTTTCTCTATGGGAACAAGCGACCAATCAGCGCCCAGTACCATCCACCATGTATCTCTATCACCCCTTTGAGCGGACCTGAAGGACGACTATAACAAATAATAAATAAATTTAATAATAATAAAAATAATACAAAAAAATATTATAAATAATAAATAATAAAATAAAAAATAATAATAAAAAAAAAATCCTAATAATAATGCTATTAATGCAAATAATGTTGCTATTATTGCTATTAATGCTAATAATTATGCTATTAATGCTAATAATTATGCTATTAATGCAAATAATATTGCTATTAATGCTAATAATTATGCTATTAATGCTAATAATTATGCTATTAATGCTAATATTTATGCTATTAATGCTAATAATTATGCTATTAATGGTAATAATATTGCTATTAATGCTATTATTAATGCTAATAATTATGCTATTAATGCTAATAATTAGGCTATTAATGGTAATAATAATGCTATTAATGCAAATAATATTGCTATTAATGCTATTATTAATGCTATTAATGCTAATAATTATGCTATTAATGCTAATAATTATGCTATTAATGCTAATATTTATGCTAATAATGCTAATAATTATGCTATTAATGGTAATAATATTGCTATTAATGCTATTATTAATGCTAATAATTATGCTATTAATGCTAATAATTATGCTATTAATGGTAATAAATTGCTATTAATGCAAATAATATTGCTATTTATGCTATTATTAATGCTATTAATGCTAATAATTATGCTATTAATGGTAATAATAATGCTATTAATGCAAATAATATTGCTATTAATGCTATTATTAATGCTATTAATGCTAATAATTATGCTATTAATGCTAATAATTATGCTATTAATGGTAATAATAATGCTATTAATGCAAATAATATTGCTATTAATGTTATTAATGCTAATAATTATGCTATTTATGCTAATAATAATGCTATTAATGCAAATAATATTGCTATTAATGCTATTATTAATGCTATTAATGCTAATAATTATGCTATTAATGCTAATAATTATGCTATTAATGGTAATAATAATGCTATTAATGCAAATAATATTGCTATTAATGCTATTATTAATGCTATTAATGCTAATAATTATGCTATTAATGCTAATAATTATGCTAAGAATGCTAATAATCATGCTATTTAGCCTATTATTAATGCTATTAAGGCTAATAATAATGCGATTTATGCTATTCAAAATTCTATTACTGCTAATAATATTGCTATTCAGGCTCTTTATGCTAATACTAATGATATTAAAGCGATTATTTATGCTATTAATGCTATTAATAATGCTATTAATGTTATTAATAATGCTATTAATGCTAATATTAATGCTATTAAGGCTAATAAGCATGCTATTAATATTGCTATTAATTTAATTAATAGTATTATTTATGCTATTAATGCTATTATTTATGCTATTAATACTAATAATAATACTATTATTAGTACTATTATTGCTATTAATAATGCTATTAATGCTAATAATAATGCTGTTAATGCTAAAAATTATGCTATTAATAGTAATAATAATGCTATTAATTCAAATAATATTGCTATTAATGCTATTATTAATGCTATTAATGCTAATACTAATGCTATTAATGCTATTATTTATGCTTTTAATGGTATTAGTTATGCTATTAAGGATATTAACCCCTTCCAGACCCTTGGCCCACCCCCTGGGCCATGGAATGATCAGGCTCCTGCAGGTCGAGTGAGGGTGTCACTGACCTGTCACTCGGCCTGCAGGTACATGGGGAGTTGTACAACACCCCAGGGGGGGTCGATTTGCCCCCACCCCCACCCCCCCAGCTACAGGCGCGGTGATTGGCACTCAAAAGTGAAAGTGAAAATCACCCCGCCTGTAATGCTTCCCTGCCTGCCGCTGCTATCCCTACCCTCCAATCTTCTCCCCTGTCATCCTCTAACTGCCCCCTGTCCCCCACCTCTCTTTCCTGCCCCCCTCTTCATCCTTCTTACCCCCCTGCTTCCTTTTCCTGCCACCTGCTTCCTGTCCCTGCCGCCCGCTTCCTCTTCCTGCTGCCCGCTTCCTCCTGCCTGCCCCCGCTTCCTCCTAAGTGCCCCCCTACTTCTCCTGTCACCCCCCCTCTTCCCCCTTCCTGCCCCCCCGATCACCGGAGCGGCGATCGCCTCTCCCACTCACCCCTCCGACGGCCGCTCTGTCTCCACTGCGTCCCACTCCTCCTCCTCCTCTTCACCGCCTCCGGATCTGACAGCTCTGTGCTGGAGCTGCCAGATCACTTTCTACAGCTAGATCCTGAGGATCCAGCTGTAGAAAGTGATCTGACAGCTCCAGCATAGTGATCCACAGTGACCATTATGTGATCACTGTGGATCACTGTGCTGGATCTGTCAGATCACTTTCTACAGCTGGATCCTGAGCTGCAGGAAGTGATCTGACAGCTCCAGCACAGTGATTCACAGTGACCATTATGTGATCACTGTGGATCACTGTGCTGGATCTATCAGATCACTTTCTACAGCTGGATCCTGAGGATCTAGCTGCAGGAAATGATCTGACAGCTCCAGCACTGTGATCCACAGTGACCATTATGTGATCACTGTGCTGGATCTGTCAGATCACTTTCTACAGCTGGATCCTGAGGATCTAGCTGCAGGAAGTGATCGTGGGACCTTCGTTATGGACTACGTTGGAGCGATCGAGCGTCGTGGGACCTTTGTTGTGGACTACGTCGGATCTTTTCATAATAAAGATGGAGTCCGAATTGTGTCTGTGTTTTTTTTCAAATAAAAAGATTTTTCTCTGTGTGTATTTATTGACTATTTACCGTACTAGAGATTCCTAATGCCGGGTCTAACGTTGGCCCTATATTATGAATCTCGGGCTTAGTGCCAGCTGCCAATAAAAAGCTGGCATTAACCCCTTTATTACCCAGTTAGCCACCGGCACCAGGGCAACTGGAAGAGCGTGGGTACAGCGCCAGAAAATGGCACTTCAATGAATGCGCCATTTTCTGGGGCGGCTGCGGGCTGCAATTCGCAGCATGGGGGGCCCAGAACGCTTGGGCCTCTCTATGCTGAGGATTCCAGCCCCCAGCTGCCTAGTTGTACCTGGCTGGACCAAAAATATGGCGGAGCCCCACGTAATTTTTTTTCTAGAATTAGTTCTAGAAATTAAAAAAGGGCTTCACTGTATTTTTGGTTCCAGCCAGGTACAATGAGGCAGCTGGGGGCTGGTAGCAGTCCGTAGCTGCCAAGTTGTACCTGGCTGGACCAAAAATATGGCAGAGCCCCATGTCATTTATTTTTTAAATTCTACAAATAAAATTACATGGAGCTTTGCCGTATTTTTGGTTGCCAGCCAGGTACAACTTGGCAGCTAGGGGGCTGGAATCCTCAGCATGGAGAGACCCAAATGTATAGGGTCCCCTATGCTGCGAATTGTAACTACTAGACTAGTATGTTTTTTCACAAAAAGTTTCTTTATTCATTTTTACGTCTCAATTTGTGAAGCACATGGGGGTTCAAAGTGCTCACTATGCATCTAGATATGTTCCCTGGGGGGTCTAGTTTCCAAAATGGGGTCACTTGTGGGGGAGCTCAAATGTTTAGGCACACAGGGGCTCTCCATACGCGACCTGGTGTCCGCTAACAATTCCAATTGTTGGCAAACACCAGGTTGTGTATGGAGAGCCCCTGTGTGCCTAAACATTGGAGCTCCCCCACAAGTGACCCCATTTTGGAAACTAGACCCCCAAGGAATCTATCTAGATGTATAGTGAGCACTTTGAATCCCCAGGTGCTTCACAAACTGATCCATAATAAGGTAAAAATACTTTTTTTTCACACAAATTTTCTTTTTTAATTTGTACGGATCAATTTGTGAAGCACCTGGGGGTTCAAAGTGCTCACTATGCATCTAGATATGTTCCCTGGGGGGTCTAGTTTCCAAAATGGGGTCACTTGTGGTGGAGCCCCAATGTTTAGGCACACAGGGGCTCTCCAAATGCGATATGGTGTCTGCTAACAATTTGAGGTGATATTCCATTCAAATTGTTAGCGGACACCATGTTGCGTTTGGAGAGCCCCTGTGTGCCTAAACTTTGGAGCTCCCCCACAAGTGACCCCATTTTGGAAACTAGACCCCCCAGGGAACATATCTAGATGGGTTGTGAGCATATTGAACCCCCACATGCTTTACAAATTGATCTGTGAATATGGAAAAAGTACTTTTTTTTCACAAAAATGTTCTTTTAGCCTCAATTCTTTCATTTTCACATGGGTAACAGGATAAAATTCATCCTAAAATTTGTTGGGCAATTTCTCCTGAGTACACCGATACCTCATATGTGGTCATAATCCACTGTTTTGACGCGCGGCAGGGCTCAGAAGTGAAGGAGCGCCATATCACTTTTTGAATGGAAAATTAGCTCCAAAAGTCAAATTGCTCTCTTTCCCTTCAGAGCCCTGCCGTGCGCCCAAACCGTGGTTTATGATCACATATGTGGTATCGATATACTCAGGAGAAATTGCCCAACAAATTTTAGGATCCATTTTATCTTTTTGCCCATGTGAAAATGAAAAAATTGAGGATAAAAGAACATTTGTGTTAGAAAAATTAAAATATCCATTTTTTTGTTTCCAATTTGCTTAGTTCCTGTGAAGCACCTGAAGGGTTAATAATCTTCTTGAATGTAGTTTTGAGTAGCTTGAGAGGTGCAGTTTTTGGAATGGTGTCACTATTGGGTGTTTTCTCTCATGTACACCCCTCAAAGGGACTTCAAATGGGATGTGGTCACTAAAAAAAATGGTTTTGTAAATTTTGGTGGAGAAATGAAAAATTGCTCATGAACTTTGAACCCTTATAACTTGCTAACAAAATTTTTATTTTTTCCAAAATTGTGCTGATGTAAAGTAGACATGTGGGAAATATTATTTATTAACTATTTTGTGTCACATAACTCTCTGGTTTACCAGAAGAAAAATTCAAAATTTGAAAATTGCAAAATTTTCAAAATTTTTGCCATATTTTTGATTTTTTCACAAATAAACGCAAAAATTATCGACCTAAATTTAATACTAACATGAAGCCCAATATGTCACAAAAAAACAATCTCAGAATCGCTAGGATCCGTTGAAGCGTTCCCGAGTTATAACCTCATAAAGGGACACTGGTCAGAATTGCAAAAAATGGCAAGGTCATGAAGGGGTTAATAATGCTATCAATGCACATACTAATGCTATTAATGCTATTTATAATGATATTACTCTATTAATACTGCTGTTAATGCTATTAATACTGCTATTAATGTTATTAATACTGTTATTAATGATCATAATACTGCTAATGATGCTATTAATACTGCTATTACTGCTAATAATAATGCTATTGCTAATATTATTGCTATTGATGATGCTATTGATGATGCTATTGATGATGCTATGGATGATGCTATTGATGATGCTATGGATGATGGTATGGATGATGGTTTTGATGATGGTATTTATGATGGTATTGGTATTCATGCTATTAGTATTATGTATGCACATTCGATGTCCTTAAGTATTCAGTGACCTCTTACTATTATTGATATTAATGAGAAACATGTCTATATCTTTGTAATACGTCGTAGGGTACATTATAAGGACATACAAAACATGATATTTAAATATGTACATTGTCTATCTGGAACTTATTATTTTCCTTAATAATTATTCTATACTTTTCAAGAATTCTTTTCTCCCAAAAAGCTTTTGTAAAAGCTCTTACGTACCTATACCTCTCCAAGCATAGTATTACCTTTGTATGTCCTAACATGACTTCAAAGGATACTAGCAAGGATGTTGGCGGGTACAAAGCCGCATGGATGCATAAGACATGTGCTAAGGAAACTGAAGAACAGCGACAATGTCGTTTGGATAAGTCTAAAGCTGAGTATAAGCAACGCATTGCAACGGAGTCACTGGAACAAAAACAACTGCGCTTGGCAAAAAAAGCTGAGAAGGAACGTCAACGCCGTCAAAAAAAAAAAGTAACACCACCAGTACATCACTGATCAGACAGTAACCTCATCAGTACAACAGTCTGCTGATCAAACTGTAAGCTCACCAGTACAATACTCTGCTGATCTAACTCAGTGTGCTGGTCAGACAGTAACCTCATCAGTACTACAGTCTGCTGATCCAACTGTAAGCTCACCAGTACTACAGTTTGCTCTAGCTCTTTCGAGCAGTTCACCGGATGAAAGTAGCACAATTCCTCAAGTTTCATCACCGCGCAAAGCAACAGCAAAGCGTAAACATTGTGGTCAGGAGACGTCACGCACCAAACGTTTTCGCGTTGAACAACAACAAACTCCTTTGGAGGCACAAATTGCTCAGGAGTCTTCACTATCCAAAGAGAGCCGCTTACGTAAAAGTGCTGCCTCACGTCGTCAACACCGCAAAAAGACGTCTCCTACTGTTACACAAGTGGATCCTGCCTCTTTTTCTGTTTTATTAGTTCAACGTCTGATCTATGTCGGTTTGCAGAAACAACATCGTATTTACCTACCTACACCTCCCTCTTCATATCCACCCGGATTTACAGATAGTGATTTTGGCAATGTGGAACATACCTGTGGCTCAATGATATTCATATGTAACCATTGTGAAGCTCGACATTTCATGGATGAGATGCCATCGGATAAACAGTATACTCTCTGTTGTCACAAGGGGAAGGTCAAGGTTCCGTTACCTCAGTATCCAGAGATGTTGGAATGTATTCTTAAAGGTCAGAGTCCATACAGTCGGAATATGATGGATAACATCAGAAGTATCAATAGTTCCTTTGGTTTTGCTTCTATGGGTGCAAGTATTGCTCCCCCACCTGGACATGGCCCTTATTGCTTCAGAATTCATGGCCAAATTTATCACCATACTGGAACACTACATCCTGCTCCAGATCAAGCTCCTGCTTATGCCCAACTCTACATTTTAGATACTGCCACTGCTAATGACCAACGTTTACAGTGTGACGAAAATAAAAAATGTAATCCTAAATTGATGCGGCTCATTGCTAACTTATTAGATCGCATCAATCCTTTTGTTTCCGCATACAAAATGTTACGTTTTGTCGAACAAGAGGAACAGGAGAAGGCAATTGAAAATGGTACTGTCATGCCTAATATCACCATGGCTCTTAAACAGGATCGAGAACAAGACCCAAGACGTTATAATAGACCAATTGTTAATGAAGTTGCTGTGGTCTTTGAAAATGCTGATGGAGAGCCACCCTTCAATAGAGACATTATAATTCATCTGAAACCTGACCTAAACAATCCTTTAGCCCCAAAAACACAGCAAGTCAGTATTCTCCACAGTAATTTAGATGCTTTACTGTATCCGTTATTTTTTCCGCATGGAGAACAAGTCTGGCATGAGGGACTGAAGCATCAAGGTCAAAATCCACGGAGAATTACACAATTGCAGTATTACTGTTATTTGCTATCTGTACGTCCTGGGTTCAATCCTATTCTAAATGGTGGAAAACTAACGCAACAGTATTTAGTGGATGCGTATATAAAAATTGAGGCTAATCGCTTAAATTTTATACGTCAACATCAAAAGATTTAAAAGTGGAGGACTATTGCGTACTACAGGAACATCTGCAAAGAAAATCTTTCGAAAAAGGAATTCCTATTGGCAAGACGGTCATTTTACCATCGTCGTTTGAAGGTAGTCCAAGAAATATGCAGCAACGTTATCAAGATGCCATGGCTATTGTTACAAAATTTGGACGGCCAGATCTTTTTATAACAATGACCTGTAATCCCAAATGGAGCGAGATTATCCACAAGTTAGAACAATGGCAGCGTGTCGAACACAGACCGGATTTAGTCGCCCGTGTCTTCAAAATAAAATTAGAAGCCCTATTAAAAGATATAAACAGTGGATTATTTGGCAAGATTTGTGCAGTGGTTCATGTAATAGAATTTCAAAAGCGCGGACTACCACATGCTCACATTTTGATTATTCTGGATAGCAATTCGAAATTACGCACTGAGGTTGATGTCGATCGTACTGTTTGGGCAGAAATTCCTGACCCATCCGAGTATCCTGTGCTCCATCAAATTGTGATGCAACATATGATTCATGGACCCTGTGGACAATTCAACCCCAATTCTCCATGTATGGATATTGGAAAGTGTAAAAAAAGGATTCCCAAAAGATTTCCAACCAAAAACTCTAATAGCACACGATGCCTACCCAACTTATCAACGCAATGCAGGACCTTCATTTACACACCGTTCTCACATGGTTGATAATTCTTGGGTTGTTCCCTATAACCCTTTCCTACTATTAAAGTATAAGTGTCATATAAATGTGGAAATCTGTGCGTCCATTCAAAGTGTCAAGTATCTATTCAAATATGTTTACAAAGGGCATGATAAAGCCAATCTGGAAATTTGTCAAACAAACATACAACATGATGAACCTCACCAATTTATGGATTCAAGATACGTCAGTGCACCGGAGGCAGCTTGGAGAATTTTTGCCTATCCAATGCATAAACAATCACACAGCATTGTTCGCCTTGCCGTACATCTGCCACAGTCACAACCACTTTATTTTCATGAAGATGCTTCTGTTGAGAACATTGCTGCCATGACGCATAGAAAATCAACTCTTATGGCCTACTTTGAACTGAATGAGAATGACCCACATGCTCATGAATACTTCTACCGCCAAATTCCTGAGCACTATGTCTGGAAAGATGGTGCATGGGAAATTAGGCAGAAACGTGGAGCAACAGTCATTGGAAGAATGTATACGGTCAGTATGAAAGATGAAGAACGCTACTATTTAAGGTTGTTGTTACTACATGTCAAAGGAGCAACAAGTTTTGAGCACATTAAGACCGTTAATGAAGTCGAGTACCCAACTTTTAAACAGGCAGCAATAGCCCTTGGATTACTTTTGGATGACAGTGTTTGGCGAAATACCTTACTAGATGGCTGTGTTCTAAACATGCCTGCACAGCTTCGGGATATGTTTGCTTACATATGTATCTTTGGTCCTCCTGCTCATCCATTGGAGTTGTGGCAAGAATTTAAAAAAGATTTTATTGAAGACTACTGCCGTGCATATCACCCTAACAATGAGGACTGTGAGCATTGTGAAGGCTATGCAATGACAGATGTTCAAAATGTGTTAAAATTTCATGGCAAAAGCTTTACGGATTTTAATCTACCACGCCCCAAAAGAAAACAACAACTACAACCACAATACGACAAAGAGGAGGAGTTAAGAAGAGTCCAAGAAATGAAAGAAACTTTAAATCAACAACAACTTTTGGCCTATAATGCCATAAATGAAGCATTAGAGGATACAAGTCAGCAAGCTAAGTGCTTTTTCATTGATGGCCCAGGTGGCAGTGGGAAAACATATTTGTATGATTTGTTAATTCGTCAAATAAGAGGAGAAGGAGAAACTGTGTCACCTGCTGCCAGTACTGGGATTGCAGCCAACTTACTGGAAGGAGGAAGAACCATCCATTCACTTTACGGGATACCTATTCCAATCAATGAAACATCTGTTTCAAGAATCAAAAATGATACTGATGCTGCACACCATTTGAAGAATACTAAACTTTTCATTATTGATGAATCCACTATGCTATCCAAATACGCACTGCATGTCATTGACCAACTATTAAAGGATGTTATGACCAAAGATATCTCGAAGAAAAATAAAACACCCTTTGGAGGGAAAGTCATTGTTCTGGGAGGAGACTTTCGTCAGTGTCTTCCTATTATTCCTCATGGAACACGAACTGATATCGTAGAGAGCTGCATTAAATATTCCAGACAATGGCAGATTTTCACTCAATTGCCACTACTTGACAACATGCGCTCTATTGATCCAGGATACAGCAATTGGTTACTTCAACTGGGAAATGGACAATTGACCAATTATTATAACCTTGGAGATGATGTTATAGAAATCCCTGAAGATATGATTTGCACAGGCTCACTAATATTTGACATTTTTGGTGAAAACATTGTAATTGATGTCAATGACAATGAAAGCATTAATACTGCAGAATCACATGCCATTCTTTGCCCCAAAAATGATGATGTGGATCAGGTCAACTCTTAAGTCATGGATTGCATTGCTGGAGAGTACACAGAATACATTAGTGATGATTCCATTGATCCAGACGAGACAGAGGACCCAGAGCAATACCCTGTTGAGTTTTTAAATTCACTTACACCCACGGGAATGCCATCTCATCGTCTGAAATTAAAAATCGGCACCATTGTCATGCTTTTGAGGAACTTCAACAGCAGAAAAGCTCTTTGCAATGGGACTCGCTTAATTGTCACCGGTTTGTTTGCCAACATGATTCAAGCTAAAGTCATTACTGGGTCTGCTGGAGGAAATGTGGTTTTCATTCCCAGGATTGATTTGTGCCCATCATAAACTGGCTTGCCTTTTAAGTTAAGACGTCGCCAATTTCCTCTGAAGCCAGCTTTTGCCATGACAATCAACAAATCCCAAGGACAAACACTTGAGAAAGTAGGGATTTTTTTGTTTTCAAGAGTGAGAAGATGATCCAATGTAAAAGTGAAAGTGGTGGACACTCCAATCCAAGGCAAATTGCTGCCTAACAGTGACAAAGTATTTACCAAAAATATTGTCTACAAGAATATTTTGCACTGAACTCTTCCCTATGACTATTCTTCCGTTTATTTATCTTTTGAAAAAAAAAAAAAAAAAAAAAAAAAAATTTTACTGTTTCACATTTTATTCTTTTATATACTGATTTCTACTATATTTTTGTGAACGCACATTTTAGATAATATGACAGATGTGTATCATCCACATTTCTACAGTGGGTGATAGAAACCACTATTGAAAGCTCCTGCACTATATGTGCTGAGAGATTTCATTCTTATTCTTTACAGGGAGAGTTTTTTGTGAACAGCTAAGAGACGGGTGGGATGGCTGTTCACACACATCTCATTAGCAAGATGTGTTACACATGTTTAGATAGATAGGGACAAAAATAAATTATTCATTAGATTCTATCATGCCATTTTTCTTAGATTTTTTTCACATTATTGAGGAATATACTAAATGATGATAATTGATCATGAAGGACTCACCGACAACATACTTGCTGTAATTTTCATGACTGCATGTATGCAATTTGTACTTCACTTGCGGTTTGTGCAGACAACATAGTTGCGGCAGTGTCATCCACATCAACTACAGTCACCTGTGCTTACTTAGTGGATGCATGTTATGCACCTGCCAAAGCCACGTTCACTTCATTTACCGCAGCTTAACTACAAGTTTTTTAGTTATTGCATGGACATTGCTGCAAGTCTGTAGTTGGTAACTCCTTTTCTATCAATTTATAAAATTTATTTACAACATGATCCTTAAAAAATCTAAGACAAATCCAGCCATAAAACATATTTAAATAATATCATTTCGGAATTAGTTAGATTAGGACTCACCAGGCGTAAGGGCATCTTGACGCGATTGGTGGGCTGACACAAACTGGCTGATACACACATTACTATTATTAATTCATCAATTCTAATGATTGACGCATTAACAAGTATTGCTACTTTGTGTTCTAAGACCCTTACAACATAATTGTTCAATTTTCCTTATATGATATCAACAATACAAATATATGTAGTGGCTGTAAAGATGTCATTGGAATAATTGGATTATTATTTAAAAATCTTTAAAAAAACAATAAACATATTCTAGACACCCGATGCATTTGCATCAGGCTAACAGCTATAACTACTATAATCAAATTAACGCACGTTCTAGAATCCCGATGCATTTGCATCGGGCTCACAGCTAGTGGTATATAATCAGGAACAGTATGCATAACAATAGAAGACAATGTAATATGGAACAGTACTATACATTGCAAAATAGAATGCAATATAATAACGTACAGCTATATACAGTTGTGGTCATGTAAAAGATTATTTCCACCTACATATGCCAAAGCTAAGAGCTTGAATTTCACCATATCCAATCTGTTCACAATGAAGTGCTGCCTTTATGCCTGGTGGATACAAATGGTTTCCAAACGCTATTGCAGTACCCCGGTACCAGTTGTCTAGTCGCCATTAGTTCTCTAAGAAATCTGTGCCTGTGCTACATCAGCTTGTTGCAGATAACATCACCTATTTCTTTAAAAACTCTGTCTGACAGGGGACATTTCATCATGGACCCCTGGATGAGCAAGCATGGTCAGGGGTGTTACATCTCACTGAGTAGCACTGATTGACTTTGGTGGCTGTGGGGGCTCGCAGGGAAGGAGCTGCTCCACAAGTCTTGAAAACCCCAAGACTTGTGGAACAAACCTCAGTATTTACAACTTCCACCACTGCTTCTGCCTCTTCAACCTGTCGAGCCCACTGGAACGAGGGAACTCGGTACCGGACTGGGTCTGCTACTGGGGAAGTCACGGGTGGTCCCGGTCCGGACCGTGTCCCGGGCTGGCAAATAAAAGGGGATATTTACAGGGGATTGTCAGTTGTGATGCCACCCACTGTGTGCGGCCAGCAATGGGGTTGTCACTGCTGCAGAACCTCCGGGGGTGATGTAGTGGCAGCGGACATGGTATACTTCCCATGGGCAGAACTGTATCCCCCGGGGCAGTGATGGTAAATGTCTATGGTGTAGGGTGCAGGCTGGGTGCAATTCACTTACTAGCCAGATGCTGCAGAAATCCTTCCTCTGTGCCGGAGCTGACAGGCTGTGGCTCTGCAGGTGGAGGTCCTTTGCATGCCTGCATGGAGGGAATAGCATTCAAGCAGAGACACACAAGGGAAACGTATTCAGGGTTCTCCATGTTTACTTTCAAAGCTCTTCAGTACACCTCACAGATCAGTTACAGTTCTTACAGTTCAGTTCAAGTCTCAGCACACAGGCTCACTCTCCCCTCCGGGGTTCCTTTTACTCTCTGCAGCCAGGTCTCTCTCTCTGTGACCGCTCACACTGTCTCTGTGTCCTTTCCGGGCTGTTAACTCTCTGTGTTTGCTTGGTGTGCGTCTCCGGACAGTATGGCGGTGACTTGGGCCCCTGTGGGTCCTCCTGGTCGTCACTGAGCTGCCTGTCCTTGGGGGTAGGGACCCTAACATGCAGCTGTGGTCCCCCATTGGTTGTCTGGGGATGCTGGGTAAAACTACGGTCCCCTCTAGAGCCGACACTCTACTCAGCCCAGCCTCCAGCAGTCCTCCTGTGTGAGGCTCTACCAGGCTCTCTCTACTGTGTCTTCCAGTGTCATAGGGGGGCTTCTCTGCCTGCAGTCTGGTCGTCTGGGCTGTCTTCTAGGGCCCGGGTATCACCGTTCCTCTCTGTCCTCTCACACTCTTGGGGATCAGGTTTCGGATGGGCTTTCTCTCTCCTCCGGCTCGCACTGGCTCGGTACAGATTCTGCGCTCCTACACCTCACTCTTCCAGGATGTGTGATTCAGTCTTTACTGCTCAGCCTACCTCGGCCTACTGACTCCTTCCTCCTCCCCCTTCACTATTTCTACTGTCTGTCACCTGACTATGTGTGTGCCCAACCCACTGCTCTAAATCCACCACCCACTCGCCTGCCTAGAGTCTCCAGGTTCAGGGCTGGATGCTGCCCTCTACTGTACGTGGGTTGTGTGGGCTGTGAGGGTGTTGGTGTTCAACTGTCGTCCTACCTGCCTGGCTGCAGTTCCCTTTGTGGCCTCCTGGACGCAGTGGCGCCAAACTTTCCCAGAGTTAAACTAGCGCATCCCCGCACTGCCCGTCATGGATCCCCCTGAAAACATTTTATTTTTCATAACAACATTAACATTAAGCATTCTTGGTTCTTCCCATCTGGAAGGTACGAGTCTTCAAACATTACTTAAGTTAACTATGTACAAGTGCATGGGTATATCTACGTCATTACCCCTTCTGGACCTCTACCGGGTCTAATGCTACAACGCATTCACTTTTCTTTACTTTACTTTAGCTAGAACACATTATAAACACTACTTCCTTTCAAAAAGTATAAAAACATTCTTTCTTCGTTCAAAAAGTGCAAAAACTTTTAAAAACAGTTCAATGTTCAAGGTTCACGATTCAAAGTCTCATGCACTATCTCTCATGTGCAAAACTAGTCTTAAAACCAAAGGGGAGCACACAAAGGAGTTCGTATCACATAATTGTTCGTGATATTGATTGTTCATGACTAGGGATGGGCGAATCTACTCGCTAGGACTCGTTCCTCGGCGAGTAGTAAGGGACTCGCAGGACTCGGTACTCTGCGAGTTTCCCAGTGATTACTCGCACAGTAAACGAGTCCAATGCAAATAAATATCAATCCTAGTTTTGTCAGAGACGCTGACAAAACTAGGATTGCCTTAGACTCGGCTACTGTGCCAGTGATAGCAGGGAAACTCGCAAAGTAACTGCTGTTACTTTGCGAGCCGAGTCCAGCTCTCTTCTCTGTGCAGGCTGCCGCAGCTCCAGGGTCCTAGAGCCCACCTGCTCACAGAGATGATGTAGCAGTGCTGATATTGTTCTCAGTCTGCTCATTCCCTGTGCATAGACATCTATATCTATGCACAGGGGATGTAGCAGAGAGGACATCGCGTTTTGGACTACCTCGGACGGAAGAGGATTTTTTTAATTAAAGATGGAGTCCCTAATGGCTTTTTTTTTTTATTTCTAATAAAAATTTTCTCTGTGTTGTGTTTTTTTAACCCTTTATTGGAGATTCTTAGTGGCTGGGTCAAACGTGGCCTGACATTAAGAATCTCGGGCTTAATACCAGCTTGTATAACAAAGCTGGTATTAACCCCTTTATTACCCAGCGTGCCACCGCCACCAGGGCCGCTGGAAGAGCGGGGTTCAGCGCCAGAGGATGGCACTTCAATGAACGCGCCATCTTCTGGGGCGGCTGCGGGCTGCAATTGCGCAGAGCCCCACGCTTTTTTTTTTATTATTTCATGAAATTCATGAAATAATTTGAAAAAAAGGGCTCTCCTATATTTTTGTGTCTGGCCAGGTACAAATAGGCACCTGGAGGTTGGGGGCAGCCCGTCGCTGCCTGCTGGATCCGTCTGGTTCCAGAAATACGGCGAAGCCCATGTAATTTTTTTTCTGAAAAATCAATAAAACAATGTAAATAAAAGGGACTGCATCTTTATTAACCCCTGGACCATGGGCAGGTTTAATTTTAACGATTCTGCCTTCATGCCTCTGGGATCTGTTAAGGCTTACATCTCATCTGGCAACAGCTTTAAAATATTGCGTGCGCGTGATCATTTCCCGCTTCTTTTCTAGCCTTTCTAGTTCTTCCTTTTCCCATCTCCTGCTACATCTCCTCAGGTATTCATCTCTGGTCACAATCTCTGCAGAGCCTATGGGACCATCGGGATCTCCTAGAAAGCCCATCATGTCATCATTTGCCTTGTCTCGCTCCCACCAGCAGCGGAGCTGCTCCCCTCTCACCTCTGTTGTCGCAGGTGCCGGGATCAGGGGCTGCGGTAACGGCAGATATCCCTCTCGTAAGGCTCCTAGTGGGTCGGCTTCTCTTGTCGCTAGATGCGGTGCAGCTCTTGGGATAGACAGGTCCACCAGAGTCGCGGTGCGGCATCCATCCTCGCTCTCCAAGCGATCACGGGTGTCTTCAACCCAGCCGGGTTTGCATAGTTGAGGTCTGCTGGTGGTGACTGATATCAATCTGGATCCTGGTACGTTGCCCTTGAACACGCGTCATCTGCTGGGGCAGCAGTCGCAGCACACCCCTCCGGGTGTCTCGGACATCCGGACGCTCTCTGCTGCCTTCTGCCATCTCGCTCTGGTCACACAAGGTCTCTCCCTGGCCGGGTTCCTATACCGGGTCACTCCATGGGGCCTCCGGGATCACTTGTGGTCTTCCTTCTATGGCGCTCTCCTCGGCGTCCTCCGCTTCCGTCCTCATGTACTGCAATGGCGACTGCTTCTCTTCCAGTCGTTGATCCAGCCTCTTCCTGATTACGATTTCCACTTCTTCTCCTGCCAGCTTCTCATTGGTAGGAGGGTCTAGGGGCGGAGGCTCTTCTTTCAGAGTGACGGCTGGCTCTCCCGGAGTTAAGGGGAGCCAGGGCGGGTCCTTCTCTTTGCGCCTTGGACCGGGTCTGCCCACGATGGGAGTTTTGGGAACGCCTCCCCTGTACATGGCGATAAGCCATTAAGGTCAGATTTTGGCGGGAAAGTCCAGAACACGTTTCTTTAGGCGCACGGGGTCCAATTCTTTTGGATCAGGTAGATCCTGTTCGTGACGCCAGGTTTGTCGAGCCCAGTGGGACGAGGGTACTCGGTACTGGACCGGGTCTGCTACTGGGGAAGTCACGGGTGGCCCTGGTCCGGACCATGTCCCGGGCTGGCAAATAAAAGGGGATATTTACAGGGGATTGTCAGTCGTGATGCCACCCCCAGTAATGGGGCCGCCGCTGCTGCAGAATCTCCGGGGGTGATGTAGTGGCAGCGGAGATGCTATAGTTCCCGTGGGCAGAACTGTATCCCCTGGGGCAGTGATGGTAAATGTCTATGGTGTAGGGTGCAGGCTGGGTGCAATTCACTTACTAGCCAGATGCTGCAGAAATCCTTCCTCGTGCCGGAGCTGACAGGCTGTGGCTCTGCAGGTGGAGGTTCTTTGCAAGCCTGCATGGAGGGAATAGCATTCAAGCAGAGACACAAGAGGGAGACGTATTCAAGGTTCTCCGTGTTTACTTTCAAAGCTCTTCAGTACACCTCACAGTTCAGTTACAGTTCTTACAGTTCAGTTCAAGTCTCAGTACGTGGGCTCACTCTCCCCTCCGGGGTTCCTTTTACTCTCTGCAGCCAGGTCTCTCTCTCTGTGACCCCTCACACTGTCTCTGTGTCCTTTCCGGTCTGTTAACTCTCTGTGTTTGCTTGGTGTGCGTCTCCGGACAGTATGGCGGTGACTTGGGCCCCTGTGGGTCCTCCTGGTCGTCACTGAGCTACCTGTCCTTGGGGGTAGGGACCCTAATATGCAGCTGTGGTCCCCCGTCGGTTGTCTGGGGATGCCTGGTAAAACTACGGTCCCCTCTAGAGCCGACACTCTACTCAGCCCAGCCTTCTGCAGTCCTCCTGTGTGAGGCTCTACCAGGCTCTCTTTACTGGGTCTTCAAGTGTCATAGGGGGGCTTCTCTGCCTGCAGTCTGGTCGTCTTGGCTATCTTCTAGGGCCCGGGTATCACCGTCCCTCTCTGTCCTCTCACACTCCTGGGGATCTGGTTTCGGATGGGCTTTCTCTCTCCTCCGGCTCGCACTGGCTCGGTATAGATTCTGCGCTCCTACACCTCACTCTTCCAGGACGTGTGATTCAGTCTTTACTGTTCAGCCTACCTCGGCCTACTGACTCCTTCCTCCTCCCCCTTCACTATTTCTACTGTCTGTCACCTGACTACGTGTGTGTCCAACCCACTGCTCTAAATCCACCACCCCTCGCCTGCCTAGAGTCTCCAGGTTCAGGGCTGGATGCTGCCCTCTACTGTACGTGGGTTGTGTGGGCTGTGAGGGTGTTGGTGTTCAACTGTCGTCCTACCTGCCTGGCTGCAGTTCCCTTTGTGGCCTCCTGGACGCAGGGGCGCCACACCCACACCCTCAAACTCTTTCCACCTGCGCCCTCAACCCCTCCATTAATGTGAACGCCACCTTGCTACACTATCTGCAACGTGATGCCCGTATTGTTAGGATTAGAAACATTGCTGACTACTGAGTTGACAATCTGATAGATCCACAGCACAAGATTACATTTTGCCAGATGCTCCCCCCCATGGAAAGGGATGCGCACATGCTGGAGTACTGAACTATGCTTGTAGACAATCTTAAGAGAGGTTTTCCCCAAGGTAGTAGGGAGGCACACAATGTGCATCACAGTTTTAGACTTCCAAACTGGGAAATGTTGAGTTGTTGTGGTGCCACACTGGTCGGTGCGCCACTAAGGGGTACTGCATCCAGACCAGCATGTACGGTATCCCTGTGGCCAGTGAAAGGAGAGGTTAATATGTGGCTTTTTTACCCTGCATCCACACACACTTAGCTTCAGGGAACCGATTGGTTCAACCTGTTACCTAGGTAACCAGCCCGGGGGAAGGGTACAAGAGTAGTAGTGGAAGGCGGGAAGGTAGTAGTGGGAGAGTAGAAGTAGTCGAGAGAGGAACAGAGTACTAGAACGTCTGAGGAGGACCCTTTAGGGGGATGCACAGAAACGGCACCCAGAAAGAGTGGTGACCCAGGCAGAAGTAGGAGACCAAGTGCCAGACCGTACGGTAACAGGTCTGGGGGAATCCTAGTCCACAGCAGAGAACCGGCTCCAGGAGCGATATGGGCAAGTTCAACTCTGAGCCGCCAACACCGGTCAGACCCAGGAGAGTTAAGCCTCTGGGCCACCTGCAACAAGAATCACTAACACTAAGAGCCAGGACCCGCGTAAAGCCAAAGGGGTAGCGGTAATCCAGAGAGGGTTCTTACCCACGTTAAGCAAAACAGGACAGGAACAAGGAGGCCAGGCCAGGTTTCAAGCCAGCCAGGCTTCACCACAACAGGACAGCAAAGCTCGTAAGTCACATCAAGACACCCCATTCATTGGTCAGTACCCAAGCCAGCTACCCGTGACTGTCTGACTGTTAACCTGTTCTTGAACTGCGTTTACCAAGTGATCAGTAAATACCAAGGCAGGGCAAATAGTATGAGATTCAATGGCTAGCACACGATAGGTGTGGGGGTATGGTGCTAGTGAAGGAGGCTCGTAAGTCCCACATAAATGTCTATTAGAATCACTGCACACATACACTTAAGGAGTTTTTTTGCTTGTTGGTGAAATTTATTGAAACAAGTGCTCTTATAGTGATTGCGACAGAATGACGTTTCGGTCATTCAAGACCTTGATCACATAAGTCGCCTTGAGCTATGTTGTGGTTCATGAAGGATGTGGTCCTTATGGTCAGTATAGGAACAGCGGGTATGCTACAACTGAGTGTGAACACACTCCACCGCCGTGCCACCACTCCACATAGAGCGACCGCTCTGACCCTGGCTAATCTAAAGGCATTAGTGACCATTACCCTGTACAGGACAGCCCTCAGTTCAGAACTACTAAGGGCATACCCGCTGTTCCTATACTGACCATAAGGACCACATCCTTCATGAACCACAACATAGCTCAAGGCGACTTATGTGATCAAGGTCTTGAATGACCGAAATGTCATTCTGTCGCAATCACTATAAGAGCACTTGTTTCAATAAATTTCACCAACAAGCAAAAAAACTCCTTAAGTGTATGTGTGCAGTGATTCTAATAGACAAGGCAGGGCAAAGAAAGCCTCTCTTGTCTTATTACTGTTAAACTACAGAGCAACTCTGCCCTGGGGATCCTGCTCCACCTGCAGGGATCAAGACCAACTGGCTGCAATACCATCCTCTCCAGAGGTCTGACAGCGACGCTGGTGTTATCACCAGATACTGCAGGTGGCATCATGAACAATTCAATCCATTTTATTATTTTATTTCAACACTTTTTCTGTGCCCACCAGTGCCACAGACTCGGGCACCGGCCACTAGTGACAACTCCCTGAATCTACGCCCGAGATCTGAGTACCCCTGCCTGGGTGAGTCATTGTCATCGCAGAAACAGTAGCAGCTGCAGTTTAAGTGGCAGAAGCAATGTCTGTGCATTATTTGATAAATTTTTTAGACCATTCTTTGCACCAACAGAACAGAGTACAAGTTTGCCACATAGTAAACGACTGGAGAGTATGGTGCAGGAGTTTATAGAGCTCAAGATCAATGCCATTAGGGGGGTTTTGACTCTTTGCAATTTGGTCTTCAAAAATGGAAGAGTGGCATGAGCTATGCAGTCACAGCTTGGAGGTTTTGTCATGTCCAGCTTCCAGCGTTCTTTCAGAATGTGTCTTCTTTGCAGCTGGTGGTGTTCTGACAGATAAGCGCATCCAGCTGAACAACACATGGATCTCCAAGGACTTTTCCACCCCAGTTGCAGACTGAGCCGACTAGGCAATGGTGTAGTTTTCAGTGTACTGCATTGATCTCACTATTCTACTATTTGTACTCTGGGGCAATTGATGTCAATTTAGTGTATTGTTATGCTCACAGAAGACAAGCATCTGGGAGTGGCTCCACCGGGCCATAACACTGAACTTCCCTAGAGGAGCTGACTAATGAGAGGACCTCTATACAAGGATCATCAGGGGCAAATTCAGTTGATCTAAATGCCACAACTGCTGGAATTAGGGGACCAGTTCATAAGGATCAAGAGTCTCTGGGTGACCTACGTCTGCAGGATGTTGGAGACTGGACTGTGGCAGGAAAATAGGTGCAGGTCTATATACGGCACAACAGGTACAGACACTTTGGTACCTTTGCAGGAGAAGACTGTAGCAGGCAGGTGCAGATTTAAGCAGGCACGTGCAGGCTGCAGCAGAGTCTGGGGGGAGACACGTTAGTAATCTTGACAATAGAAAGCAAGAGACAAAACAAGGACCAGGTCCCAGGTACAGAGTACAAGGACTAGGAACCTGAGAACTAGCAACCACTAGTTGCTATGTTGCTCAGGTATCTCCCAGAGGGGGAAGGTACCTTAAGTGTCTGGCGCCTCCAGCCATAGGCTGAGAGGTAATTCTGGGTTAGGGCGTACTGGCCTCTTAAATATCTAAAATATGAAGGGTGCCATCTAAGTGCACTTCCAAGAGACCGGTGCAGATTATACAGGACCTGGGATCCGCAACATAAAGCTGATGAGTGGGCAGGCAGCGTAGGACAATAAGCAAGGTGAATGTGTATGGACGCACAATCAAGGGACACCGGACTGTATGGTGAGCGTGCTGCCGGTACCAATCTCCCTGCCCTGTGGAGACCAGCACTGCAGCCACTGGTGTAACAGTACCTCCCTCTTTACGCCTCCCCTTTTTAAGGCCAGACAGAAACCTCTCCATTAATACTTTTTTTTAGGCTCCCAAGATCTCTCCTCAGGAACAAAATCCTTTCATTCAATCAAAAGAGTCCTGCCACCTCTCCTCTTCATGACCAAAATGACTTTTACCTCAAAAATGTCTTAAGCACTGACTGGAGAGGGCAGAGAACCTGGATCCTGGAAGGAGCAGCTCAGAGCAACAGGATTTAGGAGGAACATGTGGAAGGAGTGATAGATTTACTAGGAGCCTGGAAGTTACAGCCTGTGTAGGACACTTCATTTAGCCTCTGGAGGACCTCAAAATGACCGATCTACCAATGGCCAATGTAGTAAAATATGTATCTGAGGGGATGGACACCCAGCAGTTAATGGTTAAATTCTGTGTCTCTAGACAAAGGTCACAACCTATGTTTTCTGAGCACAAAACTGGCTTTCCTGGATTGAGACTCCAGTCTCTCCAGGGGGCCTTCCAGAGAAAGCACAGAGTGGAACCATTTTACACCTCTTAGGGTACCTTTACACTCTGCAACCGCGGCAAGGAATCAGTCTGGCGATATGTCGCCCTGGCACCATCACCGTCAAATTGCCTTCCAGTTGTGGTGTGTAATTTGGGAATTTGGCGTCGATAAAAAACCTGTCGCCTAGTTCCGATTTCTGAGCACTGCTCCAAAATCAGAGGCAATTATGAAGGCGAGATTCCCGGCTTTTGGCGTGTGAACGGGCGATAGTGATGGAATCTGCGTCGCCTATTGATTTCCCGTAGGCGTGCCGCAGCGTGCTTGAGTCCGCGCCTCATGAGCGATGATTGTTGGTGGCTACTGTGTTTCCATTGGCTGTCACTTCACAGGGCGCCATATTTGAAGAGCTGTCACTTCAGCACTACACACATCTTCACCTATACAACCATTCACTACCATCAGTCCAATTACGCGCGCATTCAATAGCGCAAGCTATGTCATCCGCGTGTATTCCTCTGTGCTGTGTAGGGTATAGTGGCACATGGCACCTCAGATTTGTCCATATACATCATCCATGGGTGGCATGGGCAATGCACTACAATCACCCTACGTGTTGTGAATTAGGTGACACAGATGGGTACATTCTACTGGTCCGACTCCGCTGGCGTCAAGCTTTTTAGCGCCCTAAACTGTGTTTGGAGGCGTCAGTGTGCGTGGTGATGTCATGACGTGTCTGCTCCTTCCTCCCTGCCTGCCAGGTGCCTGCCCCTCCCCTGCTCATAGGACAACAATCATGGCCGCCGCACAGTGCGCAGCCACATGGGGTCTGGCAGAGCTGATAGTTCTGATTGAACTGTGTGACCGCCATGACTACTGGTGTCACCAGCGTCACCGTCACCCACTGTTGCGCAAGCGCAGCATACTCAGGTGGATCCAGCGGGCCCTGCTCCAGAAACTGGGGGTGGAGAGGACCCGCAAGCAGATCCAGAAAAAAATTGCTGATCTGAAGCACAAGTCACCAGGGCGGATTGAAGATATTCGTGCCACGATTGCCAGGCTGCGTGGTGAGTATGTGGCAATGCCAAACACACACATGGCAAGCAAAATACTCCAAACACTACACAAACATCATGTGGTATTGTGCCATGGCACATAATGTGCCCTAAGCCACCATGTGGATCTGCATGTTGTTCACACTGCAACATGAGGGTGTCCAAAACACTCTTTTGTCATGCAAATGGTGACGGCTATAGTGGTCCTTGACTTGTGTGTTTGACAAAAAAAATTGTGTCCTGTCCGCAAAGGTGACAACAACATATTAATGCGATTTGGAACACCCACATGACACCTTGCAGCACATAGGGTTGTGCCCGACCATAACCTTTTACTGTACCGTTCACGCCGTCATGACATTCATACACACACACACTAGGTGTTTTACCCATGTTGTGGTCCTTGGCTTAAATCCGTCTGTGATCATGTTTGATATTACAGATGAGGAGGACTAAGCGTCTTTGAGGCTCCACAGTCCCCAAGGCCACCCGGGACACCCCCACCACCTTCCCCGGAGGGCAAAGCCAGTCCCTCTCCACCAGGGACTCCAGCCGCAGTGGACCCGGAGTGCCCAGCCAGTCCCTCAACACCAGGCCCACAAGCCTTGCCTGCAGGCAGCCCTGGACTCCTGGGAGCACCAAGCTCCATCCTGTGGCCACACACACTAAGCCCAGGAGCCCCCCCCCCAAGATCTCCAGCTCCCGGCCGAGCCCTGGTGTGTTGTGGTCCCCACACCCTCACCTTGAGCCTGCTGGTGCTATGTATGGTGGTAAGTGTCTGCTAAGGTCTACAAGCTTGCCAATGTACTTACTGTTGTGTGCTCCAGACACCAGTATGTGAGTGGTGATGTTTTTTTTTTTCACCTGAAGGAGAAAGAGCTCGTGCTGCAGGCTGGGGTGTCAGCCCATCCCCATCTCCTCCAGATGGCACCCGGGATGTTGAAGTGCTCCGTACGTATAATCACTAACAATGCCCTAAAACACCCACCCACACCTACACAGGTAACTCACTAATGTCCTTCTTTGCCATACAGGGGTAACAACCATTGAGGAGCTGCTGCTGGCACACCAGGAGGCACAGTAGCACATGGAGAGGGCACACCAAGAAGGCCAGCAACACCTTGCCCACTTGGGTGCCATGATTCACGCCATCCAGGCAGCCCAGTCTGCCAGGGCCCATACTCTATCACCCCCGTCCCCCAATAATGTGACCATAGTCACCTACTAATTGTTGTCCATGTTGGACCATTGTTGTTTTCCCTGTTGCCATGTTGGCACCTTAGTTTGTTAAGCCACGTTGGCCTCTTTTCTTATAGTGTCCCATATTGGGAAAGTGGGTAGTGTGTATTGGCTACTCCTAAGCTGACAAAGGCTGTTTGATTGTGTTGGCAATGTTTTTAAAAAATGATACGCTCGAATAAAATTGTGGCCAGCTACATCCTGTGTCATCCCTTGCAACACCCACAGGGTAACGTTTGTGAGGTTACATTTGACCAACAACACTGGGCCACGGTTTTCCAAGAGGTATATGGTGTGACATGGCAAACATGTGACCATACTGGACCATTACAACCGCCATGCACCCCTATATGACATGAATGTCTACTATATGACACCCATAGTACCAAACACACACACACACAAACATACTGGTGAACATGACACAGATATGGACAGAGTTGTGGGTAAATTAACTTTTTTCTTTTTTTTCTTTAAAGGTATGTAAAAAAAAATGGGGCCAAGCTGGCCATCAACAAAGTCTCTAGCCCGTGCTTGTGCATTGGCTAGTAGCGCTCATCTTCTTCCTCCTCCTCTGCTGGCTCAGACAATGGGGCCTCCCTCTCATCCTCATACACCCAACGTCTATGTGACAGGCCAGCTCTGCTGGGCTGTCTTCGGGAGGGGATGAGGTGGAGTATCACGATTTTGACTACTCCTCACCATGCATCTTGCGGGCGTAGTGGGCCCTGGGGTGGTCTTGCGGGGTAAGGACTAAGAGGCACCCCATTGCAGGGACCCATCAACACCCACCACCAGGACACGAAAGATGGCCCTCTCAGCCATGTTCCGTTGCTCTGGCTCCATGCGGGCCAGCATCTCGCTGGCGACGTACCCACTCCCAGAGTCGGGGGTCCTCTCACAATCTAAGAGGATCTGTTATGCCCAGGTACCCAGCTCCATGTTTGGTGGGGCAGGTGTTCTTCTTCCAAAGGGATTGCAGAGCTGGGCCCTGGGTCCGGCCCCCCACCACTGGTCTCAGGCACTGGCTCTCCCACAGATGTTGAGGGGAGAGCCTCGCCAGCTGCTGGCTCCTCATCACTGGAGCCAGGCTCCCGAGGGGCCTGAAAAATAAAGAAAAAACACAAATATAAGCCACGTGTTGCTTTGTAATTTAAGCTAGTACCACAGCCAAACACCCAAGACAACATAGAGCCAATCTCACCAAGGCTAACACCAAAAGCCACAGGAGCAGAGTTTGGAAACCAAAAGAACAAAGAAGTAGACCAGTGCAGTATACTCACCTGAGGCTCCACATTGATATGGCAAGTGACCACAAAGAACACAGCACAATCTGTGATTCCAGCCACCACAAAACAGATAGAAAAGAACAGTGAACAAGATTTGTGAAGGAAAACCACAATGGTGACTTCGACAT
This sequence comes from Allobates femoralis, assembly GCA_033576535.1. Classification (NCBI taxonomy): domain Eukaryota; kingdom Metazoa; phylum Chordata; class Amphibia; order Anura; family Aromobatidae; genus Allobates; species Allobates femoralis. Next base: position 7,442,167 of record JARQOC010000007.1, on the reverse strand, counting down.
GTGCTGCAAACCCGCCATCAGTGGAAACAACAAGCTGTGTACATAGATCACACAAACACAATTACCCACCTCCTGTGATGGGGCAGGGTCTTGGGCTGCGCCCACAGCTGGTTGCGGGCTGCACATGCTGCACTGTGTTCCCCGAGGCCCCGCCTGGCCCAGGGAGAAGGTGAGGAGGTCATAGTACCACAGACGTGGCCTAGGGACCTCCTCAGCTCCAGCCCCGGACCGGGCTTCCACCCACTTTTTGTGGCTCTTGGTGAACACAGTGCACAGGCGTTTTATCTTCTCCGCAACCAGGGCCATTGTCCAGTTGGTCGTGGGTTGGAGCCGGTTTGCCAGCTCCACCAGCGGCCTGTAGGCCGCAGCCCTCGCTGCCTGGTCATGATACTCTGGCAGCGACACCCACCACGGGCATTCGTATTCCTTTTATTCACAGAGAGAAAGAAAACATGTACAGATGGGGGTGATCACCAAAATATTTTCAGTATCAAAAATTTCTTTTTATTGGACAAACCATATAAACCACACACAGTGCATGTAAAAGCAATTAAAAAAAAGGCGTCGTAGCAAGAGTATATAAGGGGTCCCTGCAGATGTTACAATGTCCACCTATTATCACACCAACAGGTAATTATTATAAAAAACTCAATAGCAAAAAACAAAACACAAAAATGGTTATATAGCAGATACAAAAATAAATCATAACAAATATAAATCATACACCTCTACTGCCACAATATACCTCACCCCTTTCTTCTTCTAAACCTTATTGCTCTCACTTATAGGTCAAATATCCCATCAAAGTCAGGTCATATCAAACCCTCAGTTAGAAGTTTGGTTAAGTCGAAGGATAAATGGTGGGCTTAAAGGAGCTGAGTAGAGCAGAATTCAATTGCTCTTAGAATTGGGCAAAGAAGAGATCTGCAGAAACCAAAACACAAAAGATGTTTCAATAGAAAGATCAAGTTACAACTGGAGACTGTCAGTTACCAATATATCATACCTGTGGTGAGGCTGTACATGGAAGGCAGGGACACACCACTGACCCACGCGTATCGTCAACCAAACTGATGACTTCCTCAGGGAGGGTGTGTGAGGTCATGTAGTCTAGCAGCCCATTAAATAATGTTAATCATTAGGGATCAGTAAATACAGCTGGCGAAGCGAGTATTGCGCCGGTAAGGGCGTATAGAGATGATGTCATGGTGTATGCATCATCTCTAATGGACATGCCCTGGAGTAAAGGCTTCATTCTGAGTACTAAGATGGCCGCCGCACAGAAAGAAGGGGCGGAAAAAAAAACAATAAAAAAAAAAAACATCCCGGGAGCTTAATGAGGCATAATGGTTGCTCAGCAACCAAATTACTACATCGTAGAGGACACAAAACAAATAACAGACGTTCTTGTTTGCCAGGGACAGGGAGAAGACAACGTTAGGAGTAAAAGCTGATGGAGTTTGGAGTGTTGAAATCTCACCTGATAGAACATTATTCAATGCATTTAAACAATGAGTCCAGCCAATTGAGCAGCAAAAATCGTATTAACAGTGCCCAGAGACAAGAAGGGAAGAGCAACTGTGAGTTAATAGGACCCCGGTAAGGAAGAGAATGGGACCAACATCAAATTTATTTAGTACCAAAATAACCTTACAACAAGTTTAGGTACAAATGAGCACTGAGGTGACAAAGATGTCAGCCCCGGCTCATGGGGATCCCCATTATGTTGTTATAATAATAAAATATATATGGATACAATTATATCTTCGCAAAAGTACGCAAGTGGATATAATATCCTGTATGAAGGATTAAAAAGTCCCAACCCTGTTTAGGAAAGGATTTGTTAGGTTTTACTCTGTACAGGAAAATAGCTGCAGAGACGGATCCACATGAAGGAATACAGAATCCAAAGCAGTAGAGGAAATTGTTTTAGTGATAGAAAAAAGGAATAAGGTAAACAAAAGGTAGAAAATAGATAATAGCTCAAGCTCATTAATAATGTAATAATCTTTATTGTTGTATAGCCATGATATAAATATCTCAAACCTCCCACGTGAGTCTCCCCCCTCCCCCTTAAGGTACAGTCACACGCGGCAATTTTGCAAGCAATTTCACTGGCAATTTGCTGGTTGCAGTGAAATCATGGATACATGGTTCCATTTCTACACGGCAACAAAACAGAACCATGTATCCATGATTTCACTGCAACCAGCAAATTGCCAATTAAATTGCTTGCAAAATTGCTCGTGTGACGGTACCTTTATAAACAAACAAATGGTCCATTTGAGTGGCTCCAGTAGTATTAAATAGTGATGAGCGAGTACTAAAATGCTCGGGTGCTCGAAGCTCGGGCCGAGCATCCCGAGATACTCGTGTACTCGGCCCGAGTAACGAGCCCAATGTTATCCTATGGGAGACACGAGTAATTTTATGAAATGACTGCCGGCAGCATGGAAAAACCCTAAAAATGTCACAAAAGTCTCAGAAGAGTGCTGAAATGACATGGCAACACCATGGGGAAGACCCCTGGAAGCATTTCTCACTCAAAAGTCACAGCTGTGAACAATCTTGTCCTAGTTTCACGCCAATTTTACGGAGTCTCCAGAAAACCTTCCAAAATGACACCAAAATGAATATTTAGGGTGGAAATGTTAAGGGCACATACCCAATAGTGAGATACAGCTGGTGTATGTCACTTTTTGTGATTACATGAAAGATTTTACGTGAAAACATTGTGCGACACTCCGATGACCCTGACAAGAGACGTACATGAAGCCCTGTCTAGAAATAAAGTGCCCATTTTGAGGAACTGGGTCTATTGTAGTATCTTCCTTTGCCAGGGCAGTCCAAAATTGGGAGGTTCACCAATGCCCCTGGATACAGACATGCAGGATGGCCTGTAAACAAGAACTGGGTGTATTGTAGTATAGCCCTATGGCCAGGGCAGCCAAAAATTGGGAGGTTTCAACAATGACCCATGCATACAGACATGTAGTAGGGCCTGTAACCCTCAAGTGGGTGTATTGTAGTATAGCCCTTTGGTCAGGGCAGCCAAAAATTGGAAGGTTCAACAATGAGCCATGCATACAGACATGTAGTAGGGCCTGTAACCCTCAAGTGGGTGTATTGTAGTGTAGCCCTTTGGTCAGGGCAGCCAAAAATTGGGAGGCTCCTTTTTGTCCCTGGATAGAGACGTGCAGGAGGGCCTGTAACCCTCAAGTGGGTGTATTGTAGTATAGCCCTTTGGTCAGGGCAGCCAAAAATTGGAAGGTTCAACAATGAGCCATGCATACAGACATGTAGTAGGGCCTGTAACCCTCAAGTGGGTGTATTGTAGTATAGCCCCTTGGTCAGGGCAGCCAAAAATTGGGAGGCTCCTCTTTGTCCCTGGATAGAGACGTGCAGGAGGGCCTGTAACCCTCAAGTGGGTGTATTGTAGTATAGCCCTTTGGTCAGGGCAGCCAAAAATTGGGAGGCTCCTTTTTGGTCCTGGATAGAGACGTGCAGGAGGGCCTGTAACCCTCAAGTGGGTGTATTGTAGTATAGCCCTTTGGTCGGGGCAGCCAAAAATTGGGAGGCTCCTCTTTGTCCCTGGACAGAGCGTGCAGGAGGGCCTGTAACCCTCAAGTGGGTGTATTGTAGTATAGCCCATTGGTCAGGGCAGCCAAAAATTGGGAGGCTCCTCTTTGTCCATGGATAGAGACGTGCAGGAGGGCCTGTAACCCTCAAGTGGGTGTATTGTAATATAGCCTTTTGGTCAGGGCAGTCAAAAATTGGGAGGTTCAACAATGACCCATGCATTCAGACATGTAGTAGGGCCTGTAACCCTCAAGTGGGTGTATTTTAGTATAGCCCTTTGGTCAGGGCAGCCAAAAATTGGGAGGCTCCTCTTTGTCCCTGGATAGAGACGTGCAGGAGGGCCTGTAACCCTCAAGTGGGTGTATTGTAGTATAGCCCTTTGGTCAGGGCAGCCAAAAATTGGAAGGTTCAACAATGAGCCATGCATACAGACATGTAGTAGGGCCTGTAACCTCAAGTGGGTGTATTGTAGTATAGCCCTTTGGTCAGGGCAGCCAAAAATTGGAAGGTTCAACAATGAGCCATGCATACAGACATGTAGTAGGGCCTGTAACCCTCAAGTGGGTGTATTGTAGTATAGCCCTTTGGTCAGGGCAGCCAAAAATTGGGAGGCTCCACATTGTCCCTGGATAGAGACGTGCAGGAGGGCCTGTAACCCTCAAGTGGGTGTATTGTAGTATAGCCTTCTGGCCAGGGCAGCCAAAAATTGGGAGGTTCAACAATGACCCATGCATACAGACATGTAGTAGGGCCTGTAACCCTCAAGTGGGTGTATTTTAGTATAGCCCTCTGGCCAGGGCAGCCAAAAATTGGGAGGCTCCACATTGTCCCTGGATAGAGACGTGCAGGAGGGCCTGTAAAGAAGAACTGGGTGTATTGTAGTATAGGCCTTTGGCCAGGGCAGCCAAAAATTGGGAGGCTCCTCATTGTCCCTGCATAGAGACGTGCAGGAGGGCCTGTAAAGAAGAACTGGGTGTATTGTAGTATAGCCCTTTGGTGAAGGCAGCCAAAAATTGGAAGGCTCCTCTTTGTCCCTGGATAGAGATGTGCAGGAGGGCCTGTAACCCTCATGCCATTAGCACTACCACCATGTACTTCAAGAAAATGTCTCGCTATTGAAGTCAAGGATTTACCTTTTTCAAGATCGTTTTCTGTGTGGCACCCCAGGGGTTAATGTGCCACAGTAACATCACACAGATTCCCTCCCCACAACACACTGACTTACACTAGCACCCCTGGGCCAGGAGGGGGAGCTCAACCAGCTCCCTTAAATACTCCAGGTCAACAGGAAGTAGTTAGTCTAGTCTAGAGGAGAGCTCCTGAGAAGTTCAGTACGAGGCAGTACTGTGAAGAGAGAGAGATTGTGGTGTAAAGGAGCTGCGACAGGCTTCTCCACAATCTGCTGCTCGATTCCAGGCCTAGCCAGGGTCTGAGGAGAGGAGAACTAAAGGACAGAAAAACACATCCGGGAGCTTGAGTGCCATCACCACTCGACCCAGAGGAGCGCACAGAACGGACACCGGATCCGAGACTGTGACTGACACACACAGCACAGTGAATCCAGGAGTAGTGGAGTCTCTAGACCACCACAGTACCAGAGCAAAGCAACACGGCGGAGTCAGTACAACACAGAAGACTCAAGTTGCCTAGCCAAGTGGTACCAGCAGAGAGAAGGAAAGAGTGAGACAGTGCCAGCAGCTCAGCTAGAAGCAGCAGCAGGGACACACACACACAGCGCGGCACGAGGAAGCTGAGGACCCGGACAGGGTGGGAGAAACCCGGCCCCAGTACAGACTCCGTGGACTATAACCTGCAACAACATCGCAGTAAAGCTTTGGAAACTACAGAAACGTGAGTGTGTGTTCCTTAAAACCATCTCCACTATTCACCTCCTTATCACATCCAGCATAGACTATAACAACCACTGCCCCGGGGAACCCGCCTCTACCTACGGAGAGCAGTACCATCTCAGCTGCCTAACATCACCCCGGAGGTTCTGCAGCAGCAGTGGTCCCCTTACTGACCACACACCGTGGGTGGTGTCACGACAGACTCTAATACCCTGTAAATACCCCCTTATTATTTCCAGGGTCCAGGACCCGGTCTGAACCAGGGCCTCCGTGACATCCCCCGTAGAAACGCAGCCCGATACCGAGTACCCCCGTCCCAGTGGGCTCAACATGTGCGGTATTTACTGTAGATACATGTTGTTGGATTCTCCTTCGAAGCTCTTTAATAGTTTGACCTACGTATATCTTCAGGCATCCACAAATGATTGCATAAATCACATTCCTGGAACGGCAATTAAAGTAGGTGTTTGATCTAATGGTAAAAGGAGAAATGGGTAATTCAAGGGAATCTGAGGCGATAGTTAATGGGCAAATATTACAATTACCACAAGGGCAAGTCCCTTTAAGCCATGTGCCTCTTCCCAAGCGTTTTGTCGGTCTCATGAAATGGCTCCTTGTCCGGCGGTCCTTAAAATTCCTTGATCTCATGGCTGTTAAACCTGGGCCTGTGGACAAAAAAAGGTTTTAGCCTTTCATCAGCTAACAGAATATCCCAGTTTCTGTCTAAAATTCCCCTCAGATCCTTCCACTGATTATTGAACGGAATAATGATGTAAATCGTCCTCCTGTCTGTTCTTACCCTGGCCCGAAAAGTATCTTCACGTGGTGTAGATTTTGCATGCTGGAAGGCTCTTGATTGCGTTTTTTTCGGGTATCCTCTGGCGACAAACATCTCGGTTAAATCCTTCGCTTCACGTAAGAAATCGGCCTCATTACTGCACTTTCTTCTTATTCTTAGAAACTGGCCCTTGGGGATCCTTCTTCGCACGTGTAGTGGGTGCAAGCTATCAAAGTGCAAGAGGCTATTAGTTGCTCCATTCTGCCCCACCAGTTTCATCCTGCCCCCCCTCGGCTCCTTCCTGCCCCCCCAGCTCCATCCTGCCCCACTCGCTCCATGCTGCCCGGCTCGCTCCATGCTGCCTAGCTCGCTCCATGCTGCCTGGCTCCCTCCATCCTGCCCCCCGCCACCATCCTGCCCCCCCCCATCACCATCCTGCCCCCCTGCTCAATCCTGCCGCCCTGCTCCATCCTGCCACCCTAGCAGTTAGTGGTCACGTGACCAATGAGCTGATCGGTTTCCCAGGCAGCGACAGGTCCTAAAGGCCTGTATAGGCAATTTTTGCTGGTGAAAAAGATGTGTTCTTTTTATTTGGTGCTGTACACATTAGACCTGCGACCTGGGGTGACGTTTCGGCTATTATCCAATAGCCTTTATCAAAAGTCGCTGTTGGTGAATACAGAAAGTGACATTGTGAGACATATATGTATATATGTCTCACAATGTCACTTTCTGTATTCACCAACAGCGACTTTTGATAAAGGCTATTGGATAATAGCCGAAACGTCACCCCAGGTCGCATGTCTAATGTGTACAGCACCAAAATAAAAAGAACACATCTTTTTCACCAGCAAAAATTGCTTATTGAGAGTCCATTTGTTCTCTACATTGACACTATATACAGGGTCTCTAATGACCCCTACAAATAGCACCTCCAATCCACATAAGGAGTGCACGCCAACTATCTATATATAAGACTAAAGGCCTGTATGACCTAGAAGACGGAGGTGGAGCGAGCCGGCGGACAGGTGAGTATCCTCACTGAGGATTTTTTATTTTTACTTTTACTGTGGAGGAGCCAGGAGGAGCAGGGGGGCCACAGGGAGCAGAGTATCGCCATATACCATAGCGCTGCTATACATGTGCTGTAATGTACCGCCATATACTATAGTGCTGCTATACATGTACTGTAATGTACCGCCATATACTATAGTGCTGCTATACATGTACTGTAATGTACCGCCATATACCATAGTGCTGCTATACATGTACTATAATGTACCACCAAATACTATAGTGCTGCTGTACATGTACTATAATGTACCGCCATATACTATAGTGCTGATATACATCTTTTAAATGTACCGCCATATACTATAGTGTTGGTATACATGTGCTGTAATGTACCACCATATACTATATTGCTGCTATACATGTACTGTAATATACCAACATATACTTTAGTGCTGCTATATACATACATATATATATATATATATATATATATATATACAAAACAGAAAAAAACTGCACAGCGCTCACAGACATAATGTGAACTGGTGCCAGCAGGGACACTGGGTCAAACAACTAGAAAAAAATTCTCTGCAGCACTCAGCTACTACCAATGATGCACATATGCTAACAAGCGGTATATATTTGAGGAAAAAATTTAAAAACATAGGTTTTTTTAAAAAAACTCAAAAATCTAATTTTTTTTATTTTCTTGGGGTTCTTGGTACACACATTGGCCAAGGTGACCCCAAGTCTGATGAGTCCTATCGCTGACATCCCTGTCCCCCTTTTCCTCCCTATCCCACTCTCAAGTGGGAGGACACCATCTCAACCTCAGACCACCTGTGGGCGATGAAGGTGCAAATTGCAGACATGGAGCCAGATACTCCATTTGTTATACACATAACAGAAAAAAACTGCACAGCACCCACAGACACAATGTGAACTGGTGCCAGCAGGGATACTGGGTCAAACAACTAGAAAAAAATTATCTGCAGCACTCAGCTACTTCCAATGATGCACATATGCTAACAAGCGGTATATATTTGAGGAAATTTTTTTTACTATACTATATACTATAGTGCTGGTATACATGTGCTGTAATGTACCACCATATACTATATTGCTACTATACATGTACTGTAATGTACCGCCATATACTATAGTGCCGCTATACATGTGCTGTAATGTACCACCATATACCATAATGCTGCTATATATATATATATATAATATATATATACTAGCTGTGAGCCCGATGCGATTGCATTGGGATTCTAGAATCTGTGTATAGGGCATTGCTCTGGGCTGCTGCAACGACTCCCAACGCCCCCTTGGCGGGCATTGCGAGTGAGTCGCGTGGGCGATGCGCGCCCACGAACAAAGCCACGGAGGTAGCGGCGTGTGCGAGGGAAGTCGCTACGGCAATTATATAATAGATTATCAGTATTACATCGGGATTCTAGAATCTGTGTATAGGGCATTGCTCGGGCTGCTGCAACGACTCGCAACGCCCCCTTCGCGGGCATTGCGAGTGAGTCGTGTGGGCGATGCGCGTCCACGAACAAAGCCACGGAGGTAGCGGCGTGTGCGAGGGAAGTCGCTACAGCAATTATATAATAGATTATCAGTATGTAATATATAATTTCCCTAACGCACTTCCGTAAGTTTCGGCGCTGTTTCCGTCGTTGTGGGCGTGGGCGCAGCGCCCACGCGACCTGTGAAGCATTGCCGGCGCCACTGATTCGCAAAGCCTCACTCGCAATGGCCGCCAAGCGGCCGTTGCGAGTCCTTGCAGAATAGGCGCGACTCACTAATTTATACATAATCACATACATAATACTGATAATTCCTATATAATCACATATATATAGATGGCGGGCCGATTCGAAAGAATCGGGTAGTCTAGAGTCCATATATAGTATATTTACTAATAGTTAGGGGAGTGGGGTGAAATGAATTGTGTGTATACAGGTGGCTCAGTGGTTAGCATTGAGTGGGGTGGCTCAGTGGTTAGCAGTGAGTGCGGTGGCTCAGTGGTTAGCAGCGAGTGCGGTGGCTCAGTGGTTAGCAGTGAGTGCGGTGGCTCATTGGTTAGCAGTGAGTGCAGTGAGATTGGTGAGCACAGTGGCATGGACAGAGTGCTGAGTGCAGTGCTGTGGGCAGAGTGGTCAGCACACACATACATACATACACACACACACACACACAGACACTTCGCTATAGTTAGCACCGACCCTACGTCTTCCCTGCCGGCTGGATCCTGAGTTGACATGTCGGCGCCCGCTGACGACTGGATCGAATATGGGGTCCGGGAAGTTGGCGAGACTTATTGGACGCAATATTTGATCGAGTAGTTCGGGGGCGGCGATATGTCGGTGATGCAGGGCCGGTGGTAAGTATAGCGGAGTATGTGTGTGTGTGTGCGGAGAAAGTGAGTGAAGTGCGGAGAAAGTGAGGTGTGGTGATGTGGTGAAGGGTTTTCATGAGCTGAGTAAAACAGCTGAGTGTGAGTGCTGAAGATCCGATACATTCATGAGCCTAATGAGCGGCTGAACCTGTGGGGATGGAGTGCTTTGCTGTGCTGGAGAAAGTGAGGTGTGGTGTTGTGGCCCCTGGGTGGCTGCATCACACGGGTTATCAATGCAGGTCTGTGTTCACATGGGCCGTTTTCCTGATTGTGTGTGGTGTGTGAAACCTGTCCGATGTACAGGGGGTTAACAGCTGAAGGGTTTTCATGAGCTGAGTAAAACAGCTGAGTGTGAGTGCTGAAGATCCGATACATTCATGAGCCTAATGAGCGGCTGAACCTGTGGGGATGAGTGCTTTGCTGTGCGGAGAAAGTGAGGTGTGGTGATGTGGCCCCTGGGCGGGTGCATCACACGGGTTATCAATGCAGGTCTGTGTTCAAATGGGCCGGTTTTCCTGATTGTGTGTGGTGTGTGAAACCTGTCCGATGTACAGGGGGTTAACAGCTGAAGGGTTTTCATGAGCTGAGTAAAACAGCTGAGTGTGAGTGCTGAAGATCCGATACATTCATGAGCCTAATGAGCGGCTGAACCTGTGGGGATGAGTGCTTTGCTGTGCGGAGAAAGTGAGGTGTGGTGATGTGGCCCCTGGGCGGGTGCATCACACGGGTTATCAATGCAGGTCTGTGTTCACATGGGCCAGTTTTCCTGATTGTGTGTGGTGTGTGAAACCTGTCCGATGTACAGGGGGTTAACAGCTGAAGGGTTTTCATGAGCTGAGTAAAACAGCTGAGTGTGAGTGCTGAAGATCCGATACATTCATGAGCCTAATGAGCGGCTGAACCTGTGGGGATGAGTGCTTTGCTGTGCAGAGAAAGTGAGGTGTGGTGATGTGGCCCCTGGGCGGGTGCATCACACGGGTTATCAATGCAGGTCTGTGTTCACATGGGCCGGTTTTCCTGATTGTGATGTGGTGTGTGAAACCTGTCCGATGTACAGGGGGTTAACAGCTGAAGGGTTTTCATGAGCTGAGTAAAACAGCTGAGTGTGAGTGCTGAAGATCCGATACATTCATGAGCCTAATGAGCGGCTGAACCTGTGGGGATGAGTGCTTTGCTGTGCGGAGAAAGTGAGGTGTGGTGATGTGGCCCCTGGGCGGGTGCATCACACAGGTTATCAATGCAGGTCTGTGTTCACATGGGCCGGTTTTCCTGATTGTGTGTGGTGTGTGAAACCTGTCCGATGTACAGGGGGTTAACAGCTGAAGGGTTTTCATGAGCTGAGTAAAACAGCTGAGTGTGAGTGCTGAAGATCCGATACATTCATGAGCCTAATGAGCGCTGAACCTGTGGGGATGAGTGCTTTGCTTGTGCGGAGAAAGTGAGGTGTGGTGATGTGGCCCCTGGGCGGGTGCATCAACGGGTTATCAATGCAGGTCTGTGTTCACATGGGCCGGTTTTCCTGATTGTGTGTGGTGTGTGAAACCTGTCCGATGTACAGGGGGTTAACAGCTGAAGGGTTTTTCATGAGCTGAGTAAAACAGCTGAGTGTGAGTGCTGAAGATCCGATACATTCATGAGCCTAATGAGCGGCTGAACCTGTGGGGATGAGTGCTTTGCTGTGCGGAGAAAGTGAGGTGTGGTGATGTGGCCCCTGGGTGGCTGCATCACACGGGTTATCAATGCAGGTCTGTGTTCACATGGGCCGGTTTTCCTGATTGTGTGTGGTGTGTGAAACCTGTCCGATGTACAGGGGGTTAACAGCTGAAGGGTTTTCATGAGCTGAGTAAAACAGCTGAGTGTGAGTGCTGAAGATCCGATACATTCATGAGCCTAATGAGCGGCTGAACCTGTGGGGATGAGTGCTTTGCTGTGCGGAGAAAGTGAGGTGTGGTGATGTGGCCCCTGGGCGGGTGCATCACACGGGTTATCAATGCAGGTCTGTGTTCACATGGGCCGGTTTTCCTGATTGTGTGTGGTGTGTGAAACCTGTCCGATGTACAGGGGGTTAACAGCTGAAGGGTTTTCATGAGCTGAGTAAAACAGCTGAGTGTGAGTGCTGAAGATCCGATACATTCATGAGCCTAATGAGCGGCTGAACCTGTGGGGATGAGTGCTTTGCTGTGCGGAGAAAGTGAGGTGTGGTGATGTGGCCCCTGGGCAGGTGCATCACACGGGTTATCAATGCAGGTCTGTGTTCACATGGGCCGGTTTTCCTGATTGTTTGTGGTGTGTGAAACCTGTCCGATGTACAGGGGATTAACAGCTGAAGGGTTTTCATGAGCTGAGTAAAACAGCTTAGTGTGAGTGCTGAAGATCCGATACATTCATGAGCCTAATGAGCGGCTGAACCTGTGGGGATGAGTGCTTTGCTGTGCGGAGAAAGTGAGGTGTGGTGATGTGGCCCCTGGGCGGGTGCATCACACGGGTTATCAATGCAGGTCTGTGTTCACATGGGCCGGTTTTCCTGATTGTGTGTGGTGTGTGAAACCTGTCCGATGTACAGGGGGTTAACAGCTGAAGGGTTTTCATGAGCTGAGTAAAACAGCTTAGTGTGAGTGCTGAAGATCAGAAGATTCAGAAGTCCAGAGCACTGCGATGTGAGCAGATGGTGGAAGTCATCCGTCCCCAGTGGGTAAGTGATGGGAGCCTGCCAGCTCCATGCTAGTGCACCTGATGTGTGCATGCCACCCAGTGTCCAAGGGCCAGGCGGTCAGAGCTAACTTTGGAACTGACTGTATGGTTGTTACTATGTGATGTCTTATTTAAACATGCCATGTGAGGAGAGGTGTGGTGGTGGTGGGCCGCCGCGACGGCGGTGGCGGCGTTTATTGCTCGCAATGCCCGCTCTGCGGGCATTGCTTCGCGTGGCCGCTACGCGGCCCCGACAGAGTCCTGGAGAAATTACCCAGCTACACAAACAAAGCCACAGGAAGTAGCGTCGGTCTGACGGAAGTCAGCTACGGCAATTATATAATAGATATAGATATATATATTTATATGTATGTAGTTCACTCACGTTAACTGAACAAGTTCTGTCAGTCACAGTATGTCAACTACATACATATTCTAGAATACCCGATGCGTTAGAATTGGGCCACCATCTAGTAGTCTAAATAGTTACGATTGGAGTGCTGTCTAATTAATCCAATATATCCTGAAAAGTAAAAAGAATTCAGAGAGCTCGCATCCAGTGGAAAGAGACTACAGAAATAACCGATGAATCAGAGTCCAGCAAATCTATCTGCTCAACTCTAGTTCACACTGTCTGTAAAAGGAATCTGTGATGTGGAAAACTATATCTTACCTGCAGTCAGGAGGTTGAAGAACAGGAGAAGCTGATCAGATTAGTATCAGATTCTTTTCTTAAATATTTCAGTAAAACTTGCTTTTTATTTACTGAAACTCTGATGTTTGTATTCATGAGTCCAGTTGTTGGTCCCATTTAGTGATTGACAGCCTAAATTGTAATACTGTGCATACAGAGATAGCCATGAAATTAATGTCAAAGAGTAAGACCACCCACTGGACTCATATGCATACAAAGACAAAGAATATAAATGAGATATTTAAGGCCGGTTTCACATTTGCATTTGGAATGCAGCGTAACCGAACGCAGCCAAACCCATGTTCCTACGTATGTGTAACATGGGAATTAATATTACCTGCGCTTGGCTGCATTTGGTTGCATTTGCGTTCAGATGCGTTTTTTTTAAAAGCACTCTCCGAATGCAAAATGTTGCATTTTTTGTGCGTCCGCGGGCACTTGTTTTGACAGCAAGCGTCCGCAAGCACACAAACAATGCATGGCAGTGAAAGGAAATGCACTGCCCTCTGCAAGAATCCGCAGAGAACGCTGGGTTTCTACTGGTTTCTCTCTCTTTCTTATTGCTATGGCCGGACCATTTAATACTAGTTTCCTATGGACATTGTCATGTGAATGCATGCAGACTATTGCCGCTGTGCTCACATGACAGTGTCTGCGTTCGGCACTGTGTATGTGTATGCACCCCATACGCTGCGGTGCCGAACGCAAATGTGAAACCAGCCTTACTGAATCTCTTTCAACAAACCTATATATCATTCTGCTCAGCTTCTCCTTCACTATATCATGCTATCCACAGATTAAACTGCATGAACATGACATGTGTCAGGTTCCCTTTCAGACATCCATCTTAAAGTCAGACATTTATTGCATCCAATGCATTTTCCAGACGACATGTTAACGTACTGAACATACAGTACTATTAGACCCTTAAAAATTTAAATTCTGATCAAATACTGTAATTATTTGATTTAACAGTGTTTGCTTCTATTGTTTGCTAAAGAGACATCAGTTATGGCCACTTTACACGTCCCGATATCGGCGTCCAACTCCGATAAAAAGTCACGTGGTTCGTGCATTGTATGTTTTAAATGTCCAATGCGATGCAAGAAAGATGCCAAAACGATATCGGGGATAAAATGAGCCTGCTCTCCAACAGCTCGATATTGGATGGACGATGTGGCAGGATCGTGCTGTGTGAAAGCCCAACAACGATTTGGAGTACAACTTCCCCTATTCTCTCCCATGTTAAATGGTCGTTCCTGGGTCGCCCGTACAAGGGGGCGTAGACATTGCAGTGGCGTTGCCTGCCGATATCGCGCTGTGTAACATCTCCTATGTGGTCTTGGAATTCTGCCCAGAAAAAGCGCGCTCCCGAGTTGTTGTATCCAACATCGGACCGATGTTGGGACGTGTAAAGTGGCCATGAGTAACAGACGTTTTACACAATATACCAAAGAGAAATTTCTATAAGTAGATACCCTGTAGTAAAAGTTATTTTGAAGATACTAATCTTATGGTTTACTTTAAGACATCTGTATTTAAAACTATTATAAATTCCTGGTGGATCATAAAGTCTACTTTTAATATGTATTATAAACATTGCATTCCTTGAATTTTTAACTAATTTTTTACTACATCACTTCTCCTTAATCTCTGCATTTATTATCAACATGTTACTTTCAGGAATTTGGACATTCATCCTGGAAAAACACTGAAGTCTGGCAGGTCATTGATGCATATATACTTTATCTATATACTCATCTGCTTAGAAATGTGGAATGTCCGAAATGAAGTCCACTTGGAAATGGAAATTTACTGTGAACTATACGCAGTAAGCACAGAAAATAATCTGAGACAAGTATAATGGCAATAATATAAACATAGATAGTGATTATGTTAGCTATTAAAGTTAATTACATCTTACCTTTATTTGACTTGGTGTATGTTTGCACGTGAAAGAAATTTTAATTATCCCTAATCCTAAAACTGTTGAGTGGCTGGATTAATGGATAGATCATATTAATCACATTTCAAATCATATAGATTTATATATTTTCTCATTAATAACTTTTTGCTGATTTTATTTTTTGTAAGTGCTTCCTAAATGCAAACTTTAGCACCCTTCTAATTATACTTTATTACATACAGTATTTCCTACAAGTAATAATAAGAAAAAATACAATTAATAAAAAGTAACTTCCTGGCCCCAATGTGCCCCTGAGGAAGGCTATACGAAACACATGGGAGCCAGAAAGATTTTGGGCTATCACCAACCAGACCTGAACCTCAAAGGACGAAGTGTATGGCGATCCGTGCTGCTGTAATGAAAGAACCGGACCACGGGCTAGTGCAACGATGCTCTTTTATTCCTCTTTGTTCATGAAGATTTGATGGATATTCACGAACAGACAAATCAGAGTATCCGAGTCTGGTTTTGCTGTTTATAGATAACCAGCTGTGAGCCCGATGCGATTGCATCGGGATTCTAGAATCTGTGTATAGGGCATTGCTCGGGCTGCTGCAACGAAGCGGCGGTTGCGAGTCCTTGCAGAATAGGCGCGACTCACTCGCAATGCCTCACTTGCAATGGCCGCCAAGCGGCCGTTGCGAGTCCTTGCAGAATAGGCGCGACTCACTAATTCATACATAATCACATAGATAATACTGATAATCTAATATATAATTCCCCTAACCCACTTCCGTAAGCGGCCGTTGCGAGTCCTGACTTGCAAAGTCTCACTCGCAATGGCGTTGCGAGTCCTTGCAGAATAGGCGCGACTAACTGATTCATGCATAATCACATAGATAATACTGATAATTCCTCTATAATCACATATATCTATTATATAAATTGCCGTAACTGACTTCCGTCGGAGCGGCGCAACTTCCGGTGGCTTGGTTAGCGAGTCCTGGGTGATTCTCCTGGACTCTGTCCGTGGCCGCGTAGCGGCCACGGCGACTCCCGAAGCAATGCCCGCAAAGCGGGCATTGCGAGTCGTTGCAGTCTCGCGAAGCAATGCCCGCGAAGCAGGCATTGCGAGTCGCTGCCACCCACCGCTAACGAAGCCACAGAGGCGCATAAGACTGTAGTGTACACCGCTATAGTATACTACAGTCCCATGCCCATACGCCTGTCCGCCCCTAAGCCTAAGCGCCAACGACTCGCAATGTCCGCTGGCGCTTAAGGGCCGACACGCGTATGCCCATGGGACTGTAGTATACCATCGCGCTGTACACTACAGCGCCATGCTCTAAAACACCCCCTACTGCTCTAAACCACCCCCTAAAATGCGCCGCACCTAAGCCCCTACCCCCTAAGTCCCGCCGCAGCCACTACCCCTACCTCCTAAGCCCTGCCGCATACCCCCTAAGCCGCATCAAGCCCCTACCCTCTGCCGCACCCTACCCCCTAAGCCACTGCCCCGCCGCACCTAAGCCCCTACCCCCTAACCCGCACCTAAGCCCCTACCCCCTGCCGCACCTAAGCCACTACCCCGCCGCAGCCACTACCCCACCGCATCAAGCCCACTACCCCGCCGCAGCCACTACCCTCTGCCGCACCTAACCCCCTACCCCCGAAGCCGTACCTAAGCCACTACCCCGCCGCAGCCACTACCCTCTGCCGCAAGCCCCTACCCCCTAAGCCGCACCTAAGCCCCTACCCCCTGCCGCCCTAAGCCACTACCCCGCCGCAGCCACTACCCTCTGCCGCACCTAACCCCCTACCCCCGAAGCCGCACCTAACCCACTACCCCGCCGCAGCCACTACCCTCTGCCGCAAGCCCCTACCCCCTAAGTCCCGCCGCACCTACCCCCTAAGCCGCACCTAAGCCCCTACCCCTGCCGCCCTAAGCCACTACCCCGCCGCAGCCACTACCCTCTGCCGCACCTAACCCCCTACCCCCGAAGCCGCACCTAACCCACTACCCCGCCGCAGCCACTACCCTCTGCCGCAAGCCCCTACCCCCTAAGTCCCGCCGCACCTACCCCCTAAGCCGCACCTAAGCCCCTAGCCCCTGCCGCCCCCTAAGCCGCATCAAGCCCCTACCCTCTGCCGCACCCTACCCCCTAAGCAACTGCCCCGCCGCACCTAAGCCCCTACCCCCTAACCCGCACCTAAGCCCCTACCCCCTGCCGCACCTAAGCCACTACCCCGCCGCAGCAAGCCCACTACCCCGCCGCAGCCACTACCCTCTGCCGCACCTAACCCCCTACCCCCGAAGCCGCACCTAACCCACTACCCCGCCGCAGCCACTACCCTCTGCCGCAAGCCCCTACCCCCTAAGTCCCGCCGCACCTACCCCCTAAGCCGCACCTAAGCCCCTACCCCCTGCCGCCCCCTAAGCTGCATCAAGCCCCTACCCTCTGCCTCACCCTACCCCCTAAGCCACTGCCCCGCCGCACCTAAGCCCCTACCCCCTAACCCGCACCTAAGCCCCTACCCCTGCCGCACCTAAGCCACTACCCCGCCGCAGCCACTACCCTCTGCCGCACCTAACCCCCTACCCCCGAAGCCGCACCTAAGCCACTACCCCGCCGCAGCCACTACCCTCTGCCGCAAGCCCCTACCCCCTAAGGCCCGCCGCACCTACCCCCTAAGCCGCACCTAAGCCCCTACCCCCTGCCGCCCTAAGCCACTACCCGCCGCGCAGCCACTACCCCGCCGCATCAAACCCACTACCCCGCCGCAGCCACTACCCTCTGCCGCACCTAACCCCCTACCCCCTGCCGCCCTAAGCCACTACCCCGCCGCAGCCACTACCCTCTGCCGCAAGCCCCTACCCCCTAAGGCCCACCGCACGTACCCCCTAAGCCGCACCTAAGCCCCTACCCCCTGCCGCCCTAAGCCACTACCCCGCCGCAGCCACTACCCCGCCGCATCAAACTCACTACCCCGCCGCAGCCACTACCCTTTGCCGCACCTAACCCCCTACCCCCTGCCGCCTTAAGCCACTACCCCGCCGCAGCCACTACCCCGCCGCATCAAGCCCACTACCCCGCCGCAGCCACTACCCTCTGCCGCAAGCCCCTACCCCCTAAGCCCTGCCGCACCTAAGCCCCGCCGCACCTAAGCCCCTATCCCCTGAGCCCCGCCGCCTCCTAAGCTCCCGCCGCTAACACCTAAGGCCCTACACCCGAAGCCCCCGCCGTCACCTAACCTAACGCCCCCGTCGATCACTTACATGCCTTCTTAGTCATCTGATCGTCCGTCCGATCCACAAGTCCTCCGTCCGGCCAGGCGTCCTCTTCCTCCGGCCCCGCCGGTCTTCTCTCTTCTTTCCGCCATCTCCGGCTCTTCGTCCGGCCCCCGGGGTCTTCTGTCTTCTTTCCGCCAACTTCCAGCTACGACGTCCTCTTCACTTCTCATTAAGATAGAATGGACGAAAAATCCGCCATTCTATCTGTATGAGATGTGACGCGCTCTTCTGATTGGTTGCTGTCTACTGCCCTCAGCCAATCAGAAGAGCCCGTCATTTCCCATTGACATACATTAGCGGTGTGTCGGCGATTTTATGGCCGCCCACCTGGTTCTATTTGTCGGCCCTAAAATCCCGGACACACCGCTAATGCATGTCAACAAATAAATTTAATAATAAAAAAAATTATTAAAAAATAATTGAAAACTAATAAAAAAATAAATAAAAATTAATAAATAATTAAATAAAAAATAATAATAAAATAAATTAAATGCTAATAATATGAGCCCTTTCAGCGGACCTGAAGGAGAACTGTCTCTCAGCTTCAGGCTCACTTAAAATAAATAATAAATTTAATAATAAAAAAATTAATTAATAACTAATTAAAAAATAATAAAAAAATAAATAAAAAATAATAAATAATTAAATAAAAAATAATAATAAAAAAATAAATTAAATGCTAATAATATGAGCCCTTTCAGCAGACCTGAAGGAGAACTGTCTCTCAGCCTCAGGCTCACTTAAAATAAATAATAATTTTAATAATAAAAAAAATAATTAAAAAATAATTAAAAAATAATAAAATTAAATTAAAAAAAATAATAAAAAAATATATTAAATGCTAATAATATGAGCCCTTTCAGCGGACCTGAAGGAGAACTGTCTCTCAGCCTCAGGCTCACTTAAAATAAATAATAAATTTAATAATAAAAAAAATAATTAATAAATAATTAAAAAGTAATAAAAAAATATTTAAAAAATAATAAATCATTACATAAAAAATAATAATAAAAAAATAAATTAAATGCTAATAATATGAGCCCTTTCAGCGGACCTGAAGGAGAACTGTGTCTCAGCCTCAGGCTCACTTTAAATAAATAATAAATTTAATAATAAAAAAAATAATTAAAAAATACTAAAAAAATAAATAAAAAATAATAAATAATTTAATAAAAAATAATAATAAAAAAATAAATTAAATGCTAATAATATGAGCCCTTTCAGCGAACCTGAAGGAGAACTGTCTCTCAGCCTCAGGCTCACTTAAAATAAATAATAAATTTATTAATAAAAAAAATAATTAAAAAATAATTAAAAAATACTAAAAAATAATAAATAATTAAAAAATAATAATAAAAAAATATATTTAATGCTAATAATATGAGCCCTTTCAGCGGACCTGAAGGAGAACTGTGTCTCAGCCTCAGGCTCACTTTAAATAAATAATAAATTTAATAAAAAAAAAATAATTAAAAAATAATAAAAAAATAAATAAAAAATAATAAATAATTTAATAAAAAATAATAAAAAAAAAAAAATTACATGCTAATAATATGAGCCCTTTCAGCGGACCTGAAGGAGAACTGTGTCTCAGCCTCAGGCTCACTTTAAATAAATAATAAATTTAATAATAAAAAAAATAATTAAAAAATAATTAAAAAATAATAAATAAATATTTAAAAAATAATAAATAATTAAATAAAAAATAATAATAAAAAAATAAATTAAATGCTAATAATATGAGCCCTTTCAGCGGACCTGAAGGAGAACTGTCTCTCAGCCTCAGGCTCACTTAAAATAAATAATAAATTTAATAATAAAAAAATAATTAAAAAATAATTAAAAAATAATAAAAAATAATAAATAATTAATTAAAAAATAATAATAAAAAAATATATTAAATGCTAATAATATGAGCCATTTCAGCGGACCTGAAGGAGAACTGTGTCTCAGCCTCAGGCTCACTTTAAATAAATAATACATTTAATAATAAAAAAAATAATTAAAAAATAATTAAAAAATAATAAATAATAAAATAGAATATATTAATAAATACAAAAAAATATGCTAATAATATGAGCCCTTTCAGCGGACCTGAAGGAGAACTGTGTCTCAGGCTCACTTAAAATAACTAATAAATTTAATAATAAAAATAATAATAAAAAAATTATTAAAACAAAATTATTTAAAAAATAATAAATAAATAAAAAATTATAATACATAAAAAAACAAATGCTAATAATATGAGGGCCGACACGCGTATGCCCATGGGACTGTAGAATACCATCGCGCGGTACACTACAGCGCCATGCTCTAAACCACCCCCTAATGCTCTAAACCACCCCCTAAGTGCACTGCACCTAAGCCCCTACCCCCTAAGCCCCGCCGCACCTAAGCCCCTACCCCCGAAGCCGCACCTAAGCCCCTACCCCCTGCCGCACCTAAGCCACTACCCCGCCGCAGCCACTACCCTCTGCCGCACCTAAGCCCCTACCCCCGAAGCTGCACCTAAGCCCCTACCCCCTGCCGCACCTAACCCACTACCCCCGCCGCAGCCACTACTCCGCCGCACCTAAGCCCCTACCCCTGCCACCGCCGCACCTAAGCCCCTACCTCCTAAGCCCCGCCGCATACCCCCTAAGCCGCATCAAGCCCCTACCCTCTGCCGCACCCTACCCCCTAAGCCACTGCCCCCGCCGCACCTAAGCCGCCTACCCCCTAACCCGCACCTAAGCCCCTACCCCCTGCAGCCACTACCCCGCCGCATCAAGCCCACTACCCCGCCGCAGCCACTACCCCTGCCGCACCCCCTAGCCACCCCTACCCCCTGCCGCACCTAAGCCACTACCCCGCCGCAGCCACTACCCCTGCCGCACCTAAGCCCCTACCCTCTGCCGCACCTAAGCCACCTAACCCCGCCGCAGCCACTACCCTGCCGCACCTAAGCCCCTACCCTCTGCCGCACCTAAGCCACTACCCGCCGCAGCCACTACCCCGCCGCATCAAGTCCACTACCCCGCTGCAGCCACTACCCTCTGCCGCACCTAAGCCCCTACCCCCGAAGCCGCACCTAACCCACTACCCCGCCGCAGCCACTACCCCCGCCGCACCTAAGCCCCTACCCCTGCCCCGCCGCACCTAAGCCCCTACCCCCTAAGCCCCGCCACACCTAAGCCCCTACCCCTTAAGCCGCGCCGCACCTAAGCCCCTACCCCCTAAGCCCCGCCGTACCCTTCTCTAACGCCGCCGTCGATCACTTACATGTCTTCTTATTCATCTGATCGTCCGTCCGATCCACTACTCCTCCGTTCGGCCAGGCGTCTTTTTCGTCCGGCCCCGGGGTCTTCTCTCTTCTTTCCGCCATCTCCGGCTCTTCCTCCGGCCCCGGGGGTCTTCTGTCTTCTTTCTGCCATCTTCCGCATCCGACGTCCTCTTCACTTCTCATTGAGAGAGAATGGACGAAAAATCCTCCATTCTATCTGTATGAGATGTGACGCGCTCTTCTGATTGCTCGCTGTCTACTGCCGTCAGGCAATTCGAAGACCGCCTCACTTCCCATTGACATACATTAGCGGTGTCTCGGCGATTTTAAGGCCGGGCCCCTGGTTCTATTTTCCGGACATAAAATCACAGACACACCGCTAATGTATGTCTATGCGAAGTGAGGGCGCAATCTGATTGGTCGGCGTTAGCAGACAGCGACCAATCAGAATCGCGGCGCCATTTTTAAAAATCCCATAGACATACATTAGCGGCGTGTCGGCGATTTTACGGCCGGCACCATGGTTCTATTTTCCGGACCTAACATCGCCGACACGCCGCTAATGTATGTCTATGGGAAGCGAGGAGCTGTTCTGATTGGTCGCTGTGTGCTGACGCAGACCAATCACAATAGCGCCTCATTTCTTCATGTTTCTCTATGGGAAGGCGCCGTCCAATCAGAATCGCGGCGCCATGTTTAAAAATGCCATAGAGATACATTAGCGGTGTGTCGGCGATTTTATGGCCGGGCCCCTGGTTCTATTTTCGGCCAGGCGACTCGCCTCTGAGGCGTCGTTCGACGTGGCCGGAAACTCGCATTCAGCGGTTCGCGGACATTCCTAGCGCCTTACCAACGATTCGCAATCATTGCGAGTCGTTGGTGATACGCTAGCTATTGCCGCGAAGCGCTGATTGCGAGTTTCCGGCCCCGTCGAACCATGCTTCAGAGCCGAGTCGCCTGCCCGAAAATAGAACCAGGGGCCCGGCCATAAAATATCTTCATTTCTCTATGTATCGGAAGCCGTCCTCCAATCACAATCAAGCCGCGAGTTTTGAAAAAACACAGCGACCAATCACATTCATGGCGCCATCTTTCTGATGTTGCGCCCACCAATGAGATAAGGCCGCTTATTTATAGCGCGAACTTTGAATCTTCAACCTCTTTGAATCCTCTTTGTGGGAGAACGAGAACCTATCGCTGGACTATCTGTTGGATTATATTTCTGCCAAGAAATCCATCCTTCGTGTGGGTCTTTCTGAGAGAACGAGAAGCTACCGCTGGACCATCTGTTGGACTACATTTCAGCCGAGATATCCATGCTTCGTGCGGGACGTCGGGAAGCAAGCGCCGGATCGGGATCTGCGATTGATCAGCTAAGATATCCTTTGGCAAATCTACCTTTTCACATCAGAAGCTATATTCCTGATGCTGACTTTTATTTTCACCTCTTTTTCTATCTTTTATTTTCACTACTTTTACTATTTTGCCCCATGCAGCGCCAACCGGCGCTGCATGGAGCCTGCGCCACAGTTCGGACACTTAGCCGCTGCAAGCGCCGACTTTTGCGCTACAAGCGCAAACTTCGGCGCTTCTAGCGGCCTCCGTGGTCTATGAGACCGCTGTGCCCGAACACGCATGCAGGCGCCGCCGATACAAATTGTCGCTCTTCACGGTGCCCGCCGACCAATCGCATTCTCAGCGCCTCTTCCCATAGAGTTGCATTGAGAATTGAGGGACGATTGTGATTGGCCGCTGTGTATTTTCAAAAATGGCGCCGCGATTCTCATTGGAGGGCGTTTTCCCATAGACATCCATTAAGAAATGAGGCGCGATTGTGATTGGTTGTTTGACTTGGCGCTTTGATTCCGATTGGTCGCCGCACAGCGGGGAAATCGCCATTTTCCTTGCCGAGCGCCTGGTGCGATTTTCGGATACGCCGTTCGGGACCCTGGAAGTCTGTAGCTCCGCCCCGCTCAGTTGTGATTGGACAGCGGCATCTTCACACAGTAGCGCCGACCAACCGGATTTACGGCGCCATGTTTATGAAGTTTCCGCTGCCCAATCACATTGCGGCTGGCGTCTGCCGGCTTTTTATGAATGAACTTTTCGCGGTCCGCCATCTTAGAGCGCGAAGTTTGAATTTCTGAACAATGTAAAAGTTAAAAAGCTGTTTTCACAGTACAATCTCACATCAGAGTATATATTCCTAATGCCTATGCTTATATTAACCCCTTCTTTATACTAATTTAATATCAGCTACATTTCACCATCGTGCCCTCTTTTTTTCCTAATATATTAACCCCTTCTATTCTAATACTGCTCCACTTGCTATCTCAGTAAGTGCAGTATTCAGCCCATTTTCACATTAACCCCTTCTATTCTTATACTGCTCCACTTGCTATCTCAGTAAGTGCAGTACTAAGGCCATTTTCACATTAACCCCTTCTATTCTTATACTGCTCCACTTGCTATCTCAGTAAGTGCAGTACTAAGGCCATTTTCACATTAACCCCTTCTATTCTATTACTGCTCCACTTGCTATCTCTGTAAGTGCAGTATTAAGCCCATTTTCACATTAACCCCTTCTATTCTATTACTGCTCCACTTGCTATCTGTGTAAGTGTAGTATTAAGCCCATTTTTACATTAACCCATTCAATTCTATTTGTGCTCCACTTCCTATCTCACTATGTGCAGTACTAAGGCCATTTTCACATTAACCCTTTCTATTCTATTACTGCTCCACTTGCTATCTCTGTAAGTGCAGTATTCAGCCCATTTTCACATTAACCCCTTCTATTATTATACTGCTCCACTTGCTATCTCAGTAAGTGCAGTACTAAGGCCATTTTCACATTAACCCCTTCTATTCTATTACTGCTCCACTTGCTATCTCTGTAAGTGCAGTATTAAGCCCATTTTCACATTAACCCCTTCTATTCTATTACTGCTCCACTTGCTATCTGTGTAAGTGTAGTATTAAGCCCATTTTCACATTAACCCCTTCTATTCTAATACTGCTCCACTTGCTATCTGTGTAAGTGTAGTATTAAGCCCATTTTTACATTAACCCATTCAATTCTATTTGTGCTCCACTTCCTATCTCACTATGTGCAGTACTAAGGCCATTTTTACATTAACCTCTTCTATGCCTTTTGTATTTTAGTTTCCACCATAACTACTTTATAGGGTTTAAACTCATACATTAACCTCTTCTATTCTGTTTGCTATTCAATAACTGTGTAACTATCTGCAGTACATCAGCGTTTTTTGCACTTCCCGCCAGATGCGGTGAAAAAAACGCATCTGGCGCGATTGCCGCTTAAACCTTGCATTTGCGGTGCGGTTGCGGAAATCCTCATATAAAACTATAGGGGGACTTGCGGCAGGTGCGGCAAGTGCGTTTTTTTTTTCCGCAAACACTTGCCGCAAGTTTCCCTATCGTTTCTATGGGGTATACCGCAACCACGCCGCAAGTGCAATGGTAATGTCACTATTGCGGCAGATGCATTTTTTTCACAGCATCGACCGCAATTTGATCAAAAGAGCTGATGTGAAAGGGCCCTAAGGCAATTTCTACATTAACCCCTTACATTCTATTTCTGCCCCACTTGCTATCTCACTATGTGCTCTACTAAGGCTATTTCAACATTAACCACTTCTATGCCATTTGCCATTTTGTTTTCCCACACTATTGTTTTATAGGGTTCAAAATGCTACATTAACCCCCTACTTTCTGTTTGCTATTCACTAAATGTGTCACTATGTGCTGTACTCATGACTTTTTATAATTAACTTCTATACCATTTCTTATTTAATTTTTTCATCCACACTGTTTTATAGGATGTAAGTGGTACATTAACCCCTTCTATTTTCTTGCCTATTCAATGCCGATGTTACTATGTGGTCTACTACTGCCATTTTAGTACTAAATACTTTAATACTATTCTTATTTTGATTGATCGTTCAGTATTTTGTATGCGTGCCTGTGGTACTTTAACCCCTTACAGGCTCTTTGATAATTTTTGTGGACTTAGGAGTCAGTCATCACACTGTTACGAGTACGTTAAATCATTATATGTCAATTTGTAATATTTTTCTTTGTAATTACTCTGTAGCACTACTACATGTCTTATATTTTACAGTTTGGTGGTAATGCTACCTGGCCAGTTCACATCAGCGGCTATTTGAAATCGCCCCAGATGTGCTGACAGAATAGCATCAGCTCTGTTTGCTGCATTGCCATCGCATAACTCCTGCACTTCTGGTGTCGTTTCGCTAATCACCATAGTAACTATAGGGGAACTTGCGGCAGGTCCCACCATGAAAAATAGCGCGCTCACCCTCCGTTTTTTTTCCATACAGTACCTGCCACAACTGCTAAACCCCAATTGCTGCACCTGCTGCAAATAACTGTATACTGACTACTATGGCGATTATAATGACTATGAGGATTAATGCAACAGCCCGCAAGTCCTGCAGTTATGCTGTGCAAATGCAGTTTTTTCTACGTTTAGGATGCTATTTGAAATTAACGCTCATGTCAAAGTCCCTCTCATCCCAGTAGGACATTAACTACTTTTACATACCAAATATTTTACACTCTATTACTGACTGGGTCCCCTTTCACACGTGCATTGTATATGCAGATTTACATACTTCCATAACATCTGCTAATATTTAAATTTTTTACGGAACTTCCCTATACCCGTCACTAGGGCTGCAGTTGCGTAGCGTTATATACATCCCCGGATTTACGTTGCTTTTTACATTTACCTGCCTCTTTCAACATCTACTGCGCAAGTTGCCTTATTTCTTTTTTCACCCTGCTTAGTCACATTCTGCTATTTCATACTTGACGTTAATGCTGCTGTTTCCCCAACTAAAGCACGAAAAATAAAAAACACTACTTCTGCTATAATCCCAAAACCTTAAGTTCTAGGTACAAATTAACCCTACCTCTGACATTTTTCAACACCTTATGCAACAACAACCTTGCTGGTGGTTATGCAGAAATTGACGTCATCTCGGTTCTTTTAACGGTTTTCTTACAATGTTGAAAATTTGCTTTGATAACGCGCATCCCAAAGGCCCTTACATCCATTTGTTTTGTCTTCAAGGCAGTTTTTAAGGAGTTTTAACACACTCCTTTCCATTCACTACTCCATACAGTAAACATCATTAAATCTTTCTTTCATACTTTAAAGAAGTCTATCATTTCCTTTAACAGGTTTTTGAAATACACACTGTAGTTTTATTGTTTTTGTCTTTTTACACAGTTATTATTAATTGTTTCCTTAACTAACACACTCTAGCTCTTTTTGGATTTCAAACACTGCTTTTCTTACTAAGATGAGCTCTCCAACACAAAATATCGCTCTTGCCAAGGAGGCTGCATCTACACCTAAGAAGAAGCGTGCAGACGAGACTTTGGAAGAGAGACGTCTTCGGTTAGATCGTGATAAGGCTGCTAAAGCTAAACGCATTGCAGAGGAGAGTTTGGAAGAGAAACGTGTTCGGTTACATCTGCGTAAGGCTGCTAAGGCGAAACGTACTGCAAAGGAGACTTCAGAAGAGAGGCGTCTTCGCTTAGATAGTGATAAGGCTGCTAAGGCGAAACGCACTGCTGAGGAGACCTCGGAACAGAGATGTATTCGCTTAGATCGTGTTAAGGCTGCTTACGCCAAACGTATTGCAAATGAGACTTCTGCCGAGAGACGTATTCGGTTAGATAGGGTTAAGGCTGCTAAACTCAAACGGTTTGGTAAACAAGAGCCATGACTGCACGTTCCACATGCAAACAAACAAACATTCCAGTCACTGAAGAACCGTCTGACACAGATGCTACTCCAGCCTCTTCGTGTACTGACATTCTACCAAGTGAACTGCCTTTAACACCTCCCATTACCTCTATGGAAATCAAAAAAGGAAAGGTTCGCAAGGTGTCTGTGCGTATGCGCAAGACGGGTGTGGAGGAGAGTTCTGAAGAAAGACAACTTCCCTTGGACAAGGAAAAGGCTGCTTTGAAAACACCGGTTTCAATAAAGTCTTTAGAAGGAAGGACAGAACGATTAGGCAAAAAATCAATGCCTCTGCCTCAACGACGCAAACAGAAAAAGTTAATGCCTGTAGGAGATCCGTCTGATCCTCAGACTGCTGCCACCTCTTCGTCTGATCCTCAGACTGCTGCCACCTCTTCATCTGATCCTCAGACTGCTGCCACCTCTTTGTCTGATGCTCAGACTGCTGCCACCTCTTTGACTGATGCTCAGACTGCTACCACCTCTTTGTCTGATGCTCAGACTGCTGCCACCTCTTTGTCTGATGCTCAGACTGCTGCCACCTCTTTGTCTGATGCTCAGACTGCTGCCACCTCTTCGTCTGATCCTTATACTGCTGCCACCTCTTCTTCTACTATCTTAACTACAACTGAACAGCCTTTACCGCATCGCAAGGCCACATCAAAACGAAAACGCTGTGCTGAGGAGACGCCATACAGCAAACAGTGTAAAATTTTGAGGCTTAAAAGGAAAAGACAGATGCGTCAAGATACAGATTCTCCTACGTCTAGACAAGTCCGCTTGGCCAATTTGGCTACATTACGTCGTGAAGAACGCCAAACTTCTTCTTCCACTTCTATATTGCAAGAGGCAGAACGGAATATATATTCCACTTCTTCATTTATGGAATGTTTGGAATCTACATCCCTTCCACGTCTCATTTATGTAGGATTACATAATAAACTTCTACGTTTATTCTATTCACCTCTCCTACATCAAATGGGATTTATTGATCAGGATCATGTTATTGTAGAACATTTCTGTGGTTTCATGAATGTAATATGTGAACATTGTGAGGCTCGACATTTTACTGCTGAACGACCATCAGATCAACAGTTTACTCTTTGTTGCCACAAGGGAAAAGTAAAGGTACCATTACCTCAATACCCGCACGTGTTCCAACACCTGCTGAAAGGAGAGAGTGAGTACAGTCAAAATTTGATGGAGAATATAAGGAGCATTAATAGTTCTTTTGCTTTTGCCTCCATGGGTGCCCATGTTTCTCTACCTCCTGGACATGGCCCATACTGCTTCCGTATTCATGGGCAAATTTATCATCGCACTGGAACACTCCATCCTGCTCAAGATCAAACTCCAGCATATGCACAATTGTACATTTTAGATACTCTAAGCGCTACAGACCAACGGCTACAGTGTCCAGAAAATGTTAAATGTAATCCTACTTTAATGAGTATCATTGCTCTTCAATTGGATAATATTAATCCCTTTGTTTCGGCCTACAAAATGCTACGTCACGTTGAATTAGAAGAAGAACAGAAGGCAGTAGAACATGGCACCGTCATGCCAAATATTATCATGGCCATTAAACAAGACAGAGGCCAAGACCCGAGACGCTATAACAATCCTACTGCCAATGAAGTTGCTGTGGTCTTTGAAAATGCTGATGGAGAGCCACCATTCAATAGAGACATTTTAATTCATTTGAAACCTGATCCAAATAACCCCTTGGCCCCAAAAACACAGCAAGTCAGTATTCTACACAGCAATTTAGATGCATTACTGTATCCCTTATTTTTCCCTCATGGAGAACAAGGCTGGCATGACGGACTCAAGCATCAAGGCCAAAGTCAACGCAGGGTTACACAGCTCCAGTATTATTGCTATTTGTTGTCTGTACGGAATCGGTTCAATCCTGTCCTGAATGGTGGCAAACTAACGCAGCAGTACTTAGTGGATGCGTATGTGAAAATCGAGGCTAATCGCTTAAATTTTATCCGTCAACACCAAAAGGATTTAAAAGTGGAGGATTATTGCGTACTCCAGGAACATCTCCTGAAATAATCTGTTGAGAAAGGTATTTCCATTGGCAAGACGGTGATTTTACCATCTTCCTTTGAAGGCAGTCCCAGAAACATGCAGCAACGCTATCAGGATGCCATGGCTATTGTGACTAAATTTGGACGACCAGATCTTTTTGTAACCATGACCTGTAATCCTAAATGGAGGGAGATTACAAACAATTTAGAGCCATGGCAGCGTGTGGAACATAGACCTGATTTAGTCGCCCGTGTCTTCAGAATTAAACTGGAAGCCCTATTAAAAGAAATTAACACTGGATTATTTGGCAAAGTTTGTGCAATGGTTCATGTGATTGAATTCCAAAAGCGTGGCCTACCACACGCTCACATTTTGATCATTCTGGATAGCAAATCCAAACTAAGAACTGAGTTTGAAGTGGATAATATAGTTTGGGCTGAAATCCCTGATCCAGAAGAATACCCTCTGCTCCATGACATTGTGATGCAACACATGATTCATGGACCCTGTGGACAACACAACCCCAATTCTCCATGTATGGATCTTGGCAAGTGTAAGAAAGGTTTTCCTAAAGATTTCCAACTAAGAACACTCATAGCTAAGGATGCATACCCTACTTATCAAAGAAAGGAAGGATCATCCTTTCAAATCCGTTCAAAGATGATTGATAATTCTTGGGTTGTTCCCTATAACCCTTACCTACTATTAACATACAAGTGTCATATTAATGTTGAGGTATGTGCTTCCATTCAAAGTGTAAAATACCTATTCAAATATGTCTACAAAGGACATGATAAAGCCAATCTTGAAATTTGCCAAACCAATATCCACCATGATGAAACACATCAATTCATGGATTCAAGATACGTGAGTGCACCGGAGGCAGCTTGGCGAATATTTGCTTACCCGATGCATAGACAATCGCACTCCACTATTCGCCTGGCCGTACATCTCCCACATTCTCAACCACTTTATTTTCATGAGGATGACTCTGTTGACGACATCAGTTACACAATGCACAGAAAATCTACTCTTATGGGCTACTTTGAGCTGAATGAGAGTGACCCGCATGCTCATGATTACTTCTACCGCCAAATTCCAGAGCACTATGTTTGGAAAGAAGGTGCATGGGAAATTAGAAAGCGAGGAGGTTCTTCAGTGATTGGAAGAATGTATACTGTCAGTATGAAAGATCAAGAATGGTACTATTTAAGGTTGTTGTTACTGCATGTCAAAGGAGCAACAAGTTTTGACAACATTAAGACTGTTAATGAAGTGACATACCCAACTTTCAAAGAGGCAGCATTAGCCCTTGGATTGCTCTTCGATGACAGTGTTTGGAGAAATACTTTATTGGATGCCTGTGTTCTCAACATGCCTGCACAGCTTCGTGATATGTTCGCATATATATGTATTTTTGGTCCTCCAGCTCATCCATTGGAGTTGTGGAAAGAATTTAAACAAGACTTTATCCAAGACTACTGCCATGCATATCACTCCAACACTGAGGAGTGTGAGAATTGTGAAGGATATGCTATGACTGATGTCCAAACTATTCTAAAATTTCATGGCAAAACTTTTACTGATTTTAATCTACCACGACCAAAAAGAAAGCCATACATCGCTCCACTATACAACAAGGATGATGAGTTAAGAAGAGCTCAGCAAATGAAAGCTACTTTAAATGACCAACAACTTTTGGCCTATGATGCGATCAATCAAGCTTTACACGATAGAAGTGGACAACCTAAGTGCTTTTTCATTGACGGTCCAGGTGGCAGTGGCAAAACATATCTGTATGATTTATTAATTCATGAACTAAGAGGAGAAGGCGAAATTGTCTCACCTGCAGCCAGTACAGGGATTGCAGCTAACTTACTGCAAGGAGGAAGAACCATCCATTCGCTTTACGGAATACCAATTCCAATCAATGAAACTTCCGTTTCAAGGATTAAAAATGATACAGATGCTGCACAACATTTGAAAAGTACCAAACTTTTCATTATTGACGAGTCCACTCTGTTATCTAAATATGCATTGCATGTGATAGATCAACTTTTACGGGATGTCATGACAACAGATATCTCCAAGAAAAATACAACACCTTTTGGAGGGAAAGTCATTGTTCTGGGAGGAGACTTTCGACAGTGTCTGCCTATCATCCCACATGGTACAAGAACTGACATTATAGAGAGTTGTATTAAATGCTCACGACAATGGCAGCTTTTCACTCAATTGCCACTCTTCAACAATATGCGCTCCATTGATCCTGATTATAGCCGTTGGTTTACTTCAACTGGGAAATGGTGAATTGTCCAATGATTTCAACCTTGGAGATGATACCATTGAAATCCCACAAGACATGATCTGCACTGGCTCAATTATACTTGCTATATTTGGTGAAAACATTGTCATTGATGTAGATAACAATGAAAGCATTCAGATTGCTGCATCACATGCCATTCTTTGCCCTAAAAATGACCATGTGGATATGGTGAACTCTAAGGTCATGGATTGCATTGCTGGTGAATACACTGAATACATTAGTGATGATTCCATTGATCCTGATGAGACTGAAGATCCAGATCAATATCCAGTGGAATTTTTAAATTCACTCACACCAACGGGAATGCCTTCTCATCGCCTCAAATTAAAAATTGGTACCATTGTCATGCTTTTGCGCAACTTTAACAGCAGAAAAGGTCTTTGCAATGGGACTCGCTTGATTGTCATTGCTTTGTTTGACAATCTGATTCAAGCAAAAGTCATTACTGGGTCTGCAGAAGGAAATGTGGTGTTTATTCCAAGGATTGATTTATCTCCATCAGAGACTGGATTACCTTTCAAGTTAAGACATCGACAATTTACCGTGAAGTCTACTTTTCCCATGACCATCACCAAATCCCAAGGCCAAACACTGGAGAAAGTAGGGATTTTTTGCCCCACAACCCATTTTTGGACATGGACAGTTATATGTGGCTTTTTCACGAGTGAAAAGAAGATGTATTGTTAAGGTGAAAGTACTGCATACACCCATTCAAGGAAAGTTGCTGCCTCATTCAGAAAAAGTCTTTACAAAAAATATTGTCTATAAGAATATTTTATTTTAAATTCTTTAGATATATATTACATTTACATACATGATGGATATAACAATGAAAGCATTCACATTGCTGCATCACATGACAATCTTTGTCCTAAAAATGTCCATGTGGAAATGGTGAACTCTAAGGTTATGGATTGCATTGCTGGTGAATACACTGAGTACATTAGTGATGATTCCATTCAGACTGAAGATTCAGACCAATATCCAGTGGAATTTTTAAATTCACTCACACCAATGGGAATGCCTTATCATCGCCTCAAATTACAAATTGGTACCATTGTCATGCTTTTGCACACCTTTAACAGCATAAAAGGTCTTTGCAATGGGAATCGCTTCATTGTCATTACTTTGTTTGACAATCTCATTCAAGCAAAAGTCAGTTCTGGGTCTGCAGAAGGAAATGTGGTGTTTATTCCAAAGATTTATTTATCTCCATCAGAGACTGCCTTACCTTTCAAGTTAAGACGTCAACAATTTCCCGTGAAGTCTACTTTTGCCATGACCATCAACAAATCCCAAGGCCATACACTGAAGAAAGTAGGGATTTTTTTGTCACAAACAGTTTTTGGACATGGACAGTTATATGTGGCTTTTTCACGAGTGAAAACACGATGCAATGTTAAGGTGAAAGTGCTGGATACACCCATTCAAGTCAAATTGCTGCCCAGTAGTGAAATACTCTTTACTCAAAATAATCTAATATTTTATTTTAAATTCTTTAGATACATATTAGATTTAGATATAGTTACTTTCTAATTAAACATAAATATTTTAATAAATTAGTTTAGCCATAGATGTATAAGAATAGAAAAAAAAAATAAGACCAAAAATAATATTTTAGTTATAGAAAAAGATATTATAATTAGTTATTAGATATAAAATAGTTATTTAAGAAATATAGTTGTTACTGTTCAATTTTACTAAAAATATAGTGTATAAAAATATTTTACTTAAAATTCTTTAAATACATGTTACATTTAGATGCATAGTTATTTTTAGATTAGACACAAATATTACTATATTAATTTGTTTAGCAATAGATGTATATCAATATAAATAAATCAAAATACCTAAAAACTTAGTTTACTTATAGATAAAGACATTATAATTACTTATTAGATATAAACGTTATTTCAGATATATAGTCATTATTTTCACTTTTCTCTAAAAATATAGTGTGTAAAAATATTTTACTTTCAATTCTTTAGATACATATTACATTTAGATACATAGTTACTTTCTAATTAAACACAAATATTACAATAAATTAATTTAGCTATAGATGTATAGGAATACAAATATACAAAAATACCAAAAATATTAGTTTTGTTATAAAGATATTATTACTTTTTAGATATAAAATAGTTATTTAAAATATATAGTAATGACTTTATTAGCTTAGAAAATTTCTTTTTAATTTTCATTGTATATGTATGTAAACACACATTTTTTTTGTAGATTGTAGATGTGTATCATCTAAATGCTTGCATTTAGTGATAAGAACCTGAAGCTTCAGCAGGATAGCTGCTGCGAGATTTCATTTTCTTTTTACACAGGGTGAGGTTTTTGTGAACAGCTAAGGCTGCTTTCAGACTTGCAAATGCATGTGCAGCATTTTAAAGATGCATCTGCATGCAAACGGCAGCTCCTATCTTTACAATGGGACTTTTGGTCTCTGCAGATGCTTGCAGACAGCCGTGCGCACCCATTTACTCTGATATGTGATCTCTGCACAGGCGCATGCCTGCATACAAATCACATAATCCCACCTGCACCAGGGATGCAACATGTCGCGTCCCTGGTGTGGAGGAGAGTCTGTGATCTGTACAAAAGCATCTGCCTGCGCATAGATCACATATAGGAGTGAATGGCTGTGCACGGCTGTCTGCAAGAATCTGCAGACACCGTGTGTTCCATTATAAAGATATGGACTGCCGTCTGCATGCACATGCTTGCAGATGCATCTGCAAAACGCTGCAGATGCATCTGCAAGTCTGAAGGCAGCCTAAGAGATGGGTGGGACGGCTGTTCACACACATCTGTATCTTGAAGTGTGTTCTGTACATATAAATACATATATACACATAGGTACATATTTAGACACATAGGTACATATTTAGACACAGTAGGGAAAGAATAGACATTTTGATTTTAAATCTGAATTATTCTGCTATTTGTTGAATTTTTAGTTTGAAAAAAACAATTTTGCCACTTGCTGCCTAATGGTGACCTACAGTACTCTTAATGTAAGTTGCATGAAATGTTTATGGAATTTGTCGTTTACTTGCAGTAGTTGCAGCACATGTGCTTTCGACAGTTTCAATCGCTAAAATCAGTTAGCTCTTATTTTTAGTGGTTGCATTTTGTCAAGCTGTTAAAGCTCTGCTTGCCGTATTTACTGCAAGCTAAGTGCAAGTTCCATATTTATTACATGTTACTTGCTGAAAGTGAGCTGTAGGTAGTCCCTTTTGTGCCAAGTTCAGAAATTGTATTTGGTAATTCCATACTTTCTGCAAATAACCAAAAAATATCTGCTTTAAAAGGAGTCTAACTATTAATTATTAGGGATAGAGTAGAGTAGGTCCCACCAGCTGTAAGGCTACCTTCCCGTGGTTGGTGGGGAAACATGTACTGGCTCAATCATAGATTATTAATATTCATATATAAATTGAATATACGTAATCTGTACAAAACATCAGTGCCAGTATCTGTACGAAAAGCCTTGCCTTAGAATCATGACATGTACTACACTGACATATACCATACAAACATTGGTAGTTGATAGATAGATATCATGTCTTATGTGCATTATTGTCAAATTTGAATGAATAATGTATATATGCATGCTACATTCCTGATTCTTTAACATTGTGCCGCCATCTATCATGGAATAATAGGATTATTACTTAAAACTCTAATTTAATAAACTATACACCGATTCTAGAATCCCGATGCAATCGCATCGGGCTCACAGCTAGTATATATATATATATATATAATACTGATAATTCCTATATAATCACATATATAATACAGGCATTGTTCACACACAATTTGCATTTTTTTTAGCAGTAAAAAAAACACCTGCGTTTTTTTAAGAGTGCCAAAAAATGTCCCTTGTGTGTGTGAAAGCTCCAAAAACGTTTTTGGACTTAGTCACTTTTTCACCAAATGACCAAAAAAAAACAAAAAAAAATTTTTTTTTTGTGTTTTTGCTTCGACCAGGGGGGGGTGATGTTGCAATTTTTTTCTTTTGTATTTTCTTGTTGACCAAGGGGGGGTGCTGTTGGAAAAAAAAACTTCCTTTTTGCTGACCGCTTTCCAAAAACGCTAGCGTTGCAGCGTTTTGTGGGCTGTGGGAAAAAACGCATGTGGATCTGTAAATAGTATGTGCACTCAAAATGCGAGTAAGGCTTTGCGAGTCAGTGGCGCCTATTCTGCAAGGACTCACAGCGCCATTGCGAGTGAGGCTTTGCGAGTGAGGCTTTGCGAGTCAGTGGCGCCTATTCTGCAAGGACTCACAACGCCATTGCGAGTGAGGCTTTGCGAGTTAGGCTTTGTGAGTCAGTCGGGTGCGCGTCGCGTGCCCGCGGACACAACGACGGAAACAGTGCCGAAACTTACGGAAGTGCGTTAGGGGAATTATATATTAGATTTGGAAGAGAGACTGAGGTTTAGAACCCTAGACGGATGGTGAGCAATCTCACAAACAAATACTCCTTTACACACTGACTACTCAAATAAGAGTCTGATAACCAAGCCCTTGAGCCATGCCTTCAGAATACACTTTATGACACCATCATCCTGAAGTTGAGCATCTTCACTGGTGCAGTTCATTCATCCTAGTTCAGAGACGAAGCTGAGAATATGAGCTAGAATCTGGCTTCACCTCCTCCACCAGCATATCTAGTGGTGGTACCTGAACGCAGCATCGCTGGATCGATGTTTAACATCACCAGCTACAGACGTACAGCAGAGTCTAGGATTGAGAGATTGTCACTAGAATGTACATGTGTATTATTTTAGTTTTAGATGTAATTACCACACCGTTTCTATAATGATAACATCATCTTCAACGTAAGGCATCACTAGCTGATAAATCCATCGTGCACAATTGATTTGATGCATTTAATGTTTGGCCGAGTGAGGCTCTATTGACACTAAATATTTATGAATAACCCAAGAAAACTGTCCAGTGACACTCATTTCCGTTGATACGGTTATAATTGTTCTCCATCTTTTATTGATGGAGTTCCTTTACACATACAACATACAACTCTAAGGGTGCCGTCACACCTGGCGACGGCACCACCAATTTTTTAGGTGACGTAGGGGCGTGGCCTATCGCCACCGGTATTGCCCCTGCTTCGCCTAATGTAAAGGGGCGATGCCGGCGCCTCTGAGTGCTCGCCTGGTTTCACATCAGTGATGTGAAACCAGGCGGCCTCAGTCCATGTAAATGGCCACTGGTGACCTGACAGGCGATGGGAGCCATGGGCTCCCATTGTACGGCATCCCCGCTGGGGTTTTCAGACACCCCGGCGGCGATGCCGCGTGTCAAATCGACGGGCCACCGCCGGAGGTGTCGCCCCATGTAAATGGGGGATGGCGATGCTGGCGGGGCGCAAAAAAAGTGCACGTTCCCCAGTCACCGCCGACATCGGTGCTGTCGCCAGGTGTGACGGCACCCTAACATTTTTATAAAGGTAGTTTTATTAGCATTTTTATTGGTATATTTTTAAGATCATATTTTATATCAGAAACAGAGACAATTCTCATTTCAATAATTGTTTTTTTTTTTATCTTTTATTTGTATTTTATTCAATTATATCCATTACAAACACATTTTTAATGAATAAAGAAATTTCGTCGTATTACTTAGTTTGATATACATAGCAACAATAGAGCTTTTTTTTGCAATTTTCATGCTCTTCCCTTTTTCTCTCTTGGATGCCATTTTTTTATCACTGCTTGCTTTAATCTGCAATTTAAACAAAAGGCCCCTTTACAAGCACAGATAATTGTGCCAAGATTGTTCACAGATCTCTGGTTGCAGGGAAATCATGGACACATTGTTACATTTGTACACGGCCCCAAAATAGAACAATGTGTCCATGATTTCACTGCAACCAGAGATCTGCGAACAATCTCTGCACAATTATTTGTGCGTGTAAAGGGGCCTAAAGAGAGAACAAAATATTCACATTTCTTTGTGTTATCAACCTTTAATACATTTTATAAAACATTTTTAATGAAATTTGTTTTGTATTTAAAACACAGTAAGTTATATATTATATCACTACTATCACTTTTTATACATTATCATTATTATTAATACATAAGAAGATAAATATTATGTTACATAAAAAAATTATATTTAAAAAAAGTATATATATACTAGCTGTGAGCCCGATGCGTTTGCATCGGGATTCTAGAATCTGTGTATAGTTTACTCAGTATATTTCAAATATGGTGGCATAGCGGCCGCCGCTATTCCGATTGTTAGGCGCGCTGAAGACGGCGACCGATCAGAAGAGCGCCGCGCTGTATGGCACCATACTTCAAATACATGGAATATTTTGAGTTTCACATTTACCGCTGTAAGTGAGGCGCTATTCTCATTGGTCGCTGTGTGCTGCCAGCGACCAATGAGAATAGCGCCTCACTTTCATCAGTAAATGTGAAACTCAAAGTCGTCCATTATATGTCTAAGATGGCGGCCCGATTCTAAAGAATCGGGAGTCTAGCATGCATATATACATTATTTATTCAAATTTGACAATAATGCACATACGACATTATTCATTCAAATTTGACAATGATGCACATAAGACATGATATCTATCTATCAACTACCAATGTTTGTATGGTATATGTCAGTGTAGTACATGTCATGATTCTAAGGCAAGGCTTTTCGTACAGATACTGGCACCGATGTTTTGTACAGATTACGTATATTCAATTTATATATGAATGTTAATAATCTATGATTTAGCCAGTACATGTTTCCCCACCAACCACGGGAAGGTAGCCTTACAGCTGGTGGGATCTACTCTACTCTATCTAATATATAATTGCCGTAGTGCACTTCCGTCATATTCGGCGCTACTTCCGTCGTCATGGACGTGGCTGCCAAAGTGACGGAAGTGCGTTAGGGACACACACACACACATACACACACCACACACACACACACACACACACACACACACTCCAGTATACTTACCCCGCCGCCATCCCGCTACACCGCTCCCGCCATGGCTCGGTCCACCTCGCGAGGCTCCCGCCATGGCTCGGCCCACCTCGCGGGGCTCCCGCCATGGCTCCGCCCACCTCGTGGGGCTCCCGCCATGGCTCCACCCACCTCGCGGGGCTCCCGCCATGGCTCCGCCCACCTCCCGAGACTCTCGCCATGGCTCAGTCCACCTCGCGGGACTCCCGACATGGCTCCACCCACCTAGCCTGCGCTGACCATAGAGCCACCTTCCTGCGCTGACCACAGAGCCGCCGTCCTCTGCTGACCAAAGAGCCTCCTTCCTGTGCTGACCACAGAGCCTCCTTCCTGCGCTGACCACTCAACCACAGAGCCTCCTTCCTGCGCTGACCACAGACCCGCCGTCCTCTGCTGACCACAGAGCCTCCTTCCTGCGCTGACCACTCTGCCTCCTTCCTGCGCTGACCACAGAGCCGCCGTCCTCTGCTGACCACAGAGCTGCCGTCCTCTGCTGACCACAGACCGCCGTCCTCTGCTGACCACAGACCCGCCGTCCTCTGCTGACCACAGACCCGCCGTCCTCTGCTGACCACAGACCCGCCGTCCTCTGCTGACCACAGAGCCCCCATCCTCTGCTGACCACAGAGCCCCCGTCCTCTGCTGACCACAGAGCCCCCGTCCTCTGCTGACCACAGAGCCCCCGTCCTCTGCTGACCACAGAGCCCCCGTCCTCTGCTGACCACAGAGCCCCTGTCCTCTGCTGACCACAGAGCCCCTGTCCTCTGCTGACCACAGAGCCCCTGTCCTCTGCTGACCACAGAGCCCCTGTCCTCTGCTGACCACAGAGCCCCTGTCCTCTGCTGACCACAGAGCCCCTGTCCTCTGCTGACCACAGAGCCCCTGTCCTCTGCTGACCACAGAGCCCCTGTCCTCTGCTGACCACAGAGCCCCTGTCCTCTGCTGACCACAGAGCCGCCGTACTCTGCTGACCACAGAGCCGCCGTCCTCTACTGACCACAGACCCGCCGTACTCTGCTGACCACAGAACCTCCTTCCTGCGCTGACCACTCTGCCTCCTCCTGCGCTGACCACAGAGCCGCCGTCCTCTGCTGACCACAGAGCCGCCGTCCTCTGCTGACCACAGAGCCGCCGTCCTCTGCTGACCACAGAGCCACCGTCCTCTGCTGACCACAGAGCCGCCCTCCTCTGCTGACCACAGAGCCGCTGTCCTGCGCTCACCACTCTGCCTCCTTCCTGCGCTGATCACTCTGCCTCCTTCCTGCGCTGATCACTCTGCTGCAGTCCTCTGCTGACCACAGAGCCGCCGTCCTCTGCTGACCACAGAGCCGCCGTCCTCTGCTGACCACAGAGCCGCCGTCCTCTGCTGACCACAGAGCCGCCGTCATCTGCTGACCACAGAGCCGCCGTCATCTGCTGACCACAGAGCCGCCCTCCTCTGCTGACCACAGAGCCGCCATCCTCTGCTGACCACAGAGCCGCCGTCCTCTGCTGACCACAGAGCCGCCGTCCTCTGCTGACCACAGAGCCGCCGTCCTTTGCTGATAGCTAGTCCATTTTACCACCTAGTTCATTCCTTGTTTTATCAAGTCTTCAGCCACACCCATACACGCAGGTTTTAAAATGCACTTAGAGGCACTTACATCCTCAGACGCTTTTTTACCGCAGACAGAGGCATAAGGTTAGGACCCGGTATACATGAGAATACCTTGAAGACTGGTTATCGGGCTTACAGTTAGGGCCAGAAATATTTGGACAGTGACACAATTTTCGCGAGTTGGGCTCTGCATGCCACCACATTGGATTTGAAATGAAACCTCTACAACAGAATTCAAGTGCAGATTGTAATGTTTAATTTGAAGGATTGAACAAAAATATCTGATAGAAAATGTAGGAATTGTACACATTTCTTTACAAACACTCCACATTTTAGGAGGTCAAAAGTAATTGGACAAATAAACATAACCCAAACAAAATATTTTTTTTTTCAATATTTTGTTGCGAATCCTTTGGAGGCAATCACTGCCTTAAGTCTGGAACCCATGGACATCACCAAACGCTGGGTTTCCTCCTTCTTAATGCTTTGCCAGGCCTTTACAGCCGCAGCCTTCAGGTCTTGCTTGTTTGTGGGTCTTTCCGTCTTAAGTCTGGATTTCAGCAAGTGAAATGCATGCTCAATTGGGTTAAGATCTGGTGATTGACTTGGCCATTGCAGAATGTTCCACTTTTTTGCACTCATGAACTCCTGGGTAGCTTTGGCTGTATGCTTGGGGTCATTGCCTATCTGTACTATGAAGCGCCGTCCAATCAACTTTGCAGCATTTGGCTGAATCTGGGCTGAAAGTATATCCCGGTACACTTCAGAATTCATCCGGCTACTCTTGTCTGCTGTTATGTCATCAATAAACACAAGTGACCCAGTGCCATTGAAAGCCATGCATGCCCATGCCATCACGTTGCCTCCACCATGTTTTACAGAGGATGTGGTGTGCCTTGGATCATGTGCCGTTCCCTTTCTTCTCCAAACTTTTTTCTTCCCATCATTCTGGTACAGGTTGATCTTTGTCTCATCTGTCATAGAATACTTTTCCAGAACTGAGCTGGCTTCTTGAGGTGTTTTTCAGCAAATTTAAATCTGGCCTGTCTATTTTTGGAATTGATGAATGGTTTGCATCTAGATGTGAACCCTTTGTATTTACTGTCATGGAGTCTTCTCTTTACTGTTGACTTAGAGACAGATACACCTACTTCACTGAGAGTGTTCTGGACTTCAGTTGATGTTGTGAACGGGTTCTTCTTCACCAAATAAAGTATGCGGCGATCATTCACCACTGTTGTCATCCGTGGACGCCCAGGCCTTTTAGAGTTCCCAAGCTCACCAGTCAATTCCTTTTTTCTCAGAATGTACCCAACTGTTGATTTTGCTACTCCAAGCATGTCTGCTATCTCTCTGATGGATTTTTTATTTTTTTTCAGCCTCAGGATGTTCTGCTTCACCTCAATTGAGAGTTCCTTTGACCGCATGTTGTCTGGTCACAGCAACAGCTTCCAAATGCAAAGCCACACACCTGGAATCCACCCCTGACCTTTTAACTACTTCATTGATTACAGGTTAACGAGGGAGACGCCTTCATAGTTAATTGCAGCCCTTAGAGTCCATTGTCCAATTACTTTTGGTCCCTTGAAAAAGAGGAGGCTATGCATTACAGAGCTATGATTCCTAAACCCTTTCTCTGATTTGGATGTGGAAACTCTCATATTGCAGCTGGGAGTGTGTACTTTCAGCCCATATTATATATATAATTGTATTTCTGAACATGTTTTTGTAAACAGCTAAAATAACAAAACTTGTGTCACTGTCCAAATATTTCTGGCCCTAACTGTATGTACCTATATGTATGTATGTACTTATATGTACAGAACACAGTTCGAGATAGAGATGTGTGTGAACAGGCGTCCCACCCGGCTCTTAGCTGTTCACAAAAACCTCACCCTGTGTAAAAAGAAAATGAAATCTCTCAGCAGCTATACTGCTGGAGCTTCAGGTTCTTATCACTAAATGCAAGCATTTAGATGATACACATCTACAATCTACTACAAAATGTGTGTTTATATACATATACTATGAAATATAAAAAGAATGTTTCTAAGCTAAAAAACTAACGACTATATATCTTAAATGACTATTTTATATCTAATAACTAATTATAATGTCTTTATCTATAACTAAACTAATTTTTTTGGTATTTTTGTTTTTTCTATTCCTATACATCTATGGCTAAACTAATTTATTGTAATATTTGTGTTTAATTAGAAAGTAACTATGTATCTAAATCTAATATGTATCTAAAGAATTTAAAATAAAATATTCTTATAGACAATATTTTTAGTAAAGAGTTTTTCACTATTGGGCAGCAATTTGCCTTGAATGGGTGTATCCAGCACTTTCACCTTAACATTGCATCATCTTTTCACTCGTGAAAAAGCCACATATAACTGTCCATGTCCAAAAACGGGTTCTGGCAAAAAAATCCCTACTTTCTCCAGTGTTTGGCCTTGGGATTTGTTGATGGTCATGGCAAAAGCAGGCTTCACGGGAAATTGTCGACGTCTTAACTTGAAAGGTAAGCCAGTCTCTGATGGAGATAAATCAATCCTTGGAATAAACACCACATTTCCTTCTGCAGACCCAGTAATGACTTTTGCTTGAATCATATTGTCAAACAAAGCGATGACAATCAAGCGAGTCCCATTGCAAAGACCTTTTCTGCTGTTAAAGTTGCGCAAAAGCATGACAATGGTGCCGATTTTTAATTTGAGGCGATGAGAAGGCATTCCCGTTGGTGTGAGTGAATTTAAAAATTCCACTGGATATTGGTCTGGATCTTTAGTCTCATCAGGATCAATGGAATCATCACTTATGTATTCAGTGTATTCACCAGCAATGCAATCCATAACCTTAGAGTTCACCATATCCACATGGTCATTTTTAGGGCAAAGAATGGCATGTGATGCAGCAATCTGAATGCTTTCATTGTTATGTACATCAATGAGAATGTTTTCACCAAATATAGCAAGTATGAGTGAGCCAGTGCAGATCATGTCTTGTGGGATTTCAATGATATCATCTCCAAGGATGAAATCATTGGACAATTCACCATTTCCCAGTTGAAGTAACCAACTGCTATAATCAGGATCAATGGAGCGCATGTTGTTGAAGAGTGGCAATTGAGTGAAAAGCTGCAATTGTCGTGAGTATTTAATACAACTCTCTATAATGTCAGTTCTTGTACCATTAGGGATGATAGGCAGACACTGTCGAAAGTCTCCTCCCAGAACAATGACTTTCCCTCCAAAAGGTGTTGTATTTTTCTTGGAGATATCTGTTGTCATGACATCCCGTAAAAGTTGATCTATCACATGCAATGCATATTTAGATAACAGAGTGGACTCATCAATAATGAAAAGTTTGGTACTTTTCAAATGTTGTGCAGCATCTGTATCATTTTTAATTC
This sequence comes from Allobates femoralis, assembly GCA_033576535.1. NCBI lineage: Eukaryota > Metazoa > Chordata > Amphibia > Anura > Aromobatidae > Allobates > Allobates femoralis. Next base: position 7,398,504 of record JARQOC010000007.1, on the reverse strand, counting down.
TGGAAACGGATGTTTCATTTATTGGAATTGGTATGCCGTAAAGCGAATGGATGGTTCTTCCTCCTTGCAGTAAGTTAGCTGCAATCCCTGTACTGGCTGCAGGTGAGACAATTTCGCCTTCTCCTCTTAGTTCATGAATTAATAAATCATACAGGTATGTTTTCCCACTGCCACCTGGGCCATCGATGAAAAAGCACTTAGGTTGTACACTTCTATCGTGTAAAGCTTGATTGATAGCATTATAGGCCAAAAGTTGTTGGTCATTTAAAGTAGCTTTCATTTGCTGAGCTCTTCTTAACTCATCATCCTTGTTGTATTGTGGGGCCATGTGTGGCTTTCTTTTTGGTCGTGGTAGGTTAAAATCAGTAAAAGTTTTGGCATGAAATTTTAGAACATTTTGGACATCATTCATAGCATATCCTTCACAATTCTCACACTCCTCAGTGTTGGAGTGATATGCATGGCAGTAGTCTTGGATAAAGTCTTGTTTAAATTCTTGCCACAACTCCAATGGATGAGCTGGAGGACCAAAAATACATATATATGCAAACATATCACGAAGCTGTGCAGGCATGTTGAGAACACAGGCATCCAATAAAGTATTTCTCCAAACAGTGTCATCGAAGAGAAATCCAAGGGCTAATGCCACCTCTTTAAAAGTTGGGTATGTGACTTCATTAACAGTCTTAACCCCTTCATGACCCAGCCTATTTTGACCCTAAAGACCTTGGCCTTTTTTGCAATTCTGACCAGTGTCCCTTTATGAGGTTATAACTCAGGAACGCTTCAACCGATCCTAGCGATTCTGAGATTGTTTTTTCGTGACATATTGGGCTTCATGCTAGTGTTAAATTTAAGTTGATAATTTTTGCGTTTATTTGTGAAAAAATCAAAAATATGGCAAAAATTTTGAAAATTTCACAATTTTCACATTTTTAATTTTTTTTTTCTGATAAACAAGAGAGATATGTGACAGAAAAAAGTTATTAAATAATATTTCCCACATGTCTACTTCACATCAGCACAATTTTGGAAAAAAAAAAATTTTTTGTTAGGACGTTATAAGAGTTCAAAGTTCATGAGCAATTTTTCATTTTTCAACCAAAATTTACAAAACCATTTTTTTTAGTGACCACATCACATTTGAAGTCCTTTTGAGGGGTGTACATGACAGAAAACACCCAAAAGTGACACCATTCCAAAAACTGCACCCCTCAAGCTACTCAAAACTACATTCGAGAAGATTATTAACCCTTCAGGTGCTTCACAGGAACTAAAGCAAAGTGGAAACAAAAAATGGATATTTTAATTTTTTTATCAAAAATGTTCTTTTAGCCTCAATTCTTTCATTTTCACATGGGCAACAGGATAAAATGGATCTTAAAATGTGTTGTGCAAATTCTCCCGAGTACATCGATACCTCATATGTGGTCATAAACCACTGTTTGGGCGCACGGCAGGGCTCAGAAGTGAAGGAGCGCAATTTGACTTTTGGAGCTAATTTTACATTCAAAAAGTGAAATGTCGCTCCTTCCCTTCTGACCCCTGCCGTGCGCCCAAACAGTGGTTTATGACCACATATGAGGTATCGGTGTACTCAGGAGAAATTGCCCAACAAATTTTAGGATGAATTTTATGCTGTTGCCATGTGAAAACGAAAAAATTTAGGCTAAAAGAAAATTTTTGTGAAAAAAAAAGTACTATTTCATTTTCACAGATCAATTTGTAAAGCACCTGGGGGTTCAATATGCTCACTACCCATCTAGATATGTTCCCTGGGGGGTCTAGTTTCCAAAATGGGGTCACTTGTGGGGGAGCTTCAATGTTTAGGCACGCAGGGCTCTCCAAACGCGACATGGTGTCCGCTAACAATTTGAATAAAAATCAGCTCAAATTGTTAGCTGTAACCATGTTGTGTTTAGTGAGCCCCTGTGTGCCTAAACATTGGGGCTCCCCCACAAGTGACCCCATTTTGGAAACTAGACCCCCCAAGGAACGTATCTAGATGCATAGTGAGCACTTTGAACCCCCAGGTGCTTCACAAATTCATCCATAAAAATGAAAAAGCACTTTTTTTTCCACAAAAAAATTCTTTTTTCATTATTATGGATCAATTTGTGAAGCACCTGGGGGTTGAAAGTGCTCACTATGCATCTAGATACGTTCCTTTGGGGGTCTAGTTTCCAAAATGGGGTCACTTGTGGGGGAGCTCCAATGTGGAGACGCACAGGGGCTCTCCAAACGCGACATGGTGTCCGCTAACAATTTGAATGCAAAATGAGCTCAAATTGTTAGCGGACACCATGTTGCGTTTGGAGAGCCCCTGTGCGTCTCCACATAGGAGCTCATCCACAAGTGACCCCATTTTGGAAACTAGACCCCCAAGGGAACGTATCTAGATGCATAGTGAGCACTTTGAACCCCCAGGTGCTTCACAAATTAATCTGTAAAAATGAAAAAGTACTTTTTTTCCGCAAAAATCTTTTTTTTTCAATAATTTGTGAAGCACCTGGGGGTTCAATATGCTCACTACCCATCTAGATATGTTCCCTGGGGGGTCTAGTTTCCAAAATGGGGTCACTTGTGGGGGAGCTCCAATGTTTAGGCACACAGGGGCTCTCCAAAAGCGACATGGTGTCCGCTAACAATTTGAATAAAAATCAGCTCAAATTGTTAGCTGTCACCATGTTGCGTTTGGTGAGCCCCTGTGTGCCTAAACATTGGGGATCCGCAACAAGTGACCCCATTTTGGAAACTAGACCCCCCAGGGAACGTATCTAGATGCATAGTGAGTACTTTGAACCCCCAGGTGCTTCACAAATTCATCCATAAAAATGAAAAAGCCCTTTTTTTTCCACAAAAATTTCTTTTTTCATTATTACGGACCAATTTGTGAAGCACCTGGGGGTTCAAAGTGCTCACTATGCAGCTAGATATGTTCCCTGGGGGGTCTAGTTTCCAAAATGGGGTCACTTGTGGGGGAGCTCCAATGTGGAGACGCACAGGGGCTCTCCAAACACGACATGGTGTCCGCTAACAATTTGAATGCAAAATGAGCTCAAATTGTTAGCGGACACCATGTTGCGTTTGGTGAGCCCCTGTGTGCCTAAATATTGGAGCTCCCCCACAAGTGACCCCATTTTGGAAACTAGACCCCCCAGGGAACGTATCTAGATGCATAGTGAGTACTTTGAACCTCCAGGTGCTTCACAAATTGATCTGTAAAAATGAAAAAATAATTTTTTTGTGGAAAAAAAAGTACTTTTTTATTTTTATGGATCAATTTGTGAAGCACTTGGGGTTCAAAGTGCTCACTATGCATCTAGGTACGTTCCTTGGGGGGTCTAGTTTCCAAAATGGGGTCACTTGTGGGGGAGCTCCAATGTGTAGGCACACAGGGGCTCTCCATACGCAACCTGGTGTTTGCCAACAATTGGAATTGTTAGCGGACACCAGGTCGCGTATGGAGAGCCCCTGTGTGCCTAAACATTGGAGCTCCCCCACAAGTGACCCCATTTTGGAAACTAGACCCCCAGGGAACATATCTAGATGCACAGTGAGCACTTTGAACCACCATGTGCTTCACAAATTGAGACGTATAAATGAATAAAGAAACTTTATGTGAAAAAACATACTAGTCTAGTAGTTGCAATTCGCAGCATAGGGGACCCATGGGGCTCTGTCATATTTTTGGTCCAGCCAGGTACAACTTGGCAGCTACGGACTGCCACCAGGCCCCAGCTGCCTCGTCATACCTGGCTGGAACCAAAAATACAGCGAAGCCTATTTTTTTTATTATTTCTAGAAATATTTCTAGAAAAAAAATGACATAGGGCTCCGCCATATTTTTGGTCCAGCCAGGTACAACTTGGCAGCTACGGACTGCCACCAGCTGCCTCGTCATACCTGGCTGGAACCAAAAATACAGCGAAGCCTATTTTTTTTTTATTTCTAGAAATATTTCTAGAAAAAAAATGACATAGGGCTCCGCCATATTTTTGGTCCAGCCAGGTACAACTTGGCAGCTACGGACTGCCACCCACCCCCAGCTGCCTCGTCATACCTGGCTGGAACCAAAAATACAGCGAAGCCTATTTTTTTTTTATTTCTAGAAATATTTCTAGAAAAAAAAATTACGTGGGGCTCCGCCATATTTTTGGTCCAGCCAGGTACAACTAGGCAGCTGGGGGCTGGAATCCTCAGCATAGAGAGGCCCAAGCGTTCTGGGCCCCCCATGCTGCGAATTGCAGCCCGCAGCCGCCCCAGAAAATGGCGCATTCATTGAAGCGCCATTTTCTGGCGCTGTACCCACGCTCTTCCAGTTGCCCTGGTGCCGGTGGCTAACTGGGTAATAAAGGGGTTAATGCCAGCTTTTTATTGGCAGCTGGCACTAAGCCCGAGATTCATAATATAGGGCCAATGTTAGACCCGCCATTAGGAATCTCTAGTACAGTAAATAGTCAATAAATACACACAGAGAAAAATCTTTTTATTTGAAAAAAAAACAGACACAATTCGGACTCCATCTTTATTATAAAAAGATCCGACGTAGTCAACAACGAAGGTCCCACGACGCTCGATCGCTCCGACGTAGTCCATAACGAAGGTCCCACGACGTTTGTCTCCGACGTAGTCCACAACGAAGGTCCCACGACTCTCGATCACCTTTGCTTTCAGATCGCTACTCTGGAGCCCGATCCGCCAGCATGGTGATCGAGCTGCAGAAAGTGATCTGACACCCCGGGCGCAGTGACCCATTATGTGCATCACTGCGCCTGGGCTGCCAGATCGCTTTCCGCAGCTCGATCCCCATGCATGGGGATCGAGCTGCGGAAAGCGATCTGGCAGCACAGGCGCATTGACCCACTATGTGCATCACTGCGTCCGGGCTGTCAGATTGCTTTCTGCAGCTCGATGCCCATGCAGGGAGATCGGGCTGCAGAGCAGCGATCTAAGAGCCTGGGCGCAGTGACCCACTATGTACATCACTGCGCCTGGGCTGCCAGATCGCTTTCCGCAGCTCGATCCCCATGCATGGGGATCGAGCTGCGGAAAGCGATCTGGCAGCACAGGCGCATTGACCCACTATGTGCATCACTGCGTCGGGCTGTCAGATTGCTTTCTGCAGTTCGATGCCCATGCAGGGAGATCGGGCTGCAGAGCAGCGATCCAAGAGCCTGGGCGCAGTGACCCACTATGTGCATCACTGCGCCTGTGCTGCCAGATCGCTTTCCGCAGCTCGATCCCCATGCATGGGGATCGAGCTGCGGAAAGCGATCTGGCAGCACAGGCGCATTGACCCACTATGTGCATCACTGCGTCCGGGCTGTCAGATTGCTTTCTGCAGCTCGATGCCCATGCAGGGAGATCGGGCTGCAGAGCAGCAATCTAAGAGCCTGGGCGCAGTGACCCACTATGTGCATCACTGCGCCCGGGCTGTTAGATAGCTTTCTGCAGCTCGATCCCCATGCATGGGGATCGAGCTGCGGAAAGCGATCTGGCAGCCCAGGCGCAGTGATGCACATAGTGGGTCACTGCGCCCGGGGTGTCAGATCACTTTCTGCAGCTAGATCCTCAGAATCCAGCTGTAGGAAGTGATCTGACAGATCCAGTACAGTGATCCACAGTGATCACATAATGGTCACTGTGGATCACTGTGCTGGATCTGTCAGATCACTTCCTACAGCTGGATCCTCAGGATCCAGCTGTAGAAAGTGATCTGACAGATCCAGTACAGTGATCCACAGTGATCACATAATGGTCACTGTGGATCACTGTGCTGGATCTGTCAGATCACTTCCTACAGCTGGATCCTCAGGATCCAGCTGTAGAAAGTGATCTGACAGATCCAGTACAGTGATCCACAGTGATCACATAATGGTCACTGTGCATCACTGTGCTGGATCTGTCAGATCACTTCCTACAGCTGGATCCTCAGGATCTAGCTGTAGAAGTCATCTGACAGCTCCAGCACAGAGCTGTCAGATGCGAGCGGCCGGAGAGAAGAGGAGGAGGATCGGGACGCAGCCGTGCACCGGGTGCAGGATGGAGCGCGATCGCCGGAGGGGTGAGTGGGAGAGGCGATCGCCGCTTCGGTGGTCGGGGGGGCAGGCAGGGGGAAGAGGGGGGGTGACAGGGCTTGGGGGGGCACTCACAGGAAGCGGGGGCAGGCAGGAGCAGGCGGGCGGCAGGAAGAGGAAGCCCGCGGTAGGGACAGGAAGCGGCCGCCAGGGACAGGAAGCGGGGGGGGGGGGGGGGGGTAAAGAAAGATGAAGAGGGGGCAGGATAGAGAGGTGGGGGACAGGGGGGCACTTAGAGGATGCCAGGGTAGCAGATCGGAGGGTAGGGAGAGCAGGGGCAGGCAGGGAAGCATGACAGGCGCGGTGATTTTCACTTTCACTTTTGAGCGCCAATCACCGCGCCTGTAGCCGGGGGGTGGGGGTGGGGGCAAATCGACCCCCCATGGGGTGTTGTACAACACCCCATGTACCTGCAGGCCGAATGACAGGTCAGTGAGACCCTCACTCGGCCTGCAGGAGCCCGATCAATCCATGGCCCACCCCCTGGGCCAAGGGTCGGGAACGAACTTGTTTCCATGGCCCAAACGGTGGGCCAAGGGTCGTGAAGGGGTTAATGTTGTCAAAACTCGTTGCTCCTTTGACATGTAGTAACAACAACCTTAAATAGTACCGTTCTTGTTCTTTCATACTGACAGTATACATTCTTCCAATCACTGAAGAACCTCCTCGCTTTCTAATTTCCCATGCACCTTCTTTCCAAACATAGTGCTCTGGAATTTGGCGGTATAAGTAATCATGAGCATGCGGGTCATTCTCATTCAGCTCAAAGTAGGCCATAAGAGTCGATTTTCTGTGCATTGTGTAACTGATGTTGTCAACAGAGTCATCCCCATGAAAATAAAGTGGTTGAGAATGTGGGAGATGTACGGAAGGCGAATAATGGAGTGCGATTGTCTATGCATCGGGTAAGCAAATATTCGCCAAGCTGCTTCCGGTGCACTCACGTATCTTGAATCCATGAATTGATGTGTTTCATCATGGTGGATATTGGTTTGGGAAATTTCAAGATTGGCTTTATCATGTCCTTTGTAGACATATTTGAATAGGTATTTAACACTTTGAATGGAAGCACATACCTCAACATTAATATGACACTTGTATTTTAATAGTAGGAAAGGGTTATAGGGAACAACCCAAGAATTATCAATCATCTTTGAATGGTGTGGAAAGGATGGTCCTTCCTTTCTTTGATAAGTAGGGTATGCATCCTCAGCTAAGACTGTTTTTGTTTGGAAATCTTTAGGAAAACCTTTCTTACACTTTCCAAGATCCATACATGGAGAATTGGGGTTGTGTTGTCCACAGGGTCCATGAATCATGTGTTGCATCACAATTTGATGGAGCACAGGGTATTCTGCTGGATCAGGGATTTCAGCCCAAACTATATTATCCACTTCAACCTCAGTTCTTAGTTTGGATTTGCTATCCAGAATGATCAAAATGTGAGCGTGTGGTAGGCCACGCTTTTGGAATTCAATAACATGAACCATTGCACAAACTTTGCCAAATAATCCAGTGTTAATGTCTTTTAATAGGGCTTCCAGTTTAATTCTGAAGACACGGGCGACTAAATCAGGTCTATGTTCCACACGCTGCCATGGCTCTAAATTGTTTGTAATCTCCCTCCATTTAGGATTACAGGTCATGGTTACAAAAAGATCCGGTCGTCCAAATTTAGTCACAATAGCCATGGCATCCTGATAGCGTTGCTGCATGTTTCTTGGACTGCCTTCAAAGGAAGATGGTAAAATGACCGTCTTGCCAATGGGAATACCTTTCTCAATAGATTTTTTTTGGAGATGTTCCTGGAGTACACAATAATCCTCTACTTTTAAATCCTTTTGGTGTTGACGGATAAAATTTAAGCGATTAGCCTCGATTTTCACATACGCATCCACTAAGTACTGCTGTGTTAGTTTGCCACCATTCAGGACAGGATTGAACCGATTCCGTACAGACAGCAAATAGCAGTAATACTGGAGCTGTGTAACCCTGCGTGGAGTTTGGCCTTGATGCTTGAGTCCCTCATGCCAGCCTTGTTCTCCATGAGGGTAAAATAAGGGATACAGTAATGCATCTAAATTGCTGTGTAGAATACTGACTTGCTGTGTTTTTGGGGCCAAGGGGTTATTTGGATCAGGTTTCAAATGAATTAAAATGTCTCTATTGAATGGTGGCTCTCCATCAGCATTTTCAAAGACCACAGCAACTTCATTGACAGTAGGATTGTTATAGCGTCTAGGGTCTTGCTGTCTGTCTTGTTTAATGACCATGATAATATTTGGCATGACGGTGCCATGTTCTACTGCCTTCTGTTGTTCTTCTAATTCAACGTCGCGTAGCATTTTGTAGGCCGAAACAAAGGGATTAATATTATCCAATTGAAGAGCAATGATACTCATTAAAGTAGGATGACATTTAACATTTTCTGGAGACTGTAGCCGTTGTTCTATAGCGCTTGCAGTATCTAAAATGTACAGTTGTGCATATGCTGGAGGTTGATCTTGAGCAGGATGGAGTGTTCCCGTGCGATGATAAATTTGCCCATGAATACGGAAACAGTAAGGGCCGTGTCTAGGTGGTAGAGAAACATGGGCACCCATGGAGGCAAAAGCAAAAGAACTATTAATGCTCCTGATATTCTCCATCAAATTTCGACTGTACTCACTCTCTTCTTTCAGCAGGCGTTGGAAGGCCTCTGGGTATTGAGGTAATGGTACCTTTACTTTTCCCTTGTGGCAACAAAGACTAAACTGTTGATCTGATGGGCGTTCAGCAGTAAAATGCAGAGCCTCACAATGTTCACATATTAACTTCATGTGACCACAGGTATGTTCTAGAATAGCATGATCCTGATCAGTAAATGCCATTGGATGTAGGAGAGGTGTAGATAACAAACGTAGATTTTTATTGTCTAATCCTACATAGATGAGACGTGGAAGGGACGTAGATTCAACACATTCCATAAATGAAGAAGTTGAATATATATTCCATTCTGCCTCTTGCAATGTTGAAGTGGAAGAAGAACTTTTGCGTAGGTCACGACGTGATGCAGCCAAATGGGTCAAGCGGACTTGTTTAGACGTAGGAGACTCCGTATCTTGACGTATCTGTCTCGTCCTTTTAAGCCTCATAATTTTATACTGTTTGCTGTATGGCGTCTCCTCAGCAGAGTGTTTTCGTTTACATGTGGCCTTGGAATGTGGTAAAGGCTGTTCAGTTGTAGTTAACACAGTAGAAGAAGAGGTGGCAGCAGTATGAGATTCAGACGGAGAGGTGGCAGCAGTATGAGGATCAGACGGATCTCCTGTAGGCATTAACTTTTGTTGTTTGCGTCTTTGACGCGCAGCTATTGATTTTTTGGCTAATCGTTCCTTCCTTCCTTCCAAAGGCTCTTTTGAAACCTGTGTCTTCAAAGCAGCCTTTACCTTGTCCAAGCGAATTCGTCTTTTTCCAGAACTCTCCTCCGCATGCTTCTTGCGCATACACACAGCCTCCTTGTCAACCTTTGCTTTTTTTTTTCCCATGGAGGTCATGAGAGGTGTTAAAGGCTGTTCACTTTGTAGAATGTCAGTAGACGAAGAGGCAGGAGTAGTATTCTTTGTCAGACGGTTCTTCAGTGGCTCTAAGTTGTTGTTGTTTGCGTCTGTGACGCTCAGCCATGGCTCTTTTTGCCATTCGTTGGCTTCTTTCTTCGGAAGACAGTTCGGAAATACGTTTCTTCGAAGCAGCCTTCGCAGCATCCAACCGAAAACGTCTCAGTGGAGAAGTGAGTTTGGCAATGCGTTTCGATTTAGCAGCCTTAGCACGATGTAACCGAAGACGTCTCTCTTCCGAAGTCTCCTGTGCAATGCGTTTCGCCTGAGCAGCCTTAACACGATGTAACCGAAGACGTCTCTCTTCCAAAGTCTCCTCAGCAGTGCGTTTCGCCTTAGCAGCCTTACGATGATCTAACCGAAGACGTCTCTCTTCCGAAGTCTCCTCTGCAATGCGTTCCGCTTTAGCAGTTTTAGCACGATCTAACCGAAGACGTCTCTCTTCCGAAGTCTCCTCTGCACACTTCTTCTTAGGCGTAGATGCAGCCTCCTTGGCAAGAGCGATATTTTTTTGTTGGAGAGCTCATCTTCGTAAGAATAGGCAGTGAATCCAATCCAAAATGAGCTAGAGTGTGTTAGTTAAGGAAACAATCAATAATAACTATGTCTAAATAGGCAAAACAAGAAAAGGAAAGTGTGTATTTCAATAACCTGTGAAAAGCAAATCATGGACTTCTTTAGAGTACGAAACAAATATTTAATGATGTTTACTGTATGGAGTTGTGAATGGAAATCAGTGTGTTTAAAGTCCTTAAAAAGAGACTTGAAGGCAAGACAAATGGATGTAAGGGCCCTTTCAGACGCGCATTGTAAATGCAGAGTTCCAACATTGTAAAAAAAGTGGTTAAAGTACCGATATGACGGCAAGTTCCGCATAACCGCCAGCAGGGGTGGAGTTGCAGAAGTTGGGGCAAAATGGCAGAGGTAGCGTTCATTTTTACCTTGAACTTAGGGTTTTGTGATTATTGCGGAAGTAGTGGTTTTTATTTTTCTCTCTGCAGTTGGGGAAATAGCGGCATTAGCGGCGAGCGTCAAATGGCGCAATGTGACCAAGCAGGGTGAAAAAAGAAATAAGGCAACTTTCGCAGTACATGGTGAAACAGGCAGGTCAATGTAAAAATAAACGTTAATCCCACGATGTAGCGGGACCTTACGCAACTGCACCCCTGGTAGCAGGTATGCGGAACTTGCGTTAATATTCGGAATATTACCACATGTTATGGAATTATGTAAATCTGCATGTACAACGCGCGTGTGAAAGGGGCCCCAGTCGGTCATATAGTGCAAAATGCCATGCAACCAATATATTTGGTATGTAAAAGTAGTTAATGTCCCACTGGAACGACAGTAAGGCAAGTGGTAAGGTAGCATTACATCCAAACTGTTAAATATAAGACAGGTAGTAGTCCTACAGACTCATTAGTATGAAATATAATCAAAATGGCATATAATGGGTTAATGTACTCCTAACAGTCTAACGACACACTCCTAAGTAGAAATAAAATATAGAACAGTCTGTAAGGGGTTAATGTACCACTGGCACGCGTACAAAATACTGCATGATCAATAAAATTAAAAATAGTATTAAAGAAGTTAGTATTCAAATGCCAGTAGTAGACCACATAGTGACATAGGCATTGAATAGCCAAGACAATAGAAGGGGTTAATGTACTACTTGCACTCCTATAAAACAGTGTGGATGAGAAAATAAATAACATGGTATAGAAGAGGTTAATTTTCAAATGTCATGAGTACAGCACATAGTGACACAGTTAGTGAATAGCAAACAGAATGGAAGGGGTTAATGTAGCAGTTTGAACCCTATAAAACAGTGTGACAGAAAATTAAAATGCAAATGGCATAGAAGAGGTTAATGTAGAAATGGCCTTAGTACAGCACATAGTGAGATAGCAAGTGGAGCACAAATAGAATAGAAGGGGTTAAAAAGGTATTAAAAAAACAGATCAATATGGTGAAATGTAGCTCATATGAAATTTGTATAAAGAAGGGGTTAATATAAGCATAGGCATTAGGAATATATACTCTGATGTGAGATTGTACTGTGAAAACAGCTTTTTAGGTTTTAAATAGTGCAAAAATTCAAATTTCGCGCTCTAAGATGGCGGACGTGAAATGTTCATTCATAAAATGGTGGCAGACGCCAGCCGCTGTGGGATTGGGCAGCGGAAACTTCATAAACATGGCGCCGTGAATCCGATTCGTCGGCGCTATGCGGGGAGACCGGCGACTTGGATGCCCAGCGCCTGGTTCTGTTTTCGGCCAGAGCGCAAGGCTCAGGTCGGTTGTAGCGTGGAAGTATGTAGCCCCGCCCCGCTGTGCTATGATTGGTCTGGCGGCAACTTCAGAAGATGGCGCTGAGCATCCGATTGGTCGGCGCTCAGCGGGGAAAGCCGCGCTTTCCCTGCCGAGCGCTGGTTAAATTTTCGGCCATAGTGGTCGGCGGCATCGGGGTCGCCGCTTTTAGCGTGGAACGCCGCGCTTGGAGCGCCGATCTCGGTGCCGAATTGTGGAAGTGTGTGGAAGTGTGTGGGGTGCTCAGCGCTTTCCCCGCTGAGCGCCGCCACACACTCCCACACACTCCCACAATTCGGCGCCGAGTTCGGCGCTCCAAGCGCGGCGCTCCGCGGTGAAAGCGGCGACCCCGATGCCGCCGACCACTATGGCCGAAAATCGAACCAGGCGCTCGGCAGGAAAAGCGCGGCTTTCCCCGCTGAGCGCCGACCAATCGGAATCACAGCGCTACTCTGTAAAGTTGCCGCTGTCCAATCACAACACAGCGGGGGCGTAGCTACACACTTCCAAGGTCCACGAACGCCGTGGCCGAAAATCGAACCAGGCGCTCGGCAGGGAAAGCGCTGCATTCCCCGCTGAGCGCCGCCATAGACTCCCACACACTCCCACAATTTGGCGCCGAGTTCGCCGCTCCAAGCGCGGCGTTCTGCTCTAAAAGCGGCGACCCCGATGCCGCCGACCACTATGGCCAAAAATCGAACCAGGTGCTCGGCAGGGAAAGCGCGGTTTTCCCCGCTGAGCGCCGACCAATCGGAATCACAGCGCTACTGTGTGAAGTTGCCGCTGTCCAATCACAACACAGCGGGGCGGAGCTACAGACTTCCACCTTCCCGAACGCCGTTGCCGAAAATAGAACCAGGCGCTCGGCAGAGAAAGCAGCCGCTATCCCGCTGAGCGCCGACCAATCGGAATCAGAGCGCCATCTACCGTGACCAATCACAAATCGCGGCGCCATTTTTGAAAATACACAGCGGCCAATCACAATCCCGCCTCATTTCTCAATGCATCTCTATGGGAAGGGGCGCTGAGAATGCGATTGGTCGGCGGTCAGCGTGAAGACCGGCAAGATGTATGGGCGGCGCCTGAATGAGTGTTCGGCCACAGCGGTCTGATGCACCGCGGAGGCCTCTAGAAGCGCCGAAGTTTGCGCTTGTAGCACAGAAGTCGGCGCTTGCAGCGGCGAAGTGTCGAACTGTGGTGCAGGCTCCATGCAGCGCCGATTGGCGCTGCATGGCGCAAGATAGTAAAAGTGGTGAAAATAAAAGATTGCAAAAGAGGTGAAAATAAAACTTAGCATCAGGAATATAGACTCTGATGTGAAAAGGTATCTTTCAAAAAAGGGTATCTTAGCTGATAAATCGCAGAAGTCGATCCGGCGCTTGCTTCCCGACGGCCCTCACGAATTATGGATATCTTGGCTGAAATATAGTCCAACAGATGGTCCGGCGCTTGCTTCCCGACGGCCCTCACGAAGGATGGATATCTTGGCTGAAATATAGTCCAACAGATGGTCCGGCGGTAGCTTCTCGTCCTCCCTCAAACAGGATACGCAGAGGTGGAATTATGTGTTGAAAAAGATTCAAATTTCGCGCTATAAATAGCGGCCTTATCTCATTGGTGGGCGGCAACCTCAGAAAGATGGCGTCATGAATGTGATTGGTCGCTGTGTATTTTCAAAAATGGCGCCGTGATTGTGATTGGAGGGCGCCTTTCCATAAGGATACATGGAGGAATGATGCGCTAATGTGATTGGTCGCTGTGTGCTGCCGGCGACCAATCAGAATAGCGCCTCACTTTCCATAGAGATACATAGCGGTGTTTCGGCTAATTTATGGCCGGGCCCCTGGTTCTATTTTCGGCCACGGGGCTCGGCTCTGATCGGTCGTTCCACGGGGCCGGAGACTCGCAATGGCCGCTTCGCGGCGATTGCTCGCGCATCAGCAACGACTCGCAATGATTGCGAGCCATTGCTAAGGCACGAGCAATGGCCGCGAAGCGAGTCTCCGGCCCCGTGGAACGACCGATCAGAGCCGAGCCCCGTGGCCGAAAATAGAACAAGGGGCCCGGCCATAAATTCGCCGAAACACCGCTATGTATCTCTATGGGAAGTGAGGCGCTCTTCTGATTGGTCGCTGTGTGCTGACGGCGACCAATCAGAATAGCGCCTCACTTCCCATAGAGATAGAATGGACGATTTTTCGTCCATTCTATCTCTATGGGAAGTGAAGAGGACGTAGGACCCGGAGATGGCGGAAAGAAGACAGAAGACTCCCGGGGCCGGACGAAGAGGACACCTGGGCCGGACGGAGGACTCCTGGATCGGACGGATGATCAGATGAAGAAGAAGGCATGTAAGTGATCGACGGCGGCGGGGGCTTAGGGTGGGAGGGAGAGGAGAGTGAGGAGGGGGCAGAGGCAAGAAGTGGAGGTGAGTAAGTTGAAAGTGCTCGGGGACTTGCCGTTGGGTTCGGGCGCAGAGGGCGAGCGGGGGGGGGTAGGGGTGGCTCCGGAGCAGTGAAGTGTACGGTGGGGTGGCGGGGCGGCGAGGGGAGGCAGATGGGGCAGAAGAGAGGGGTTGCTCCGGAGCCGCTGCTGTCACCGCCTGGTGACACAGTGCTCCGGAGCAACCCCTCTCTTCTGCCCCGTCTGCCTCCCCTCGCCGCCGCGGGATTCAGGCGGGCAGAGCGGGGTAGCGGGCGCCACGGCGAGGGGAGCGGGGCGGACAGGCGGCTGGGCATGGTGCTGTAGTATACCATAGCGGTGTACACTACAGCCCCATGCCGGCGGCGAGGGGAGCGGGGCGGACAGGGGGCTGGGCATGGGGCTGTAGTATACCATAGCGGTGTACACTACAGCCCCATGCGGGGTAGAGGTGGGGGCATGTTGGTGGCTTTATTCGCGGGGCAAGGGCTCGCAATGCTTCGCGGGGGGCATGGCCGCTACGCGGCCACGAACACAGCCCCAGAGAAAGTGCCGAGCCACGTGAACAAGCCAAGGAAGTAGCGCCGGACGCGACGTAAGTCGCTACGGCAATTATATAATAGATTTAATATATAGGTAGAGGCAATTTCCTACACGTATAGCTTTAACCTTATTTAGTACATAGGCATGGATACACCTCACACATTTAGCATTAACTTTATTGAATTTAACTTTGCAGTACATCTGAGAAGAACCAATGCCCTAAATATCATGAGTTCTATGGGTACCTTTACACGCCGCAACTTTTGGCGGTGATCGGAGGCAACCGAACATTTTTCACGGTTGCCTCCGAACGCCGAAGGCACATTTACACGCCGCAATTGCGCCCTCAGCCTAAGGTGATGTGTCATCCCGGAAGTTCCCACACCAACATTGGAAACATCCGGTTGACTACTGACGCCGCCTTACACTCCACAATCCCCAAAGGAATATGGGCGTACATGTTCAGCGCCCTAGAACATAGGCGTGACAGACTTGTGTATTCCGCGCCCCAAACACTCTGATTAGACAACGCAATAGCGTCATGATTGGCCAGCCCGCGCAGGAAGGCTGGCTAATACATGACGTCATTGCAATTGTGTAGTGTGAATGGACAGCTCTTCCAATATGTCGCCCTGTGAAGGGACAGCCAATGGAAACACAGTAGCCACCACCAATCATCGCTGGGGGGGCCGGTATCCAGCACGCTGTGGCATGCCTCTGGGAAATCAGTAGGCAACGCTGATTCCATCCCTATCGCCCCTTCACACGCCGAAACCAGAGAAATTCACCTTCAGGGTTGCGTCTGGTTTTTGAACAATTCTCTGAAATTGCAACCGGGAGCAACTTTCAAAATCACCACCGGGTTCCACAAATACACACAGCAATTTCGTAGCAATTTCAGGGCAATGGTGACGGAACTCCGGATCGCCTCTGTTTCTACACCGTAGTTGTGGCGTGTAAAGGTACCTTAATACCATCATGGTTCTGTTTAATTTTAATAAGGATAAATATAGATTTCAATAAAAAATTTTGACCACAATACCACCAACATCACTCTCTGTAATCTTAGGTTTTTGTTTTTTCCCTTTTTCATCTTTGTGCACTCTTCACTGCTAGAAAAGGAACCTTTTTGCCTTTGAGACTAGATTGATAAGATACACAGCCTTAGTGGCTCACTCAGTTTCACTACACCCAGATCACCATGATAATGCTGAATGAAAAGTTTGCTTTGTGAGTTCGAACTCCATTTTGATTCCATTTTTCATGCATAATTCTGGTTCTGTAATTTTTGTGCTTTTGCTTAATACTCTGCAACTTGATTTTTGAATAGATGATCAATTGTAGTAGATTTTGTATTTCCACTTCGCTCTCTCTTTATATATTTTTTTTATTTGTTCCACATGTTTTTTATTGATTCTGAGATCATATGGTAATGTACGTCACACTTATCCACCCCTCCTACAACGTCACTATGACGTGTATAATTGTTGTTTTTTAAATTGTATATAAGGTGAATTGTTGTGCTTGCTCTTGATACTGGAAATTACTGAGGAAAGAGCATAGCAGACTCTAAAACGCGTAGGAAGAGGAATAAAAGAGCATCGTTGCACCAGCCCGTGGTCCGGTTCTTTCATTACAGCAGCGCGGATCGCCATTCACTTCGTCCTTTGAGGTTCAGTTGTGCACCGTTTTTACATGTGGGAGTGTGAATCCAACAGCAGCTGTACACTTGCAAACACCAGGTTGTGGGTCACACAACCTCATCAGGTAAGCACATAGGCAATAGCCCTGTTACCATTGAGATAAGACCCTATTGTGCTTTGTTGTCTCTTACTATATTTACCAACCAGACCTGTAAGATAAATAAGACATATAAGATAAGTATATCTATAATATACTTCACTGTTAGACTATTAAATCCTAATATTGCATAGGCCTTATTGCAGTATCTTACATGGTCCCTCGGGAAAATTAATTGTCCACCCATGGTTAAGATGTGTTTTGCAAATACCGTATTTTTAGCTTTTGAAGATGCATCGGATTACAAGATGCACCCCAAATTTGGTGAAGGAAAAGAGAAAAAAAATAATTTTTAATGTTGCATGAGGACTGTCTTATAAAGCCAGTGTCTGTCTTACAATCAGTATATATGTCTTCCATACAGGTACATGGCCCCCCATCCGGGTATATATCCCTGATCTTGGTACATCGCCCCCAATGCTGATATATAGCCCCCATGCTAGTACATGACCCCTATCCTGGTACATGCCCACCCCCATCCTGGTATATGCCCCCCCATCCTGGCAAATTCTCCCCATCCTGATGCATGACCCCACCATCCTGGGGCATATTCCCCCTCCTAGTACATGGCACCCCATCCTCAACCCACTATGTCTTACCAAGAAGGTTGTGGTGGGAAGTGGAAGTGCTGGAGGCAGGTTTGCATTGATGCAAGGTGCGACTTGTCCTCTAGTGTCCAGACTCCCAGAAAATGTCCACGGAGGCGGCGCTTGCACAGGTCGAGATTCATGACCATTTTCTGGAAGTATGGGCACTAGAAGTAGAATAGCACATTACATCAATAATAATAATAATAATTTTTATTTATATAGCTTCAACATATTCCGCAGTGCTTCACAATACAATGCAATGCATGTAGACACATGGAAAATAGCCACTGCCACTGCACACTGGACAGCTTTGTGACCCACCGGGGCTTTGCCTCACCCTCTGTGGATCCTGCAAACCTGTCTCTGACAGCTCCAGCACCTCAATTCCCCCTGGTAAGTTCATTTAAAAAAACAAAAAAAAAATAAAAAAACAAGATTCGGATTGTAAGACACACTCCTTTTTTCCCCCCAATTTGGTGGGAAAAAAATGTGTGTTATAATCTGAAAAATACAGTACCTGAATATAAATCTCAAGATACAAAATTGTGTTATAATTCTGTTGTAAAATTCCTACTACCTATCAATCCCCCATAAAAATTGGTAAAATGTAGTGATAAACGAGTGTGCTTGGGTATACTAGTTACTCAAGTGAGTATTACGAGTGCTCGATTGTCATACTTGAGTCTGGGTCTCTCATGTTTCACAGCTGATAGACAGCCAATCAACATGCCATGAAACCCTGCCATACATGGTAATGCCATAGCCATGTTGGCTACTGGCATTACTGTGATTGGCCAGATGCATCGCATCATCGGGTCTTATATAAGATCCAGTGATACGATGCTCACCACATTCTCCCCCCAAAGCAGTTCAGAAAAAGCTGATGTAGGATTGGGGCAGACATACAGGCAGTGTTTAATTGCTATTTCATACCCCTACTGCACCATTAAAAAATTTACCTTTTCAGGAGTACACAATGTCCTTTATCTAGTCAAGCCGCTGTTACCATCATTCAGTGTAGGATAGATGGTGAAGGAGGAGTAGTTTTGAATTAGAGGCATATAGGCAAAGTTTATTGACTTACAGTCTTTCTATAGGTATATTGCTGTTGCAACTGAAAGTGAAATTGCCTTTCCAGGGCTATATATTTGAATTTCCCTATTACTTACTGGAAAGTTTGCAGGCATATATTATATACCTAATTTAAAATGTGCAAGGGAGAAGGAAGTGGATGTGGTGTTGATGGTGCTTGCTGAGGCCGGACTCCATGGGCCAGGTGAAACTGGACCTGCTGCTGGAATCACAACAATAACTCTTATCCGCAAGACCTAGCTTCCTTTCTCACTTTGAAGAGGGGTGTGGATATGTTCTGGTGGTTGATTGGATGGTAGACATTGCTTCCAGTATGTTTACCACATCACCCTGACTTCCACATGGTCCAGTCTCACTAGTCATTTGTCTGGACCCCATAACCCTCACTCTGTTCCTCTTTCCTCCCACTATGGTGAGTCACAGGACAAAAATGATCGATCACTCTGACACTCTAAGAATCTCTTTACATTTACATTTCCCGCATCAGCTGTCCATATAGACTTATTTTGTAAAGTGTGTAATGTTCTTGATCTTTGTTCTGCTGCTGTAATACTGTAATTTCCTCCGGGATCAATAAAGTTTATCTTATCTTATCTTACTTATTGATTCTTACCCTGCACATTTCAAGAGGTAAATGAGGAGATCATGTGTAGTGATGCTCAAATATTTGAGCAACCATGGTCAGAAGATGATGATGGTGGGGAACGGTAATTAGTGTCCCAATAAGTCAATGATAATACCACACAGTTGCCAAGTCATGTTGTTATGTCAACAAGTTAGGAAGACCAGAATGTGGAAGTGGAAGACAAGGTGGTGGGCGATGAAGGTGACATGCAGAGATATAACAGCAGCACAGATGGGGCAGAATCTGCAGCACCACAAAAGACAGGAAAAGCAGTGAGGAGGCCTGAGAGAGAAGACAGGCAACTTTTCTCCATAGCAACTGCACATGGAACGTTCCCAGGCCAAGAGTTGGGCGTTTCACCACCTAGTGATTTTTTAAAGAAAGTGCAGATGATAAAAAAAAGGTCATTTGAAACCTGTGCCATAACAAGATAAGCAGGATCCTGACCTCTGCCAGCCTTCCCACCATCAACATGCTCATGCACATAATAGCAAAGCACCCGACTAAGTGGGCTGAATGCCTGGGTCCACAATCAGTGTCAGCGGGTAACACCACTATCTCTTCCCATGTGCTACATGCTTGCCAATCCCCTGTCTAGAATGCACTTTTGGGAGCCCATTTGGGAGCACATTCGCAAGCACCATCGGCAACCATGTTCGATTCTCTGTCACTAATCTAGGCCTTGGACTGCAAATGCAAATACCCAGCCACCTACCCACAGGCTAAAACTCCAAATGGGTACATTTACAGACTGCCTGCCCTGGAAATGTTTCTGTTTAGGTTTGTGAACACTGAGGCTTTCTGCAACCTCATGGCGGTAGCTATCCATCAGTACTTGGTTTCCAGCAGCATTCCAGCAGCACATGTCCCATAACATTACCGGTTTCCTTTCCTTCCCAACGCAGTTGTTGGGAAGATCCACTGAGTGACTGACATGTTAATAAGTGCTTGTGGCCAGGGATAACACACTGGATGAAACTTGTGGAAGCCAGGATAGAGTTATGCCCTTGGATGGCACACGTGATACCGATGTCGAGAATTGCGGGCCCTTACTCCAAATCTTTACAGGGCCATCAGGAGTGCCTTGCTCAATATTTGAACAGGGTGATCAGGAGGCCCTTGCTTAAAATGTTTGGATGTTCATCAGGTAACCCTTGTTGCAAAGTTTTTGGTGGTTATCAGGCAGCCCTTGATTTAAATTTTAAGAGAGTAAACAAGCGGCTCTGCCTCATAATTTTTAGAGGGTCATCATGCGACCCTTGCTTTAAATTTTTCCAGAATGTGTTTGATGCCCTGCTTCAAAATTTTTTTCAAGATGTGTATGAGGGCTACCTCTCCAATTCTCTTACATATACAGATGTATACCCCGAAAGGTACTTTTTCAACCCTTGCACTTAATGCATAGGCTTTACAAGTCTAAAGGCCCCGTCACACCTGGCGACGGGGCTGGAGATGTCGGCGGCGACTGGCGGGTGAGCGCATGTTTTTGGCGCCCCGCCAGCGTCGCCGTCTCCCATTTACATGGGGCGACATCTCCAGCCCCACGCTGGCGAGCTGACAGGCGGCATCACTGCCGGGTTGTCTGAAAACACCAGCGGCGATGCAGGACAATGGGAGCCTATGGCTCCCATCGCCTGTCAGCTTGCCGGCGGCCGGTTACATGGTGCACACATCGCCCCAGATCGGTCGCCTGGTTTCAGAGCACTGCTCTGAAGCCAGGCGACCTCCCGGCGGCGCCGACATCGCCCCTTTACATGAGGCGACGTAGGGTCGATGTTGCCGCCGATAGGCCACGCCCCTATATCGCCTATGTAATTGGCAGCGATGTCTTCCCGTGTGACGGGGCCTTAAAGGTACTGTCACACATGGCAATATTGCTTGCAATTTCACTGGCAATTTGCTGGTTGCAGTGAAATCATGAACACATTGTTCCATTTGTACACGGCAACAAAATAGAATAATGTGTCCTTGATTTCACTGCAACCAGCAAATTGCCAGTGACATTGCAAGCAATATTGCCGCGTGTGAAGGTACCTTAAGGGTATGTGCACATCAGTCGTTTTGTGGGCTGTTTTTAGCGTTTTCCGTCGGCGGTTTCCGCTGAGTTTTATGTTAATTTATGTTAATCCTAGCCACCGGTTGGATTAACATGCTAGTCAATGGCTTTTAGAAAAAGCTGTGTACATTAGAACGTTTTTTTTCTTCTCCTTTCCACTTTTTTCACCGGTTTTCCACCGGTTTTCAAAGATAGAGCAAGTGACTTCTTTTGAGCGTTTTTCCAGCGGATCTAGCTTACAAGTGCTCGAAAAACCAGTCTGGAAAACGCTAAGAAAAACGCCGGGGAAATCGCCAAGAACACGCTGTACAAACGCTAATAACCCGATCCCAAAACGTTAGCAAAACGATGGACACTGCCGAGTTCAGAATACTCAGTTTCTGCCATTCTCCACCGGTTTCCGGACGGTCTGCAAAGATGCAGAAACGTCAGATGTGCACATACCCTAAGAGTTCCACTCCTTAAAAATGGAATAACAGTGTTTTTTGAGGCCCTCCTCTACATGTCTTGTAGGATGTAGTGCAGTCCTTGCTTCTAATTTTTGTTAGCCCTTGCACTTATTGTATAGGCTTTATGAGTTCAGGAATCTCACTTCCTAACAATTTTTACAGAATGGGTATGAGGCCCTCCTTTATATCTCATACAGCGTGTATCGGAGTCCCTCTTCCTTCTAATTTGTGACAGTTATTGCATTGTCTGCAAATGCCTTGTGAGTTTAATAGTACCTCTTTCATAAATAAAACAGAAAGTTTCAAATACACCACTTGTTCAAATTAGGAGCAAAATGTTAAAATTACATTTACGGGTGACTATTTGTGGGTGCAGTTTTATTTCCCCCTATACTATGTCATCTAGTTTAATCATAGGTGATGGGGAGAGATGGCCTGGCCAATAACCCATTTATGACCTTGGACATACTGTAACATCTAAGGTTAGTGGAACTTACTGACTTTTGATGTAATGGTACGTCGTGGTGAAAAACCAGCTCCGTAGCCGCAAAATATAGAGCTAGGAGACTGCAGGGTCACCCCCTTCCAGTCCTGATAGGACAGATCGTGCTGTGACACGCAATCCTCCAATCAGTATGCAAAGGGGAGGTGTGACCTTCAGTGACTACTCCCCATACCTCATGCCGTCCCTATATCGTCCCTGCCTGTTTTACCCCGTAAACTCCATGATCTATATTGATTATAACACTTAGGGGATTGGGAGAAAGATGGCGCATTCTCTGCCTGCCAATCAAGCTGTCTGTCATTGTGAGGGTCTGATCATTGCATGGTGACCCGAAGGTCACCTGTCTCTGGGTCACATGACTCCAGATCAGCTGATTCCTGCAAGTGCAAAGAATCATATCTGCAGCATGATCTATGGGACAGACACTGCAGCGACATTGCAGCTCTGACAGCTGCAATGAACTGTAATGGTTGTTCATTATAGTACAGTGCAGCTAAGATCAGAGCAGCAGAAAGTGATGTTCCATAAAAGGACTAAGTAAAATAAAAATGTAAAGACATTTAAAAAAACTTAGAAATAAAGAATAAAAAAACGCAATAAATAGATATAATTCTGTAAAAAAAAAAAAAACAAGCAACAAAACACTACACATATTTGGTATTGTCATGTCCGTAACAACCTGCTCTATAAAACTGTCACACTAGTTAACCCCTTCAGTGAATACCGTTTGAAAAAAAGTAGCAAAAACTATATATTTTCATCACACAGCTGACAAAAAAGTGGACTAAATAATTAAAAAAGTTAAATACTAATTAAAAAGGTATAGCTGAAAACGTCATCTTGTCCTGCAAAAAACAAACTGCCATATAACTTCATCAGCGAAAAAATTAAAAAAAACATTAGCTCTCAGAATAAAGCAATGCAAAACTTTTTCTTTCTATGAAATAATATTTATGACTTAAAAATGGCAAAACATAAAAAAATATATAGAAATGTGGTGTTGGTGTAATCATACTGATCCGGAGAATAAAGCTGTCTTGTCTTATCACTTTTACGATACATAAACAACATGGAAAAAAACACAAAAGTAAACAATTTCTTAGTTTCTGCTTCTTCTTGATTCTGGCCAGGGTCACACATGACCTCCATTTTGCCCTGAATCCGTTTTTGGAATCAGTTTTTGGACTTTTTTTCTAAGTCCAAAAACACATATCTGTTACCAGATGGTGCACTTAAGTGTCACTGCGTTTTTCAAAAACGCTCTCCGTTTCTCCCTGCCTCCAAAAAACGCTGCATGCAATGTTTTTGGGTGCAGGAAAAAAACGCATGTATTTTTTTACCATTTGCCCTATGGGAAACGCGTCCGTTAACGCATGGTACATATAGATACCATGCGTTAACTCATGTGTTAACACATATGCGTTTTTAAGAAAAAATGACAACGTCTAAAAATGTTCAGGTTCACAGGAGGCATAAGAAGCACCCTAACAACAATGGATCCGTTTTTATAAACACTATAAAAAATGGATTGGCATGTGTGACCCTAGCCTCTGCCTCACAAAAAAAAGTGGAGTAGACAGTGATCAAAATTTATTATGTGGCCCAAAATGGTACCAATAAAAACTTCAACTCATCCCACATAAAACAAGCCCTTAGGCCAGGGTCACACATGACCTCCGTTTTGCCCTGGATACGTTTTTGGAATCATTTTTTTTTTTTTTCTAAGTCCAAATACGTATATCTGTTAACGGATGGTGCACTTAAGTGTCACTGATTTTATCAAAAACGCTATGCTGGAACATACTGGTGAGGCACTAATCCCCTTCCCCTTCCGCTATGCCCTTTTTCCCTGCCTCCAAAACCCTGCAGGCAATGTTTTTGGGTGCAGGAAAAAAACGCATGCGTTTTTCTAACATGGAGCCCTACGGGAAACGCATGCGTTAACACATGGTACTTATAGGTACCATGTGTTTACACATGCGTTGACGCATATGCGTTTTTAAGAAAAAATTAAGTCCAAAAGACGTCCAGGGACACAGGAAAAACGGATTTGGCATGGAAATCACTTCCAAAAACGGATTGCCATGTGTGACCCTAGCCTTACATGATTCTGTCGTCAGAACAATACAAATACTATAGCCTTCAAACTTCAATCATTCACAAATCCTTTGTTTTTGTAAAAAAGCATTTTAGTATGATAGTAGCCAAAGCTAAAAATTAACTATATAAACCTGGTATTGCTGTGATCATACTGACCTGACACATAAAGCTTCTTAATAGCCTATACCGCAAGGTGAACGGTGGAAAAATAGTAATGAAGTCAATTCGACAACTGCTACTGATTAGTTAATTCTGTCTCCCAAATATCACTCTAATGGTGGGTTTACACGTCCCGATATCGGCCCGATATCGTAGCCAACGACGCGGGAGCGCGCTTTTTAAGCGCGCTTTTCCCTGCATCGCATCGCCGGTTTAGACAGCCCGATATCGGGATACAACGTCCCGAAGATGTGTACACCCCCCCCAACCCAGGAACGACCATTTAACATGGGAGTGAATGGGTGACATGGCAGTACACATCGGAGTTGGGCTGTCAGACGGGACGATGCGGCTACAACTGGCATCCGATATCGGGCGGTTGAATAGCAAGGTCATTCGACCCTCGATATCGGTTTGCCATCGGTCCTGCATCGTATCGGATGTTCAAACCGTACAACGCAGGAACGATATCGGGTCCAACTCACGAACCACGTGACTTTTGGTCGGAGTTGGGTCGGAGTTGGACGCCGATATCGCAACGTGTAAACCCATCATAAGGGCTTGGACACACTTTCCTAGTTACATCAGAGTTTCAGTGTGGAGACTCTGAAAGGGCTGGAGCAGTGACCCTGAACGGACTCTCCCTCTCTGGACAGGGAGTCTGGAGCTGCACAAAAACACAAGCAGCTGACAGCCCCGTCAAGATAGGGAGAAGCCGTTCAGGGTCACTGCTCCAGCCCTTTCAAAGTCTCCTCACTGAAACTCTGATGAGTGTGTTTGAGCCCTTAGGCTAGGGTCACACATACCAATCAGTTTTTTCCACTGGTTTCAATAACAAATCAGTTTTATTTAGGCTGTTTTTGAGCCTCCTGTGCAGCTATGTGTTTTTTGAACTTCGTCATTTTTTTGCCAAAAAATGCTAGCAAAAACGATCCATTAACGGATGGTGCCTATATGTGCCATTTGTTAACGGATCCGTTTCCCATAGGGCCCCATTTTAAAAAAATGGATCCGTTTTACTGCGCCAAAACGTTGCTTTCAGTGTTTTTTTGGGTCCAGTAAAAAAACAAATAGCTTTTGTTAACAATGCTGTCACACTTGATCCCAGGATCCATTTTTAGCATCAGTTTTTGGACTTGATGCTAAATAATGGATCCGTGGCTTATGTGTGACCCTAGCCTAAGGCTCAGCTCACATTTATCCTTCACTTTCCCAATGGAAAATACATTGTAGTAAGGCAGAGGAAGTCACTTTGAACTCCCATCTGACCTATCTGGCAGAGTCCATCTATTTGCACAACTTACCATATATACTCGCGTATAAGCCGAGTTTTTCAGCCCAAAAATTGGGCAGAAAAGTAGGCCCCTCGGCTTATACGCGAGTCAATACGGCCCCAGTGTATATAGCAGCCCCAGCGGTAGTATACAGCAGCCCCAGTAATCCAGGGCCCCCCCAGCCTTGCTCCGGTAACCTGTAAAGGAAAATATACTTATCACTGTCCCGCTGCCGTCCCCGCTCGCCGCTGCCGTCCGCTGCTGTATACTACCACTGGGGCTGCCGGGGCTGCTGTATACTACCACTGGGGCTGCTGGGGCTGCTGTATACTACCACTGGGGCTGCTGGGGCTGCTGTATACTACCACTGGGGCTGCTGGGGATGCTGTATACTACCACTGGGGCTGCTGGGGCTGCTGTATACTACCACTGGGGCTGTGGGGCTCATATATACTACCACTGGGGCTGCTGTATACTACCACTGGGGCTGTGGGGCTCCTATATACTACCACTGGGGCTGCTGGGGCTGCTGTATACTACCACTGGGGCTGTGGGGCTTCTGTATACTACCACTGGGGCTGCTGGGGCTGCTGTATACTACCGCTGGGGCTGCCAGGGCTGCTGTATACTACCACTGGGGCTGCTGGGGCTTCTATATACTACCACTGGGGCTTCTATATACTACCACTGGGGCTTCTATATACTACCACTGGGGCTGCTGGGCTTCTATATACTACCACTGGGGCTTCTGTATACTACCACTGGGGCTGCTGTATATACCACTGGGAGGCCTGTATACCACTGGGGGGGGCCTGTATACCACACTGCTGGGGGCTGTATACCTGTGCTGGGGTCCACCTTCGGCTTATACACGAGTCAATAGGTTTTTCCAGATTTTTGGGGCAAAAGTAGGGGGGTCGGCTTATACACGGGTCGGCTTATACACGAGTATATACGGTATTAGACATGCACAAAAGCATGGTCAACCACAGTTTCATTTACCTATGAAAAGACAGACACTGCTGAACAAAGGGCAAAGTCCAGGGTAAGGCTAGGGTCACACATAAGCCCTTGGTCTGTTTTTGGCATCAGAATTTGTTTTGTTTTTTTCTAAGTCCAAAAACAGATAGAGAAACGGATTAGATGTAATAAACACCCTATCCGTTATTTTCTGCACCTAAAACCATTGTTAGGTACGTTTTTGAGCCAAAAACGTTGCTAGTAACGTTTTTGGGGTCCGTTTAAAAAAAAAAAAATTTAACATGGGCCCTATGGAAAAACGGATCCGTTTTTTGGGTGCCTTAAAAAAACGGATCTGTTTTTTCAAGAATTTTGGTCAAAAAATGACTAAGTCCAAAAACGTTCAGAGGTACAGGAGGCTCAAAAAGCACCCAAAAAAAAACGGATTGGTCATGGAAATCACTTCCAAAAACTGATTGCTATGTGTGACCCTAGCCTAACTTTGATGCCTTATTAGTGAATTGATCCATTGGGGGTCCCACCTGAATCATGTATTTCGGAGATGTAGCTGGAAATCTGAATATAGCTGCTCAGCATAGAGCATAGGATAAATGTGAACTGATTCAAAATGTTCTGCACCCAAATTGTCACCAATAGTAGCTCACCACATACCTAGATAAATTCCTTAGGGGGTCTAGTTCCAGAATCACTTGTTTGGGAATTCTGTTGTTTAAGTACATCAAGGGCTAACCAAACGTGATATGACACCAGAAGACCATTCCATCAAATTCTGCATTCCAAAACATCACTCCTTCCCTTCTGAGCCCTGCAATGTGCCCAAACAGTGGTTTTCCAGCCCATATGGGGTATCGCTGTACTAAAAAAAATGGCACTAAAATAAAATTTTTTTGGAAAAAAGTACTTTTTCATTTCCATGGCTCAAAGTTATAAATTTCTGTGATGCACCTGGGGGATCAAAGCAATCACTAAACATCTTGATAATTTCCTTGAGGTTCTAATCTCCTAAATGAGGTCACTTGTTGGGGGTTTCACTGTTTAGACACATCAGGGGCTCTCCAAACGCAACACAGTGTCAGCTAATGAGTCCAGCCAATTTTACATTCAAAAATGACATTTCTTGTCCTTTAAGCCAAACCATACGTCCAAACGGTGGATTTCAACCACATATCGAGTATCGGCGTAGTCAGGAGAAAAAGATTTTAGTGTCCGTTTTATCCTGATAATCCTCATGAAAATGCAATATTTGAGGTTAAAGTAAAATTTATGTTGGAAAAAGTAAAATGTTAATTTTTTTCCTTTCACGTTGCTTTAGTTCATGTGAAGCAGCTGAGGGGTTAATAATCTTCTTGAAAGTGGTTTTCAGTAGCTTGGGGGGGTGTGTGTGCAGTTTTTATAATAGTGTCACTTTTAGGTGTTTTCTGTCATATAAGCCTCTCAAAGCCACTTCAAATGTGATGGGGTCCCTACAAATGTGGCTTTGTAAATTTTGTTGGAAAAATTAGAAATTGCTGATGATGAATTTTGAACCTTTCTAACTTCACAAAAAATGTAAATTTAGTTTACCAAATTGGGTTGATGTAAAGCAAACATGTGGGAAATGTGATTTATTACCATATATACTCGCGTATAAGCCGAGTTTTTCAGCCCAAAAATTGGGCTGAAAAGTCCCCCCCTCGGCTTATACGCGAGTCACTGTATACACTGTATACAGTGTATACAGTATTCAGGCCCCTCCCCCATCAGTATACAGCCCCCCCCCTACTGCCGCAATCCTGTAAAAGAATAGATTATTATACTTATCCCTGCCGCTGTCCCACTGACGCTGTCCCGCCGCCGCCATCGCGCTCCTCTGTCTTCATCCGGCTTCTTCCGGCTTCCTCCGGTGGGCGCAGGCAATGACGTCAATGTCTGCGCGCCAGAGGAGGAAGCCGGAAGACGCTGGATGAAGACGGAGAGCGCGATGGCGGCGGCTGGACAGTGGCAGCGGGACAGCGGCAGGGATAAGTATAATAATCTATTCCTTTACAGGATTGCGGAAGTAAGGGGGGTTCCTGTATACTGATGGGGGGGGGCCCGCATATACCACTGGGGCTGCTGCTGTATACTATCAATGGGGCTGCTGCTGTATACTACCACTGGGGCTGCTGTATATACCTCATGGGGCTTTCTGTATACTACCACTGGGGCTGCTGTATATACTCATGGGGCTGCTGTATACTACCACTGGGGCTGCTGTATATATACCTTGGGGCTCTGTATACTACCACTGGGGCTGCTGTATATACCTCTGGGGCTTCTGTATACTACCACTGGGGCTGCTGTATATACCTCTGGGGCTTCTGTATACTACCACTGGGGCTGCTGCTGTATATACCTCTGGGGCTTCTGTATACTACCACTGGGGCTGCTGCTGTATATACCACTGGGGCTGCTGTATATACCTCTGGGGCTGCTGTATACTACCACTGGGGCTGCTGCTGTATATACCACTGGGGCTGCTGCTGTATATACCACTGGGGCTGCTGTATACTACCACTGGGGCTGCTGTATATACCTCTGGGGCTGCTGTATACTACCACTGGGGCTGCTGTATACTACCACTGGGGCTGCTGCTGTATATACCACTGGGGCTGCTGCTGTATATACCACTGGGGCTGCTGCCCTGTTTATATACCACTGGGGCTGCTGTATATACCATCTGGGGCTGCTTGTATACTACCACTGGGGCTGCTGCTGTATATACCACTGGGGCTGCTGCTGTATATACCACTGGGGCTGCTGCTGTATACTACCACTGGGGAGGCTGCTGTATATACCTCTGGGGCTGCTGTATACTACCACTGGGGCTGCTGTATATACCACTGGGGCTGCTGCTGTATACTACCACTGGGGCTGCTGTATATACCTCTGGGGCTGCTGTATACTACCATGGGCTGCTGCTGTATATACCACTGGGGCTGCTGTATATACCTCTGGGGCTTCTGTATACTACCACTATGGCTGCTGCTGTATATACCACTGGGGCTGCTGTATATACCTCTGGGGCTGCTGTATACTACCACTGGGGCTGCTGCTGTATATACCACTGGGGCTGCTGTATACTATCACTGGGGCTGCTGTATATACCTCTGGGGCTGCTGTAGTATATACCACTGGGGCTGCTGCTGTATACTACCACTGGGGAGGCTGCTGTATATACCACTGGGGCTGCTGTATATACCTCTGGGGCTGCTGTATACTACCACTGGGGCTGCTGTATACTACCACTGGGGCTGCTGTATATACCATCTGGGGCTGCTGTATACTACCACTGGGGCTGCTGCTGTATATACCACTGGGGCTGCTGCTGTATACTACCACTGGGGAGGCTGCTGTATATACCACTGGGGCTGCTGTATATACCTCTGGGGCTGCTGTATACTACCACTGGGGCTGCTGCTCTATATACCACTGGGGCTGCTGCTGTATACTACCACTGGGGCTGCTGTATACTACCACTGGGGCTGCTGCTGTATATACCACTGGGGCTGCTGCTGTATATACCACTGGGGCTGCTGTATATACCACTGGGGCTGCTGTATACTACCACTGGGGCTGCTGTATACTACTCATGGGCGCTGTAACTCCACTGGCTGCTGCTGTATATACCACTGGGGCTGCTGCTGTATATACCACTGGGGCTGCTGCTGTATACTACCACTGGGGAGGCTGCTGTATATACCTCTGGGGCTGCTGTATACTACCACTGGGGCTGCTGTATATACCACTGGGGCTGCTGCTGTATACTACCACTGGGGCTGCTGTATATACCTCTGGGGCTGCTGTATACTACCATGGGCTGCTGCTGTATATACCACTGGGGCTGCTGTATATACCTCTGGGGCTTCTGTATACTACCACTGGGGCTGCTGCTGTATATACCACTGGGGCTGCTGTATATACCTCTGGGGCTGCTGTATACTACCACTGGGGCTGCTGCTGTATATACCACTGGGGCTGCTGTATACTACCACTGGGGCTGCTGTATATACCTCTGGGGCTGCTGTAGTATATACCACTGGGGCTGCTGCTGTATACTACCACTGGGGAGGCTGCTGTATATACCACTGGGGCTGCTGTATATACCTCTGGGGCTGCTGTATACTACCACTGGGGCTGCTGTATACTACCACTGGGGCTGCTGTATATACCTCTGGGGCTGCTGTATACTACCACTGGGGCTGCTGCTGTATATACCACTGGGGCTGCTGCTGTATATACCACTGGGGTGCTGCTGTATATACCACTGGGGCTGCTGCTGTATACTACCACTGGGGCTGCTGTATACTACCTCTGGGGCTGCTGTATATACCACTGGGGCTGCTGCTCTATATACCACTGGGCTGCTGCTGTATACTACCACTGGGGCTGCTGTATATACCTCTGGGGCTGCTGTATATACCACTGGGGCTGCTGCTGTATACTACTACTGGGGAGGCTGCTGTATACCACACTGCTGGGGGCGAGTCAATAGGTTTTCCCAGGTTTTGGGGGCAAAAGTAGGGGGGTCGGCTTATACACGGGTCGGCTTATACATTAACTATTGTGTGTGACATAACTCTCTGGTTTAACGATATAAAAATTCAAAGTTTGACAATTGTGAAATTTTAATATGAACTCCAACTTGTTCTCATAAAATAACATTGGTCAGAATTGCAAAAAATGGTCTGTTCATTAGGGTCAAAACAGGCTGGTGGTGAAGGGGTTAAAAAGTATGTGAGGAGTTTTTTTTTAGTTTCTAATTTTGTCTTATATACAAGTCATTATATAGGAAGGAATTTTCCCTGTAAGATCCATTTGATCTTCGGTTTTCTATGTTTTATTGTCAACCCGTAGAACTGAAGTAATATTTTGATAACATTTAGTGACCTGAGAGTCAGAGATGCACCCAGAAGTTTCCCCTTGCTGTTCCCATTTTACTTGAATGTTTTAGTTGAAGTTCCATCCATCTCAGTAATTTTCCTGCTTCCCCATCCCTCCTGTTATGGTCTTGAGTAGAGATGGGTGAACCCGCAGATGTTCGAGTTTGGCAGATCCGGTCAGAACTTTTTTAATGTCTGGGTTTGGGACCAGACTTGACCCAAACTTGAACTCCGGTTATTGGGTTCCCCACAACTACAGAATAGCAACCCATAGCCATCTCAGAAATCGGAACATTCATTAAAAGGGCCAACTCATGGCGCTTTACCCGGCTCTTCATCATGCCCTGCTGCAGTGGCATCGGGGTGGTAGGAGAGGTTAATGACAGCTGAGTATTGACAGCTGTCATTAAGATATAGATTGGTACCAATCTGCCAATCATTGTCTCACCCGTCTGCAGTATAACACAGTTTATTTTAGAAATGGCTGCTTAGCCCTGCCCCCTGTGGTGACATCACCGCTTATACCCACCCTGCTCTATGGTTAACACAGATCAGGGCGGGTATAAGCAGTGATGTCACTGCAGGAGGCGGGGCGGCCAGCCTCCTGCTCTGACATTACCACCTTTCCCCTCCCTGCGCTATGTTAACCATAGAGCAGGGCGGTTATAAGCGGTGACATCACCGCAGGGGGCCGGGCTAAGCTGCAATTTCTAAAATAAACTCTGTGTAATACTGTAGACGAGGGAGACAATGATTGGCAGCGGTGGGCAGATTAAACATGCAGGGGGTGTGAATCTGCCCTTCGGCTCCAGCCTCTAGTCACCTCCTTTCTGGCTGCAGGATATAAGTTTTCTAAGTGTATTTACTCGGGGTACAGGGGGGCTCAAGGGCTGGGGGACCCCTTGCCTGGATGCAGCAGACATGCTGCATCCAGTGCTGTAATTAGATCACCATGCCTAGTTTGGTGACAGGTCCTCTTTTGATGCTATTAAAATCATGGCTATACTGAGTGACAAAACTAGGAGGATACTGTTGAGATTTTATTAAAGGGGAATTGGATGTCAAATGAGGACCTGAATTGTTATTTTTATGATTGTTCTTCTTTAAAGTTCTATTGTCTACATTTCCTCTATTTGCAAACAAGAGGAAATTTTGGTTCCTCTGTTCTGCAATATTATGAACTCGTTCAATGGCCCATTCTTTTATTTCCCCTTTCTCTCAGTCTACTCCTAACATTTTCAACCTCCAACAGATAATCCTTGTCCTCTGAACAGTTTCTCCTAACACGTACGAATTCTTCAATAGTGAGGTTTTTCGTAATGTCATTAGGATGACAACCGTCGGCTCTGAGAACCGTATTGGCACAGATTTCCTTGCGGTATAGTTTAGAAATGATGATTCCTGTTTTTTCATCACCAGACAGTATCACGTCAAGAAAAAGTTTCCAACTGGCGTGGATTTCCATGGTGAATGTCAAGTTATAATAATTTTTTTCAAAATAAGTAATCAAATTTGTTGTATCTGGTGTGGGAGATACATCTGACGACACGGTTCAAATCAGGACCATATCGTTGATGCATCTGCTGCACCAACGAATACAATCCATAAAAGGGTTGTTACAACTGTACAAAAATTCATCCTCTCAGCTCCTCATGTAAAGATTTGCTAAGGAGGGTGAAAATAGGGATGGGCGAATCCTAAATTACTCAGAATCGCTAGACTCTAACAAGTCAAGAGTCTGGGACTTGCTACTCATTGCGAGTCTAGCGAGTCCAATGTAAATGAATGGGGAAGCGAGTAATTGCGAGTAATTCCTCTGCTGCTGGACCCTATAAGGTCTGGCAGCAGAGGAAAAACCTGCAATTTCCCATTTCATTGTTTAAAAGCCAGCGGTAAAAAGCCGCTGGCTTTTAAACAATGCTGACAGCTTGCAGAGGCTGTCACTATTGTTCGGGAGGGGGAGAGGGCCCTGGAAGAGTTGGGTTCAGCGCCAGAAAATGGCACTTCAATTAACGTGCCATTTTCTGAGGCGGCTGCAGGCTGCCATTCGCAGCTGGGGGTGCCCAGAAGGCTTGGGCCTTCCTGCGCTGCGGATTACAGCCCCCAGCTGCCTAGCTGGACCTGGCTGGACATAGAAATTGCGCGGAGCCCCACGCATTTTTTTGAAATTATTTCATGAAATTCATGAAATAATAAAAAATAAAGGCTTCCCGGTATTTCTGTGTCCAGGCAGGTCCAAATAGTCAGCTGGGGGTTGTGGGCAGCCCGTTGCCGCATGCTGTATCCGGCTGGCATACAAAAATACAGCAAAGCCCACGTCAAAATTTTTTTTAAGCATCCATTAAACAATCTTCTAAAAAGGGACTGCATCTTTATTAACCCGTCGACCATGGTCGAGGGGTTAATAAAGATACATTCCCTTGCATTCTTATTGTTTTTTGGAATTTTCAGAAAAAAAATTGACGTGGGCTTCGCCTTTTTTTTTCTATCCAGCCAGCAGAGACGGGCTGCCAACAACCCTCTGGTGCCTATCTGTACCTGGCCGGACACAACAATATAGGGGAACCCCTTTTTTTTATTATTTCATGAAGTTCATGAAATAATAAAAAAAAATGCGTGGGGCTCTGCACTATTTCTATGTCCAGCCAGGTACAGCTAGGCAGCTGGGGGTTGGAATCTGCAGCGCAGGGAGGCCCAAGCCTTCTGGGCACCCCCCACTGCGAATGGCAGCCTGCAGCCACCCCAGAAAATGACATGTTCATTGAAGCGCCTTTTTCTGGCACTGAACCCAACTCTTCCAGGGCCCTGATGTGGTGGCTCACTGGGTAATAAAGGGGTTAGGGCCAGCTTTGTATTATCAGCTGGCCCCAAGCCCGAAATTCATGGCGGTCACGCCAATAGTAGATATTACTGCCATGAATTTCTAGTGAATTTAAAAAAAAAACGCAACACAGAAAAAATATTTTTATTTGAAAAAAAAACAAAAGGACACTTAGGGACTCCAACTTTATTTAAAAAAATCCTCTTCCGTCCGCCGTAGTCCAATCCAGGGTTCTTCTTTAGCTCTGCTACATCTCTGGTAGAGAACCTCCACCAGAGATGTAGCAGAGCTGTGCACCCTGGGAAAGTTCATGTGAGTTCATGCAGGCAAGTATGAACTCACATGAACCCTACCAGCACTGCTACTTCATTTGAAAATCCAGGCGGGAAGGTAAAAAATAGAAAACCTGATTAAAACCGGATTGCACCCGGTCAGGTTGCAAATCAGGGACCATAGAGCCCCATGTTACGGGGCGCCGGATTGCACCCTGACCGGTACAATCCGGGAGAATCCGGTTTTCAGTGACAGCGGCTGTGCTTTGCAGCTGCAGCCGTGCTATGCGGCTGCAGTCACAAAGACATAGGGAAGAAGGAGGACGGTGAGTGAACACCGGCGCTACCCCCCCTCTCGAACAATAGTGACAGCCTCTGCAAGCTGTCAGCATTGTTTAAAAGGCAGCGGCTTTTTACCGCTGGCTTTTAAACAATGAAATGGGAAATTGCATGTTTTTCCTCTGCTGCCAGACCTTATAGGGTCCAGCAGCAGAGGAATTACATCTCCCTTAATTTACATTGGACTCGTTACTGTGCGAGGGATCGCTTGGAAATTCGCAGAGTACCGAGTCCTGTGAGTCCACTACTACTCGCAGAGTAACGAATCCTAACGAGTAGATTCGCCCATCCCTAGGTGAAAATTTGGCACCCATGAGACATCCCCACTGCTGGACATAGAAGACACCATCAAATTTTAAAAATCTCTCATCACTGTCTGTAATGGGCATTGAACTGGAAAAATTACTTGATGAGGGTATATCAATGAGTGTCATAGATCAAAAAACAAAAGACTGTTGGTCTTAAAACAGATCTGTCCTGTATTTCATGCCCACCCCAAGACACATAAAGGCACTCCTTCCCCCCTGTGGCCAATCGTGGCAGGTATCGGTTCTCTCCATGACAGGCTATCGGTGTGGGTGAATGCCCAGTTACAGATCTTGGTGGAGGGCATGATGGGCCAAATTAAAGATACAAAGCATTTGCTTCAAAGATTGACCAAAATAAAATGGGACTGTCATTCAAATTGTATAACCTGAGATGTCACCCAGTTATATTCCTCTATCATCCATAGCAAGGCAATATGGGCTATCACGAGGATCCTTCAAGAAACACATGTCTTTAAGGAGAATGAAAAGGAATTTATAGTTATGTGCTTTGATCACCTTTTGAAGAGGAATTTTTTAAAATTTGATGGTGTCTTCTATGTTTAGCAGCGGGGATGTCCTATGGGTGCCAAATTTTCACCCTCCCTAGCGAATCCTTACATGATGAGCTGGGAGGGTGAATTTTTGTACAATTGTAACAACAACAAGTGTCGCCTGAAGACTCACTTGTTCCGTCAAGCCTACAACCTGCCATGAGACCCAGGCGAACGCCCCATACCTGACATTCCCCCATCCTACTGTATCCTAACCACCCCTCATAGACTGTGAGCCCTCGTGGACAGGGTCCCTGCACCTCCTGTACCTGTACGTCCTGATCGCCTAGATTTAGTGTACTTGTTCTTGTCTCCCTCATCCTCATGTAAAGCGCCGTGGAACCTAATGGCGCTATATAAATAAATAATAATAATAATAATAATAACCCTTTTATGGATTGTACTAGATGGTGGCCCGATTCTAAAGAATCGGGTAGTCTAGAATGTATATAGAGTTTATTTAGTAATAGGGGAGTGCTGTGAAATTAATTGTGTGTATACAGGCGGCTCAGTGGTTGGCACTGTATACGGTGGCTCAGTGGTATCACTGTATATGGTGGCTCAGTGGTTAGCACTGTATATGGTGGCTCAGTGGTTAGCACTGTATATGGCGGCTCAGTGGTTAGCAGAGTATACGGCGGCTCAGTGGTCAGCAGTGAGTGCGGTGGCTCAGTGGTTAGCAGTGAGTGCGGTGGCTCAGTGGTTAGCAGTGAGTGCGGTGGCTCAGTGGTTAGCAGTGAGTGCGGTGGCTCAGTGGTCAGCAGTGAGTGGGGTGGCTCAGTGGTCAGCAGTGAGTGGGGTGGCTCAGTGGTCAGCAGTGAGTGGGGTGGCTCAGTGGTCAGCAGTGAGTGGGGTGGCTCAGTGGTCAGCAGTGAGTGGGGTGGCTGAGTGGTCAGCAGTGAGTGGGGTGGCTGAGTGGTCAGCAGTGAGTGGGGTGGCTGAGTGGTCAGCAGTGAGTGGGGTGGCTCAGTGGTCAGCAGTGAGTGGGTGGCTCAGTGGTCAGCAGTGAGTGGGGTGGCTCAGTGGTCAGCAGTGAGTGGGGTGGCTGAGTGGTCAGCAGTGAGTGCGGTGGCTGAGTGGTCAGCAGAGAGTGCGTTGGCTCAGTGGTCAGCAGTGAGTGCAGCACAGGCTGGAGGGGGCAGAGGCTGGAGGGGGCAGAGGAGGGAGGAGGCAGAGGACGGAGGAGGCAGAAACTGGAGGGGTTAGAGGAGGAAGGGGTCAGAGGAGGGAGGGGTCAGAGGAGGGAGGGGTCAGAGGCTGGGGGGTCAGAGGCTGGGGGGCAGAGGAGAGTGGAGGCTGGGGGGCAGAGGAGAGCGGAGGCTGGGGGGCAGAGGAGAGCGGAGGCTGGGGGGGCAGAGGAGAACGGAGGCTGGGGGGGCAGAGGAGAACGGAGGCTGGAGGGCTGAACACTCACTGGGCTGTCGGCGGTTCCGGAGGCCGGCCCCGGAGTGCGGGCGGGGCTAGCTCCGTGATGGAGGAGAGTCACCGGGTGTGTGGAGAGAGCGGCAGGACTGGGAGCGGTGGTGGCGGAGGCCGCACACTGGAGTGTGGGCCGGTCCGGGCCGGTTCCCGCATGTTGGTGGGCACACACCAGGCTGTGTGCGGAGCCAGTGGCGGGATGGCGGTCCCTGATGGAGAGTGGGTGGTGAGCTGCAGGGCTGTGGGCCGGATGTGGGTGGGCGCAGACGGGGCTCTGTGCAGGGACTGTGGCGGGATAAGGGGGAGTGGTGGCGCTTTAGCGCCCACCGCGAGGCGCTGTGCCATTTTGACAGCGGCTGACGGTGAGCGCTATGCGCTCACCGCTCGTGAGTCTGGTACTTCCGGTTCCGGTCTTTGACACAGGGCGCAAGCCATCACGGAAGTTGAGCGGATTGGCGGGAAGTGGCCTTCGAGTTTTATATATAAGATATATATATAGCAGTACGATGGTATATGGTGGTAATGAGAGCACATGTATAGCAGCACTATGGTATATGGCGGTACATTACAGTACATGTATAGCAGCACTATAGTATATGGCGGTAGATTATAGTAAATGTATAGCAGCACTATAGTATATGGCGGTACATTACAGTACATGTATAGCAGCACTATGGTATATGGCTGTACATTATAGCACATGTATAGCAGCACTATGGTATATGGCAATACTGCGGTGACCGCGGTCCCCCACTCCTCCTGGCCCCCGGTCGTCCACAGTAAAAATAAAAAAATCCTCAGTGAGGATACTCACCTGTCCGGCGGCTCACTCCACCTCGGCCTTGTAGGTCCTACAGGCCTTTAGGACCTGTAGTTGCCTGGGCAAGCGATCAGCTAAGGAGGGGAGGGGGGGGCAGGATTGTGTTGGGGGGGCAGAATGGAGCGAGTGGGGCAGGATGGAGCGAGCGGGTCAGGATGTAGCGGGAAGGGGGGACAGGATGGAGACGGCAGGGCAGGATGGAGACGGCAGGGCAGGATGGTGGTGGGGGAGGGGTAGGATGTAGGCGGCGGGTCAGGATGTTGGCGGGGGGTGAGAATGGTGATGGGGGTGCGGGATGGAGTCGGGGGGGCAGGATGGTGTTGGGGGTGTCAGGATGGTGTTGGGGGTGGCAGGATGGTGTTGGGGGTGGCAGGATGGATAGGGGGTGGCAGGATGGATAGGGGGTGGCAGGATGGATAGGGGGTGGCAGGATGGATAGGGGGTGGCAGGATGGATAGGGGTGGCAGGATGGATAGGGGGGGCAGGATGGATAGGGGGGGCAGGATGGATAGGGGGGGCAGGATGGAGGCGCTCCTCCTGACCCCCTCCGCTCCGCGCGGCACCCGTCCCTCTGGGCCTCCAGTCTCTGTGGGGCGCCCCCCCACCCCCACCCCCACCCCCACCCCCCTCCCTCCCTCCCTCTGGGGCTGCACACCCCCCGCCCCCGCTCCTTCATGGTGATAATAAAAATAAAAAAAACCTCAGTGAGGATACTTACCCTGCGGCGGCTCGCTCCACCCGTCTTGTAGGTGGCAGGACAGGACCTGTCGTTGGCTGGGAAACCGATCTGCTGGGGGTGAGTGGGCAAAGCGGGGTCAGTGGGCAGAGTGGGGGATGAGTGGGAAGAGCAGGGGTTAGTGGGCAGAGTCATTGGGCAGAGCAGGGGTGAGTGGGCATAATCAGTAGTCAGAGCAGGGTCAATAGTCAGAGCTGGGGTCTGTGGGCAGAGCTGGGGTCAGTGGGCATGGTCAGTAGCCAGAGGGGGGGGGGGTAAGTAGGCAGAGCAGGGTCAGTGGGCAGAGCGGGGGTGAGTGGGCAGAGTGGTGGGTGAATGGGCAGAGCAGGGTCAGTGAGCAGGATTGGGGCGTCAGTGGTCAGAGCAGGGTAATAGCGGGGGTCAGTGGTCAGAGCAGGGGTTAGTGGGCAGAGTGATTGGGCAGAGCAGGGGTCAGTGGGCACAGTCAGTAGGCACAGCAGGGGTAAGTGGGAAAAATCAGTGGGCAGAGCAGGGGTGAGTGGGCAGAGCGGGGGTGAGTGGGCAGAGCAGGGTTTAGTGGGCATAGCAAGGGTTATTGGGCACAGTCAGTGGGCAGAGCAGGGGTCAGTGGGCAGAGTGAGTGGGCAGAGAAGGGTCAGTGGGTAGAGCATGGGTGAGTGGGCACGGTCAGTGGGCAGAGCAGGGGTCAGTGGGCATGGTGAAAGGGCAGAGCGGGGGGTGAGTGAACAGAGGGTGGTCAGTGGGCAGGGTGAGTGGGCAGAGCGGGGGTGAGTGGGCAGAGCAGGAGTAAATGAGCAGAGCAGGGTCAGTAGGCAGTGTGAGGGGTCAGTGGGCAAAGCATGGTCAGTGGGCAGTGTGAGGGGTAAGTGGGTATAGCATGTTCAGTGGGCAGTGTGAGGCGTGAGTGGGCAGTTTGAGGGGTCAGTGGGCAGAGCAGGGTCAGTGTGAGGGGTGAGAGGGCAGAGCAGGGTCAGTGGGGCATGTGAGGGGTCAGTGGGCAGAGCAGGGTGAGTGGGCAGTGTGAGTGGTCAGTGAGCAGAGCAGGGTCAGTGGGGCGTGTGAGGGGTCAGTGGGCAGAGCAGGGTGAGTGGGCAGTGTGAGTGGTCAGTGAGCAGAGCAGGGTGAGTGGGCATTGAGGGGTCAGTGGGCAGAGCATGTTCAGTGTGCAGAGGAGGGTCAGTGGGCAGTGTGAGGGGTCAGTGGGCTGAGCAGGGCGAGTGGGCAGAGCAGGGTCAGTGAGGGGTCAGTGGGGAGAGGATGGTCAGTGGGCAGAGCAGGGTCAGTGTGAGGGGTCAGTGGGCAGTGAGGGGTGAGTGGGCAGAGCAGGATGAGTGGCCAGTGTGAGGGGTCAATGGGCCGAGCAGGGTGAGTGGGCAGAGCATGGTCAGTGGGCATAGTGGGGGTGAGTGGGCAGAGAGGGGGTGAGTGGGGGTGAGTGGGCAGAGCAGGGTGAGTGGGCAGAGTGGGTGAGGGGGCAGAGAGGGGGTGAGTGGGCAGAGTTTGGGGGTGAGTGGGCAGAGTGGGGGTCAGTGGTCAGAGTGGGGGTGAGTGGGCAGAGCAGGGTCAGAGAGAGGGTCAGTGTGCAGAGTGGGGGTGAGGGGGCAGAGAGGGGTTCAGGGGGAAGAGTAGGGGGGTGAGTGGGCAGAGTTTGGGGGTGAGTGGTCAGAGTGGGGGTCAGTGGTCAGTGGGGGTCAGTGGTCAGAGTGGGGGTCAGTGGGCAGAGCAGGGACAGAGTGGGGGTCAGTGTGCAGAGTGGGGGTGAGGGGGGCAGAGAGGGGGTGAGGGGGGCAGAGTTGGGGGGTGAGTGGGCAGAGTTGGGGGGTGAGTGGGCAGAGTGAGGGTCAGTGGTCAGAGTGGGGGTGAGTGGGCAGAGTGAGGGTCAGTGGTCAGAGTGGGGGTGAGTGGGCAGGGTCAGAGTGTGGGTCAGTGGTCAGAGTGGGGGTGGGTGGGCAGAGCAGGGTCAGAGTGGGGGTCAGTGTGCAGAGTGGGGGTGAGGGGGGCAGAGAGGGGGTGAGGGGGCAGAGTTGGGGGGTGAGTGGGCAGAGTTGGGGGGTGAGTGGGCAGAGTGAGGGTCAGTGGTCAGAGTGGGGGTGAGTGGGCAGAGTGAGGGTCAGTGGTCAGAGTGGGGGTGAGTGGGCAGAGTGAGGGTCAGTGGTCAGAGTTGGGGTGAGTGGGCAGGGTCAGAGTGTGGGTCAGTGGTCAGAGTGGGGGTGGGTGGGCAGAGCAGGGTCAGAGTGGGGGTCAGTGGTCAGAGTGGGGGTCAGTGGGCAGAGCAGGGGGTGAGGGAGCAGATCGTGGGTCAGTGGGCAGAGCGGGGGGATGAATAGGCAGAGGAGGTTAGATCGGGACAGGACCTTTGATGACGTCACGGTCATGTGATCCGTGACTCCACCCATCATCGTGACGTCATCAAAGGTCCTCAAGCAGGATGAAGAGAGATCGCGTGTGGTTGGAGGGAGCTGTGGTAAGGGGGGGGGGGACCGGACAGTGGAGGGGGTCTGTGCTGACAGGCGGGGGGTGACCGGAGAGTGGAGGGGGGCGATCGGGGAGCGGAGGGGCAGTGGTGATAGGCTGGGGGTGACCGGACAGTGGAGGGCGGCTATGGTGACAGGCAGGGGGCTGATGGGGCAGCGGGGGGAAGGCAGTGGAGGATGGCTATGGTGACAGGCAGGGGGTGATGGGGCAGCGGGGGCTGTGTGCAGGGCCGGTGACGGGATAACGGCGAGTGGTGGCGCTTTAGCGCCCACTGCGAGGCGCTGTGCCATTTTGACAGCGGCTCGCGGTGAGCGCTACGCGCTCACCGCTCGTGGGTCTGCTACTTCCGTTTCCGGTCTTTGTCACAGGGCGCAGGCTGTCACGGAAGTTGAGCGGATAGACCGGAAGTGGCCTTCGGGTTTTATATATAAGATTTGGTGGTGTGGCAAATACATTAACGATATGGTCCTGATTTGGATTGTGTCGTCAGATGTATCTCTTGCACGAGATCCAACAAACCTGAATGACTTATTTTGAAAAAAATTATTATAACTTGACATTCACCATGGAAATCCACACCAGTTGGACAATTTTTCTTGACGTGATGCTGTCTGGTGATGAAAAAGCAGAAATCCTCAGCTCTAAACTATACCGCAAGGAAATCAGTAGCAATACGGTTCTCAGAGCCGACAGTTGTCATCCTAATCACGTTAAGAAAAACCTCCCTATTGGAGAATTCGTACGTGTTAGGAGAAACTGTTCAGAGGACAAGGATTATCTGTTGGAGGTTGAAAATGTTAGGAGGAGACTGAGAGAAAGAGGAAATAAAGAATGGATCATTGAACAAGCTCGTAATATTGCAGAACAGAGGAACCGAAATTTCCTCTTTTTTGGCAATAGAGGAAATATAGACAATAGAACGTTAAAGAAGAACAATCATAAAAATAATTTTCAATTGCTTCATACATAAATTGTAATACAACACACATAGTTTATTTGGCTAGCTGTACAACATGTGAAGTTAACTATGTGGGATGTACTACTCGTACTTTAAAACAACATCTCGCCGAACATATGTCAGCGCAAAGCCTGACTCTAGTGCTCCCCGGGTCGGAATATCAAGTCTGTCCCGACAGTTTAGAGATTTTCATAATGGAAATCTCTCATTGCTGTCTGTAATGGGTTTCGAGCGTGTCCACCGACCATATCGAGGTGGGGATTGGGAACATACTCTACATAACAGGGAATTATTTTGGATTCTGCAATTGGATGCTCACAGCCCCAATGGATTGAATTCCCGCAATGACTTGTGGTATTTTTATTGAAACGAAATAATTTGATATATTGTCTGTGATGTGAATTTTGAGCATACATGAGTACAATAGGTTTATTTATGAAAAATTAGATGAGGAACATGAATATAACACAATAAAAACAAGAAATACATAAGAAACAAAATATAATCAAAATGAAAATAAATAAGAAACAATATGTTATATAGTGGGGGAGTATCATTGCACTTTTTGGTGCATAAATAAAACCCAATTTTGTTTTGTGTTATTGTTTTTTGCATTCACTTTTGTGTCAGTGGAAGTATGACTATGGGCTATATAATTATGATACTGGGCTTTATAATTTATCATCGTATGGTCTGTTTACAATACTCAATTTTTTCTGACACAAGAGTCATGTCACATCGCCATTGGACTCGGTGGCTGGTGTTCCTGCCTCCGTCGCTGCGAGGTGCCAGAATCCTTCGGCTGGTGGTGCTGGTGATAGGAGGGCTATGTCATCATATGGACCTGCTTCCTTGACACCTGCCTTTGTCGCTGGGCATCACCGTGCTTCTCCTGTGGGTGATGTTGGTAACAGAAGAGAAGGTCCCGCAGAGGTGTCTGGTGGGCGCAGGCTTCGTTCTTCTATCGGACGTAGGGTCATTGATGCCAGTCATGCATCACCATCTGGCCAGGTTCTAGTGGCGGTCCGGATGAGGCCATCAGGCTGTGAGCTCCAGTCTATGGGAAGGAATCAGGCCCTTCAAATACCTTGGAGCCTGTCCTGCAGGCTGCCAAATATAGTTTTGCTTTCCCCAGCGATCTAGTGTGCGTTTGTATTTTAACTCTGACCTTTTGCCTGGTCAGCTACCTCCTAGGCTCCACTGTAATTTCAGATCTCTGTATAGGGATAAAGTGTCTCGGGGTTTCTCGGGGTGCTGTCTTACCAGCAGCTAAGCCTCGTAGCGGATGGTCGTCACAAATCATAGCAGAATTCACTACTTGTTGTTTTTCATCTAAATACATCAGCATAGATATATACTACAAAGGTTTATTTGGGCAAATTTTCTACATATTCAGCATTTCATTGTGGCTTTTATGAATCCTTATATCATTAGCTTGTTTTAATATCAGTTCTCTTGCACCTACCTCTTGTAACAATGTATTTATTTGAGATAATGTGTCTGAACATGGTTGCATATGTATATTTTACTTGAACGCTGCACCAGACAAGGGTTAATTCCTGATCTTTGTTTGCATATGAATAATTTGTTTCAGCTGTGTGGGGGGTGGGTGTATATTTATATGCGAGTATTTTATTGCTGATGTGCTAATGATTAAGAAGGTTTCTTCAAAACGCGTCTAGCTGTCCCCTGCGAGGGTGCTCTCATGCTTTTATTCATTTATGTCATAAAATAAAGGACCAGGAAAAGACGGATTGCATCGGTGTTTCTCTTCAAATATGAAGAAAAGTACACTAAGTTTTATTTTTTTTAAAAAAAGGATCTGTAATGGCCACATCACCTTTAATTAGTTCAGATTCCCTATAAGGCCATCGAAGGGCTTCTTGCATATCCTGAATGACCAAAGGGGAAGCTGCAACATACTTCCAACAAGGTGATGAGAAGGTGTGCAGGAAAATACGAAAACCTAGAGAGAGAAAACTAAAACTTGTTCATTTAAAATAGAGAGACAACACTAAAGAGAATTACATTACCAGTGAGTGGATAAAGTAAAAGCTCCCAAAAACCTAAGGGAGGTGAAAGGAAATGGTGCTGGGAAAAACACAAACCAATTCACTGCAGGAACTAAACTGGTGTTTACCCAATAAGGTAAACACCTTAGCTGAATGGCTGTTACTCCTAAGCACAAGTTCACTTAGAGGTATAGCCAGCAAGGAAGCGTAGTGAAAGGTGAACATATAAAATCCAAACCAGAAGGTGTTAGGGCAGACCAAAGTAGGAAAATGAGAAACAATTGGAGAGTTTTTGCAGGTTTTTTTATATACATTTTTGCTGCGTATTTTTCTCCACTCATTAGTATGAGTGAAATACGCAGTAAGATCTCTGTAATAATTTATATGCATTAAATGACATAAATAA
This sequence comes from Allobates femoralis, assembly GCA_033576535.1. Lineage (NCBI taxonomy): Eukaryota > Metazoa > Chordata > Amphibia > Anura > Aromobatidae > Allobates > Allobates femoralis. The sequence continues at coordinate 7,353,920 of JARQOC010000007.1, read as the reverse complement.
AATTATATAACTGTAAAGCCATGTGCACAGATTTAGTATTTTACATCAATATTTGTAAGCCAAAACCAGGAGTTGATAAAAAATGCAGAAGTGATAAACGTCTCTCCATTAGGCTGGAGTCAGTGTGTGACTCACATGAGTGAAATGCGAGGATATCATGCATTGCACTCAAGCCCATGTTATACAATCAGGCAGCTCAGACCTGCAAGCTTTTTCTCAGCTCTATATGGGTCGAGGAAATAATGATATCATGCTGTGATTGTCTGCGAGTCTCGGATCATTCACACCCAGTCAAATCTATGGGTGTGAGTGAAACATCAGACTGCGCTGATGGCATCTGAGTGCAATGTGATATTACCTGAAGCCGGCAATGGAGGAGATGGAGATTAATCTCTTCCTCTCCTCTGCAGCTGTGATTTGATCTTTGAATATGGTCACAGTAGATGACGCTCAGTCATGCTCTTAGCAGACCCTGAATCGAGAGTCATTAGCATATCACATCTAGTGCTCTCGTATCACATACCATAGTCTGACTCCAGCCCTAGGCTACATTTAGACACACTGTTTTAGATCAATTTTTTTGCATCCGTTTTTTAGCAGTGCACTGCAAAAAACAGATCACTCAAATGGAATCAGCAAAGTCAATGAGTTTTCACTTTTTGCCATTCAGACTGGGAATTTTGGTGAATGATCCAATTTATTCCTGGAAAAGTGATCCATCAAAGAAAAGGGCATGTTAGTTTCTGAGTAGTGATGGGCGAATCCTAAATTACTCGGAATCGCTTGACTCTAGCGAGTCCGAGCACAGGACTCACTACTCGTTGCGAGTCTAGCGAGTCCAATGTTGATGAATGGGGAAGCGAGTAATAGCGAGTAGTGTGAGATTTACAAATCGCAGATGTGTCTTCGGAAGCTTCATTCAGCCTGAAGCAATCCTAGTTTTGTCATTTATTTGCATTGGACTCGTTTACTTTGCAACTGTAATCACTGGGAAACTCGCACAGATAAGAGTCCTGTCTGCTCAGTGTGCTGGCTGCCACAGCTCCAGGGTCCTAGAGCCTGCCTGCTGCCTGATGTAGCAGTGCTGAGATTGTTCTCAGTCTGCTCATTCCCTGTGCATAGACATCTATATCTATGCACAGGGATGAGCAGAGAGGACATCGCGTTTTGGACTGCGTCGGACGGAAGATGATTTTTTTAATTAAAGATGAAGTCTCTAATGGCTTTTTTTTTTATTTCTAATAAAAAATTTTCTCTGTGTTGTGTTCTTTTTAAAACAATTTCATAGAAATTCATGGCGGTCATGTCTAATATTGGCGTGACCGCCATAAATTTCGGGCTTAGGGCCAGCTGATAATACAAAGCCCCACGCATTTTTTTTAAATTATTTCATGAAATTCTGAGATTCTGACTCTGACTCTGACTCTCTGAGATTCTGACTCTGACTCTTGAGATTCTACTCTGACTCTGAGTCTCTGAGACTCTGAGATTCTGACTCTGACTCTTTAGACTCTGAGATTCTGAGACTGAGATCTGAGATTCTGACTTGACTCTCTGAGATTCTGACTCTGACTCTCAGATTCTGACTCTGACTCTCTGAGATTCTGACTCTGACTCCTGAGATTCTGACTCTGACTCTCTGAGATTCTGACTCTGACTCTCTGAGATTCTGACTCTGAGACTCTACTCTGAGACTCTGACTCTGAAATTCATGAAATAATAAAAAAAATGCTGGGGCTCCGCAATTTCTATGTCTAGCCAGGTACAGCTAAGCAGCTGGGGGCTGGAATCCGCAGCGCAGGGATGCCCAAGCTTTCTGGGCACCCCCCACTGCAAATTGCAGCCCGCAGCCGCCCCAGAAGATGGCGCGTTCATTGAAGCGCCATCCTCTGGCGCTGAACCCCGCTCTTCCAGCGGCCCTGGTGGCGGTGGCACGCTGGGTAATAAAGGGGTTAATACCAGCTTTGTTATACAAGCTGGTATTAAGCCCGAGATTCTTAATGTCAGGCCACGTTTGACCCAGCCACTAAGAATCTCCAATAAAGGGTTAAAAAAACAGAGAAAATTTTTTATTTGGAATAAAAAAAAAAGCCATTAGGGACTCCATCTTTAGTTAAAAAAAATCCTCTTCCGTCCGACGTAGTCCAAAACGCGATGTCCTCTCTGCTACATCCCCTGTGCATAGATATAGATGTCTATGCACAGGGAATGAGCAGACTGAGAACAATCTCAGCACTGCTACATCATCTCTGTGAGCAGGCGGGCTCTAGGACCCTGGAGCTGCACAGAGAAGACAGCTGGACCGGCTTGCAAAGAACAGCAGTTACTTTGCAGTTTCCCTGCTATCACTGGCACAGTAGCCTCTAATGCAAACAATGACAATCCTAGTTTTGTCAGCGTTTGCCAATGATTTGCATTGAAAGGTAAAAACTATAAGCGGTCTAATTGGAGGCGCTCAGGCACAAAAGCAGCAGGCACTGGGATGGTTTTTCAACAGACCTTTATTCAGGCTCCCCTCCTACTCCACAACATGTTTCGATAGATTCTCTATCTTCCTCAGGTGGCCACCTGAGGAAGATAGAGAATCTATCGAAACATGTTGTGGAGTAGGAGGGGAGCCTGAATAAAGGTCTGTTGAAAAACCATCCCAGTGCCTGCTGCTTTTGTGCCTGAGCGCCTCCAATTAGACCGCTTATAGTTTTTACCTTCTAATATTAATCCCTCTCTGAGGTAAAGCAGCGGGGAGCAGCTAGGTGCAGAGTGCAGCTTAATGTGAGGACCTAGCGTCGCCTGGCAACAGGAGCTTTAATTTAAGGACCTGCGGTGACGTGACCGGATGCTCGGAGCCCACGGAGCACGCGGTGTGCGGATGAGCTAGAGCCTGTGAAGGGCGCCTTATCAAGTGTATTACCGGGTTGTGCGGGGACAGCACAACCCGATAAGGTGAGTGGCCACCTATTAGTACGCCACGCTAAAAAAAGCCCCCTGGTAACCGCACTATTGCGCCCCTTTCTCTTTCTTTTCTCTTGAATGATTTGCATTGGACTCGTGCGAGTAATCACTGGGAAACTCGCAGAGTACCGAGTCCTGCGAGTCCCTTACTACTCGCCGAGTAACGAGTCCTAGCGAGTAGATTCGCCCATCCCTATTTCTGAGGTGTTTTTCTCATTTGCTCTATCCATAGGGTACCATTCTAAATGAAAAAAAACACATCACCCAAAACGCAGCAAAAATGGATCAAAAACGCAGTGTGTGAATAGGCGATGTGTTTTTTGAGAAGCAGATCAGTTTTGCAGCTGAAAAAGGATCGAAAAAAAGTTGCAAAAACAGTGTGTGTGAATGTAACCTTATATTTTTCCTCTGATTTTTCCACTCCAGATTTTACTCTACATATACTGAGGTAAATTACTGACCAAATACTGAACTTAATGTGTCCTAATTTTTCAATGATTCAACGAATGAAGTTGTTGTATCAATTTTACTGTAACTGTATAAAAAAATGTTTAAAAATTATTTTTTAGCTATTTTTTATTTTATTTTATTTTACTTCTGTTTCTCAAACAATCGGTATAAAAAGTGAGAAAAATTATTTGCACACCAGATTATTTCAAATGTTAATTTTAACTCATGCAAAAGTCTGTCAGCAGAAAAGTACAAAAATTACAGCTTGCAATAATATGGACATCCTAAACCTTTTTTTTTTATTTTTTTAATGTGCAAAAGTAGCAAACAATTAAAAAAAATATCTTGTATTACTATAATTTTACTGACCCAAAATATTAAACTGCCATTACTGTACTTATTATTCACAGAAAACAGTGTAATAAAAATTATTTCCTCAATTGTTCATTCTGCCTCCTAAAGAACAGAATAAGATGAGGTCACATCTATGCAGGGCACTTACATCGGCATTTCCATTTCAATCTCCAAAAATAATGATTCACATGAAACCCAAGATGGAATGATTCATAATAATTAGTCAGATGAAGTCTGGCCATTGTCCTGTCTGTGTTCACTACAAAGCCAGTGAGCTGAAAACAAAGGAAGTTGTAGCTGGATGGGAAATAGAGCAAGAAACTCAGGGGCCTGGAAAGTGCTTTGCCACACCCAGGGCACTTAAAGGGAACCAACCACCCCAAATGACCCCCCCGGACTGTTAATATGTGTCCCTACACCCAGCACACACATTTGGGGCAATCGTTTTTGCTAAAAAAACTGTTTAGTAAAAGCTAAGATATATGTTTATAAAGTGTAATCAATCGAGACGGCTGGGTGTTACCTACTTTGTCCACGTGCAGTGCTCGTGCCTTGATCCTCCTCTCTCCCCTCCCTCTCACTTTCTAAGAGCCCGGCCGCGTCATGAAAGGGGCGGGGCTCATCGCGATTTAGCCCCGCCCCTTTCATGACGCGGCCAGGCTCTTAAAGTGAGAGGGGAGGGGGGAGAGGAGGATCACAGACACGAGCACTGCACGTGGACAAAGCTAGGTAACACCCAGCCGTCTCGATTGATTACACTTTATAAACATATATCTTAGCTTTTACTAAACAGTTTTTTTAGCAAAAACGATTGCCCCAAATGTGTGTGCTGGGTGTAGGGACACATATTAACAGTCCGGGGGGTCATTTGGGGTGGTTGGTTCCCTTTAAACTCCTACATGATCAAAAAATTGAATTGAATACCCAGTAATAATCTCTAAACTCCCATGATTCTCTTTTCTGCTTTGCATTAATTTATTACAGAGCTATTCACATCTTTAAAGTGTAAATGTCACTTCATTGAAAAAAAAAAAAAACAAAAAAACAATACTCCACTGGTTGTTAATGATGGGTCACAGAGCTAATGCTTTTTTGTGCAATATGACTTATTTTCTCACATTTTTCTGTGCTCTTTTAAAAACTGCATTTTATGGCTGTGTAGGCATGGCCAACATCTGCCAGCACTGTGTGTGTTTTTTCACAGCTTCTGAGAGCAGGCTGTGGGGAGCCAGCAGACAATGGATTAGTAGAGTTTGTGATTGAGCTGTGTAGAGCTAGATGACAGATTTATCCTTGGCACAAGCATCTTAGGAGTTTGTACTGATCCTAACATTCTGACATTGCTTAGGGGCCTTTCACACTTGCGTTTTTTCCTGATCTGGAAGATCAGGAAAAAAACTGATTCTTACAGGATTCATTATTTTGCCCATTCACTTTAATGATTTCAGGTAGAATCTTGTTGCTTCAGGTTTTTTCCTGAAATCATTAAAGTGAATGGGCAAAAAAATGAATCCTGTAAGAATCAGGTTTTTTCCTCATCTTCCAGATCAGGAAAAAAATGCAAGTGTGAAAGGCCCCTTAGCAACTGTGTTGTAGGCTGAGGAATTCTGATACATTATTTCCTCATGAGCTGCAGTCAGTAGTGTAGACTTCGCCCTTTTCACTTATATAGTTATCGTATATACTCGTGTATAAGCTGAGTTTTTCAGCACAAAAAATGTGCTGAAAAGTCCCCCCCTCGGCTTATACACGAGTCACTAACATACTGCGAGTCAAAAAGCACACTTTCGGCACACACATTTCAAAAAGCGGGTGGGAAGAAGCAGGGCACACAGCGCAGACCACCGGGAGCTAGAGCACCGCAAGCTGCGCAGAGCCTCCCGTCGGACCGGCCCTGCCAGGTACTGAGACTGTGATCCCGGCTGTGATCTCTGACAGCCGGGACCTGTGCGCAGCTTCACCAGCCGCGCTGCTGGCGGCATGGGCGGATGCCCTCCCCCTCCTCCAGATGGCCCCCACCTGTCAACCTGTCGCTGCCCCCCACCTGTGCAACATTACACCCCCCCCGATGCCGGAACCTGTTTGCGGCGGGGCGGATGCCCTCCCCCTCCTCTGGATGGCCCCCACCTCCGATGCCGGGTCTGTGCGGGTTCTTCTGTCGCGCTACTGGCGGCGCCGGCGTTTCCCCCCCCCTCCTCAGGCCTCCCCATCCCCTGGATGGCCCCCACCTGTCCCTGCCATTCACCCCTCACCCCCCGATCCCCGTGACTGATCTCACCGCTCCTCGATCCCGCCAATGTAGCCGCCGCTCTGCCTCCTCTCCTCGCAGGAACGCCCCTCCTCCAGTGCTGCTCCACCGAGAGGTAAGTACTTAATGAATGAATGAATGATTGAATAAGTGAGTGGGTTCATGGGTGGATGGATGGATGGGCTCATGGATGGATGGGTGTGAATGGATGGATGTATGGATGTGTGCACGTGTGGTTGTGTGGGTGCGCGGGTTTGTGGGTGCGTGGATTAGTGGATGTGTGGGTGCGTGGGTTAGTGGATGTGTGGGTGCGTGGGTGTGTGGTTAGTGGATGCGTGGGTGCGTGGGTTAGTGGATGTGTGGGTGTGTGGGTTAGTGGATGTGTGGATGCATGGGTGCGTTGGTTAGTGGATGCGTGGATGTGTGGGTGCGTGGGTGCGTGGGTTAGTGGATGTGTGGGTGCGTAGGTTAGTTGATGTGTGGATGTGTGGGTGCGTGGATGCGTGGGTTAGTGGATGTATGGGGTTAGTGGATGCATGGGTTAGTGGATGTGTGGATGTGTGGGTGCGTGGATGTGTTGGTGTGTGGGTGCGTGGGTTAGTGGATGTGTGGATGTGTGGTGCGTGGTTAATGGATGTGTGGATGTGTGGTTGAGTGGTGCGTGCATGTGTGGTGCGTGCATGTGTGGGTGCGTGCATGTGTGGGTGCGTGCATGTGTGGGTGCGTGCATGTGTGGGTGCGTGCATGTGTGTGTGCGTGCATGTGTGGGTGCGTGCATGTGTGGGTGCGTGCATGTGTGGGTGCGTGGGTTAGTGAATGTGTGGGTTAGTGGATGTGTGGGTGCGTGGGTTAGTGGATGTGTGGATGTGTGGGTGTGTGGGTGTGTGGGTGTGGGTGTGTGTGACTGCATGCGTGGATGGGTGCACAAATGGATGTGTACATGCATGGATGATGGGTGGATGGATGGATGCAACAAGTGATCAAGTGTCCTCTTCTAGTCTCAGGGATCATAGTCATGGTGCACTCTATGACAGATCATTGCCATACAGTGCACCATAACTCTGACCCCAGAGACTGTAGGAAGAAAACAATTGATCCCTTGCTGCAATCTCTGGAGCAGAGGGGTTCGAGCATCGTGGGACCGTCATTGTGGACTACGTCATAGGCGATCGAGCGTCGTGGGACCTTCGTTATGGTCTACATTGGATCTTTCTAAACAAAGATGGAGTCTGAATTTTGTTTGTGTTTTTTTTCCAAATAAAAATATTTTTCTCTGTGTGTATTTATTGACTACTTACCAGAGATTCCTAATGGCGGGTCTAACATTGGCCCAATATTATGAATCTCGGGCTTAGTGCCAGCTGCCAATAAAAAGCTGGCATTAACCCCTTTATTACCCAGTTAGCCACCGGCACCAGGGCAACTGGAAGAGCGTGGGTACAGCGCCAGAAAATGGTGCTTCAATGAATGCGCCATTTTCTGGGGCGGCTGCGGGCTGCAATTCGCAGCATGGGGGGCCCAGAACGCTTGGGCCTCTCCATGCTGTGGATTCCAGCCCTGGCTGTCTAGTTGTACCTGGCTGGACCAAAAATAGGGCGGAGCCCCACGTCATTTTTTTTCTAGAATTTGTTCTAGAAATAAAAATAAAATGGGCTTTGCTGTATTTTTGGTTGCCAGCCAGGTACAACGAGGCAGCTGGGGGTTGGTGGCAGTCCGTAGCTGCCAAGTTGTACCTGGCTGGACCAAAAATATGGCGAAGCCCCACGTCATTTTTTTTTTATTACTTCTACCAATAAAATGACATGGAGCTTTGCCATATTTTGTTGTTGCTGTAACTGGATTGCTCCCCGGTTACAGCCATCCTCCTGCTCCTGGCTGTGCAGTGCGGGTACCGGCCCAGATCCCTCCCCAGTTACGGTACCTGCATCCTCAGACCTCTCAGGCGTGCGGTCCCGGTCCCCCTGCCATTTCCATCCATCCTCGGTCTCCCGCGCTCCTGTGGTTCCTGTGCAGAAACCTCAGAGGGACCGGATCCCTCCGCCTCATCAGCACTGTATTGATGGGGTGGCCTGTATCCCTCCGCCCTCCTATAGCGATGCGCGGCATGTATCCCTCCGCCCTGCTGTAGTGAGGGGGCGCCCAGTGTCCCTCCACCCTGCATAGGTTATGGTAGACCCCTGTGTCCCGGTCAGCACACACCCAAAAAGTCCGCTGTGGCCAGACATTGACCTAATACAAGGTTTGGACACAGGGGACTTTAATTACAGTGCCTGGCCCTAAGAGGAAGGAGGTGAGGCACCATTGTAGTAATGTGTGTTTAGTTACAGTAGCATAATAGAGCAGGGGAAAGAATAGAGCAGGGAAAGTGCTGGGTTGTCAGGGAAAGTTCAAAATTTTATTCGTATCCATTTTCATTTGTGAAATTTCTCAGTACTGGTAGCTGCTGCATTTCATACCCTAGGCTTATACGCAGAGTCAATAACTTTTCCCAGCTTTTGGGGGCAAAAGTAGGGGGTCGGCTTATACACGGGTCGGCTTATACACGAGTATATACGGTACATGCCCCGTATTCACTGTGGAGACATATCTGACTGATAGTGAACATATAAAACAAAAAAATAAAGGGGCTCAAATGTGTAGGATCCCCTTATTAAAAACGTCTAAGTGGCATGGGTAGGTGGCCACTCACCTTATCGGGTTGTGCAAGTCCTGCACAACCCGGTTTACCAGCCTCCGACGCCGGCAGTGTGTGCGCTGCCTCTCTGCTCTCCTCTCTCCTGGTCCTCGGAACAAGACCTATCCGGTCACGTGACCGCGAAACCGAAACAGCGTCACCGCTAAGAGTTAATAAGAGGTTTGCCATTTATGAAAACATCTTTTATGTCTGCTTGATCCTTAGAGCTCTCCTAATCAGACCGCCATTACTATTTATTTGCATGATAAGGAACATATGTCTGCTTCAGACACAGTGTAGCGGGGACAACTTGGGCAAGGTTTATGAATGGTCTTCAACCAGAATTTCCTTATAACGTACTGTATATTTGAAAGTTTATTAAAATCACTTGCTCTACATTATTATTAAATAAAAATTTAAGTGGCAGTTATGCTTTAAGGGCACAGTGTGTAAAAACTCTGCATGCAGACCAACTGGACATTTCCTTATGTTTCTCTGAGAACATGCACTTTCAGCTCTCCCATCCAGACACTGCCTATCACACCACCCTAGAGAAGAGTCTGAAGAAATACCCAGCTACACTACCATGATTGATTTTGCTTGCAGTTCTCTGAAAGTACCACATGTGAGTATTTCTGTAATGTAGCGATACAGAAAATGGAAAAAAGGGACAGAATCAGGGGAGTTCAGGGATTCTTACAAAGTCTTTAGCTCAATTTTTTTGCAAGCAACAAGACCTCTTTAAGCCTTTTACGTATTAAGCAAGGTGCTAAAACCTGGCTGCTGAGCCACGCCTCAATTTCTATACAAGTCTCTGACTGTCTGTGCATCTCAGAGTGGGGTGCATGGCATCACTTGCTCCTGGCAGACACCATCTTTCTTCTCAACCTCCTTTGCAGAGGCAGTCGGGCAGAGACTATAACACATTAGGGGTTCTTGAACAAAACAGTCTTTACTTTGGTTTAACATTTGCAAGGCAGGCATGGCATTAAATGTTCCTTCCCTCTTCCTTTCTAACTGGGGTTCCCTTTACTGTGGGTCATATTCCCCAGTGTAAAATAAAAATATCATATACTCACCTCACACACTGGTGCCATGCTGGTAATGTTGGTGCCAGGTCTCCTGACTTTTGTGTTACAGTGCCATGTCACGTGATTTCTGCAGCCAATCAGTAGCAGCTTTTGTCTAAGATTACTGTGACTGATGCAGCTCATTAACTTTCTATAATTTCCTACAATGCTTATGTTCTGCCTTCTTCCACGTCTGGTGGTGTGTGGATTCCAGCATACAGCTTAACCCTTCTTCACATCCAAAGTAAACAGACAGTGAGTTTCAGTAGCCTTAGTTTATTGGTGCGATGATATGAATTTGGCGTGCACTTGGCGGTACACTTTGTGTGGTAAAAACCTCAAAGTACACATGGTATCAGTCAGTACTGGACACATTACATAAACCAGCACAGTGATAAACAACACAAGAATACAAAGTAAACATGAATAACTGTGGCAATATTCATTGCACAATTCTATAGAGTAATATCTATCTATGCAATGCAGGGGACACTAACTCAAGGTGGAGGATTACAGACCATAATACACTTCACTACACAATACTTCTGTAACAGTGGTTGCATCATAAACTGCACACACAGATTCTAACATAAAGAGACAGTCTAAACTACAATCCTCACCAGATTTAGCTGGACAGGGGGAATGATTGTAGAGAGGAAGCAGGAACCAGGGAACATGTGTCTTATCTCTCTGGAGCCCGGAAAATGTCTGCAGTCTCTCCATCTTCCTGGGGAAGCAGAGAGGCGGTCCCAGAAAGTACACTAAATCTTAAAGGGCAAGACATCTGTATCTATAGGAATGATAGTTTGTGTTAAACACATTTAAACAACATAAACAGATTAACTCTACAGGTTGTAACAAGTGTAAAACTACAACTACTTTCTTTACTGTGCATAAATGGGAAGAACACTCCCTGCTTGGCATCAATGGATGCCACTATTTGGTTCTTTTGGGGAAACAGCAACACAAGTTCTGTTACTGGCCTGAGGAACAATTTGTTTTCCTCAAGCTTACACATTCTGACTTCTACTTTATGTACTTTTCCATCCTTGCTGGGAAAATGCTTGGTAACTAGGCCGAGTGGCCACTCATTACGATGCAACTGACTGTCTTTCACGAGTACAGCATCACTAGTTTTGATGTTTGGGTGGTCATTCTGCAACTTCATCCTGGTTTGCAGAGTGGAGAGGTACTGCTTTTTCCACTTGTCCCAAAAGGCATTGAATACACTTTGTACTTGCCTCTATTGCTATCTGTAGAGGTCTTTGTCGTTGAATCCTCCAAGTGGAGCACTTGGAACACATGTTTTCTGCATGAGTAACATGGCAGGATAAGAACTGTCAGGTCCTTGGAATCACCGGAAAGTGATGTCAGCAACCTGGCATTCATGATAGCTGAAACCTTGGCCAGGAATGTAGTCAAACTCTTGTGTTTGAGTCTGATTTTTTTTTTTTGCAAGAAGATAGAGTCTAGGATTTTGCATGCTATCCCTATCATTCTCTCCCAAGCACTTACCATGTGCGAAGAGTGTGATAGATTGAAAGTGAAGGTGCATCCTTGTTCACCTAGGTACCTTTCTACATTAGTAATGTCTAGATTTGAAGGGATTTGGAGTTCTCATGCTGCTCCAATGAAATTTGTGCCTCGGTTAGAACGAATATGCTTCACGGGGCCAATGATTGCAATGAAACGTCGAAGTTCATTTATGAAAATTGAAGTATCCATAGATTCGATTACTTCAATATGAAGAGCTCTTATGGACAAACAAGTGAATAGAACTGCCCAACACTTTGGTTTGGCATGGATCTTCCTCATGCATCGTGTAGCCAAGGGCCAAACGTGTAGTCCAACGTTGGTGAAGGGGGGGTGGTCAGTACTAAGTCTGCTGGATGGAAGATTGGCCATTTTCGGGTTTTGAAACATGCCACAAAGTTTGCGACACGTAATGCAGTTAAAGATGAATTTGCTCACACTTGTCTTAGCTCTGACTATCCATAGTCCAGCTGCCTGTAGGTTCCCTTTGGAAAACAAATGGCCTTGGTGTCTGACTAAGACATGATGATGCTGAATGAGCAGAGTCGTGGTGTTATGACATCCAGGAATTATTGAAGATAATGAAGGCTCTTGAAGATGAACGTCTATTTTCAGCAGCCCTTCTTGATCAACAATCGGATTGCGCTTCTTCAGCATGCTGTCTCTAGGAACGGATTGTCCCTTGTTGAGGCTGTCTATTTCTTTGGTATTGGTTTCATTTTGTACAACACAAAGTATTAAAATCTTGGTTCTTTCCAGGTTGGGAGGGGTAAAGGCATGCTTGCAGTGATAGTAACCTTTGCAAGGTCTCTGGCTCGTATGTAGTGCTGACTTATAAGACTGAACTATATGAAGTAGTCATGCGATGGCTTGAACGAATGACTTCCAAGTGGAGAACCTGCTGAACCGATGAGATTTGAGGTGATGACTTGAGGTCACTGTATATAGCATAGACACCTGAGGACGAAGCTCTTCGTTGGCATTTGGATCTACTAATTCGAATGTATCAGGCGTGCTGATGTGGGATGTCGAATGGTACAAGGATGTTGGGTCTGTGAACCATGTAGTGTTCTTAAGATGACTTGGTGCAACGGATCTAGTTGAATGGTCTGCAGGATTGTGGTGAGTAGACACGTAGTGCCACTGATTAGGGCAAGTGGATATTCTTATCCTCAGTACCTGATTTCTGATGTAGATGTAGAAGCGTCGTGTCTCATTGCAGATGCACCCTAGTACCACTTTGCTGTCTGTGTAGAATTTGTCATCTTTGATCTCTAGATTCATCCCATCTGACATAAGTTCGGCCAACTCAACTGCAAGGTTAGCAGCGCAGAGTTCCAGTCTGGGTATTGTATGTTCACAGAGTGGCAACAGTTTTGTCCAGCTTATAACGAACCCTATACGGCACTGTTCATTCACATCTATGGTTTTGAGATACGCTACTGCTGTGATCGCTTTGACTGATGCGTCACAGAAGATACAAAGCCTTCATATTCTGACTTCCGTGGATGACACAGGAGCATATGGTCGTTGCACACGAAGGCCGGTCAAGGCTTTGAGAGGCTTCTTCCATTTTGCTCACAGGTCTGTTTTTTCTGCTGGAAGTGGATCGTCCCAATCAGACTTCTCTTGGCTGAAGTCTCTTAGCACCATTTTACCTTGGATGATTACCAGAGCCACAAATTCCAAAGCGTTGTACAAGCTATTCACGAAAAAACTCCTCTGCGCGTTGTGATAGGGCGACTCGCTTGCAGGCGTCAGGAGAACAACAAGAGGTAGCGTCTTCACAAACTTATAGTCTAAAACGGTTTATTTCCTCCATAAACCGATAAAAGAAAAATGCAAAATTAGCAGCCTGTAAGTGCAGGCCAAAACAAACGAAAAACAATTGCTTTAAAGTGCCCCTTCTCAGGTGTCGCCGACCTGCGTTCACACAGGTTGGTCAGTGACCAGCATCCAGCTTGGCTTGTAGGACAAAGTACCGTGGGTCCGCGCTGCCACTTCAATTAATGAAGATAAAAAACCAGCCACACGGGAATGTCTGGATCAAACAGGATTCTTCTTTATTTGTCCAACATGTTTCGGAGTTATCCCTGAGGAAGGAGTTGGGAGATAACTCCGAAACATGTTGGACAAATAAAGAAGAATCCTGTTTGATCCAGACATTCCCGTGTGGCTGTTTTTTTATCTCCATTAATTGAAATGGCAGCGCGGACCCATGGCACTTTGTCCTACAAGCTGATTGAACCACGGTGACCTGTGGAAGTACGGTCCTGCAGCAAACCACTCATAGATGAGCGATCATTACCAGTTGTGGGTTCTCACAACTGCATCAGGTGAGCAGCTCCCTTTTACACATATTTTAGCCTTATAAAAGAAGGTATTACCCTATGTGCGCATTCTTGAATTGCTTTCAGCATCCAGCTTGGCCTGGAGTCTTCACACACAGGAGGCTACTCTCAGCCCCTCCTAGCACAGACAGCCATGCTTCACACCAGGCTCCAGTTTATAGCCTGTAACCACACCCAGCGATGAGGTATGTGGGTACTGGACGTGCCCGTTTCTCACAGCACCCATAAGCCAGACCCTTGCATGCAGTAAGTAAAACTCCCAGTGCAAACGTGCACTAGAGAATAATACTCCGGCTTATATCACAGATAACAGGAATCTCTGTGACACATACCTCCCATCAATTATGCGACCCCTCGCCACCTCACAGTGTGAAGGGTTTCTCGTCTTTGCTGATCTGAAAGGTGAAGGCAAATCTCAAAGCAATCCAAGGCTCCACTGCATGGGAAGGGAGTTTGTGCTTAGGTCTAAGTCCTTTAGATCGCTCAAATAGTCTTGAGAGAGAGAGGCTTCCATTAGTTCTTGGCTGTTGTAGGCAATTTTGTGCAACCTCAGGTTAGACAGAGCAAGCATTTCTTGAGCCCTTTTTAAGAGACTGATTGCAGTCTCATTTGTCAGTGTTGATTTCAAACAGTCATCTACGTAGAAGACTTAACATCTGACCCGTACTTTTCTTCACGCTCTTTGGTGGAATTTCAGAGACCGTAAATAGCGACTGCTGGGAAAGGACTGTCCCTGAAGATGTGTACCCTCATCCAATACTCTGCAATGTCTTTATCAGGGTCGTTGTCGCAGTGTCAGAAGAACCTCAAGTATTTCTGTGTTCCTCTTTGACGAGAAAAAAGTGGAACATCTGTTGTATGTCAGCCATAAATGCCAACGTACTGTACCCTTGCGGAAAAAGAGTACTACTTCTAGAAGTCTTTTGTTGAGGTCTGGGCCCGACAGTAGGACAACATTCAACGAGATGTCTTCGCATCTGGTGCTTGAGTTGAATACCACTCTTTTCTGACCTGGCTTCTTAGGATGATACACACCAAAGATGGGTAAGTACCAACGCTCCTCTGAGTCTCAAAGTGCAGGTGCAACCTCCGCATGGTTGTTCTGGAATATCTTCCCCATAAAGGTAAAGAAATGTTTCTTTCTCTCAGGTGTCTTCTGAAGCTTGTGTTTGAGGGAGATGAATCGACTGTAGACCAATTCCTTGTTGTTGGGTGGACATCGTCTCTGAGGTCGGAATGGTAGAGGTGTGACCCAACCATTTGACTTGTCTTTGACTATTTCTTGATCCATGATGTCAAAGAACATCCTGTCTTCTATACACATCGCTGCCTTGTTGTCTTTCTTTGCCCTGTGGAAGATTGAACAACCTATATGGTCTTATTCACCTTCACAAGTGCGGTCTTCACTGGAAGAGACTGCAAAAGGGCAAGACAGGGGAGTACTGCTCAGCAATTCTTTTACCAGAAAACTACTCTGACATGGTTGGAAGAGAGATGGATGTCCATTTTCTAGTGTGCTGGTGAGCATATTGTTGAATGAGGTCGGCTTGTGTGCTCCTCCTAGACAGACATATCCTAAAATGACCCATCCAAGATCGAGTCTATGTGCGTATGGAGCATTTTGAAGGCCATTGATATATTTAAATAAACAGGAGGAAAAGTTGCTTTAGCAAAAAGGGATTCTATTTATTAAGAACAATCCACATAGTTAGAAAAATGTTGACAAGTAATGTTTCAAGGTAAAAGTAAAGTGCACAGTGATGAGACAAACGATAACACACAAGGAGTTGCTTCCACAGCACTTTGGAACTCGGTTGACAAATGGTTATACAGGTTTTACAGAGATGTATACATATACAGTTTTAAAAGGGTTTTTACAATTTAATGTCATGCATGTTATCATACATAGTATATATGTTGCTTAGATGGCAGGTTTTGCTCGGTCTATAGGTTTTGCATCCAAATCTCAGGTGGCCACTTATTAGGATCTTATACATATCATTGTTAACACAGCCTAAGATGGAGCACCTCTTCCACTCTAACCACCTATTCCTGCACAACACATTGCCTTATGCTGCCAGCTTAGACAATACCCCCTTACTGCAATAACTACAGAGGTCGCCAATCTCTGTTCAATAACAATGTTAACAATGATATGTATAAGATCCTAATAAGTGGCCACCTGAGATTTGGATGCAAAACCTATAGACCGAGCAAAACCTGCCATCTAAGCAACATATATACTATGTATGATAACATGCATGACATTAAATTGTAAAAACCCTTTTAAAACTGTATATGTATACATCTCTGTAAAACCTGTATAACCATTTGTCAACCGAGTTCCAAAGTGCTGTGGAAGCAACTCCTTGTGTGTTATCGTTTGTCTCATCACTGTGCACTTTACTTTTACCTTGAAACATTACTTGTCAACATTTTTCTAACTATGTGGATTGTTCTTAATAAATAGAATCCCTTTTTGCTAAAGCAACTTTTCCTCCTGTTTATTTGAATTTAATAGTTGTAGCAAGGAAACATATAATCCAGACCTAGAGTACTGGTTTTTCTAATAGCATTGATATATTTACTAGTCTTATGGGACTCGTAGTATGTCTCTTCCAAAGAGTTAAGCTATCCGAGCTTCTGGGTCCAACTCAGGTATCAGATGAGCTATTCCCCTCAGATGGGGGTGATGTGTTGCTACCTCAGGTGAAGGTATCTCAGACCTGTTGTCAGGAATCTGGTTGCACTCTGGAATGGTCAGTAGCGGTAAGCCGGTCTGGCCATCTATGGACTCCACTCTGTATCCGGTTGCTTTCCTCCCTGCCGTCTCAATGATACCTACACATGTCTTCAAGGAATAGAGAGAACCAGGGCCTATAATGGGTAGATTGGACAAGGCAGATTTTTGAACAGGACCTTCCTCCTATAAGTCCTCTACAGATCTCCGTACATTGAGAGGTGACCACAGGGGTGTCTACGTCAGTGTCCTCCAGCTTTCAATTGCGCTTCTCTGCTTGTTACAACACTAGTGGGGGTGGTCCTGTGTGCAAAGCTGTATTGTGATCTGTGCTGCTGCATTCTGCACTTTTCACGCTAGCTTCACAGTTCCTGGCGAGGTGTAATGTTGTAGCACACCATTTGAAACAGATGTCATTTTCCTTGGGGAAACCTATCTGATCCTCTAAAGACTTCTCTCTGAAGGCTCTGCACTTTAGTAGGGAATGTGGATTTTAATGTAGAGGATGCTGCTTACTGATGTCTTGAGGTTTGCCTTCTTCTGGAGGAGGTTTACTTGCATTGAGAAGAGGACCTTTGGAAACAATGTTAGTTTTGTGCCACTGGTGTCCTACTGGGTTTGCAGGCGGGGGGCAGTGGGACATGACAGAATGAAGTCAAAAGTAGGGTAATTTCTGATTTTAGCTTGTTGGGTGACTAAATCTACGAATACTGTAAAAGGAGGGAACAGCACATTATGAGTTTGGTTATACCGTGAACCATATGTGACCCACTTTTCTTGTACATTTTAAGGATGTTTTGGCACGGATTGGATTGACATCCCTGACAGTGTCCAAGAATGCCAATCCAGGCAAATCTCCTTCCACCTGAGCAACCTGTAGCGCTATTAACAAATCACTTAATTCACTGAGCCTTTGGTAACCCTTAGGGCCCCGTTACACGGGGCGACGGGGCTGGAGATGTCGGCGGCAAATGGCGGGGGCGCGCACGCTCTTGACGCCCCCGCCAGCGGTGGGGCGACACCTCCAGCCCCGCGCCGGCGATCTGTCAGGCGGCATCGCCGCTGGGGTGTCTGGAAACCCCAGCGGCGATTCAGGACAATGGGAGCCTATGGCTCCCATTGCCTGACAGGTTGCCGGCGCCTGGTTACATGGGACGATGTGTGCACATCGCCCCATGATGGTCGCCTGGTTTCAGGGCACTGCTCTGAAACCAGGCGTCCTCCAGCCAACGGCGACATCGCCCCTTCACATGAGGCGACGTAGGGGCGATGACGCCGGCGATAGCCACGCCCCCACGTCGCCTCTGTTTTGGGCGGCGATGTCGCCCCGTGTGACGGGGCCCTTAGACTCTGTTTTAGGGAAATCTTCAATTCTTCTATACAAAGCATTTTCTATGGCTTCTATTGAACCATAACAGTCATCGAGTCTTTCCCACACCTTCTGCAGATCCGTGTGTGGATGCTTAACATTAATGTTATTCTTTTGGCATGCTCAACCGACTTGCTCCCAGGCCACTTTACCAGGAGATCTAACTTCTTGCTACAAGAAAGGTTCAGATCCTGAATGGCTTTCTGGAACGAGGTTCGCCATGACCTATAGTTCTCAGCACCATCAGTGAACTTTACAAGTCCTTTTGTGACCAGTTCTCGGCGAGCAAATAACTTTGCAGAGTCCATGGTGGCTTGGTCAGTGCTGATACAAACCGGTGTGTCGTTGTCATGGCGAGTGTGTAGTGTGTCATCATACCTGCTAGACGCTTCAGATTTTGGGTAGTCTGTATAGTACCTTCCTGATGAGAAAGGTATCTCTTTAAGGCGGGATGGAAGTTATACCTTCTGCTTGGTAGAACAGTAGCTGTGGCAAACGTCTCCGTGGTGAAAACCTTCTTGTCTGTAGTAGCGAAGTGCAAGGTTTGATCGCTGAAGGTTGGCATAAATTGGTTGATATATTGTATCAGGGCTGTCATCTATTCCGGAATGTTGGTGGACGTATTCTGCAATGCGCTGTTCTGGATCCTGCTGGTAGATCTGATCAGAGAACGTTGCTGTGTTTCTCATAACAAGGATTCTCTGCAGATTCCAAGTACTCTCCTCTAGCTATTGCAGCTGCTGTCTCTTTGTCTGTAGCAAGTCTTTCTAGAGACGCTCGCAGACCGCACTCTCGGCTTCTTGCTCTGCATGCAGATGTATCATTTCTGCATGCAGGTAAGCTTTGTTTGCTTCTTGCTCTGAATGTAGCTCTGCTTGACTCAGCTTTAGTTGCACCTCTTGATCGTCGAAGGAGGACCTTGCTTTGGCTGCTTCGGCATGGACAACAGAAACAAGTTCTGCTATTGAAGACTTGTTAGAGCTTGTTTGTGACCTCGTCTTGAGCGAAGCTGTTCCGCTTATAGACATTGTTGTGCTTAGCTGCAAACTGCTGAGTACTTAGTGTGGATCTGAATCTATGTGTGAATGGACTTTAGCATAGCCGGAATGGTGTAGCACTTGTTGATGGGGTGCACTCTTGTTGCTTGTAACAGTTTGGCGGCTGCTCCAATACCCGTATGTGATGCAATGTGGGTCGTAGCTGCCCCGTACAGTCTGATTAACTACTGCTTGAGGCCAGCATCTGTTATTACTGATGCTTGGTTTGCAGGCAGTTGGGGCTTCAGTGCTGACCTGAGTCTACGTATAAACGGACTTCGGTGTGGCGGAAATTTTGTTGCGCTTGCTAGAGGGCTGCACTCTCATTACTTGTGACTGTATTGTGGCTGCCGTGATATCTATCCGTATACGGTGGAGTGTGAGTGGTAGCGGTCCCGTACAGTCTGATCATCTACCACCTGCGGCCAGCTATCCGTTTTTACTGTTCTGATATTTTCGATGTCTGGTGCTGTGTTGATTCCAGCATACAGCTTAATCCTTCTTCACGTCCCAAGTAAACAGACTGTGAAATTCAGTAGCCTTAGTTTATTGGTGTGATGATATGAATTTGGCGTGCACTTAGCAGTACATTTGGCGTGATAAAAACTGCAAAGTACAAATGGTATAGTCACTACTGGACACATTACATAAACCAGCACAGTGATAGACAAGACAAAAATACTAATTAAGCATGAATAGCTGTGGCAAGATTCATTGCACAATTCTATACAGAGGTAATATCTACTGTATCTATATGCAGTGCAGAAGACACAAACTCAAGATGGAGTATTAAAGAGCATAACACACTTCACTACACAATACTCCTGTAACAGCAGCTGCATCATATCTGCACACACAGATTCTAAGGGTGCCATCACACGCATCAATTTAGTGAACGATATTGTTAGCGATCACATGCACGCATGATCGCTAACAATATCGTTCACATCGTTGGTGAGCTGTCACGCAGGCAGACTCACCAACGATGTGGACCAGCGAGAACGCTGGTAACATGGCACACATTGGGTTACTAGGCGCCGCGCGACGCTTAGTTACCCGATGTTTACCATGGATACAAGCTCCCAGCATAGGCTGGGAGCTCGTTCATCGTTGCTCTGCCGGTGTCACACGCAGCGATGCTGCGTGTCCACCGGCCGACCAACGACAATTTTGTCAACATGTTCACAAATCTGCAATCAAACAATCAAACGATTTTTAAAAGAAAAATCGTTTGATTACATGTAGCGACGTACAAACGATATCGATTAAGCGATCAAAAAAGCAGATCGCTTAAGCGATATCATTCTGAAAATTGAGGCGTGTGATGTGGCCTTAACATAAAGAGACAGTTTAAACCAGGGCCGGACTGGGACCAGAAAGCAGCCCTGGAAAACAAACCCCACCAGCCCACACACTATATCACCCATTAGCCCCGATCAGTGAAGTTTGCTTTTAAAGACAACCTGTCACCTCCATTAAGCCGCCCAGGCCATCACTACCTGCCCCTGCATCTTCTTATTACTTCTCTAACTATCCTTTCTGTGCTAAATGTGCCCTGTGTCTGTGTAATAAAAGCTTTTTATCACTCAAACACATCATTTCCGGTACTCCACAGGCCAGACTTCAGGCTGCACAGTACGCATGGTCTATGGAGCACATTACGTCAGCTCATCTGTGATGATATCTGTGATGAGCTAACGTAATGTGCTCCACAGAGCATGCGCAATGCGCATCTCTGTGGATGAGTACCAGAAATTACAACGCTCGGCGACATACCCGCCATTCTGCAGAGTGGAGCGAGCCAGGCTGGGGGGTGCACATTTCGATGTCAAGATCATGCCCATCGGAGTATGATAAACTATACAAGAGGCGGCCATGGGACACAGAGAGGACACCCAGGGGGTCTAGCAACGGTGGCCCCCCTGTTCATTATCATACTAATGAGTGATAAAAAGCTTTTATTACACAGTCACAGGGCGCATTTAGCACAGAAGGGGATAGTTATAGTAATAGGAAGGTGCAAGGAGAGGTAGTGATAGTCTGGGGGCTTTATGGATCTGACAGGTTTCCTTTAAGTTGCCGTGGCCTCATCACTTTCTTAAAGGAGTTATTTGAAGAGCCACATGTGAATGGTGCAGCAGAGTGTACAATCTACCACAGCTCCATTTACATGGTGATCTACAAAGCCATGTTTCTCAGGATTGTGGGGTCCCAGCAGTCAGATACACAGCGAAAGGCAAGTCATCACCTGTACAGAAGAGAAGTGATGACTCCATATTAGGGATAATCAAATTAAGCAACATTTAAATGCTGAAAATCAAAGTTCAAAACCACCTCTCTGACAACAGGACAGGAGAAGTGTTATTGTGCAGTGTATATATACTGAAAAATACAAATGCCGAGGATTACACCCAGTATACAGGACAGGAGAAGTGGTACTGTGCAGTGTATATATATAGAATAATACAGATGCTGAGGATTATACCCAGTATACAGGACAAGAGAAGTGGTACTGTGCAGTGTATATATACAGAATAATACAGATACTGAGGATTACGCACATATGCGCATGCAGCCTGCCCTCTCACACACACACATATGTCGAGCCCACTGGGATGAGGGTACTCGGTACCGGACCGGGTTTTAACTGGGGAAGTCACGGGTGGTCCTGGTCCGGACCATGTCCCGGGCCCTGGCAAATAAAGGGGAATATTTACAGGGGATTGTCAGTCGCGACGCCACCCACTTGATGCGGCCAGTGATGGGGCCGCCGCTGCTGCAGAACCTCCGGGGACGATGGGATAGCAGCTTAGGTGGTATAGTTTCAGTGTGTAGAACTGTGTTCCCCGGGGCAGTAAGGGTTAAGTCTATTGTGGAGTGTGTAGCAGACTTACTTGGCAGACGCTGCAGGGATCTCTCCTCTTTGCTGGTGCTGACAGGCTGTATCCTGTATGGAGAGAATCACCTTCATGCAGAAACACAAGGGAAGCAGTTCCAGGCTTTTCCGTGTTTTACTCTCAGTTCTTCCAGTCACTTTACAGCACAGTTACAGTTCTTACACAGTTCAAGTACAGTTCTTAACACACGGGCACATTCTCCCTCTCCGGGTTCCCTTTGCTCCCTGCAGCCAGGCCCCTCTCTCTGTGACCCCTCACACAGTCTGCAGTGTCTTTTCCGGGCTATTACGGTCTCCGTCTCCACGGGTGTGTGTGAAACGCTGGACAGTATGACGGTGACTCGGGCCCCTGTGGGTCCTTAGTTTGTCACTGAGCTGCCTGTCCTTTGGGGTAGGGATCCCAATCTGGAATTAAGATCCCTCATCGTGTTGTTTGGGGATGCCGGGTGAACTACGGTCCCCTCTAGAGCCGACACTCTACTTCAGCCCAGCCTCCAGCAGTCCTCAAGTCTGAGGCTCTAACAGGCTCCTTTCTCTCTGTTCCTTTCGGTATAATAGGAGGGCTACAGTCGGTTGCTTCAGCTGTGGTTCTAGGGCCCGAGTATCACCGTCCCTCTCTGCTCTCACACTCCTGGGGATCTAGCTCTGGATGGGCTTTCTCTCTCCTCCGGCTCACACTGGCTCGGTACAGATTCTGCGCCCTTTATGCTTTCACTCTTTCAAGACGTGTGGCTCTCTCCTGCTCAGCTTCAGCTCAACCTGCTGCTGTTCTCTGGCCTGTGCTTGATCTTTACAGCTCGGTACCCTGGGCCTACTGCACACCTTCCTCCTCCCCCTTTCCTATATACTGTCAAGTCACCTGACTACGGGTGTGCCCAACCCACTCCTCCAAATTCACCACCCCTCAATCTCATAGAGTCTCTAATCTCAGGGCTGGATGTTGCCTTCTCTTACACGTGGGTATGTGGGCTGTGAGGGTGTTGTTGTGCAACAAGTGTCCTACCTGCCTGGCTGCAGTTCCCTTTTGTGGCCTCCTGGACGCAGGGGCACCACACATACACACGTAGCAGCCTGCCCCAGTCCCCACACACATGCACCAGCCTACCTAGTCACCCACACACATGTAGCAGCCTGATCCAGCCCCCACACACATGCAGCAGTCTGCCCCGGACCCCACACACACATAGCAGCCTGCCACACAAACACATATGCAGCAGCCTGCCTCGGCCCCGTCCACACATACATATAGCAGCCTGCCCCAGCCCCCCACACACACAGCTGCCTGACCCGGCCCCTACACGCACATAGCTGCCTGCCTCAGTCCCCACTCACACGTAGCGCCTGCCCAGGACCCCACACGCATGTAACAGCCTGCCCCGGCCCCACACACATGCAACAGCCTGCCCCAACCACCACACACAGCAGCTAGTCCTCACACACACATGCAGCAGCCTGCCCTGGCCCCCACACACGTAGCAGCAAACTGTCCACACACACACACAAGCAACCTGCCCCGGTTCCCACACACATGTAACAGCCTGTCCTCAAACACACACTTGCAGCCTGTCTCACACACACACATACACACACAGCAGCCTGTCTCACACATACACACAGCGGCCTGTCTCACACACACTCACACACTACACACAGCAGCCTGTCTCACACACACACAGCAGCCTGTCCTCACACACACACTCACACATACACAGCGGCCTGTCTTCACACATGCACACACTCACACATACACAGCGGCCTGTCCTCACACACAGACACACTCACACATACACAGCGGCCTGTTCTCACACAAACACTCACACATACACAGCGACCTGTCCTCACACACAGATGCACACTCACACATACACACAGCAGCCTATCCTCACACACAGACACACACATGCACAGACAAACTCACACATACATGGCAGCCTGTCTCACACAGACACACAAATACACACACAACAGCCTGTCTCACACACACACACACACAAATACACACACGGAAGCCTGTCCTCACACACAGACACACAAATACACACATACAGCAGCCTGTCTCTCACACACACACACAAATACATACACAGCAGCCTGTCTCACACACAGACACACAAATACACACACAGCAGCCTGTCTCTCAAACACACAAATGCACACACAGCAGCCTGTCCTCACACACTGACACACAAATACACACACAGCAGCCTGTCTCACACACACACACTTGACGATGCTATGAGGGATATCTCTGTCTTAACTTAATTATAACCTCCGCCCCTCCTTCCTTGTAACGCAAACCCATAAATAAATGACATGACTATGTATGTTGGATGAATGGCCACAGCTTTATTTTAACAAGTATATATATATCTTTGCGCGGCTCCCCATGCCGCCCCCTTTTAATACAACCATAACAACTATAACAGATACACACAGATACATAACACAACCATAACCTAAAACCGATAGGTCCATCCCAGAAGCAACCATTATTTTATCCCCTGGCCGTATTCTCAAACCAGCCCAGGGGACCACCTCGGCCGTGACCAACCGACCCGAGGTGTGAGGTATCAACGTTCCATCGTTAAATACCCCTTGCCCGAACCTGCAGGACCTACACCCACAAATTCCCAAATTCTTTTACGAAGCCACTACCCATGAAAGACTTCGTACCACCACGAAATATTGGTACTCCCAGCCTCTGGAATCGGACCTATCCCCCCGCTGTGACAAACATTATAATATTTTCTTTTTTTTTGTTATTCCTCTATCATCCTTCGAATTTGGGTTTTCTTTTTTTTTTTTTTGATTGCCTTTATAAATTTTTCTTTTTTTTAATTTTTTTTATTTTATTATTACTCTATTTTTACTATTATTATTATTATTTTATTTTTTTATAACACAAACATACAGGGTGGGTGGGCGGGACACCAGGATCTGGCACCGTCCAGCAAAGAGGAGGTACCAAAACTCTGCCCCCTCTATATACCCTCTCACAGCCCGTCCCCCTCCCCAATCCTTTCCTCCAATCCCCACTGTTCCCCTTTGCAACCAATCCCTTAATCTCGGAATTGTTCCCTGTAATTTACACCTATTAACCCCTTCAGACCCCCAGTCCCCTCCAGCTCGTCATGGGCTTATTCACCCTTATAGGGCTCATTGGCCTTTCTTGACGATGCTATCCCCTGGCCGTATCCTCAAACCAGACCAGCCCAGGGACCACCTCGGCCGTGACCAACCGACCCGAGGGGTGAGGTATCAACGTTCCATCGTTAAATACCCCTTCCCCGAACCTGCAGGACCTACACCCACAAGTTCCCAAATTCTTTTACGAAGCCACTACCCATGAATGACTTTGTACCACCACGAAATATTGGTACTCCCAGCCTCTGGAATCGGACCCATATCCCCGCCACAGACCGGCCACATGACCCCTTATGTGGCCCAGGCCCTCCACACACTCATGACCTGCTCCGAACCATCTCGCAGTCCCAGCATCCACAAATCTAAACGAATGTCAGTAAGATGTACACCATCTTGCCGTAAATATTGATCAAATGACTCCTCCAACTCTCTGTGCCGTACTACCAAACCTCCATTTCTGGCAACAAACCGACCAATCGTCCTATTCAACTTAATGCATGCTTTATTAATCCGATCGACTGACCTGGCAAAACGCCAACTCGTCCGAGCCACTATGTCGGGCCACACAATAATTAGACTCGGGAACTCTCTCCACAACCGCAACAAATCCAACTTAATCTCCCTCTTCAGGTCTCTGGCCGTCCGCACCCCCAAATCATTCCTTCCCACATGCAAGACAAGGATGTTGGGGTCCTGATCAACCCTGGCATAATACGCGACTTCCAGGAACACTCTCCTCCACGTCATCCCACGTATTCCAATCCATTTCACCCGTGCGTCCTCTCTTGCCAGTCCAAGCTGTCTGCCCTCCGGACGTGCGACCGCACGTATCGCTCCCCAATAAACGTAGGAGTGCCCGAGGATCCAGACCAAACATGCACCTATAAAATAAACACCAACCTGGCATACAATAGTTAACTCCCCCATTTAAACAACAACTACTTCCCCCCCACGCACATTCAGTGCTTAATTCCCTTCAATAAATGTGGCCGCACATAAAGTCGAAAACGAGAGGATTCCCATCTCCCAATCTGACGGATCAATTCATCACTCAACCCCCATCTAGAAGCCTCTGTCGCCGCCCCTATCCGAAAGGAATGCGACCCATATTCACTTGGCACCTCTCCCAACCGTGCCAAGCAAACCTTTAACACTGATACAAACTGAAATTTAGACAACGATGACCCATCCTCATGTCGTAAGAAGGACCCTGGGTATTCTCCGCGCAGCCTCACAAAACCCGCTACCTGCAAAACTGGACACAACTGATGTCCCGGTATACCATACATCACCACCAAGCGTCCTCGACCCAACTGATCTGTTTTGGAGCGACGCAACTTACACTCCACCCAATCCTCCGTGATCACCACATCCCCGAACAAAAGACTTCCTGACACCTGCTTCGCAGGACTAACCAATTCACTAATGCGAAACGCCCCAAAAAACGCCAAAACAAATGCAACCGTAAACAATTTCTGTTCATACCGGGAGGAACACACCTCCCCCAAACTACGCACCAACTGTTTCAGCAATTGAAATGAAATCGGCCTCCTGGTGTCGCGGGCCCTTGCCCCCTTCTTAAAACCCTTCATGGCCTGCCGAACCAAAAAATCCTTCGTTGCATCTTTGACCCCTTGCAACTTGAACCAAAATGCTAGAGCGGACAACCTGTGTCCCATCGCTGACACTGACCGACCTGCCGCGAAATCTCCGCTGACAAACGACAACACCCCAAAAACCCTGCCTTCATAGCCCGGCCCAAATAATCCGCCTCGCTCCCATTCCTCCCATTCCTGCCAAACCAACTGATATCGGCACCAAGTAGCCTCGGTCACCGATCTCCTGATCCCTTCATAAGCTAAACTGATACCAGATCCCACAACCAATCGGGACACTGTTCTCCCTCCTCGTCTGCTCCTGGCACCAGGCTCCGGAACCTGCAAAACTGAAAACGGGACAGCGCATCAGCTACCTCATTTTCCACGCCCGGCACATGCTTCACCACCACTCAGATGTTAAAGTCTAAACAACACAGCACTAGATGTCTCAGCAACTCCACTACAGGTGGTGATTTTGCAGAAAGAGTATTGATGGAATGGACCACAGCCATATTGTCGCAATGCAAGCAAACCTTCTTATCTGCAAAGTCCGAACCCCACAACTCAACTGCCACCACAATCGGAAAGAGCTCCAGCAAAGCCAAGTTTTTACCAACCCCTTCTCTCGTCATAACTGTGGCCACTCGCCCACAATCCAATGATTCCGAAAAATCGCTCCAAAGCCTGCAGCTCCTGCCGCATGCGTAAACAGCTCCAACTGCCTATTGGACATCACCTTGCTCATCCATACCGTCCTCCTATTGTACCTGTCAAAGAAGGAGTCCCAAACAACCAAGTCCCCTTTCATCACCCTAGTCACCCTGACAAAGTGATTCGGAGATGTGACACCCGCAGTCGCACTTGCTAATCTCCTGTTGAAAATCCGCCCCATCGGCATAATGCGACACGCGAAATTCAGCTTCCCCAACACAGACTGCAACTCCCTCAACCTCACCTTCTTAGCCGAAAACAATGCTCGGACCAACTCCTTCAAATCAACCAACTTCCCCTTTGGTAGCCGGCACTCCATGGCCACCGTATCAATTTCAATGCCCAAGAAACACAAAACAGTCGCTGGCCCTTCCGTTTTTGCCTTTGCCAACGGAATACCAAAACTGCTCACTAAACTCTCCAAGGTAAACAGCAACAATGAACAAACCGATGACCCCGCAGGCCCTACACATTAAAAGTCATCTAGATAATGAATCACAGAGTGTACCCTTGCAACATCCCGAACTGCCCATTCCACAAAAGAACTAAATGCTTCAAAATAAGCACACGAAATAGAACAACCCATGGGCAGGCAACAATCTACATAAAACTCCCCTT
This sequence comes from Allobates femoralis, assembly GCA_033576535.1. NCBI lineage: Eukaryota > Metazoa > Chordata > Amphibia > Anura > Aromobatidae > Allobates > Allobates femoralis. The sequence goes on along the minus strand of JARQOC010000007.1, from coordinate 7,326,175 downwards.
CCCACATGCACCCTAACAAATGAAAGCTATCCGGATGAACAGGAAGCAATTGAAATGCAGCTTCTACATCCGATTTCGCCAACAATGCCCCCCGTCCCGCAGCTCTCACCAAATCCAAGGCCCTGTCAAACGAAACGTAACAAACTGCTGACAGATCAGGTGAGTTCCCATCATTAACCGACAACCCGGCCATGTAAGATAAATGATGTATGAGCCTGAATTTATTATTCGGCTCCTTCTTGGGTACCACCCACAACGGCGAAATCATAAGATTAGGAAGTGGAGGGTCCTTAAACGGACCCGCCATCCTACCTAATTCCACCTCCTTGAATAGCTTTTCTTTCACGACCTCCGGATGCTCCCTAGCGGACCTCAAATTACCCGGGCGAAAAACGGGGGCATCAGGATCAAACAGGATCCTAAAGCCATCAACAAAACCTCGCCGCAACAATTCCGCTGCCTGTACATTCGGGTATCTATTTAAATAGGGAAGCATCGCCTCTACCTTCACTGGCGTCCTCCCTCTTGCCAGCACCCTCACCTGCCTTCCCCTTTCCTTTTTTAAAACACCTGGCAAAAGGGTGGTTACCTCCACAGCCGGAGCACTCGTGCTTGAACCGGCATGACGCCCAAAACTTGCAGTGCCCCTCATTATACTGCCAACAAGCCCCCTTTCTTTGTCCCGCCGAGGACCCACCGCTTGTGCCTGGGCTCCCGGCGCCCCCACGAAAGGGCTGAGCCGAAGCCGTCATGAGTCGCATCCACAAGGAAATATCCTTGGGATCCCACCTGATTGCAGCCCGCAGAGCTTTCCGTTGCCGGAACTGCTCATCATATCTTAACCATCCCAAGCCTCCATACACGCTGTACGCCTCCCCTATCGAGTCCATATAACCGAAAAGGGCGGAGCAATGCTCTGGTTCCTTTTCCCCAATGACACTAGCCAGAATGGCAAAGGCTTGTAACCAATTAGTAAAGGTCCTGGGGATCAATCTATATCGCCCCTTTTCCTCATCCTCCTTTTCCTTTTTGGAGTTGCTCGGTTTAATTTTATCTAAATTAAGCTTTTCTAACAGAAGCAGGGAAAATATTTCCACGTACTCCCCTTTCCAGATTTTTTCCCTCACCACCTTCTTCAAATGGGTCCCAAGCGGACTTTCGAAGCAGACATACACTTCGTTCCGCGCCCTATCATCCAACCTCACTAACTCCTCTTCCTTCTCCTTTTCCTTGTCTACCGCACCATCCAACGGGGCCGCCACCTCCGCCACCTGTGTCACTGCCACCGCAGCTGCCACCCCAGCTGCCACCGCTCTGTCCTCCTGTGCCGCCATCACCGGCTGTGCCACCCCAGTGGGGCCCACCCATGCTCTCGCCGGAGCCCCCGATCCGGACGCCTCCGAACCCTCTGCTACCCACCCTTTTAACACACCTAACAACTGCCCCCAAAACTCCGGCCCAGGTAACCTGGCTAATTGCCCACTCGGACCCACAACCCGATCACTCAGCCCCACCACTGCCGACGTGCCCCCACAACCCGCAACATTCAATGCATTAGACGATCTCTCACCAGCCGTATCCCGCGGTTCTTGTCGACACTCCTCCTCTCCGGACGCAGCCGACAGTTGTCCTTCCTCTCCGGAATCCGTAGCGTTGCTGGCAGCCTCAGGGGAGACCAGCAGAGGGACAGCCAGCTCCTAGCGGCCGTCAACCCCTACGGTCACCGCACCCTGATCCGCATGTCGTGCCCTGCTGGTTCGCATCCTCTTCTTCCGGCGTGGCGCCTTGCTGCCACTGGACCTTGCTGGCTCCTCAGATATCCCCACTGGTCTCCCTCCCTGCCAACTGCAGGAAGGCCGTACGGTGTCCATTGCCTGCCAGGTACGCCCTTCAGCATGATCCCTACTGGATTGAACCGTCACCAAAGAACACAGACTATGCCCCTGCCGACTGCAGGAGCTCACATCCTCTCCTCCCAGGCTGCCGTTCTCCATCCCTCCGGTGGTCCGTGCGGTCCGCAGCCGATCCCGTCCCATGCTGCTCCCCTGCGGTCTGCAGGGAGTGTCCTCCACATTCACCTGAAGCTGGGCACCTCCCCCGGCCCGCACGTCACCAGAGGCCGCCGTAGAACGGGTCCGGGCCTTGCAGACCGCAAACCGGAAGTAGGGCTCCATGTAGCTCCGCCCACTTCTGGTTTGCGGGTTCCACGGTGTGGATTCCTCCCGGTGCTTGGGGAGAGCCCAGGAGGCATCGGGCGGCTCCCCAGTCCCAGAGGGTCCCCAAGGGGGCTCCTAGATCGTCTCCTCCCCCCCACAGGGGGAGTGACCACCGAGCGCGCAGTTCAGGCCCGGGTGCAGGAATAGGCACCGCCGGGCGGGGAGCAAACACAGCTGCCAGCTGCTCCTGCAGGACATCCACTCCAAGGACCTCAGAAGCCCCTCGCACCATCTCGAGTAATGCAGCCAGGTCGGCCATTGCAGTGCAGGAGCTGCAGCACACACCAGGATCTGGCACCGTCCAGCAAAGAGGAGGTACTAAAACTCTGCCCCCTCTATATACCCTCTCACAGCCCTCCCCCCCCCCCCCCAATCCTTTCCTCCAGTCCCCACTGTTCCCCTTTGCAACCAATCCCTTAAGCTCGGAATTGTTCCCTGTAATTTACACCTATTAACCCCTTCAGACCCCCAGTCCCCTCCAGCTCGTCACGTGCTTATTCGCCCTTATAGAGCTCATTGGCCTTTCTGACACACACAGCGGCCTGTCCTCACACACACACACAACAAATACACACACAGCAGCCTGTCTCACACACACACATACACACACAGCGGCCTGTCCTCACACACTCACACATACACACACAGCGGCCTGTCCTCACACACAGACACACAAATACACACACAGCAGCCTGTCTCACACACACATACACACACACAGCGGCCTGTCCTCTCACTCACACACACACACATACACACACAGCGGCCTGTCCTCACACACAGATACAGAAATACACACACAGCAGCCTGTCCTCACAGACACACAAATACACACAAAGCAGCCTGTCTCACACACGCACACAGCGGCCTGTCCTCACACACACACATACACACAGCATCCTGTCCTCACACACACTCACACATACACACAGCAGCCTGTCTCACACACACACACACACACCACAGTGGCCTGTCTCAAACACACTCACACATACACACAGCAGCCTGTCTCACACACACACACACATAGCAGCCTGTCACACATTCACACACATACACACACAGTGACCTGTCCTGACACACACACTCACACATACACACAGAAGCCTGTCCTCACACACACACACATAAATACACAGCGGCCTGTCCACACACACACACACACTCACACATACACAGCGGTCTGTCCTCACACACAGACACATTCACACATACGCAGCGGCCTGTCCTCACACACTCACACATACACAGCGGCCTGTCCTCACACACAGACACACTCACACATACACAGCGGTCTGTCCTCACACACAGACACACTTACACATACACAGCGGCCTGTCTCTCTCACACACACACACACACAAGGCGGCCTGTCCTCATACACTCACACATACACACACAGCGGCCTGTCCTCTCACACACACACATACACACACAGCGGCCTGTCCTCACACACACTCACACATACACACAGAAGCCTGTCCTCCACACACCACACACACATAAATACACAGCGGCCTGTCCACAACACCACACACTCACACATACACAGCGGTCTGTCCTCACACACAGACACACTCACACAGCGGCCTGTCTCTCTCACACACACACACACAAGGCGGCCTGTCCTCATACACTCACACATACACACACAGCGGCCTGTCCTCTCACACACACACATACACACACAGCGGCCTGTCCTCACACACTCACACATACACAGCAGCCTGTCCTCACACGCAGACACACAAATACACACAGCAGCCTGTCCTCACACACAGACACACAAATACACACACAGCGGCCTGTCCTCTCACACACACAAATACACACACAGCAGCCTGTCTCACACACACTCACACATACACAGCAGCCTGTCCTCACACGCAGACACACAAATACACACAGCAGCCTGTCCTCACACACAGACACACAAATACACACACAGCGGCCTGTCTGACACACACACATACACACACACAGCGGCCTGTCCTCTCACACACACACATACACAGCGGCCTGACCTCACACACAGATACACAAATACACACACAGCAGCCTGTCTCACACACACTCACACATACACAGCAGCCTGTCCTCACACGCAGACACACAAATACATACAGCAGCCTGTCCTCATACGCAGACACACAAATACACACAGCAGTCTGTCTCACACACAGACACACAAATACACACACAGCAGCCTGTCCTCACACACAGCAGCCTGTTCTCACATACAGACACACAAATACATACACAGCAGCCTGTCCTCACATACAGACACACAAATACATACACAGCAGCCTGTCTCACACACAGACACACAAATACACACACAGCAGCCTGTCTCACACACATACACACACAAATGCACACACAGCAGCCTGTCCTCACACACTGACACACAAATACACACGCAACACACGCAGCAACCTGTCTCACACACACACAAATACAAACACAGCGGCCTGTCCTCACACACAGACACACAAATACACACACAGCGGCCTGTCTCACACACTGACACACATATACATGCACAGCGGCCTGTCCTTACACACTGACACACACAGCGGCCTTTCCTCACACACACACACACAAATACACACACAGCAGCCTGTCTCACACACTGACACACACACATACATGCACAGCGGCCTGTCCTCACACACAGAAACACAAATACACACAGCAGCCTGTCCTCACACACACTCACACATACACACAGTGGCCTGTCCTCACACACAGACACACAAATACACACACAGTGGCCTGTTTTACACACACAAATACACACACAGCGGCCTGTCTCACACACACATACACACACACAAAGTGGCCTGTCTTCACACACACTCACACATACACACACAGCGGCCTGTCCTCACACACAGACAAATACACACACAGTGGCCTGTTTTACACACACACATACACACACACATACACACACAGCGGCCTGTCCTTACACACACACATACACACAGCATCCTGTCCTCACACACACTCACACATACACACAGCAGCCTGTCTCTCACACACACACATACACACACAGCGGCCTGTCCTTACACACACTCACACATACACAGCAGCCTGTCCTCACACACAGTTTATGTGGGAAAGGGTAAGGGAAGGTGCTCACCAAGTTCTCTTTATGGCAGGTGGTGCCTGGAAAAGACGTACTGCAAGTCCACGATAATTGATGATAGAAATCTGGCATCAGACGTATCTCCTTATTTTCAAGCCTTTATTCCAAGTTTTAGGTGAGTATAAAATCAAACATATGAAATGGGAATGCAGTCCCCGCTGGACACGTTTCGGACAATGTCCTTCTTCATTAAATACATGTTAAAAACGCCACCCACCTAACACATGTGGTAAACACAGAGGCTGTTTTGTTGCCAATGTCACATAGGTAGGAGGATGCCAGAGGCTCCATTGGCCTAGAAATTAACCCTTTGATTGACAGAGAGATTAAAGGGATCCTGTCACCCCAAAACACCTTTAAACCTATTAAAACCTGTCCCTAGAGCATATTAACACTTTCCCTACACTCCTTTTAGCTCCTATATGCACATAATCAAAGTGTATAAAAACGTTTTATAAGTACCTCATTAGTGATGATAATGAGTGACTATGCTATTCATAGTCACTCATTCAGGCTGCCCCTCTTCATACTATGACGCCTCCATAGGCGTGATCTTCATGAGAGATTCAAATTGCCGCCTCCCTGCGCGCCTCCCTGCGCGCCTCCCCGCTGTGGCTTGTGTCGGCCGGGCTTCAGCGTGGGGCTGTATGACGCGATCCGCGTCATTTCCCGCGCCGGGTGACGTATACAGCCGCGCCGCTCTGTCAGCTTCAAAATGCGCACTGCGCATGCGCATACGCATGCGCAGTGCGGGACTTGAAGCCAACAGCGGGGCCAGTGTAAATACGTCACCCGGCGCCGGGAATGACGCGGATCGCGTCATACAGCCCCACGCTGAAGCCCGGCCGACACAAGCCACAGCGGGGAGGCGCGCAGGGAGGCGGCAATTTGAATGTCTCATGAAGATCACGCCTATGGAGGCGTCATAGTATGAAGAGGGCAGCCTGAATGAGTGACTATGAATAGCATAGTCACTCATTATCATCACTAATGAGGTACTTATAAAACGTTTTTATACACTTTGATTATGTGCATATAGGAGCTAAAAGGAGTGTAGGGAAAGTGTTAATATGCTCTAGGGACAGGTTTTAATAGGTTTAAAGGTGTTTTGGGGGTGACAGGATCCCTTTAAAACTATACTAGATTCTAAGAACACTAAAAGTAGGAATTTGACAGATATTGAAACAGTGTCAGTACAATCATTGATAAACAACCCCAACATAGTACTGCGAGCGGCTGACAAGGGGGGGTCCATAGTCATATTGGACAAACAATCTACTTATATAATCGGGAGTTGGGAATTCGGGCGTTGTCGCCGAATCCCAGACTCCTTAGCGGCACTGCGAGTGATGACGCGCAGCGTCATCACGAGCCGCAGCCGCTCTACAGTTTAAAAAAAAAAAAAATCCTCACCTCTCCCCGAGCCCCCGCCGTCTCCCGCCGTCTTCCGCTAGGCTCCCGGTGGCTCTGCAGGCTCCCGGTGCCTGCAGTGCTCTTCTATTGCACTCAAGGACCTGTGGTGATGTCAGAGTCACGTGACACCAGCTTACTCCATGCTAACCGCGGGTCACGTGACTCTTACATCACCACAGGTCCTTGAGTGCAATAGAAGAGCACTCCAGGCACCGGGAGCCTGCAGAGCCACCGGGAGCCTAGCGGAAGACGGCGGAAGACGGCGGGAGACGGCGGGGGCTCGGGGTGAGGTGAGCATAATCTTTTTTTATTTTTTTTAACCCCTGCCTTGCAGGAGCGCCACCACAGACACCTGTATACTCTGCCACCACACAGATGCCTGTATACTATGCCACCACAGACACCTGTATACTCTGCCACCACACAGATGCCTGTATACTATGCCACCACAGACACCTGTATACTCTGCCACCACACAGATGCCTGTATACTATGCCACCACAGACACCTGTATACTCTGCCACCACACAGATGCCTGTATACTATGCCACCACAGACACCTGTATACTCTGCCACAACACAGATGCCTGTATACTATGCCACCACAGACACCTGTATACTCTGCCACCACACAGATGCCTGTATACTATGCCACCACAGACACCTGTATACTCTGCCACCACACAGATGCCTGTATACTCTGCCACCACCACAGACACCTGTATACTCTGCCCCCACCACCACACATGCATGTATACTCTGCCGCCAACACCACACACGCCTGTATACTCTTCCGCCACCACCACACCACCCGCCTGTATACTCTGCCACCACCACACACGCCTGTATACTCTGCCGCCACCACCACACACACCTGTATACTCTGCCGCCACCACAGACACCTGTACACTCTGCCACCACCACAGACGCCTGTATACTCTGCCACCACCACAGACGCCTGTATACTCTGCCACCACCACAGACGCCTGTATACTCTGCCGCCACCACCACACCCGCCTGTATACTCTGCCGCCACCACCACAGACACCTGTATACTCTGCCACCACACAGATGCCTGTATACTATGCCACCACAGACACCTGTATACTCTGCCACCACCACACACACCTGTATACTCTGCCACCACCACCACACACGCCTGTATACTCTGCTACCCACAGAGCCGCCTGTATACTTTACTACCCACAGAGCCACCTGTATAATCTCCTACCCTCAGAGCCGTCTGTATACTCTGCTACCCACAGAGCCCCCTGTATACTCTGCTACCCACTGACCCGCCTGTATACACACAATTCATTTCACCCTGCTCCCGATGCAATTGCATCGGGCCTTTTTACTAGTTGTATCATAAAATGGTCTCCTCCATGCTATCTGACCGCACTACTTATAAGCTTTTACCCTCAGATCCAACTACATTCATACAGCAAGAGTTACATCAATTACTTGTAGAAGGAGAACATCTGGGGTATTTACAGAGAAAATGAGGGAATATTTATATGTTGACAAACCTGTGTGCCCTGTATTCCATGGTCTGCCCAAAGTACACAAAGCAACATTTCCTCCCCCACTGAGGCCAATTTGTGGCCGGCATTGGAGGGGTTAATGAAAGGCTGTCAGGCTGGCTAAACTCAATGCTGCAGCCACTATTGAGCAGCTCAATTGGCTTCATAAGGGTATGTGCACACGGGGGGCGGTTAGTGGGGCGGCGGCTGGGCGGACCCGACAGGAAGCTCCGGAGCCGTCCACCGGCTTCCTGTCGGGTCCGTGCTGCGGGAGACGGGCGGGTGTGCAGCGGGTGCACAGCGGGTTAGCGCCGGCGGTTCTGCAGCGGCTGGAAGCAGCACATGATTCTGATTGCAGCTGCTGCAGAACCGGCCGGATTATAGAACATGCTCATTCTTTGCTAACCCGCTGGGAACCCAGCGGGTTAGCAACGGATGAGCATGTGGAAACCGCCGGTGTGTGCACACCGGGGTCGGTTTCCATAGGTTTATATGTTAACCCAAAAGCCGCTTTTGGATTAACATAAATTTACATAAACCTCATGGAAACCGACCGGCGGTTTCCGCGGCTAAACCTGCACAAACCCGGCCAGTGTGCACATAGCCTTAAAGATTCCAAACAATTGCTGAGGGAGGTGCAGAACCTCCGATGGGGAGAGGGTTACCACTGGGTGACTTGCGATGTAGTCTCTCTATATTCATGCATCCCCCACAATCGTGCTGTTGAAGTGCTAACTGATGTCCTGACAGACAACTGTATGTACTCACAGGATGAGAAGTCTTTTATGATATTGAGCTTAATGCATTTATTAAAAAACAACTATTTTCAGTTTGATACAGATTACTATGTGCAGCAGTGCGGCTGCCCAATGGGGTCTAACTTCTCACCCTCGCTTGCCAACCTGTATTTGATGGCTTGGGAGCGTGAATACATTCATCATGAGAATAACCCCTTCCTAGATCATGTGATATGGTGGGGGCGGTACATTGATGACGTGATCCTCATTTGGAGAAGTGACACAAATGTACCGCCCCCAGCGAGCTCGGAGTTTGACAGCTTCATTCAATACATCAACAACAATGAATACAATCTCCGCTTCACACATGAAGTACATGGGGTGAGTGCAGCATACTTAGACATCACATTAACAGGATGCACAGCCACAGACACTGTTAGCACATCTCTGTATCGCAAACTGAATAGTGGCAATACACTGTTACACGCAACGAGCTGTCATCCACCTGGTGACCAATAACTTACCTATTGGGAGAATTAATCAGGGGCAAAAGAGCGTGCACTACAGAGCAGAGCTTCGAGGTGGAAACATCCAATATAAAAAAACGGCTGTTTGACTGAGGGTATTCTGTGCATCGTGTGAACGATGCTGTAAACAAACTTAAATTGAAATCCCGGCATTCCCTTTTGGAGGAACATCACTCACAGGTCTCGCCAGATGGAATAATAAATAATAATCATGCCAGGCGCAGGATCTATAATATAAAACCCGAAGGCCACTTCCGGCCAATCCGGCCAACTTCCGTGATGGACTCCGGACCTGTGTAATCAGACTGGAACCGGAAGTGGGCGCTTTAGCGCCCACCAGACCCACGAGCGGTGAGCGCGTAGCGCTCACAGCGAGCCGTTAAACTCCCACGACCCCTGTGTCCCGTCGCCTCCTCTCTCCTCCGGCCCAGTCCTCCCGCTCCTCTCTCCGCCTCTCCAGCCCCGTCCTCCCACTCCTCCTCCTTCTCCTCCTCCCGCCGCTCGGTTTCTCATCCTCCCCAATGTTGGAGCTCAGAGCGGAGGACATGCGGTTGTCTCGACGCCGCCCGCAGATGACCGGCATCAGCCGGTTGTCTCTCGCTTGCCACACATGCGGTTTTCCCAGCTCCTGCGCCCCCCCGCGGGTCCTCCTGCCCCCCCGTGGCTCCTGCGGGCCCCCCGCGGGTCGTCTTGCCCCCACACGGCTCCTGCGGCCCCCCCGCGGGTCGTCCTGCCCCCCCCGGCTCCTGCGGCCCCTGCAGCTACTCATGCCCCCCCCGCGCTCCTGTGGGCCCCCCGCGGGTTGTCCTGCCCCCCCCGCGGCTCCTGCGGCCCCCCCGCGGGTTGTCCTGCCCCCCCCCAGCTCCTGCGGCCCCCCGCAGCTACTCCTGCCCCCTGCGGCTCCTGCGGGACCCCCGCAAGTCGTCCTGCCCCCCCCGCGCTCCTGCTGCCCCCCCCCTCGCTTGCTCTACTAAAAATAAAAAAAGCCTCATAGAGGATACTCACCCGTCCGCCGACGCGCTCCACCTACGTCCTATAGCTCCATGGCTTGAGGACCTGTGGTTGCCTGGGTCAACCACAGGTCCTGCGAGCCGCCACATGGGTGAGTATCCTTCCATCCATCCTGCCCCTCCCCGTGCCACCACCATCCTGCCCCTACCCCCCACCGGCTCCAACCTGCCCCCCCCTGCTCCATAGCACACACTCCCCTCTGCTCCATCCTGCCCCCCCCACCCGCTGCATCCTGCCCCCCCTCCACCGCCTCCATCCTGCCCCCCCACAACAGTTCCATCCTGCCCCCCCTGGCTCCAACCTGCCCCCGCCGACTCCATCCTGCCCCCCCGCCCGCTCCATCCTACCCCCCCCCCCCCGCTGACTCCATCCTGCCCCCCCCCCCCACCAGCTCCATCCTGCCCCCCCCGCCGGCTCCATCCTGCCCCCCCCCGCCGGCTCCATCCTGCCCCCCCCACCAGCTCCATCCTGCCCCCCCCACCAGCTCCATCCTGCCCCCCCACCGACTTCATCATGCCCCCCCCCACCAACTCCATCCTGCCCCCCCCCACCAGCTCCATCCTGCCCCCCCGCCCGCTCCATCCTATCCATCCTACCCCCCCGCTGGCTCGATCCTGCCCCCCCACACCAGCTCCATCCTGCCCCCACGCAGTCTCCATTCTGCCCCCCCCACCGCCTCCATCCTGCCCCCCCACCTGCTCCATCCTGCCCCCTTCCCACACCAGCTCCATCCTGCCCCCCTCGCCCGCTCCATCCTCACCCCCCGCCAGCTCCATTCCACCCCCCCACCCGCTCCATCCTGTGCCCCCCCCTCTGGCTCCATCCTGCCCCCCCCACGCCGCTTCCATCCTGCCCCCCTGCCCGCTCCATCCTACCTCCCCGCCCGCTCCATCCTGCCCCCCCCCACACACCAGCTCCATTCTGCCCCCCCGCCACCTCCATCCTGCCCCCCCATCAGCTCCATCCTGCCCCCCCTGCCGCTCCATCCTGCCCCCCCCTGGCTCCATCCTGCCCCCCGCCGGCTCCATCCTGCCCCCCCTCCGGCTCCATCCTGCCCCCCCCTCCAGCCCCTCCATCCTGCCCCCTCGCTCCATCCTGCCCCCCGCCACCATCCATCCTCCCCCCGCCGCTCCATCCTGCCCCCCCTCACGCCGCTCCATCCTCCCTCCCCACCAGCTCCTGCCCACCCCGCCTCCGTCCACTCCTCCCCCCCCCCCTGCCGCCCATCCTGCCCCCCGCCCCATCCTGCCCTGCCTCCATCCTGCCCCACCCCCCTCCATCCATCCTCGCCCCCACCCCCCCGCCGCTCCATCCTAGCCCCCCCCCGCCTCCACTGCACTCACCTCCCCCCCGCCAGCTCCATCCTGCCCCCCCCGCTCCATCCTGCCCCCCCGCCCGCTCCATCCTGCCCCTGCCGCTCCATCCTGCCCCCCCCCATCCCCGCGCTCCATCCTGCCCCCCCTCTCCCGGCTCCATCCTGCCCCCCTCCACCGCCCTCCATCCTACCCCCCCGCGGCTCCATCCCACTCCCCCTGCCGCTCCATCCTCCACCCCCCGCCACCTCCCACCCCTGCCCCCCTCCCCCAGCTCCATCCTGCCCCCCGCCGGCTCCATCCTGCCCCCCTCACCCCCGCCTCCATCCTGCCCCCCCCGCTCCACCGCCCCCCGCTCCATCTGCCCCCCCCCGCTCCATCCTGCCCCCCCCCTCCATCCTCCCCCCCGGCTCCATCCTGCCACCCACCCTCCATCCTGCCCCCCCGCGCTCCATCCTGCCCCCCCCTACCTGCCCTCCATCCTGCCCCCTCCCCCACCCCTCCATCCTGCCCCCACCGGCTCCATCCTGCCCCCCCGCCGCTCCATCCTGCCCCCCACCTCCATCTCCCCCCTCCCAGCTCCATCCTGCCCCCCCCGCGCTCCATCCTGCCCCCCCGCACTCCATCCTGCCCCCCCCACCGCTCCATCCTGCCACCCCCTCGCCCATCCTGCCCCCCCACGCCCCTCGGCTCCATCCTCCCCCCCCCCGCTCCATCCTACCTTCCGCCCCGTCTCCTGCCCCCCCCCCTCCCCATCCTGCTCCCCCCCCCATCGCCCCTCCCCCCCGCCAGCCCTCCATCCTGCCCCCCCCACCCCGCCCTCACTCCATCCTCCCCCCCTCCAGCTCCATCCTTCTCCCCCCCGCTCTCCATCCTGCCCCCGCCACTCCTCCTGCCCCCTCTCCCCGCTCCACTCCTCGCCCATCCGCCCGCCGCCTCCATCCTGTCCCCCCACCGCTCCTCTCCGTCCTCACCCCCCCGCCAGCTCCCCATCCTGCCCCCCCGCCCTCCATCCCTGCCCTCCACCCCCCCCACGGCTCCATCCTGCCCCCCGCCGCTCCATCCTGCCCCCCCCCCCATCACCCCCGGGGCTCCATCCTGCCCCCCCGGCTCCAATCCTCCCCCCCCGCCGACCCATCCTGCCCCACCCCCCACTCCTCTCCCTCCTGCCCCCACCTGGCTGCACCACCTGCCCCCCGCCCCGCCCGCCCATCCTACCCCACCCCCGCCGCTGCCACCTACCCCACCCAGCTCCATTCTGCCACCCCCCCACCAGCTCCATCCTGCCCCTCCGCCGCTCCATCCTGTCCCACCCACCGCCGCCTCCATCCTGCCCCCCCCGCCCCTCCATCCTACCCCCCCACCTGCCCCATCCTGCCCCCCCCCACACCCACTCCATCCCCCCCCCCCATCTACCCCCCCTGCCCCGCCCCAGCCCTCCATCCTGCCCCCCCCGCCAGCTCCATCCTGCCCCCCCGCCCCAGCTCCATCCTCCCCCCCCCAGCTCCATCCTGCTTCCCCCCGCGGCTCCATCCTGCCCCCCGCCGACTCCTCCTGCCCCCCCCGCTCCATCCTCCCCCCCCAGGCTCCATCCTGCCCCCCCCCCGGCTCCATCGCCTCCCCGCCATCCATCCTGCCCCTTCCCCCCGCCGGCTCCATCCTGCCCCCCCCCGCCGGCTCCATCCCTGCCCCCCCCGCCGGCTCCATCCTGCCCCCCCCCCCGCCGCTCCATCCTGCCCCCCCCGCGCTCAATCCTGCCCCCCCCGCCGCTCCATCCTGCCCCACCCCCCTCGCCTCGCCCCCCTCCCTGCCCCCCCGCCCGCTCCATCCTCCCCCCCCGCCGGCTCATCCTCCCCCCGCCGCTCCATTCCTGCCCCACCCCCACAGCTCCATCCTGCCCCTCCGCCGGCTCCATCCTGTCCCCCCACGCCCGCCTCCATCCTGCCCCCCCGCCTGCTCCATCCTACCCCCCCACCTGCTCGATCCTGCCCCCCACACACACCAGCTCCATCCTGCCCCCCCACTGGCTCCATCCTGCCCCCGCTGCCTCCATCCTGCCTCTCCCGCCAGCTCCATCCTGCCCCCCTGCCAGCTCCATCCTGCCCCCCCACCTATCTGCCCCACCGCCCCCACGCCCCCCGCCGGCTCCATCCTGCCCCCAGCCGGCTCATCCTCCCCCCCCCCCCCCCCACACCAGCTCCATCCTGACCCCCCCCCCGGCATCCATCCTGCCCCTTCCCCCGCCGGCTCCATCCTGCCCCCTTCCTCCCGCCGGCTCCATCCTGCCCCCTTCCCCCCGCCGGCTCCATCCTGCCCCTTCCCCCCGCGGCTCCATCCTGGCCCCCCCCGCCGGCTCCATCCTGGCCTCCACCCTGCCCCCGCCGGCTCCACCCTGGCCCCCCCCGCCGGCTCCATCCTGCCCCCCTGCCGGCTCAATCCTGCCCCCCTGCCGACTCCATCCTGCCCCACCCCCCATCGGCTCCGTCCTGCCTCCCTGGCTGCATCCTGCCCCCCCCGCCCGCTCCATCCTACCCACCCCCGCCTGCTCCATCCTACCCACCCCCCGCTGCTCCATCCTTAACCCCCCGCCGCTCCATCCTGCCCCTCCGCCGCTCCATCCTGTCCCACCCACGCCGCCTCCATCCTGCCCCCCCGCCCGCTCCATCCTACCCCCCACCTGCTCCATCCTGCCCCCCCCACACACCACTCCATCCTGCCCCCCCACTGGCTCCATCCTGCCCCCCCGCGCCTCCATCCTGCCCCTCCCGCCAGCTCCATCCTGCCCCCCTGCCAGCTCCATCCTGCCCCCCCACCGGCTCCATCCTTAACCCCCCGCCAGCTCCATCCTGCCCCACCCTCCCCCCTCGGCTCCATCCTGCCCCACCCCCCCCTCGGCTCCATCCTGCCCCTCCCCGGCTGCATCCTAACCTTCCAGCCGGCTTCATCCTGCCCCCCCCACACCAGCTCCATCCTGCCCCCCCCCCACCGCTCCATCCTGTCCCCCCGCCGCCTCCATCCTGCCCCCCCACCAGCTCCATCCTGCCCCCCCCGCCGCCTCCATCCTGCCCTGCTCGCTCCATCCTGCCCCCCCGCCACCATCCTGTCCCGTTCCCTCCATCCTGCCCCTCCTCCGTGCTCCATCCTGTCCCACCACGCCGTCTCCATCCTGCCCCCCCGCCCGCTCCATCCTACCCCCCACCTGCTCGATCCTGCCCCCCCCACACACCAGCTCCATCCTGCCCCCCCACTGGCTCCATCCTGCCCCCCGCCGCCTTCATCCTGCCCCCCTGCCAGCTCCATCCTGCCCCCCCACCGGCTCCATCCTTAACCCCCCGCCAGCTCCATCCTGACCCCCCCACCAGCTCCATCCTGCCCTCCCCCCCTCCCTCGGCTCCATCCTGCCCCCCCCCCCTCGGCTCCATCCTGCCCCTCCCCGCTGCATCCTAACCTTCCCGCTGGCTCCATCCTGCCCCCCCCACACACCAGCTCCATCCTGCCCCCCCCGCCGCCTCCATCCTGTCCCCCCGCCGCCTCCATCCTGCCCCCCCCGCCAGCTCCATCCTGCCCCCCCCCGCCGCCTCCATCCTGCCTCGCCGGCTCCATCCTGCCCGGCCGCCTCCATCCTGTCCCCCCACCACCGTTCTGCCCCGCTCGCTCCATCCTGCCCCGCTCGCTCCATCCTGCCCCGCTCGCTCCATGCTACCCCGCTCGCACCATCCTGCCCCGCCGCCTCCATCCTGCCCTGCCGGCTCCATCCTGCCCCCACCTCCGCCACCATCCTGCTCCTCCGGCTCCATCCTGACCCCCCCGCCCCCTGGGTCCATCCTTTCCCCCCCCCCGCTCCATCCTGCCCCACTCGATCCATCCTGCCTCCACTCCACCCCCCGTCACCATCCTGCCCCCCTAATCCATCCTGCCCCCTGGCAGTTAGCGATCAGCTGAACGGTTTCCCAGGCAACGACGGGTCCTAAATCCCTGTAGGACCTAGAAGACGAAGGTGGAGCTAGCCGGCGGTCAGGTGAGTATCCTCACTGAGGATTTTTTTATTTTTTGGAGGGAGGAGCGGGAGGGGGGAGCTGAGTATGGCCATATACCATAGTGCTGCTATACATGTACTCTAATGTATCGCCATATACTATACTGCTGCTATACATGTGCTATACAATTCCACCATATACTATAGTGAAACTCTACATATACTGTCATATACTATAGTGCTGCTATACATGTGCTGTAATGTATCGCCATATACTATAGCGCTGCTATACATGTAATGTACCACCATATACCATAGCGCTGCTATACATGTGCTATAAAATACCCCCATATACTATAGTGCACCTGTACATACTGTAATATATTGCCATATACTATAGTGCTGCTATACATCTGCTATACTGTACCGCCATATACCATAGTGCTGCTATATCTAATATATAAAACCTGAAGGCTCACTTCCGTCACTTTATCCAGCACTTCCGTCACTTTGTGATCGCCAAAGTGACATCACCACAGTGCTACACCCGTCCAGGGTGGACCAACATGCCGGCCCTAAGCGGAGCGGGACTCAAGCAGCCCCGCCACGCTTATGGCCGCCCCTACACTGCCTAAAACACACATCACGGGCGGGAGACGACCGCCGTGATGTGTGCAGCCTGGAGGAGCAGAGGTCTGCCGAACGGTCATGTCGCCGCTCCAGCCTCCTCTCTCCTCACCCCTCCAGCCACATCTCTCCTCACCCCTCCAGCCACATCTCTCCTCCCACCCTCCTGCCTCACCTCTCCTCACCCCTCCAGGGCCACCTCTCCTCACCCCTCCAGCCTCCCGCCACATCATACTCTGCTATCCACAGAGCCGCCTGTATACTCTGCTACCCACAGAGCTGCCTGTATAATCTGCTACCTTCAGAGCCCCCTGTATACTCTGCTACCCACTGACCCGCCTGTATACACACAATTCATTTCACCGCGCTCCCGATGCATCGGGCCCCTGACCACTGCTCTCTGGCCCGACCACTGCACTCTACCCCGACCACTGCTCTCTGGCCCGACCACTGCACTCTACCCCGACCACTGCACTCTACCCCGACCACTGCACTCTACCCCGACCACTGCACTCTGGCCCTGACCACTGCACTCTGGCCCTGACCACTACACTCTGGCCCTGACCACTGCACTCTGGCCCTGACCACTGCACTCTGGCCCTGACCACTGCACTCTGGCCCTGACCACTAGACTCTGGCCCTGACCACTAGACTCTGGCCCTGACCACTAGACTCTGGCCCTGACCACTAGACTCTGGCCCTGACCACTAGACTCTGGCCCTGACCACTAGACTCTGGCCCTGACCACTAGACTCTGCCTCTGACCACTGCACTCTGCCCTAAAGCAGTCTATGAGCCACTGAGCCTCCATATACTCTGCTAACCACTCAGCCGCTGTATAGTCTGCTAACCACTGAGCCCCTGTATACCCTAATAACCATAGGCTAGCATACCCGATTCTTTAGAATCGGGCCGCCATCTAGTAAAATATAATAGCATAGAGTTTATACCTACCTTTTCCACAAGCTACAGCCAGGACTATAATGAAATAGTCAAAGCTGTGCACTGGTATATTCCTATACTCCATGAGGATCCCATTCTCCACAAAATCCTTTCCAAAGGCTACAGATGTGTGTCCAGGAAAACGACAACCTTGGGTAATATTCTTTCCCCCTCAGAATTTACATCAGTCACCCATTCGCCGACATGGCTGACAACAAGGGGCAATTATCCATGTGGCGGCCACAGATGTAGACTGTGCCGTTACATAGTTAAAACTAAATCCTTCACAAATAAAGTAACAGGCAAAAAAAAATTATTATATCAGGGGGTACATTAATTGCAACACCACCCACCTGGTATATATGGCCAAGGATTACATTGGGTGTACAACTAGAACATTAAAAAAGCGCCTGGGGGAACATATTTCCGGAGTGGATCCGCACTCAAGATCAATCAGCAGAAACCTGTCTGGTCTCTCACGACATTTTAAAGAGAGTCATGATGGGAACCTGTCTAATCTGAGAGTGCAGGGTATTGATAGGATCTGTAAGAGGAAAAGAGGAGGAGATTGGGGTCGTGAGGTACACAGTAAAGAGTTTTTTTGGATCATGACCCTGAATTCTAGGTCTCCCGAAGGTCTCAACTATAGATCTGATTGCACATATTTTTATTAATAACTTTATAGGCACACGGGGATTTATGCTGCACAAAGCAAAAATCAATGATCGGCACGTTTCTTAGAGGAAGGCACACAATGAGACATTGCTTTTTTCTATATCACAAAGCAACCACTGACCTTGTGGAGACCAGTGGAGGATAACACTGCGGGCACCAGTTAAAGCACTCAAACACAGTGAAACCCAAGGTGCATTGCTCCCTAGAATTTGAATATGCAGATGAAGTCCATGGAGCTCGGTTAAGAGTCTACAACATGGACACCAGCCAGTTATCCCACCAGGGAAGAACCTAGCCCAGGGTATTAGTAGCCCTTAAGTCACTATCCAGCCCTTGCAAGCTTGAAGATATGGCCAGGGGTTTACCATGGACTAGGTATCCAACCACAGACAGCTGTTTCGGGGTTGTTGCCCCTCATCAGTGTGGCGCAGGATTCTGGCTGGGTGGGTGCAATGCTTGATAGACAGACATCACAAAGCAACCACTGACCTTGTGGAGACCAGTGGAGGATAACACTGCGGGCACCAGTTAAAGCACTCAAACACAGTGAAACCCAAGGTGCATTGCTCCCTAGAATTTGAATATGCAGATGAAGTCCATGGAGCCTCGGTTAAGAGTCTACAACATGGACACCAGCCATGTGTGTCCAGGAAAACGACAACCTTGGGTAATATTCTTTCCCCCTCAGAATTTACATCAGTCACCCATTCGCCGACATGGCTGACAACAAGGGGCAATTATCCATGTGGCGGCCACAGATGTGGACTGTGCCGTTACATAGTTAAAACTAAATCCTTCACAAATAAAGTAACAGGCAAAAAAATTATATATCAGGGGGTACATTAATTGCAACACCACCCACCTGGTATATATGGCCAAGGATTACATTGGGTGTACAACTAGAACATTAAAAAAGCGCCTGGGGGAACATATTTCCGGAGTGGATCCGCACTCAAGATCAATCAGCAGAAACCTGTCTGGTCTCTCACGACATTTTAAAGAGAGTCATGATGGGAACCTGTCTAATCTGAGAGTGCAGGGTATTGATAGGATCTGTAAGAGGAAAAGAGGAGGAGATTGGGGTCGTGAGGTACACAGTAAAGAGTTTTTTTGGATCATGACCCTGAATTCTAGGTCTCCCGAAGGTCTCAACTATAGATCTGATTGCACATATTTTTATTAATAACTTTATAGGCACACGGGGATTTATGCTGCACAAAGCAAAAATCAATGATCGGCACGTTTCTTAGAGGAAGGCACACAATGAGACATTGCTTTTTTCTATATCACAAAGCAACCACTGACCTTGTGGAGACCAGTGGAGGATAACACTGCGGGCACCAGTTAAAGCACTCAAACACAGTGAAACCCAAGGTGCATTGCTCCCTAGAATTTGAATATGCAGATGAAGTCCATGGAGTCTCGGTTAAGAGTCTACAACATGGACACCAGCCAGTTATCCCACCAGGGAAGAACCTAGCCCAGGGTATTAGTAGCCCTTAAGTCACTATCCAGCCCTTGCAAGCTTGAAGATATGGCCAGGGGTTTACCATGGACTAGGTATCCAACCACAGACAGCTGTTTCGGGGTTGTTGCCCCTCATCAGTGTGGCGCAGGATTCTGGCTGGGTGGGTGCAATGCTTGATAGACAGACATCACAAAGCAACCACTGACCTTGTGGAGACCAGTGGAGGATAACACTGCGGGCACCAGTTAAAGCACTCAAACACAGTGAAACCCAAGGTGCATTGCTCCCTAGAATTTGAATATGCAGATGAAGTCCATGGAGCCTCGGTTAAGAGTCTACAACATGGACACCAGCCATGTGTGTCCAGGAAAACGACAACCTTGGGTAATATTCTTTCCCCCTCAGAATTTACATCAGTCACCCATTCGCCGACATGGCTGACAACAAGGGGCAATTATCCATGTGGCGGCCACAGATGTGGACTGTGCCATTACATGGTTAAAACTAAATCCTTCACAAATAAAGTAACAGGCAAAAAATTATGATATCAGGGGGTACATTAATTGCAACACCACCCACCTGGTATATATGGCCAAGGATTACATTGGGTATACAACTAGAACATTAAAAAAGCGCCTGGGGGAACATATTTCCGGAGTGGATCCGCACTCAAGATCAATCAGCAGAAACCTGTCTGGTCTCTCACGACATTTTAAAGAGATTCATATGGGAACCTGTCTAATCTGAGAATGCAGGGTATTGATAGGATCTGTAAGAGGAAAAGAGGAGGAGATTGGGGTCGTGAGGTACACAGTAAAGAGTTTTTTTTGGATCATGACCCTGAATTCTAGGTCTCCCGAAGGTCTCAACTATAGATCTGATTGCACATATTTTTATTAATAACTTTATAGGCACACGGGGATTTATGCTGCACAAAGCAAAAATCAATGATCGGCACGTTTCTTAGAGGAAGGCACACAATGAGACATTGCTTTTTTCTATGTGATATAAGATGGCTTTGCTATCTGCTTAGGTTTTATAGTATTTTGTTTTAAATCTCATCTCTTGTTGTGTCAATCAAAGGTTAACTGCTAGGCCAATGGAGCTTCTGGTATCCTCCTACCTATGTGACATTGGAAACAAAACAGCCTCTGTGTTTAATTAATTACCACATGTGTTTAGTGTTTTTAATATGTATTTAATGAATGTGGTTACTATTGTGTTTTATGCTG
Organism: Allobates femoralis; assembly: GCA_033576535.1. Lineage (NCBI taxonomy): Eukaryota > Metazoa > Chordata > Amphibia > Anura > Aromobatidae > Allobates > Allobates femoralis. The sequence goes on along the minus strand of JARQOC010000007.1, from coordinate 7,305,361 downwards.
CGGAAGAAGGACGTTGTCCGAAACGCGTCCAGCGGGGACTTCGTTCCCATTTCATATGTTTGATTTTATACTCACCTAAAACTTGGAATAAAGGCTTGAAAATAAGGAGATACGTCTGGTGCCGGATTTCTATCATCAATTGTCCTCACACACAGACACACAAATACACACACAGCAGCTTGTCCTCACACACAGCAGCCTGTCCTCACAGACACAAATACACACACAGCAGCCTTGTCCTCACACACAGACACACAAATACACAAAAAGCAGCCTGTCTCACACACATACGCACACAGCGGCCTGTCCTCACACACACCACACAGCATCCTGTCCTCACACACACTCACACATACACACAGCAGTCTGTCTCACACACACACACAGTGGCCTGTCTCACACACACTCACTCACACACATAGCAGCCTGTCACACACTCACACACATACACACACAGTGGCCTGTCCTCACACACACACACACACACTCACACATACAAACAGAAGCCTGTCCTCACACACTCACATACATACACAGCGGCCTGTCCTCACACACACACTCACGCATACACACACAGCAGCCTGTCTCACACACAGACACACAAATACACACACAACAGCTTGTCTCTCACACACACAGAGCAGCCTGTCCTACACACAGACACACAAATACACACACAGCGGCCTGTCCTCACAAACAGACACACAAATACATACACAGCAGCCTGTCTCACACACAGACACACAAATACACACACAGCAGAATGTCCTCACACAGACACACAAATACATACACAGCAGCCTGTCTCACACACAGACACACAAATACACACACAGCAGTCTGTCCTCACACACACTCACACATAGACAGCGGCCTGTCCTCACACACAGACACACAAATACACACACAGCGGCCTATCTCTCACACACACTCAAACATACACACACAGCAGCCTGTCCTTACAAACACACACATACACACACAGCGGCCTGTCCTCACACACAAATACACACACAGCGGCCTGTCCTCACACACACACAATTACACACTCAGCAGCCTGTCTCACACACAGACACACAAACACAGCAGCAGCTGTCTCACACACAGACACACAAATACACAGCAGCCTGTCTCACACACACTCACACATACACAGCAGCCTGTCTCAACACACACACAAAGTACACACACAGCAGCCTGTCTCACACACAGACACACAAATACACAGCAGCCTGTCTCATACACACTCACACATGCACAGCAGCCTGTCCTCACACACAGACACACAAATACACACTCAGCAGCCTGTCTCACACACAGACACACAAATACACACACAGCAGCTTGTCCTCACACACAGCAGCCTGTCCTCACATACAGACACAAATACACACACAGCAGCCTGTCCTCACACACAGACACACAAATACACAAAAAGCAGCCTGTCTCACACACATACGCACACAGCGGCCTGTCCTCACACACACATACACACAGCATCCTGTCCTCACACACACTCACACATACACACAGCAGTCTGTCTCACACACACTCACTCACACACATAGAAGCCTGTCACACACTCACACACATACACACACAGTGGCCTGTCCTCACACACACACACACACACACACACTCACACATACAAACAGAAGCCTGTCCTCACACACTCACATACATACACAGCGGCCTGTCCTCACACACACACTCACACATACACACACAGCAGCCTGTCTCACACACAGACACACAAATACACACACAACAGCTTGTCTCTCACACACACAGAGCAGCCTGTCCTCACACACAGACACACAAATACACACACAGCGGCCTGTCCTCACAACAACACACACAATACATACACAGCAGCCTGTCTCACACACAGACACACAAATACACACACAGCAGAATGTCCTCACACAGGCACACAAATACATACACAGCAGCCTGTCTCACACACAGACACACAAATACACACACAGCAGTCTGTCCTCACACACACACATACACACACAGCGGCCTGTCCTCACACACAGACACACAAATACACACACAGCAGTCTGTCTTCACACACACTCACACAAATACATACACAGCAGCCTGTCTCACACACAGACACACAAATACACACACAGCAGAATGTCCTCACACAGACACACAAATACATACACAGCAGCCTGTCTCACACACAGACACACAAATACACACACAGCAGTCTGTCCTCACACACACTCACACATACACAGAGAGCGGCCTGTCCTCACACACAGACACACAAATACACACACAGTGGCCTATCTCTCACACACACTCAAACATACACACACAGCAGCCTGTCCTTACAAACACACACATACACACACAGCGGCCTGTCCTCACACACAAATACACACACAGTGGCCTGTCCTCACACACACAATTACACACTCAGCAGCCTGTCTCACACACAGACACACAAACACACAGCAGCCTGTCTCACACACAGACACACAAATACACAGCAGCCTGTCTCACACACACTCACACATACACAGCAGCCTGTCTCACACACACAAATACACACACAGCAGCCTGTCTCACACACAGACACACAAATACACAGCAGCCTGTCTCATACACACTCACACATGCACAGCAGCCTGTCCTCACACACAGACACACAAATACACACTCAGCAGACTGTCTCACACACAGACACACAAATACACACACAGCAGCTTGTCCTCACACACAGCAGCCTGTCCTCACATACAGACACAAATACACACAAAGCAGCCTGTCCTCACACACAGACACACAAATACACAAAAAGCAGCCTGTCTCACACACAAACGCACACAGCGGCCTGTCCTCACACACACATACACACAGCATCCTGTCCTCACACACACTCACACATACACACAGCAGTCTGTCTCACACACACACACAGTGGCCTGTCTCACACACACTCACTCACACACATAGCAGCCTGTCACACACTCACACACATACACACACAGTGGCCTGTCCTACACACACACACACACACACACTCACACATACAAACAGAAGCCTGTCCTCACACACTCACATACATACACAGCGGCCTGTCCTCACACACACACTCACGCATACACACACAGCAGCCTGTCTTACACACAACACAAATCACACACAACACGTCTCTACACACACAAGCAGCCTGTCCTCACACACAGACACACAAATACATACCAGCAGCCTGTCTCACACACAGACACACAAATACACACACAGCAGAATGTCCTCACACAGACACACAAATACATACACAGCAGCCTGTCTCACACACAGACACACAAATACACACACAGCAGTCTGTCCTCACACACACTCACACATACACACACAGCGGCCTGTCCTCACACACAGACACACAAATACACACACAGCAGTCTGTCTTCACACACACTCACACAAATACATACACAGCAGCCTGTCTCACACACAGACACACAAATACACACACAGCAGAATGTCCTCACAGACACACAAATACATACACAGCAGCCTGTCTCACACACAGACACACAAATACACACACAGCAGTCTGTCCTCACACACACTCACACATACACAGACAGCGGCCTGTCCTCACACACAGACACACAAATACACACACAGCGGCCTATCTCTCACAACACTCAAACATACACACACAGCAGCCTGTCCTTACAAACACACACATACACACACAGCGGCCTGTCCTCACACACAAATACACACACAGCAGCCTGTCCTCACACACACACAATTACACACTCAGCAGCCTGTCTCACACACAGACACAAATACAAGCAGCCTGTCTCACACACACTCACACATACACAGCAGCCTGTCTCACACACACACAAATACACACACAGCAGCCTGTCTCACACACAGACACACAAATACACAGCAGCCTGTCTCATACACACTCACACATGCACAGCAGCCTGTCCTCACACACAGACACACAAATACACACTCAGCAGCCTGTCTCTCACACAGACACACACAACACTCACACAGACACACAAGCACACAGCAGCCTGTCTCACACACAGACACACAAATACACACACAGCAGCCTGTCTCACACACACTCACACATACACAGCAGCCTGTCCCACACACACACAAATACACACACAGCAGCCTGTATCACACACAGACACACAAATACACACACAGCAGCCTGCCATGCCCCACCCCCTTCCACACATCTCAGGTCAGACAGACGAAAGTGAAAGTATCTTGCCTCAGCTTTGCTTGTTCTCCCGAACTGCAGCCCCCAGGTCCGCAGCTGAGACAGGTCACAGGAGGAGTGAGGAGACTCAGTCTATGACGGAGACAAAGTCACCGGCTGCTGACTGCTGCCTTCAGGCCAGCTTCAATGACTGCACACGGGCCCACTTGGTAATGGCCGGGGTGGCCACGATCCGTTTCATGGGCAGGAGAGCAGAGCGTGTGCTCTCTCCGCCCACAAAGAACGTGCTGTACAGACGCGCTCTCCTTAAAAGCCGCTGTCAGGGCTGCCCGCCTGCCTCCCGGTGTGAGTCTGTGACTGTGAGAAGAGGTAGCGGCCGGCGCCGTTCCCCAGACCTGGTATGCCGGCGGGAGGTGGCTGCCGCAAAATCATTTAACAGCTGGCCTGCAGCTGGAGGAGCGTGCGCTGTGGCCCCACCCACTCCACAACCACCGGCCCATCGTGAAAAATCCCGAATCTCCATCTATCAGTCCGGGCCTGGTTTAACCTATAATCCTCCCCGGATTTAGCTGGACAGTGGGAGTAGTTACAGAGAGGGAGCAGGAACCAGGAAACTGTGTCTTACCTCTCTGGAGCCTGGGAAATGTCTGCAGATCTATCCTTCTTCCTGGGAAAGCAGAGGGGCGGTCCCAGAAAGTACACTAAGTCTTAAAGGGCAAGAGGCTTGTATCTGTAGGAATGCAGTTAGTTTGTGTTAAACACATTTGAACAACATAAAGGGATAACAGATTCCTTCTATGGGTTGTAACAAGTGTAAAACTACAATTGCTTTCTTTACTGCACATAAATGGGCAGAACAGCTTACCGTATATGGCATAACCATGCCCCACAAGTGCTAGAAACCCTGATGGTGTCATCACTGCTATGGTGCAAGAGGTGCGCATCTGTTTTCATTTTACAGTGGGGAATACAATATACATATCCAAGCAGTGGAAAACACCTTTAATCATTCTAACATTCTAATGAAATTAAAGGAGGTTTGAAAAACGATGCTGACATAAATTAGATGTATGGCAAATGCTAGTTATTAATTTCTGTGTGGAATGACTATCTGGTTATAGGGTATAATATTCAAAGTTTGGAAATACCCATTTTTTCCAAATGATCTTCAAATTTTAAATATTTTTATAAACACAAAAAATATAATCCTACATTTATTACTAACACTAGATGTTGGCCCGATTCTAACGCATCGGGTATTCTAGAATATGTATGTAGTTTATTTATGAAATTTATATAGTTAAGAATATTTAAGAATAACGCAATGAATACACAGGATTTTCCAGGTAAAATATATACATTATCATTAAATGTTATTGCTCGTGCTGTAAGTGGGGGTTAAATTCTGCGCAATATCGCGATGGCAATACCGGGCGGCCGCGGACCAATCAGCAACGCGGCTTCGTTCAATATATCTGCACATTTGACACCTCACCAGCGATTAGTAAGGTACCCATCACACTTGGCGACGCTCCAGCGATACCTACAGGTCGTATCATCGGGATCGCTGGAATGTCGCCAAGTGTGACGGTACTTTAATGATCGTGATGATCATTGATCTCAGAGCGGGGGCCTGGTCGCTGCTGCAAGTCACACTGAGTGTGCTAGCACCATTGAGGTTACTTTCATTGTGAGCGGCCTGGTGATGACCGGCTACCACCGGTCATCTCCCAGCTGCATCACTGCTGACCTCCGTGCGGCACACTTGGCGACGCTCCAGCGATACCTACAGGTCGTATCGTTGTCGGGATCTTTGGAGCATCGCCAAGTGTGGCTAGCGCAGGTCATCTCCCGGCTGCATCGCTGCTGACCTCTGATGCAGGTGGGCGACGGTGAGTCCCTCAGTTACGTCTGGGCCCCGGCATTTGGGCGGGTATGCTGGGTGCTGACGCCGGCCCTGCTCCACAGCTCCGCCATTTTCCACCACCAAGCTGCCAGGAGTAGTGGGATTCTGCGGCTAATTCTGTCTATTTCTCTATAACGGAAATCCCACGTCGCTGATTGATCGCGACTGGCCAGGATTTCCATTACAGAGAGACAGACAGACACGATAAGACTACTATATAGTAGGATAATGTACAACATGTCACAGAAAAAAATGTCTCAGAACCACTGGCATATACAGAAGCATCAAAGTATTTACAACATGAAGTGAAACATGATGTTTCAAAAATGGGGCTTTTTCATGAAAACAAAATTGACTTCATGATTCAGCGGTTTAAAGCTAAAAAGTACCATGTTTTCGCTTTATAAGATGCACCAGATTATAAGAGGCACTCCAAATTTGGTGAAGAATAAGAAAGAAAAAAAATGTTATTGTTAAATAGGGTCCATCATATAATGCCAGTGTCCGTATTACAATCAGTATATATGTTCCCCATCCTTGTACATAAACCCCCCCATCCTGGTATATATGTACCCCATGCTGGTACACATAGCCCCCATGCTGATACATATAGCCCCCATGCTGGCAAACATAGCCCCCATGCTGGCACATATAGCCCCCATGCTGGCACACACAGCTCCCATAGCCACTATGCTGGTATGTATAGTCCCCATGCTGGCACACATAGCCCACATACTGGCACAAAACCCTCATGCTGACGCACACAGCCCCCCATCCTGGTGCACACTTAAAAAATAATAAACGTTCATACTCACCTCTCTCCAATTTTCCCTGTGCTGCAACCATCCATCCGTCTGTTAGTGCCAGCATCTAGGCATGTGAGCAGCGCGCAGTGATAACATCACTGTGCAGCGATGCTCACATGACCGGATGCTGGCACTGACAGCGGGGTGGCGCCAGTTGCAGGGAGCGATGGAAAGACGCAAGTATGATATTATCGGGATAGTCACTGCTTTCCACGCAATGAAAGCATGGGAGGCAGTGACTATCCACACAAGATTGCAGCTTTGAACCCGGTCGTTAGACTTGTCACATGCGCTGCTTCCCTGCCGGTGATGGACAGCGGGATGCAGTGCATATCACATGAGGCTAATGAGCGGGCCCACATGATCACACGTCACAGCTCCAAACCCCCCTACACTGGAGTAGATTTGCATTATAAGACGCACCCCCCACTTTCTCCCAAAATTTGGGGGAACAAAAGTGTGTGTTATAATCCAAAAAATCCATTGATTTCAACGGAAACGCAAACAAAAATGCATGTCACTTTCAGCAAACGCAAAAATGCATGCGTTTTTGAAAACGCAGCCCAAAACGTGTTCTGCAACATTTTGGGCTGCGTTTGCAAAAACGCATGCGTTTTTGCGTTTGCAGAAAATGGCATGTATTTTTGCATGATTTTTTGCATGCGCTTCCATTAAACCCTATGGGCCAAAAACACGTGCTTTTAGTGGTAAAAACGCATAGAAATGCAAATGAAGGCAAACGCAACCAAGCATTAGATGTGAAAAGGGCCTTAGACTAAATGGACTGAATAACGATTTTAAAATACACACATTTATATGAAGAGCTTTCTTGCTGGACCGTCCTTGATGTTTCGCATTTTATCTCTACAGTATAATTTGATTTTTATATTTTACTAGCTGTGAACCCGATGCGATTGCATCGGGATTCTAGAATCGGTGTATAGTTTATTAAATTAGAGTTTTAACTAATAATCCTATTATTCCATGATAGATGGCGGCCCAATGTTAAAGAATCGGGAGTGTAGCATGCATATATACATTATTCATTCAAATTTGACAATAATGCACATAAGACATGATATCTATCTATCAACTACCAATGTTTGTATGGTATATGTCAGTGTAGTACATGTCATGATTCTAAGGCAAGGCTTTTCGTACAGATACTGGCACTGATGTTTTGTACAGATTACGTATATTCAATTTATATATGAATATTAATAATCTATGATTGAGCCAGTACATGTTTCCCCACCAACCACGGGAAGGTAGCCTTACAGCTGGTGGGACCTACTCTACTCTATCCCTAATAATTAATAGTTAGACTCCTTTTAAAGCAGATATTTTTTGGCTATTTGCAGAAGGTATGGAATAACCAAATACAATTTCTGAACTTGGCACCAAAGGGACTACCTACAGCTCACTTTCAGCAAGTAACATGTAATATATATGGAACTTGCACTTAGCTTGCAGTAAATACGGCAAGCAGAGCTTTAACAGGTTGACTAAATGCAACCAATAAAAATGAGAGCTAACTGATTTTGGCGATTGAAACTGTCGAAAGCACATGTGCCGCAACTACCGCAAGTAAACGACAAATTCCATAAACATTTCATGCAACTTACATTAAGAGTACTGTAGGTCACCATTAGGCAGCAAGTGGCAAAATTGTTTTTTTCCAACTAAAAATTCATCAAATAGCAGAATAATTCTTATGTAAAATCAAAATGTCTATTCTTTCCCTATGTGTCTAAATATGTACCTATGTGTCTAAATATGTACCTATGTGTATATATGTATTTATATGTACAGAACACACTTCAAGATAGAGATGTGTGTGAACAGCCATCCCACCCATCTCTTAGGCTGCCTTCAGACTTGCAGATGCATCTGCAGCGTTTTGCAGATGCATCTGCAAGCATGTGCATGCAGACGGCAGTCCCTATCTTTATAATGGGACACACGGTGTCTGCAGATTCTTGCAGACAGCCGTGCGCACCCATTCACTCCTATATGTGATCTGTGCGCAGGAGGATGCCTTCGTACAGATCACAGACTCTCCTCCGCACCAGGGACGCGACATGTTGCATCCCTGGTGCGGGCGGGATTGTGTGATTTGTATGCAGGCATGCGCCTGTGCAGAGATCACATATAGGAGTAAATGGGTGCGCACGGCTGTCTGCAAGCATCTGCAGACACCGTATGTCCATTATAAAGATAGGGGCTGCCGTTTGCATGCAGATGCTTGCAGATGCATCTTCAAAATGCTGCAGATGCATCTGCAAGTCTGAAGGCAGCCTTAGCTGTTCACAAAAACCTCACCCTGTGTAAAAAGAAAATGAAATCTCGCAGCAGCTATACTGCTGAAGCTTCAGGTTCTTATCACTAAATGCAAGCATTTAGATGATACACATCTACAATCTACAAAAAAAATGTGTGTTTACATACATATACAATGAAAATTAAAAAGAAATTTTCTAAGCTAAAAAAGTAATTACTATATATTTTAAATACCGTATATACTCGCGTATAAGCCGAGTTTTTCAGCCCAAAAATTGGGCTGAAAAGTGCCCCCCTCGGCTTATACGCGAGTCAATACGGCCCCCTCAAAGTTTGGCGCCCCCACCTCCCTTTCTGGGCCCCCCCGCATGCAGCGCTGCGCATATACATTACCGGTCTAGCAGCTGTCACCCTCCGATGGCGGATCGCGGCTCCCGGCTCCGGGCTCCATCTTCCTCGCTGTCTTCCTGCTTGTCAGGTGACCGGCCGGCGTCGTGATGACGTCATCGCGATGCGCGATGAGCCCCGGTCACAAGGCAGGAAGACAGCGAGGAAGATGGAGCCGACCGGGAGCCGCGATCCGCCATCGGAGGGTGACAGCTGCTAGACCGGTAATGTATATGCGCAGCGCTGCATGCGGGGGGGCCCAGAAAGGGAGGTGGGGGCGCCAAATTATGAGGGGGGCCCTGCTGGGGCCATGTATACTACCACTGGGGCTATATACTACCACTGGGGCTGTATACTATTACTGGGGCTGTATGAATACTACCACTGGGGCTATATACTACCACTGGGGCTAATACTTATTACTACCACTGGGGCTATATACTACCACTGGGGCTATATACTACCACTGGGGCTTACTACATCTATCATTACTGGGGCTGTATGAATACTACCACTGGGGCTATATACTACCACTGGGGCTGAATACTATTACTGGGGCTGTATGAATACTACCACTGGGGCTATATACTACCACTGGGGCTGTATACTATTACTGGGGCTGTATGAATACTACCACTGGGGCTGTATACTACCACTGGGGCTGAATATACCACTGGGGCTGCTGTATACTACCACTGGGGCTGTATACTACCACTGGGGCTGTATACTACTACTGGGGCTGTATGTATACTACTACTGGGGCTGTGTGTATACTACCACTGGGGCTATATACTACCACTGGGGCTGTATACTACCACTGGGGTGTATACTACCACTGGGCTTATACTACCACTGGGGCTATATACTACCACTGGGGCTATATACTACCACTGGGGCTATATACTACCACTGGGGCTGTATACTATTACTGGGGCTGTATGAATACTACCACTGGGGCTATATACTACCACTGGGGCTATATACTACCACTGGGGCTATATACTACCACTGGGGCTGTATACTATTACTGGGGCTGTATGAATACTACCACTGGGGCTATATACTACCACTGGGGCTGTATACTATTACTGGGGCTGTATACTACCACTGGGGCTATATACTACCACTGGGGCTGTATACTATTACTGGGGCTGTATGAATACTACCACTGGGGCTATATACTACCACTGGGGCTGTATACTATTACTGGGGCTGTATGAATACTACCACTGGGCTATATACTACCACTGGGGCTGTATACTATTACTGGGGCTGTATGAATACTACCACTGGGGCTGTATACTACCACTGGGGCTGAATATACCACTGGGGCTGCTGTATACTACCACTGGGGCTGTATACTACCACTGGGGCTGTATACTACTACTGGGGCTGTATGTATACTACCACTGGGGCTATATACTACCACTGGGGCTGTATACTACCACTGGGGCTGAATATACACTGGGGCTGCTGTATACTACCACTGGGGCTGTATACTGGGCTGTATACTACCACTGGGGCTGTATACTACTACTGGGGCTGTATGTATACTACCACTGGGGCTGTATATACTACTGGGGCTGCGTGTATACTACCACTGGGGCTGCTGCTGTATACTACCACTGGGGCTGCTGTATACTACCACTGGGGCTGCTGTATATACCTCTGGGGCTGCTGTATACTACCACTGGGGCTGCTGCTGTATATACCACTGGGGCTGCTGCTGTAACACTGCTGGGGCCTGTATATACCACTGGGGTGGCTGCTGTATACCACACTGCTGGGGGCTGTATACCTGTGCTGGGGTCCACCCTCGGCTTATACACGAGTCAATAGATTTTCCCAGGTTTTGGGGGCAAAAGTAGGGGGGTCGGCTTATACACGGGTCGGCTTATACACGAGTATATACGGTAACTATTTTATATCTAAAAACTAATTATAATATCTTTATAACAAAACTAATATTTTTGGTATTTTTGTATATTTCTATTCCTATACATCTATAGCTAAATTAATTTATTGTAATATTTGTGTTTAATTAGAAAGTAACTATGTATCTAAATGTAATATGTATCTAAAGAATTGAAAATAAAATATTTTTATACACTATATTTTTAGTGAAAAGTGAAAATAACGACTATATATCTTAAATAACTTTTATATCTAATAACTAATTATAATGTCTTTATCTATAACTAAACTAAGTTTTTAGGTATTTTGATTTATTTATATTGATATACATCTATTGCTAAACTAATTTATATAGTAATATTTGTGTCTAATTTAAAAATAACTATGTATCAAAATGTAACATGTATCTAAAGAATTTTAAGTAAAATATTTTTATACACTATATTTTTAGTGAAAATGAACACTAACGACTATATTTCTTAAATAACTATTTTATATCTAATAACTAATTATAATATCTTTTTCTATAACTAAAATAATTTTTTGGGTATTTTTTTTTTTCTATTCTTATACATCTATGGCTAAACTAATTTATTGTAATATTTGTGTTTAATTAGAAAGTAACTATGTATCTAAATCTAATATGTATCTAAAGAATTTAAAATAAAATATTAGAGAGATTATTTTGAGTAAAGAGTATTTCACTACTGGGCAGCAATTTGACTTGAATGGGGGTATCCAGCACTTTCACCTTAACATTGCATCGTGTTTTCACTCGTGAAAAAGCCACATATAACTGTCCATGTCCAAAAACTGTTTGTGTCAAAAAAATCCCTACTTTCTCCAGTGTTTGGCCTTGGGATTTGTTGATGGTCATGGCAAAAGTAGACTTCACGGTAAATTGTCGACGTCTTAACTTGAAAGGTAAGGCAGTCTCTGATGGAGATAAATCAATCCTTGGAATAAACACCACATTTCCTTCTGCAGACCCAGTAATGATTTTTGCTTGAATCAGATTGTCAAACAAAGTGATCACAATGAAGCGATTCCCATTGCAAAGACCTTTTATGCTGTTAAAGTTGGGCAAAAGCATGACAATGGTACTGATTTTTAATTTGAGGCAATAATAAGGCATTCCCATTGGTGTGAGTGAATTTAAAAATTCCACTGGATATTGGTCTGAATCTTCAGTCTCAATGGAATCATCACTAATGTACTCAGTGTATTCACCAGCAATGCAATCCATAACCTTAGAGTTCACCATTTCCACATGGACATTTTTAGGGCAAAGAATGGCATGTGATGCAGCAATCTGAATGCTTTCATTGTTATATGCATCATGTATGTAAATGTAATATATATCTAAAGAATTTAAGATAAAATATTCTTATAGACAATATTTTTAGTAAAGACTTTTTCAGAATTAGGCAGCAACTTTCCTTGAATGGGTGTATCCAGCACTTTCACCTTAACATTGCATCGTCTTTTCACTCGTGAAAAAGTCACATATAACTGTCCATGTCCAAAAACGGGTTCTGGCAAAAAAATCCCTACTTTCTCCAATGTTTGGCCTTGGGATTTGTTGATGGTCATGGCAAAAGCAGGCTTCACGGAAATTGTCGACGTCTTAACTTGAAAGGTAAGCCAGTCTCTGATGGAGATAAATCAATCCTTGGAATAAACACCACATTTCCTTCTGCAGACCCAGTAATGACTTTTGCTTGAATCAGATTGTCAAACAAAGCGATGACAATCAAGCGAGTCCCATTGCAAAGACCTTTATTGCTGTTAAAGTTGGGCAAAAGGATGACAATGGTACCGATTTTTAATTTGAGGCGATGAGAAGGCATTCCCGTTGGTGTGAGTGAATTTAAAAATTCCACAGGATATTGATCTGGATCTTCAGTCTCATCAGGATCAATGGAATCATCACTAATGTATTCAGTGTATTCACCAGCAATGCAATCCATGACCTTAGAGTTCACCATATCCACATGGTCATTTTTAGGGCAAAGAATGGCATGTGATGCAGCAATCTGAATGCTTTCATTGTTATGTACATCAATGAGAATGTTTTCACCAAATATAGCAAGTATGAGTGAGCCAGTGCAGATCATGTCTTGTGGGATTTCAATGATATCATCTCCAAGGTTGAAATCATTGGACAATTCACCATTTCCCAGTTGAAGTAACCAACTGCTATAATCAGGATCAATGGAGCGCATTTGTTGAAGAGTGGCAATTGAGTGAAAAGCTGCCATTGTCGTGAGTATTTAATACAACTCTCTATAATGTCAGTTCTTGTACCATGAGGGATGATAGGCAGACACTGTCGAAAGTCTCCTCCCAGAACAATGACTTTCCCTCCAAAAGGTGTTGTATTTTTATTGGAAATATCTGTTGTCATGACATCCCGTAAAAGTTGATCTATCACATGCAATGCATATTTAGATAACAGAGTGGACTCATCAATAATGAAAAGTTTGGTACTTTTCAAATGTTGTGCAGCATCTGTATCATTTTTAATTCTGGAAAGGATGTTTCATTTATTGGAATTGGTATGCCATAAAGCGAATGGATGGTTTTTCCTCCTTGCAGTAAGTTAGCTGCAATCCCTGTACTGGCTGCAGGTGATACAATTTCGCCTTCTCCTCTTAGTTCATGAATTAATAAATCATACAGATATGTTTTCCCACTGCCACCTGGACCGTCAATGAAAAAGCACTTAGGTTGTACACTTCTATCGTGTAAAGCTTGATTGATCGCATCATAGGCCAAAAGTTGTTGGTCATTTAAAGTAGCTTTCATTTGCTGAGCTCTTCTTAACTCATCATCCTTGTTGTATTGTGGAGCGATGTGTGGCTTTCTTTTTGGTCGTGGTAGATTAAAATCAGTAAAAGTTTTGCCATGAAATTTTAGAACATTTTGGACATCTGTCATTGCATATCCTTCACAATTCTCACACTCCTCAGTGTTGGAGTGATATGCATGGCAGTAGTCTTGCATAAAGTCTTGTTTAAATTCTTGCCACAACTCCAATGGATGAGCTGGAGGACCAAAAATACATATATATGCAAACATATCACGAAGCTGTGCAGGCATGTTGAGAACACAGGCATCCAATAAAGTATTTCTCCAAACAGTGTCATCGAAGAGCAATCCAAGAGCTAATGCTGCCTCTTTAAAAGTCGGGTATGTGACTTCATTAACAGTCTTTATGTTGTCAAAACTTGTTGCTCCTTTGACATGCAGTAACAACAACCTTAAATAGTACCGTTCTTGATCTTTCATACTGACAGTATACATTCTTCCAATCACTGAAGAACCTCCTCGCTTTCTAATTTCCCATTCACCTTGTTTCCAAACATAGTGATCTGGAATTTGGCGGTATAAGTAATCATGAGCATGCGGGTCATTCTCATTGAGCTCAAAGTACGCCATAAGAGTGATTTTCTGTGCATTGTGTAACTGATGTTGTCAACAGAGTCATCCTCATGAAAATAAAGCGATTAGAATGTGGGAGATGTACGGCAAGGCGAATAATGGAGTGCGATTGTCTATGCATCGGGTAAGCAAATATTCGCCAAGCTGCCTCCGGTGCACTCACGTATCTTGAATCCATGAATTGATGTGTTTCATCATGGTGGATATTAGGTTGGCAAATTTCAAGATTGGCTTTATCATGTCCTTTGTAGACATATTTGAATAGGTATTTGACACTTTGAATGGAAGCACATACCTCAACATTAATATGACACTTGTATTTTAATAGTAGGAAAGGGTTATAGGGAACAACCCAAGAATTATCAATCATCTTTGAATGGTGTTCAAAGGATGATCCTTCCTTTCTTTGATAAGTAGGGTATGAATCCTCAGCTAAGAGTGTTTTTGTTTGGAAATCTTTAGGAAAACCTTTCTTACACTTTCCAAGATCCATACATGGAGAATTGGGATTGCGTTGTCCACAGGGTCCATGAATCATGTGTTGCATTCATGGAGCACAGGGTAATCTTCAGGATCAGGGATTTCAGCCCAAACTATATTATCCACTTCCACCTCAGTTCTTAGTTTGGATTTGCTATCCAGAATGATCAAAATGTGAGCGTGTGGTAGGCCACGCTTTTGGAATTCAATAACATGAACCATTGCACAAACTTTGCCAATTAATCCAGTGTTAATGTATTTTAATAGGGCTTCCAGTTTAGTTCTGAAGACACGGGCGACTAAATCAGGTCTATGTTCCACACGCTGCCATGGCTCTAAATTGTTTGTAATCTCCCTCCATTTAGGATTACAGGTCATGGTTACAAAAAGATCCGGTCGTCCAAATTTAGTCACAATAGCCATGGCATCCTGATAGCGTTGCTGCATGTTTCTTGGACTGCCTTCAAAGGAAGATGGTAAAATGACCGTCTTGCCAATGGGAATACCTTTCTCAACAGATTTTTTCAGGAGATGTTCCTGGAGTACACAATAATCCTCCACTTTTAAATCCTTTTGGTGTTGACGGATAAAATTTAAGCGATTAGCCTCGATTTTCACATACGCATCCACTAAGTACTGCTGCGTTAGTTTGCCACCATTCAGGACAGGATTGAACCGATTCCGTACAGACAACAAATAGCAATAATACTGGAGCTGTGTAACCCTGCGTTGACTTTGGCCTTGATGCTTGAGTCCGTCATGCCAGCCTTGTTCTCCATGAGGGAAAAATAAGGGATACAGTAATGCATCTAAATTGCTGTGTAGAATACTGACTTGCTGTGTTTTTGGGGCCAAGGGGTTATTTGGATCAGGTTTCAAATGAATTAAAATGTCTCTATTGAATGGTGGCTCTCCATCAGCATTTTCAAAGACCACAGCAACTTCATTGACAGTAGGATTGTTATAGCGTCTAGGGTCTTGGTCTCTGTCTCGTTTAATGGCCATGATAATATTTGGCATGACGGTGCCATGTTCTACTGCCTTCTGTTGTTCTTCTAATTCAACGTCACGTAGCATTTTGTAGGCCGACACAAAGGGATTAATATTATCCAATTGAAGAGCAATGATACTCATTAAAGTTGGATGACATTTCACATTTTCTGGAGACTGTATGCGTTGTTCTACAGCGCTTGCAGTATCTAAAATGTACAGTTGTGCATATGCTGGAGGTTGATCTTGAGCAGGATGGAGTGTTCCCGTGCGATGATAAATTTGGCCATGAATACGGAAACAGTAAGGGCCGTGTCCAGGTGGTGGAGAAACATGGGCACCCATGGAGGCAAAATCAAAAGAACTATTAATGCTCCTGATATTCTGCATCAAATGTTTACTGTACTCACTCTCTCCTTTCAGCAGGTGTTGGAAGACCTCCGGGTATTGAGGTAATGGTACCTTTACTTTTCCCTTGTGGCAACAAAGAGTAAAGTGTTTATCTGATGGGCGTTCATCAGTAAAATGTCGAGCCTCGCAATGTTCACATATTACATTCATGAAACCACAGGTATGTTCTGCAATAGCATGATCCTGATCAATAAATCCCATTGGATGAAGGAAAGGTGAAGATAAGAAAGGTAGATTTTTATTGTGTAATCCTACATAGATGAGACGTGGAAGGGACGTAGAATCAAAACATTCAAGAAAAGAAGAAGTTGAATATAAATTGCGTTGTGGCTGTTGCAATGTTGAAGTGGAAGAACGTGTGCGTACGTCACGACGTCTATCAGCCAAATGGGTCAAGCGGAGTTGTTTAGACGTAGGAGACAGCGTATCTTTACGCATCTGTCTTTTCCTTTTAAGCCTCAAAATGTTACACTGTTTGCTGTATGGCGTCTCCTCAGCAGAGTGTTTTCTATTAGATGTGGCCTTGCGATGTGGTAAAGGCTGTTCAGTAGTAGTTAACACAGTAGAAGAAGAGGTGGCAGCAGTATGAGGATCAGACGAAGAAGTGGCAGCAGTATGAGGATCAGACGAAAAGGTGTCAGCAGTATGAGGATCAGAGGAAGAGGTGGCAGCAGTATGACGGTCAGAACAGATCTCCTGTAGGCATGAACTCTTGGTGTTTGCGTCTTTGACGCACAGGGATGGATTTTTTGGCCTAATTGTTCCGTCCTTCCTTCAAAAGACTCTTTTGAAACGCGTGTTTTCAAAGCAGCCTTTTCCTTATCCAAGCAAAGTCGTCTTTCTTCAGAACTCTCCTTGGCACGCTTCTTGCGCATACGCACAGACTCCTTTTGAACCTTTGCTTCTTTGCTTCCCATGGAGGTCATGGGAGGTGTTAAAGGCTGTTCACTTGGTAGAATGTCAGTACACGAAGAGGCAGGAGTAGTATCTTTGTCAGACGGTTCTTCAGTGACAGTAATTTGTTGTTTTTCCCGTCTGGCACGTGCATCCATGGCTCTTTTTGACTTTAGTTGACTTATTTCTTCAGAAGACAGTTCAGCAATACGTTTCTTTGAAGCAGCCTTCGCAGCATCCAACCGAAAACGTCTCATTGGAGAAGACAGTTTGGCAATGCGTTTCACTCTAGCAGCCTTAAGACGTAGTAAACGAAGACGTCTCTCTTCCGAAGTCTCCTCTGCAATGCGTTTGGCGTGAGCAGCCTTAACACGATCTAAGCGAAGACGTCTCTCTTCCGAGGTCTCCTCAGCAGTGCGTTTCGCCTTAGCAGCCTTATCACTATCTAAGCGAAGACGCCTCTCTTCTGAAGTCTCCTCTGCAATACGTTTCGCCTTAGCAGCGTTACGAAGATCTAACCGAAGACGTCTCTCTTCCGAAGTCTCCTCTGCAATGCGTTTTGCTTTAGCAGCCTTATCACGATCTAACCGAAGACGTGTCTCTTCCGAAGTCTCCTCTGCATGCTTCTTCTTAGGCGTAGATGCAGCCTCCTTGGCAAGAGCGATATTTTTGGTTGGAGAGCTCATCTTAATAAGAATTGTCAGTCAATCAAATCCAAAATGAGCTAGAGTGTGTTAGTTAAGGAAACAATCAATAATAACTAAGTCTAAATAGGCAAAAACAATAAAAGGAAAGTGTGTATTTGAATAACCTGTGAAAATGAAATGATTGAGTTCTTTAAAGTACAAAACAAATATTTCATGATGTTTATTGTATGGAGTAGTGAATGGAAATCAGTGTGTTAAAAGTCCTTAAAAAGAGACTTAAAGGCAAGACAAATGGATGTAAGGGCCCTTTGAGAGGCGCGTAGTAAAAGCAGATTTCCAACATTGTAAGAAAAGTGGTTAAAGTACCAATATGACAGGAAGTTCCGCATAACTGGCAGCAGGGGTGGAGTTGCAGAAGGTGGTGCAAAATGGCAGAGGTAGCGTTATTTTGTACCTTAAACGTCGGGTTTTGGGATTATAGGGGAAGTAGTGTTTTTTGTTTTTCTTGCTGGAGTTGGTGGAAACAGCGGCATTATCAGCGAGCGTGAAATGGGACAATGTTACCAAGCATGGTGAAAATAGAAATAAGGCAACTTCTGGAGTACATGGTGAAACAGGTAGGTCAATGTAAAAATCAACGTTAATCCTGCGATGTAGCGTGACCTTACGCAACCGCACCCGTGGTGACAGGTATAGGGAACTTGCGTTAATAATGGAAATATTTCCACATGTTATGGAATAATGTAAATCAGCATGTACAACGCACGTGTGAAAGGGGCCCAAGTCGGTCATAGAGTGTAAAATGACATGGAACCAATATATTTGGTATTTAAAAGTAGTTAATGTCCTACTGTGACGACAGGCCCTTTCACATTAGCGGTAATTTGAAATAGCATCAGATGCGGTGAAAAAACTGCTTCTGCGGCGTTTGGTGCATAGCCGCAGCATAACCGCTGCACTTGTGGGCGATTGCATTAATCGCTATAGTCAGTATATAGTTACTTGCGGCAGGTGCGGCAATTGGGGTTTAGCACTTGCGGCAGGTGGTGGGGCGATAAAAAACGGTGGGCGACCGTGATTTATTTTGCGGCAGCACCTGGCGCAAGTCCCTATATACTGACTATGGCGATTACCGGAACCGGACCGCAAGTGCAGCAGTTATGCAGCAGCAATGCAGCAAACAGAGCAGATGCGACTTTTTCACCACATCTGGGACGATTTAAAATTACGGCTGATGTGAAAGGGACAGGTAGCATTACATCCAAACTGTTAAATATAAGACAGTTAGTAGTCCTACAGACTAATTAGTATGAAATATAAGCAAAATAGCATATAATGGGTTAATGTACTCATAAGAGTGTAACAACACACTGCATGTAGAAATAAAATAAAAAACAGTCTGTAAGGGGTTAATGTAGCACTGGCACGCGTACAAAATACAGGACGATCAATAAAATGAAAAATAGTATTAAAGAAGTTAGTATTAAAATGGCAGTAGTAGACCACATAGTGACATAGGCAGTGAATAGGCAAGACAATAGAAGGGGTTAATGTACTACTTGCACTCCTAGAAAAAAGTGTGGAAGATAAAATAACTAAGAAATGGTACAGAAGAGGTTAATTTTAAAATGTAATGAGTACAGCACATAGGGACACAGTTAGTGAATAGAAAACAGAATGCAAGGGGTTAAAGTAGCAGTTTGAACCCTATAAAAGAGTGTGTGGGAAAACTAAAATGCAAAAGGCATAGAAGAGGTTAATGTAGAAATGGCCTTAGTACAGCACATAGTGAGATAGCAAGTGGAGGACAAATAGAATAGAAGGGGTTAATAAAGTTTGAAAAAAACAGGTCAATATGGTGAAACGTAGCTGATATGAAATGAGTATAAAGAAGGGGTTAATATAAGCATAGGCATTAGGAATATATACTCTGATGTGAGATTGTACTGTGAAAACAGCTTTTTAATTTTTACATAGTTCACAAATTCAAATTTCGCGCTCTAACATGGCGGACGCGAAATGTTCATTCATAAAAAACCGGCAGACGCCAGCCGCTATTTGATTGGAGAGCGGAAACTTCATAAACATGGCGCCATGAATACGATTGGTCGGCGCTACTGTGTGAAGATGCCGCTGTCCAATCACAACAGAGCGGGGCGAAGCTACAGACTTCCACCCTCCCAAACGGCGTGGCCAAAAATCGAACCAGGCGCTCGGCAAGGAAAGTTCAGCTTTCCCCGCTGAGCGCCGACCAACGGAAGCAAACCGCCATGTCCAACAATCAATGACAATCGCGCCTCATTTCTCAATGCATCTGTATGGGAATGCGCCCTCCAATCACACTCGCGGCACCATTTTTGAAAATCCACAGCGGCCAATCAGAAGAGGGCCTCACTTCCCATAGACATACATTAGCGGCGTGTCGCCAAATTTATGGCCGGGTCCCTGGTTCTCTTTTGCGGCCATAAAATCGCCCACACACCGCTATGTATGTCTATGGGAACTGAGGCGCTCTTCTGATTGGTCGCTGTGTGCTAACGGCGACCAATCAGAATTGCGGCGCACTTCCCATAGAGATAGAATGGACGATTTTTGTCCATTCTAGGTCTATGGAAAGTGCGGCGCAATTCTGATTGGTCGGCGTTAGCACACAGCGACCAATCAGAATGGCGCCTCACTTCCCATAGACATACATAGCGGTGTGTCGGCGATTTTATGGCCGGGCCCCTGGTTCTATTTTCGGCCAGGGGACTCGCCTCTGAGCGGTCGTTCCACGGGCCCGGAAACTCGCAATCAGTGCTTCGCGGACATTGCTCGCGCCTTACCAACGACTCGCAATCATTGCGAGTCGTTGCTGATACGCTAGCTATCGGCGCGAAGCGCTCATTGCGAGTTTGCGGCCCCGTCGAACTACCGACCAGAGCCGAGTCCCCTGGGCGAAAATCGAACCAGGGGCCCGGCCATAAAATTGCCGACGCACCGCTATGTATGTCTATGGGAAGTGAGGCGCGATTCTAATTGGTCGGCGACAGGACACAGCGACCAATCAGAATCGTGCCTCACTTCCCGTAGACATAGAATGGGCGCTTTTGGACTTTTAAATTTACCGCTAAAAGTGAGGCGCGATTCTGATTGGTCAGCGGCAGCACACAGCGACCAATCAGATTCGCGCCTCACTTCCCATAGACATACATAGCGGTGTGTCCGCCATTTTATGGCCGCAAAAGAGAACCAGGGACCCGGCCATAAATTTGGCGACACGCCGCTAATGTATGTCTATGGGAAGTGAGGCGCGATTCTGATTGGCTGGCGGCAGTAGACAGCTACCAATCAGAAGAGCCCTCACTTCTCATAGACATAGAATGAAGGATTTTTCGTCCATTCTATCGCAATGAGAAGTGAAGAGGAGGTCGGAGCCGAAGATGGCGGAAAGAAGAGAGAAGACCCCCGGGGCCGGACGAAGAGGACGCCTGGACAGATGGAGGACTTGTGGATCGGAGGGACGATGAGATGAAGAAGAAGACATGTAAGTGATCGACGGCGGCGGTGGGTTAGGGGACGGCGGGGGCTTAGGGTGTAGCGCCTTAGGGGGTAGCGACAGCGACGGGGGCTTAGGAGGCGGCGGGGCTTAGGGGGTATCAGCGGGGGGTAGGGGCTTAGGGGGTAGGGGCTTAGGGGCTGCGGGGCTTAGTCGGCGGGGGGTAGCGCCGGGGGCTTAGGAGGCGGCGGGGCTTTTGGGGTATCGGCGGGGGGTAGGGGCTTAGGGGCTGCGGGGCTTAGTCGGTGGGGGGTAGCGCCGGGGGCTTAGGAGGCGGCGGGGCTTAGGGGGTATCGGCGGGGGGTAGGGGCTTAGGGGCTGCGGGGCTTAGTCGGCGGGGGGTAGCGCCGGGGGCTTAGGAGGCGGCGGGGCTTAGGGGGTATCGGCGGGGGTTAGGGGCTTAGGGGCTGCGGGGCTTAGAGGATAGGGCTTAGAGCTTAGTAGGCATGGGGCTGTAGTATACCATAGCGGTGTACACTACAGCCCCATGGTGTGGCTTTGTTCGCGGGGCAACGACTAGCGGCGGGGCTTAGGGGGTATCGGCAGGGGGTAGGGGCTTAGGGGCTGCGGGGCTTAGTCGGCGGGGGGTAGCGCCGGGGAGACGGCGGTGGCTTAGGGTGTAGCGCCTTAGGGGGTAGCGACAGCGGCGGGGGACAGCGACGGGGGCTTAGGAAGCGGCGGGGCTTAGGGGGTATCGGCGAGGGTAAGCGCCGGAGGCTTAGGAGGCGGCGGGGCTTAGGGGGTATCGGCGGGGGGGCTTAGGGGGTAGGGGCTTAGGGGCTGCGGGGCTTAGTCAGCGGGGGGTAGCGCCGGGGGTTTAGGAGGCGGCGGGGCTTAGGGGGTATCGGCGGGGGGTAGGGGCTGCGGGGCTTAGTCGGCGGGGGGTAGCACCGGGGGCTTAGGAGGCGGCGGAACTTAGGGGGTATTGGCGGGGGGTAGGGGGTAGGGACTTAGGGGCTGCGGGGCTTAGAGGATAGGGCTTAGAGCTTAGTAGGCATGGGGCTGTAGTATACCATAGCGGTGTACACTACAGCCCCATGGTGTGGCTTTGTTCGCGGGGCAACGACTAGCAATGCCCGCTTCATGGGCATTGCTTCGCAAATCGGCGACTCGCAATGCCCGCTTTGCGGGCATTGCTTCGCGAGTCGGCAACAACTCGCAATGCCCACTTTGCGGGCATTGCTTCGCGAGTCGCGTGGCCGCTACGCGGCCACGGACAGAGTCCTGGAGAAAGTGCAAAGCTACGCGAACAAAGCCACAGGAAGTAGCGCCGGTCGCGACGGAAGTCGCTACGGCAATTATATAACAGATTATCTAATATTTAATTTTCATTCATTTATTTATTTTTTTATCTTTCAGATTTCTGAAAAAAATTGACAGAAAGAAATTAGCTCACCATGTATGATGGAGACTATATTTTTCTTATGTATCTTTTTCTTAGGTAGTGTCCCTAAATTTTATTCACTGGCCCTCTTGATACAACATGGCTATGATTTTAAGTCTATGTTGAGTGCAATAATATACTTTGGAAGGACTACTTTTTTATGACTTTACCATCAGTGGATGATAGGGGTCACTGTATAACATAGCTTTTTGTCAGCATATGGTGTGGTGGTAGATCTGGGTTGGAGCACCTGCATACTGTCACCGTTATACTGCCAGTCCCGGTGTTCTTTCAAGATTGGGTTACTCCAGAGTACCCCTGATGTGTTTTGGGCTATTGCACAAATAGTTTGATGCCTCATTGCTCGCTCTGATGTATTAGCCATTCTTGGATGTTAGCCCCTTTTATAGGAATATTGGCGCCTTAAATTATATATGGTCATGCATATAATTTTTGTTACGTGGCAGCATGACTATAGTTTACATGGTACCTGACTGAATTAGCCTTCCTACTCATGCCTGGGTGTGTTAGCCAGTGAAGTAACACCACAGACATATTCTCTAGTTACTACTAGAAGCCGGAAGTGTCGGTGAAGCTAGGGTCACACTTCTCTTGTGATCCTAGCACAACGCAAGTGTTAAAAACTTGGATATTTTCCTCGCAGCGCATAGCGTTAATGCTATGAGCTGCCAGGAAACGGAACCCCATAGTAACCCAATGTGTACCTTGCCAACCAGCCACACACACAAAGCCCCAGGATGTGCGCTTTACAACAGCACACATGAAACGCTGCAGACAGCGTTTCCTGTGCACTCAGCTAAAGTGCACTTCCTGCAGCTTTGTATGTGGCTGGTTGGCAAGGTACACATTGGGTTACTATGGGGTTCCGTTTCCTGGCAGCTCATAGCGTTAACGCTATGTGCTGCAGGGGAAATGTCTACGTTTTAAGCGGATGCGCTAGGCAAGTGTGACCCTAGCCTAAGCACGATGTCTCTTTTGGTATGCCTAGTATGGCATGTGTTTCTATCATTATGAAATGCATTGAATAAAGTCACATGCATTCACCGATTTCCTTAGTACATCACAGATTGTACAGCAGCACAGTTGGATTCCACATATTTCCTCTACTTTAAATACAGTGATAACAGTGTAGACTCCAGAACAAACCAGTAATAGCTGGATACATTACAGCAAAGTTTGTGCTGAACTTTATATTTACCAGAACAGTCACTTAAGGAGGCATGTTCTTTCAAATGAATGGGAAAAAATGCATGAAAGAATGCATCAAAATGCATTAAAAAAATGTGTATTTTATGCAGCGTTTTTCCCAAGAATACTCTGGTTTACTGAAAACCCACAAAAGTATTTTTCCTCCTCATTGCGCACCATAATATTGGACATTGGCTTCCTAAATGAGAGCCATAGTATGTGGTTAGACAGTCATCTATTTCCGTTAACTGCTCATATCCCTGATTATGTAAAGGACACAAATGCGGTTTTGAATGTTTTCAACAATTTCATCTGGCAGGATGATTACTGTTTTCTATCATGTAATGTCAACAATATGTATTCATGCATTCCACATGCATTAGCACTAAAATAAATACATAATTTAAATCACTACATGAATTATATGTGACACCCCAGGGGTTAATGTGCCACAGAAATATCAACACAGGTTCACTTCCCACACAACACCTGACACTGCACTAGCACCTCTGGGCCAGAAGGGGGAGCTAAAGCAGCTCCCTTATATATTCTGGGGCAAGAGGAAGTAGTTCAGTTCAGTTCCTGGAAGAACTGAGGAAGAGAGACTGTAGGGTAAAGGGGTTGCATCAGGCTTCTCTACAGTCTGCTCCTCGATTCCAGGCCTAGCCAGGGTCTGAGGGAAGGAGCACAAGAAACAGAAGAACACATCTGGGAGACTGAGTGACTTCATAACTCGCCCCGGAGGAACGCACAGACCGGATACTGGATCCAAAACTGTGATTGACACACGCAGCACAGTGAACTCCGGGATAGTGGAGGATGTAGATCTACACTGTACCTCAGCGAAGCAACACGGCGGGGTCAGAAGAACACAGAAAGACTCAAGTTGCCTAGCAAAGGGGGTACCTGTGAGGAGAGACAGTGCTAGCAGCTCAGCTAAAGCAGCAACAGGGCCACACACACAGCGCAGCAGTGGAAAGCTGAGGACCCGGACAGGGTGGGAGCAACCCGGCCCCGGTACAGACTCTGTGGACAGTTCTCTGCCAAAGAACATTTCCAGTAAAGTCTTGGAAAACTTCAAAACCATGAGTGTGTGTGATCCTTGAACTCGAGCCCTAATTTCCCTCACAAGCAGCCATCGTCTCCACTATCATCCCTATCCTGCAACATCTATAGCATCCATTATAGACTTTAAAACTATCACTGTCCCGGGAACCAGGCTCTACCTGCGGAGGGCCGTTCCATCTCCAGCTGCCAAACATCATCCCCGGAGGTTCTGTAGCAGTGGTGGTCACCCTGACCACAACCTGTGGGTGGTGTCACGATAAACTCCCCTGTGGATATCCCCCCATTTACTTGCGGAACCCGGGACACGGTCCAGACCAAGACCGCTGTGATATCGCCAGCAGTGCCCCAGTCCGGTACCGAGTACCCTGTCCCAGTGGGCTCCACATATACAGTTGAATTAACACATTTCATCATTTCAGTTCTAGAGCACCTACTCCAACATTATTATTTCATGTTTGATTCTCATTTTTTTTTCTTCAAACAACTGGTGCCCCAATGGGCTCAAGATTCTTCCCATCTTTACCCATCTTGTACATGGCATGGTGGGAGGAGAATTATATTTTTACAAAGTCCAATCCTTTTCTTCACAATTTTTATCAAAATCATGTTTCTGTGTTGGTTTTAATGGTAGGGTACCGTTACATGGCGCAATATTGCATGCAATTTCACTGGCAATTTGCTGGTTGCAGTGAAATCATGGATACATTGTTCCATTTTGTGGCCGTGTACAAAATAGAACAATGTGTCCATGATTTCACTGAAACCAGCAAATTGCCAGTAAAATTGCATGCAATATTGCGTCGTGTAACAGTACCCTTAGTGCAAGTATGTGATGTGTGTTTTCTTATCCAGTTCTCTTAGGCTACGTTCACACATTACGCATTTTTAAGCGCTTTTTTACCCGTGCTTTTTAAAAATGCGCAATGTGCCTTGTGTCTGCAGGCAAAGTGAATGTGCCATACAGGCACAGTTTAAAAATACGCTGCACTATTATGGGAGAAAGCGCGGGTGTGAAAAGAATTGACATGTCAATTCTTTATGCAGCAGCACTGGTGCTTTCTCCCATAGAAGCCCATTATCGCTATTCAAACGATGCGCAATTCCAGTGGGAATACGCCGGTGCAGATGTCACACAGGGGAGGAACAATCCTGTTCCTCCTCCTCTGTGTCACATCTGTCACAGCCAATTTGGGTTTTGCAGTGTATTAATATACACCGCGAAACCCAAATTAAACTAAATGCTAGGGTCACATTTAGAAGGCAAATGCAGTTACTGCATCCAGTTTCGGATGCGATAATCTCATGTGCCTTCAGACTTATTTTGCCCTCCAAGGCTAGGGTCACATTTAGAATGCACATTACGATTACCGCATCCAGATCTGGATGTGGTAATGTAATGTGCATTCAGACACATTTTGGACACAACATGTGTCCCTAAACTCGCATCCGGTAACTGGATTGCTCATGATGTGCAATCCGGTTGCCGGATGCTTTGTTCATACCAGCGCACCGCCATAGAAGTAATGTTAAAACTTTCAGCACCATGGATAGCGGCATGTACAGTACGCAATTTGCGTAAGCACCACAGACAGCTCCTCATTGAGGATGCTGCCCTGTAATATGCTTACCGACTTTGCGTACTGTGAACTCCTGTACAGCCAGGAGCCGCCGCCTGTCATTACAAATAGTAAACGCCGACAAAAGCCGGCAATACTGTAATCTTAGAAATTAACCCTTAGCATGCCGATCTATGTGGATAACATGTCTGTAGGGAGGGTGGGCACTCCCTACAGACATGTTGCCCACATCTATTATTAACATTAACCCTTTGTTCATTCCTGCTGCAGCAGGGATGAACAAAGCATCCGGCTACCACAGGCATTCACATGTGCCTTGCGGTAGCTGGATTGGCTCCCATAGGAGCCCATTATAGGTCTCCTGCTGTGGTTAGGAAACCACTCCAAAAAATGCAGCATGCAGGATTTTCCCCACAGGCTGCAAATCGTGATGTGGTAACCGCATAGCCATTTAGGCAACCCAGATTTATAATGTGTGCCTATGGGCTGCGGATCCTGATCCGGTTTTGAGCATTTTACATGCTCAAAACCGGATCAGGATCTGCATTTTCTACCGCAAATGTGACCCTAGCCCAAGGCAAATGTGCGAAAAATAATAATGAATGAATACGGCCTGTTTCACATCTATGGGAGTTTCAGAAGGGAACGCATGCGTTTCACGCATGTTGCAAACGCATTGTTTCAATGGCTGCGTTCAATGTTTTTTTGTTTGTTCAAGACGCATGCGCTAACGCAATAGTTGTATTGTCGTTAATTTACAATGCGTTTTGCCTTGCGTTTATGTTAGCAATGGTTGTTTCCAAAACAATGGTCAAATCACGCTAATTACGTCACCACACCCCTATAAATGCAGTTGTGTAGCCGAGCAGGGGCTGCTGGCATTTTGTGGCTGTACTGTGTGCTGCATCACTCAAAAATGTCTGCTGCAGTCATCCTTGCCCTACGCCTGCATTATAATCGTCGCCGACATCATGATAGAAGGGCTACCAGATTGTGGGTCCATGAGGTCAACCTCTTGAGGCCACACTATGGGGCTTTCCATAGGCTCTACACACAGCTAAGGATTTGGGCCCACAAAAATTCCAACGATACGCCCGGATGACGGTGCCGACCTTTGATGTGCTGCTGGGGCTGGTGGAGAACGACATTCGTCGTGACAACACGAGATTCCGCCAAAGCATTTCCCCACCTGAAAGGTTGCTGGTGACCCTGAGGTTGGTATTATTGATGGCCATCATGCCTAGACACAATCCCATACTTATTGTGATGCCATAAAACATCTACCTGCACTCCAATGTTTGTTATTATCCACATGACTGCCTCAAGTTCCTTATCAACATACTTACAAGTGTCATGTAGTTTTTCTTTAAAGTGTTTTTTTTTTTTCCCTAACACACAGATTCCTGGCCACAGGAGAGTCATACTCGTCCCTCCATTTCCAGTATCGCCTTGGAATCTCCACAATTTGTGGGATCGTGCATGAGACAACCCAAGTTTTGTGGAATACCTTACATGGATGTGTGATGGCCATACCTACGACCAACCAATGGCTTGATATAGCCAAACAATTTTGGACTGTAAAAAATTTTCCTAATTGTCTAGGTGCCCTAGATGGGAAGCCTGTGCGCATCCAAAAGCCCGCCCATAGTGGCAGTCTCTACTACAACTATAAGAAATATTACTCCCTAGTGCTGTTAGCCATAGTAGACTGCCAATACCGCTTCATAGCAGTGGACATTGGTTCATACGCATGTTCATGATGCGCAGGCCTTCCGAAATTCCGACATATGGCGGCGCCTTGTGCGTAATGAGTTAAATATCCCCCGCCACAACCCTTACCGGGCACACATGGCCCTCCATTACCCTTCATGTTTGTTGCCGATGCTGCATTCAAGCTCAGCTATCATGTGTTGCGCCCATACTCATCACGGTCCCTCAACAGTCAGCGTTGCATTTTCAATGATAAGTTAGGTTGCACCAGACGTGTAGTAGAGTGTACTTTTGGCCTGCTGGCTGCTAAATGGCGTGTACTCCTCACCTGCATGAACCTTAAGCCACAGAATGCCCGTCGTGTTGTAATGGCGTGTGTATGCCTGCACAACTTTGTGTTCGAGCATGAAACACCCCCGTGGGATGTTGAGCGCTATGTCTCTGATCTTCCCAGTGTTAACCATCCTGCAGTGCGGGCCACAACTGATGTTATGAGGATTCGCAATGATTTTGCCTCATATTTAGCTGACACTGCATTGTCTACCCAGCAGCCACATGTGCCCGAGTGATGTGTGTTTGTGGCCAACTGGTAAGTGGGTCTGATGAGTGAAACTGTGTGCAACATTTCAGTTTGTGTGCAGTTACACCTTTTAGCGCATTTGGCTACGTTTCCTTGAGTTCATCAATTTTCAATGTCAAAACATCTCGTTTGTATGCACATTAAAAATGTGTCTTGTGTGGGTTACACACAAGTGCCATAATTGTTCTGGTGTGTGTTAACAATTGGTTTATCTCAACATACTTGCCCTGTCTGGACTCTGCTCCACACAGTGCTTAAAAGTGTCAAACGGTTGTTTGAAACACACAAGCAGCACATATTTCCACAACATATGTAGTTCGAGTCAGTGTCCCAACACAACACAGGGATTACATTGGATTTCAACATCAGTGAAGTGGTTAGAGAACAGTGGTCATTATGTAGCAATGGACATATCCAGTTGCTTCGCCAGACCACGCTCGATGAAGGTGGGCCCATGCATATGTTGAGATGCCAACAATGCTGTTTTGTAAAAACTCATGTGGTGCTGCATTATGAGTTGGCAGAAGTAATCCGTGGTTCTTGGTGGCCCTAAATGTTGCTGGAGTGCACAACACATTCCTGTTGTAGAGACGGAGCATGGGTCCTGGGATGTTCCTCTGGTGGGGTGTGCCTCAAATGTGTATATGTGGAGGAGGGCCCAAAGACACATAAGTCACACACACACTTGCAGTATTAGTCCTTAACCTTCCTTAGGTTAAACCTGATGGGTTGAGGTTAATCTCCACTGATACTGTACTGAAACAGCTCCTTCTTCATGTTTCACGTGTGTTTAAACGCACACCAGTAGACATCCAGCCATGGTCTTCATGTGTCACCATAGTTGTGTGTTTGTTGGTGTTCAAGTTACGGGAGTGAAACATCTATTTGTGACCTTGTGTGTTTCTGTGTGTACACCCACTTATAGATTTCCAGGTCACAGGGGGAACAACACTGTCATGTAGTCTTTCAATTCCTCCATCACATTGGGCTCTTGCCTCTGATCAACATTAAGACTCACATTTTATTCCAACAAGTTAGGGAGCAAGGTGGTGCAGCTTAGCCCAGAATGTCATACATACCACCTAGTGATGTGTGACCTTGCTTTCCGCATGGACTAGAGCCTTCAAGATTGTTATGTGCCATTGTGTTTAGGCAAAACCCTCCCTACAACAACACACCTTCCTCACAGTAATGCTACATAATGGTCAAAAGATGTAACTCCACAAGGGAAACCCTTTGCCAGATATGTTGTGTTAACCATTCAGGTTACGTGCCACTCAGACATATATATGGAGGTATTGCTTGGCCAATCACTGCTCCCTGTGAAATCATGCACACATTGTTACATTAGGACACAGCCACAAAAAGGAATTATTAGTCCAAACATTCACAAGATCCATTGATTTACAAGGTAGGTTAAAATACATAGCTCTCTGTGTCACGGTACCTTAAAGCAACTGACCCAACCCCTAAATCCCTGTGCTGGGTGTTGTGTGTGTTCAGATGACGTGTTGCCCTCATGCAGCCATGCCTTAAGTGTTCCTATGGCTAACTGAAAGGGCAGCCAACAACATCCACACACACAAGGGTCCACATTACCCCCTCATGTGCCCCACATGTGTTCCAGTGAGCCTTATTCTTCATGCTGTTCTTAGGGATATTTCACAGACCGCAAGGGCCCCTCACCCCAGGGTTGGTACATCACATATATGACTTAATAAGGATTGCATTTGTATGACACATGTGAAACACCAAACAATACTATAAAAGTATTCTTAAAATCAACAGTACTCATACCAATGTGCTGAAGGTCATACCCCAATCAGCCAATATGCACAGTAGTCATCAGGTTGCTTTGAGTTCAAGCACAACAGTGTTTGGTCTGTTGAACAATTATGTGTTGCCAACAAAAACCCTAAACAAGCTGGTGACTCTCCACCCCAATTAGTCTAAACACTTTACAAGATGTATCTGCTATATGTTTGCAAAAACAATGCCCAGCCCAAGAGATACAATATTTAAGGAGTCATTCTGTTGGCTACAATATGTGGTGTGCCTGGTCACAACACTGGAAATGGTAACAGCCCCTTGGAACCAACATACGGAGGACATATATGGAGACACATGCAAACTGTATTGTTGAAAGCAAACTGAAATGTATTGCCCTCAATGTGGCCATCTATGGGCCAACAGAGAAATGTGTTTTGACTTTTCAGCCAATGAAGTCATTCAACAAGTAATTTAAAAAAAAAAAACATGAACAGACAGATTTCAAGAATTAACCACTGTCATACAAACATAGGTATGTTGGATCTGTAAGTGACCAAACATGGTCACTGGTTTGGTCTTTACAGACACTTACTGTGGCTCACACAACATAACCCTGTGTGATCATGCCTACTTAACCTTCCTAGCGTTATTCCCGAGCCTGACTTGGGGTTAACATTCACTACCAGAAGCGTTAACCCCGAGTCAGGCTCGGGCTTACCCGCGTTCGCGGCAGATGCGGTGAGAAAACCGCATCTGCCTTGCACTTGCGCCGCACTTGCGGCGCGGTTGCGGTAATCTGCATAGGAACCAACCACCTCGGATGACCCTCATACACTGTTAATATGTGCCCCTGCAGCCTAGTAAACCATTAGCAGCACTGTTTTAGTGTGAAAAGTGGCTGCAGTAGAAGTGAGATAATGATTTTATACACTTACATGCCTGCGTACTTGAGGGCGTCTCCCTGTGTGTGCTGGCACTTGTGGGCTGTGCTCATCATGTCTGCTCTCCCCCTCCCTTATGCACGCCCCCTCTCAGCCTGCTATAGTGATGTGAGGCTGATCTCGTCATAAAGGGGCGGGGCTAAATCGCGGCATCCCGGTAGCCCCGCCCCTTTATGACGCAATCAGCCTCACACAGTATAGCAGGCTGAGAGGGGGCGTGCATAAGGGAGGGGGAGAGCAGACATGATGAGCACAGCCCACAAGTGCCAGCACACACAGGGAGACGCCCTCAAGTACGCAGGCATGTAAGTGTATAAAATCATTATCTCACTTCTACTGCAGCCACTTTTCACACTAAAACAGTGCTGCTAATGGTTTACTAGGCTGCAGGGGCACATATTAACAGTGTATGAGGGTCATCCGAGGTGGTTGGTTCCCTTTACTATGCAGATTACCGTAACCGCGCCGCAACCGCGGCGCAAGTGCGGCAGATGCGGTTTTTTAACCGCATCTGCCGCGAACGCGGGTAGCCCACTTTTAGCAACAAATTCAAGACCTAAACAGACCGCCAGGGAGGCTACAGGGACACTGTCACGAGGTTGTAATCATCTATTAGAGCAGCAGCATATTGCACAAACGGAGACCCTGCTGCCAATGATGTGTGTTTGACTTGCCTGCTCATTGTACTCAGCATCCAAACACCGTGTTCTCACTTGCACAGAATATTGTAGGACTCCTCAAACAGTCCAATTGAAAAATTGGTTTGACCAGCAGATTGTTAGACAAGTAACATTGTTACCAAGGAAGAGCACCGAGCTCATTAATGGACACATTGTTTGTTTGTGGGTATCCACATTGACTTTTGAGTCCTGGCAGATGTGATGGAGCAAACCTGTGGACATTGTTCCTTTAAATGTGACATGCGAGCATTTACAAGTTGCAGCCAACAACATATGCAGCCACAAAAAAAATAATAAACACATAATCAAAACAACAAGGTCCACAAGACCATCCTAAAACCTCTTGTTTGCCTTGCCTCAAAACCTCATGCTGAATGCCAACATGTGCAGCCAAATATGTTAGGCTACGGGGGATCACGCAACATAGTCACAGAGACACAATGATACCATTTTAGTGGTGAAGACAAATACCATTCTAACTCGGGTCCCCAAACCCAAGGGGGTTTGGGGTCTGGAGACCAGTCTGCGTTCCACTGCGTCCCATGAATTCCTGCACCATGTTATGGAATGCTCCCCGGAATTCCATATGATGTTCAGGGGATATTTTATCCATCATATTGTAATATGAGGTAAAAAAAAGGGGCCAATTGTTCCCTGAATACAGGGCCATCTTGTGTTGCAATTCCATGACTTGCATCTTCGTGTCCTTTATTTCGGTATGCAGACTGGACTCCAGTTTCTCTACAGCTTCTATCAGAATGCCCTCTGTCTGGTCGAGTCTTTGAGTGGCTGTTTTTGGGGCACGCTGCTGCCTAATTCTTTTGGCAAGATTGGCTGTGAGGGAGGTAGTTTGTGCAGGTGTCGCCGTCTGGTGAGAATCATCACGGACATGACCAGCTGCAGTTGGTGTTGGCTGGGCAGGTGTGGGTTGAATGTCTGTGCCCTCATGTGCATCTCCATGATGAGCATGATGTTGTGTGGTGCTACCAGTGGTCCTGTATGTGACAGAAAAGATTGGTATTAATATTAGTAATCTGCCATTGATCAAAGGAATCCATGAGCATCTTGAGTAGCAATGTGATACCTTATTGGGGCAACATTTTTGGCAAGGAAATCAAGCTCCTCATAGTAGAGGTATGGTGAGGGTCGGTCAGAGCGCAGTCCCGCATCCACCTCCATGTTCCGTCTGCAGTCCCGCACATACCGGTCCTTCATAGACCGCCATCGTTTATGAATGGTGTCTCCTGGGAGTGTGAACGAGACAAAGCAAGGTGTAAGTACACATAACAAAGTGGATCAGTAAGACAGTGTGAAACCGCTACATAGAATGGCAAGGAGGGTTTTTAGGGGACTTGGAGGTCTGCTATAGCATGGCAGGGTGTGACACTTGTGTTAAGTTATGTTGGCTAACCCCAGCCTTACGGCATGTTGAAAATTAAGGCGTTAAGATCTGAGGGGAGAGTACACAGATGTTTTCTGGGTTTTTAACACTACTAGCCGTGACACGCAGCTAAGGGGGCAGCCTGTAGCCTTGTACTGAGGAAGGTGTCCTCATAATCGGTGCTCTTGATTCTTTACTGGCACAGCTTTCCAACTAGGGAACTGTAAAAAAGAAACAAAATCGTTTGCGCCAAACTGCTAAGGTTAATTGTGTATAGTCGGTTTATTAACCCCTCCGCTCACCTTCTAAAGTAGTGCAATTCCGCACAACTGGATTAATCGCTAGTGCTGCTGGGCTCTCCTAGTTAAACTTGAGCAGCGGGGTGGAAGCTGCACGTGCCCTCCGTGTCTCTCTCTCTGCACGTGACTGCTCCAAGGAGATGATGGTGAGAGGACGTCTGCCAAGTCCTGCGGGCCGGAGCTGCTGGCTATCACGCTTCCCAGCAGGGAAGAAAGTGTATGTAGCTCCAAAAGATAATGTGATATAATAAGCGCTGAGGTACGCACAAGGACTCGGCCAAATAGATAATTTACCTTTCAGCTTTAATAAACAGATGGATCCCTCTAGCCACAACGCGTTTCAACGCAGATAGCATAATCACTTGAGAAAGATGCTATCTGCGTTGAAACGCGTTGTGGCTAGAGGAATCCATCCGTTTATTAAAGCTGAAAGGTAAATTATCTATATGGCCGAGTCCTTGTGTGTACCTCAGCGCTCATTATATCACATTATCTTTTGGAGCTGCAACTAGGGAACTGTGTGTCACATGCATGTTGAATGATTGTGTGAAGGATAGTTAATAAAGGACTGTTTTTCATGAAGCAACATGAACCTGTTTCGGATAATTAGATGGCTTGAGATGGGTTTCCTCCAGGGACCTAGTGTGATTGCGGATTGTGGAATGTGGGTGGTTTTGCAAACTAGTTTTGGGAAGACATTGTTTACACATGTAGCTTCGTAGCCATCATGTGTGTTAACATGTCAGGCTCGGGTTTTCAACAGATGTCCTTAAGGGGGTGAGTGAACGGGCCATAGTCTGTGAGAGTGTTCTTATGATTGGGAAAACACAAATGTGTAATGCGTACCCATCTTTTTGTTGTATCACTCAGCCTGTTGTAATGCACATGTGTAGGTAAACATTTTGTACCAACCTACATCCTTTTTTTGTTGTTTTGACATGGTTCGGAATTGTGGGTGCATTTTGATACACATCTCCTCCCATGCTCTTCGCAAACATGTCTGATCCTTATGTAGGTGGTGTGCTTTGTCCCACACACATGGATGTTTTCTCATTAAGTCAATGAGTGTGTAGTTGGAAATGTCCCATGTCTCCTCTTGTGGTGGGGGTCGCTTTCTTTGTGTCCGAGATTTCACCTGTAAAAACAGAACACAGTGTCTTAACTACATCTACCACTAAGGAGCCTGATTCTCATATGTACTGAGCTAATAATGTGTTGCAACACATGACCACAAACATAACACATGCCATAGTTGTTTTGGACTTGGTCAATGCTGTCCCTTTAGCCATGCTTGGAACACACTTGTTGTTGGTAGAGTGAGGTTCAAAAGTCCTACATGTCATTAAGTTTAACGTTTGGTGACACATACCACTTTTTGGGTGGCCAATTCTGGCCTGTGGGTTTGAGGCCTCTGTTTTGTTGTTTTTTTTGGAGGAACCTACAAAAAAGTTAAGGTAAGGTATACAATCGTAAACAAACTTTGAGTTTGCCCAAAAAACCCATACCTAGCAGGCATTGTGTGTGCATGACCCATAAGCAGACAAGAAACACAGAATACCTGGGCTGATTGGCTGGCTGGAGTCGACTTCTTCTGTGTGCCCCTGGACTGGTGATGGTGGGGTCTAGTGGATGTGGCAGCCTGCTGGAGAGAGGGATATGTATGTGCTGAGGTAGCAAAGTTTAAAATAACAAGATTGTTTACAAATAAACATTTTAACAAGCAAGAGAGCTCACGCTACAGTGGCAGGGTGTCCATGGCGACATGTGGTGACCCACAACTCAGGAACATACAAGATACATGTTGATTTTAATGGCATGGTATGGTCATTTGTGGCCCATGCATACTCACATTGTCGTCACTGTCATGGTGGTCGTTGCTTGAGGAATCCTACAATAGTGATGAGGTCAGCATTAAAAAAGGCCGGGTTACATTTTTCAAGAGTGCAAATTGGAGATCCCCAAAACACACACAAACAACAACCACAAGTGTGGGCCGAAACATATGTTGGCCCCCCAACACATACACATACTGTGTTTGATAAGTGGCCCACTACATATCAGCCACACACAGAACATGAGGCCTTTCTTAATGTGAGTGTGTGTGTGTGTCCTCAATTACCCCATGGCACATGTCCTTGGCGATAAGTTGGATACAGTATGGGTAGCGCTTGTTAGTCTGCCCCCCACCCCAGAAACAACAAAACACAACAGATTGTTGACAGCAGCCAAACACAGGCCACTGACTGCATGAACACAACTTATGCCGTGTTATTGTGTTGACAGGCCGCTCATGGGCTGTGATTGGCAGGGACATACGGTAAATTTAAGGTGGCCATATGGAGGACAAACATGATAAGGGACTAATTTGACAGCAAGCACAAACCCATGGGCACCTGCTGCCATGTCAATGCTCCCCACAAAGGCACCTATGGAGTGGTAGAGTGGCCATGTGAATGTGTGTGAGTGTAAGGGCCTTTGCCCATGTAATGTGCTTATGTTTTTGGCTGGCCAGGCTGCACAGCAGCAGCCTACATTGTATGTCAGGTGCTTTTTCGTGTGTCAGGACCCAAACACATGAGTGGCTTGGATGTTCTGCTCATGGGCTTCCTGCAGCCATTAACTTCTGGCCGCAAGCACATGCAAGTGCAGATTGGAACATCCCAGATTTTGCCCGCAAAATGTGCCACCTCAAACCAAAAGCGCCTGCTTGCACGCACTTCACAGCGGCACATGATCCGTTTAGTGCTGCTAGAACACCATCACATGCGTGATGCCATGTGCATTTTATTTGACTTAGCCCATCAAATGATGAAAGATGTGTCAATACACAAATGCGCATGTTTGGCTGCTCAAATTGGCACTGACATCCTAGGTGACAACACACATGCTGCTTGCACACTGCATGTTTTTTAATCATCTATTTGATTCTGGTTTCTGGTCCAAAACCAGGAGAGGAACCATGAGAGTATCTTGTTGTGGAACATTTCCCTCAACACATGTCGGCCTGGTTTGAGCTAGGTACACAATCCGGCTTTTGCAACACAAACTGTATACATGCTGATCATGGGAAAAACTGCAGTGTGCATGCAGCCACAGGGTAGTTAGCAATGATGCTAATAAGGCACAGTTGGACAAGTCCAACAGGTCCAACTATTGTATTGAGTGAGCTTGCAACACCTTTCAAGTCACAAGGATACACCATCAATCAGAGTTAATATGTACTTACAAGGAATATAGACAGGGGTGACTCACTCCCTGAGGATGGGGCATAGTCTGGTGATTCAGCCATCTAATAATGAAACACAGTAGAAACAACAATGAGCAGACATGTACTGACACATGTCAAGCAACTGGGGCACTGTACAATTAATAAAACATCACTTACAGCAAATTGTGTGTGGGACGAGTGTAAATCCGTCCAGCACATGTGCTTCCTGCTCTTGTGAGGAGACACAGGCATCATGTGATGCTTGTTGATGAGTACACATGTGGCCAATTAGAGGAGAGGTTCACGCCCTACTACTCCCTTAACAAACGCATGCAAACGCACACCCACATACAGGCCAACAATTGACATTTTTAGGACTATGCGTTTCTCATTAACATCCAGCATAAAAAGCGCAATGCGTTTCCCAGCGTTTTTGCAAACGTGCTCAAAAACCTTGCAGCATGCGTTAAGCATTGTGGTGTTTAAAACGCATCATTGAAACGCACATCATTTTTAACACAAATTATCTGTGCGTTTGGGTGCGATTATAATATGGGACTCTATGCATGCGTCTTGTCAATGCGTTTTTACATCATACCTCTTGGAAACGCATGCGTTCAAATATGCAAAAGCCTGAGATGTGAAACAGGCCTACTTACCTCTCTGCCGGGTGTTCCGGTTACCGGGAGCAGAGAGAGGTACACAGGTACTATTCTTCCAGGACCTGCCATTGCTGATTGGCCAATTGCAGTCATGTGATATGCGCGTCATAGCGTGTCACATATCACATGACCGCGAGCGGCCAATCAGTGATCTTGCCAGGCCCTGGAAGGTCGATACCTGTGGATCTCCCGGCTCCCGAACACCCAGCGGAGGGTAAGTATTCATTCTTTATTATTTTTAACACATTTGCCTTTGTTTAATTTGAGTTTCACAGTATATATTAATACACTACAAAACCCAAAAGGGGCTTGCACACGTCAGACAGGGGAGGACTGTTCCTCCCCTGTGTGACATCACTTCTCCCCTTCGCTTTAGGGGGCGAAGTGAGCCCGTAAAAAAACACGGTGTGTGAATACACCGTGATTTTTTAAGGGGCTTTTTTGCGCGGGTGCAAAACACTGAAAAAAAGCGCTATGCGTGAACGTAGACTTAATATACTTTTGAGAGAAGAAAGGTTTCTATTTGGGACATGACTGCCTGTATGCAAATCTCATTCTTGTGGTCATGTGACAACTGGCAATCTGCTGTCAGAGAGTAAATGCAGCAATTTATGATCAGCTTTGAAACCTATACACTATGTTTTTCTATAGTCATTATATTTTTCTGTTAGTAGTTAAACAAAGTGATGTGATATCTTAGTAGTTAGTGTTGCTTTTTTTGCAGTGCTGGAGCTTTAGATTTGAGTCTACCT
Source organism: Allobates femoralis (assembly GCA_033576535.1). Taxonomy (NCBI): domain Eukaryota; kingdom Metazoa; phylum Chordata; class Amphibia; order Anura; family Aromobatidae; genus Allobates; species Allobates femoralis. The sequence goes on along the minus strand of JARQOC010000007.1, from coordinate 7,266,224 downwards.
GGAAAAGATTCATATGGTATATTGCTTTTTTTTATTTGTCTCTTAAAAAACATATTGACATATTATTTGAATCTCATAATACCAAACCTACACATATGACCACACATGTTTACATTAAAAATATATTTTCATTATGCAATACATAAATCCATACTAACATATTAAGGCTGCGTTCACACATTTGCGTATTTTGCTGCACTTTTTGCCGCGTTTTTCGGCCGCGCAAAAAAGCGCAACAAAATACGCAGGGGCTTTCACACACTGCGCTTTCTTTACTCCAGAAAGCGCAGTGATGTCACAGAGGGGAGTAAGAATCCTGCTTCCTCCTCCCTCTATGACAGCTGTGACAGCCCCACTAGATTTCACAGTGTATTAATATACACTGCGAAATCTAAATTAAACAAAAGCAAATGTATGAAAAATAAAAAAGAATGAATACTTCACCTCTCCGACACCTTTTCCGGTGTTCGGTCTCCGGTTCCATGTGAGAGGTGTTCTGACAGGACCTGTGGTGACGTCAGAGGGGCGTTCCCGGGGCGTTCCCAGCGCTGCTAGGCTGCTCGCGGTCATGTGATATGTATCACATAACCGCGAGTGCCCGGGAACGCCCCTCTGACGTCACCACAGGTCCTGTCAGAACACCTCTCACATGGAACCGGAGACCGAACACGGGAAAAGGCGTCAGAGAGGTGAAGTATTCATTCTTTTTTATTTTTCATTCACTTGCTTTTGTTTAATTAAGATTTCACAGTGTATATTAATACACTGTGAAATCTAATGGGCGGCCACAGCTGTCACAGAGGGGAGGAGGAAGCAGGATTCTTCCTCCTCTCTGGGAGAATACGCAGGAGCAGCGGCGTAAACAATTGACATATCAATTCTTTACGCAGCTGCGCTTTCTCCCTGAAAACGCACTGCGTATTTTTGCGCAATGTCTGCACTGCAAAGTGAATTTCACATTCACTTTGCAGGCAGACAAAAGGCACATTGCGTATTTTGAAAAGCGCGCGTAAAAAAGCGCAGCAAAATACGCAATGTGTGAATGCAGCCCAAAAAGGGGTTTGCAACAATGGAAAGAGGACTCTAAGGCTGCGTTCACACATTTGCGTATTTTGCTGCGCTTTTTTGCGCGCGCTTTTTGCCGCGTTTTTCGGGCCGCGCAAAAAAGCGCAACAAAATACGCAGGGGCTTTCACACACTGCGCTTTCTTTACTCCAGAAAGCGCAGTGATGTCACAGAGGGGAGGAAGAATCCTGCTTCCTCCTCCCCTCTGTGACAGCCCCATTAGATTTCACAGTGTATTAATATACACTGTGAAATCTAAATTAAACAGAGGCAAATGTATGTAAAATAAAAAAGAATGAGTACTTCACCTCTCCGGTGCCTTCTCCCACTGTCTGGTGCCTTCTGCAGCTCTCCGGTTCCAAGTGAGAGGTGTACTGAGAAGACCTGTGGTGACGTCAGAGGGGGGGCGTGCCCGGGGCGTTCCCAGCGCTGATTGGCTGTTCGCGGTCATGTGATATGTATCACATGACCGCGAGTGCCCGGGAACGCCCCTCTGACATCACCACAGGTCCTGTCAGTACACCTCTCACTTGGAATCGGAGACCGAACACCGGAAAAGGCGTCGGACAGGTGAAGTATTCATTCTTTTTTATTTTACATACACTTGCCTTTGTTTAATTTAGATTTCACAGTGTATATTAATACACTGTGAAATCTAATGGGCGGCCACAGCTGTCAAAGAGGGGAGGAGGAAGCAGGATTCTTCCTCCCCTCAGGGAGAATACGCAGAAGTAGCTGTGTAAACAATTGACATATCAATTGTTTACGGAGCTGCGCTTTCTCCCGGAAAACGCAGTGCGTATTTTTACGCAATGTCTGCACTGCAAAATGAATTCCCCATTCACTTTGCAGGCAGACAAAAGGCACATTGCGTATTTTGAAAAGTGTGCGTAAAAAAAGCGGCAAAATACGCAATGTGTGAACGTAGCCTAAGAGCCACACAGTAAAGTTTAGATTGAAAATCAGATTACATGAGAATTATTATATATAGTAAAAATTGGTTCATAAATATACTAGGCATAGTGCTAACACCAAAAGACATATAATATATTGAACCACATGTAAATAAATAATAAAGTCCTGACTATCATAGTCAACAGAGAATATGATGTATTGCCATCTAGCTAAGCATTGAGGGCGTCCCTCTACAGAACTGGCATACTGTCAGATACTTCACTTTGTTCTATTTCCAACTTAAGATTTATGACAACAATGGGGAACTTTTGGCCGATCAATCTGGCTCTTTCATGTGACCTGGTCGTCATATTTATCCCACCACCATGCTTGTTTGTTTGCCATTAATGTCTATCATCATGATTACATTATTAACATCTACTATTGCATTGTTTTCATATTTCCTATACTTAGGGTGTGATGCACGGTGCACGGGACTGGTCAGAGGTGCTGTGATATAGGAGCTTATATATAATACAATGCTGTTTGGTGCTCGTTTTTCCTTTTGCATCTTAGGTCTTTATACACTGACACAATAACATTATTAATGTAATTGACATCAACTGACCAATACCTGTGCACTGTGCTTACTCACCTTTATTGTGGATATTACCCTATTTGTCTCTTGTAGATTATGGTTTACTTTCAGTGCTCCTATGTCCTTTAGTTTTCACACTAACTGCTTGTTTTTCTCTTTCTGGCAGAGATATTGACGGAGCTGAGAGGGAGGCGGGACTCACAGTCACCTGACTCGTCACATCTATGCTTGCGTTCCACTTCAGATCTCTTCCTGCGTTCCAGTGGCAGGAAGCAGGAGGCGATCTGCACACTAGTCAGTAATGCACATCACCTGTCTGCACACTACTTAAAGCACAGGACTGTAAGCAGCACTCCCCCACCTCCCCAGCACGCTGCAGGCTGCTGTATCACAGGTACCAGACTCTGTTGGGCTGTATATCCCAGTCCAGCAGTTATTCACTGTCTTTGCTTTGTTTCCAGGCCATTAATTCCTCTTATTTCACACCACTCTTGGGGCACAGATAGGAGCCAGTAATCTGTGTTTGCTGCTCAATAAGGTAGTACTGCACTAGTATGTTATATGGTGGGATAATTGAATGATGACAGTGTTTACTTGTAGTATGCTCATAACATCTTTCTGTACCTTGCCCTAGGTGGTTCTGGTAGTGGGAGTATTCATTAGATACTTTGGTGAAACTGCCCATTATATAAGGTTTGCTTTTGATCACAAATAACAGTGTCTTATAATAACTGTATACTGTAGTATTCACATGCTCATGTGATACCGCACTTTGTGGTGTTTATTTCCCCTTTTGACTCCAGCCCCTCTGCCGGACCCCCTAAGGGCATTCAGACCCGTAAGATACTGTCACAATTGAACATATGTTACAGGTAATCAATCTACCTCAGGTTTTTTCTTTTTTCGCTTTATGAGCCCTTTTGAGGTCATGTGTTTACTCTATTGTCTGGTTTATATTTCTTTACTCAGTTCTTCTATGACCACAATTGTTAACAGAGCCCGTCGCTGATCTACACAGTTATCATAAATATACCATTGGGTTCCTCTGACAACCGCTACTCGCGACCATAGGTTCTGACCCTACCAGGTGCCCCTGGGTAAGCCTGGTGCTTGAGTTTAATTTTTTTCCCCCAGCTTTTTGCCTCATTTTTATTTCTATTTTTCTCATTTAATAAAATATATATATACCTATATACGTTAGTCGTATTCGGGTTACACCTCCCATATTTGGTCCTTCAGAGACAAGATATGTCTAGATGTGCATATACAATTATGGATTAATAATTGTCTTTTTCTACACACAGATTTCTTGCGTTTGATTCCCTCATTCATGTTGCAGCCCCATGTATAAGCACTTACGCATTTTGGTACGATGAGTTCGGCTTTACTATGTTTTTGATTTTTCACTCTATTACAATCCTAGTTTCAATTGGATGCAACTGTTTTCTCTTGTATACCATGTAATATTGTCAATAATATGTACACAATGTTTTTGACATGTTTTTCTTTGTCATTTATTCACTCTGATCTAGTATATCATCAGTGTCTGAGGAAGGCTATGTTAGCCGAAACGTCACACTGTATACTTTTACGTTGTGCTCAGCTGCGAGAGAATAAATTACAGTTACGCTCCAACACCGTTTGATGTGTCTTTGAACTTTCTTATTCACATATTGTGTGCCGGGGTTTATATTTTTGATATTGGACTATTTTTCCCCAAGGCACCGATAATACAGGGTAGCCGGGCCTACTTTATTAATTAATATTTTTGCGCAATGTCTGCACTGCAAAGTGAATTTCACATTCACTTTGCAGGCAGACAAAAGGCACATTGCGTATTTTGAAAAGCGCGCGTAAAAAAGCGCAGCAAAATACGCAATGTGTGAATGCAGCCCAAAAAGGGGTTTGCAACAATGGAAAGAGGACTCTAAGGCTGCGTTCACACATTTGCGTATTTTGCTGCGCTTTTTTGCGCGCGCTTTTTGCCGCGTTTTTCGGCCGCGCAAAAAAGCGCAACAAAATACGCAGGGGCTTTCACACACTGCGCTTTCTTTACTCCAGAAAGCGCAGTGATGTCACAGAGGGGAGGAAGAATCCTGCTTCCTCCTCCCCTCTGTGACAGCCCCATTAGATTTCACAGTGTATTAATATACACTGTGAAATCTAAATTAAACAGAGGCAAATGTATGTAAAATAAAAAAGAATGAGTACTTCACCTCTCCGGTGCCTTCTCCCACTGTCTGGTGCCTTCTGCAGCTCTCCGGTTCCAAGTGAGAGGTGTACTGAGAAGACCTGTGGTGACGTCAGAGGGGGGGCGTGCCCGGGGCGTTCCCAGCGCTGATTGGCTGTTCGCGGTCATGTGATATGTATCACATGACCGCGAGTGCCCGGGAACGCCCCTCTGACATCACCACAGGTCCTGTCAGTACACCTCTCACTTAGAATCGGAGACCGAACACCGGAAAAGGCGTCGGACAGGTGAAGTATTCATTCTTTTTTATTTTACATACACTTGCCTTTGTTTAATTTAGATTTCACAGTGTATATTAATACACTGTGAAATCTAATGGGCGGCCACAGCTGTCAAAGAGGGGAGGAGGAAGCAGGATTCTTCCTCCCCTCAGGGAGAATACGCAGAAGTAGCTGTGTAAACAATTGACATATCAATTGTTTACGGAGCTGCGCTTTCTCCCGGAAAACGCAGTGCGTATTTTTACGCAATGTCTGCACTGCAAAATGAATTCCCCATTCACTTTGCAGGCAGACAAAAGGCACATTGCGTATTTTGAAAAGTGTGCGTAAAAAAAGCGGCAAAATACGCAATGTGTGAACGTAGCCTAAGAGCCACACAGTAAAGTTTAGATTGAAAATCAGATTACATGAGAATTATTATATATAGTAAAAATTGGTTCATAAATATACTAGGCATAGTGCTAACACCAAAAGACATATAATATATTGAACCACATGTAAATAAATAATAAAGTCCTGACTATCATAGATCAACCTTAAAAGATTAGAATTATAAATTAAAGATGTTAGAGTGGGTTAATATTACCTCGTGGATTACAGAGCCTGATATATGTTTCGCCTTTAGATTCTTCCAGGGGCCATATGCAATCCGAAGTCACAGAGTAAGCACAGAAATTTATGATCAGCTTGGAAATCTATACTCTATATTTATTATATTTTTATGCTAGTAGCGAAACAAAGTGACATGAAATCTCCAGGGCCGCCATGAGTAACCCACTGGCCTGATTCCTGTTAGGATATATGGTTATCCACTGCACACTTAACATTAAAACTAGGTAAAGCATAATGGCTAAAGAATGAATGGCTAGCATATATAAAGTTAATGCAAATTTGGATGAGGAAAAATGACATTGCAGAAACTGCTTCAGAATACAAAGGAAAATGACAATCTTATGATGCATTGGCCATTGCATGTGAGCCCGATAACTCTGTCAAGGTGCTCTCATATCAGGTCCCTGACCTTGTGCCTCTGTCTGTGGTACAAACTGCATGTGAGGATGCATTTTCCTTTTTATTCTGAATGCAGTTTCTGCAATATCATTTTTTCTCATCCAAATTTGCATTAGCTTTATATATGCTAGCCATTCATTCTTTAGCCATTACGCTTTACCTAGTTTTAATGGTTAGTGTTCGGCGGATAACCGTAGTTTTTTTCCTGCTAGCACCTTCAGATACATGTGTGCCAGCTGATCTCTACTTTTAATATTATTACAGTTTTCTGACTGAGCACTCTTCCCCCACCCAATAGCCATGTCTAGTTTACCATCTAGTTCACCATCTTGCTGTAGTCAAGTTCCCAGCCACACCCACAAACGCAGGTTTTAATTGCACTTAGAGGCACATATACATCCTCACATGCATTTTGTACCACAGACAAAGGCACAAGGTCAAGGACCCGATAGATATGAGAGCACCCTGATGGGGTTATCGGGCTAACACGCAATGACCAATGCATCAGCTAAGATTCTCATTTTCCTTTGTATTCTGAAGCAGTTTCTGCAATGTCATTTTTCCTAATCCAAATTTGCATTAGCTTTATTTATGCTAGCCATTCATTCTTTAGCCATTATGCTTTACCTAGTTTTAATGTTTAGTGTGCAGCGGATAACCATATATTATAATAGTTTTTTTCCTGCTAGCACCTTCACATACAGGTGTGCCAGTCGATCTCTACTTTTAATATGATTCCTGTTAAGGACCTGCTGAAGCAGAGGTGCCCGGAAAGCTGCGGCATGGAGAGGACTGGACCATGGACATGCAGGGGATGGGGCCATAGATGTGCAGGGGGCAGGGTCATTTCTTTAAGGCACTGCCCTACTCAGACCAATAAGGATCAACAGGTGGACATGCCAGGCCCACCCACCATCTTCATCATATCCCTTATCCACCCCTGAACCGATCATGTCACCCTGACTCCTCCCCTCCATGTGTCATCAGTACAAGTCCTGTGCTGGTGAGTATATGTGTGTCTGTCTGTGTGTCTAGTGTCTTTCTGTCTGTCTGTGTGTCTAATGTGCATATGGCCCGCAATCTCTAATGTGTATATGGCCTGAAGTCTCTATCTAATGTGTATATGTTTTTGCAGCAGTCTCTATTGGGTATATCTTTTTTCTGTCTTTTGGGTATATGGCCCACAGTGTACAGCTAGCAGCAGTCTGTATTGTGTATACAGCCTGCAGCAGTCTCCATTGTGTATTCTCCATGGTGTATACAGCTAGCAGCATTCTCAATTGGGTATACATGGAGAAGAAGAAAGAGAGCACACATGAATAACAATTGATGGTCTAGTGGGGATCGTAATGGTGGGGGGATTAACACACCGTAGGTAGAATGAAGGGTTAATTGACATCACCAGTTGTTCCTGCTCCGATTGGTAGATAATTCTATATAATGCCACAGCCCCCATTTCCCTGTAAACCCACTGAGGAAGACAGAGGTCCACTGTAGAAACATGTAGTGTTAAACTACTTAATATACTCTCCAATTGTCTTATACCTACAAGCACTCCCATCTGACCACATTCACTTTCTTTAAAACCAATTGTGTATACAGCCTGTGGCAGTCTCTATTGTGTACTTTCTATTGTGTATACAGCTAGTAGCAGTCTCTATTCTGTATACAGCCTGCAGCAGTCTCTATTGTGTATTCTTTATTGTGTATACAGCTAGCAGCAGTCTCTATTGTGTATTCTTTATTGTGTATACAGCTAGCAGCAGTCTCTATTGTGTGTACAGACAGCAGCACTCTCTATTGTGTATACAGCTATTGCGTATTCAGCCCAAAGCAGTCTCAATTGAGTGTGTGTATGTATATATATGTATGTATATATATATAATATTGTATGTGTTTGTATGTATGTTTGGGTGGAGGCGGAACCTGGGTGGAGGTGGAGCTGGGATGGAGCCTAAGTGGAGGTAGAACTGGGGTGGAGGCTGGGCAGAGTCTCAGGGGAGCCCCAAACGTTTGCCAGTGAGGGGCCCGTAAATTTCTAGTGGCGGCCCTGGAAATCTCAGTAGTTAGCATTGCTTTTTTTGCAGTACTGGAGCTTTAGTTTTGAGCCAAACCTGGTAAAAACTCATATATTCCTTATTTGTTTAGTCCCACTCTTCAAAAACATATCTATAAGTTATTTGAATCCCAAATACATGAATATAATTACCAAGAGTCATAAACCACTTGATTAATAATGATTTAGCTTGCAAAGGTAATGGATTGGGAAAAAATAAAGATTCCAGAGAAAGCCAAAAACTATATTGAGAGGCATATTGCAAAATTACTGTGGGCAGTCAGACTCTTCCCTAGATTGACAGTCTATATTACTACTTGTAAGACTATGTTTACATGCAGCTTTTTTTTTTTTTTGCTGATTTTTATATGTAAATTAAAAGCTGCTTTTTACAGTGCCAGCAAAAGTTCTGCGGTTTCAGAAATCTCATACAAAATCTTGTTTGCCTTTTTCATGATTGAGGGTTTGCTCACACTGGTGTATAAAAAATCTGTCCCATTTTCATCCAGAAAAGTTGGACAAGTATCATGCATATATCATTCCATAAGTAATGCGAGTGCTATGTAAATGTACAATTATATTCTTATCTAGCATCCATATGACATCCATGTACAATGTGTTTTTTTCAGCAACTATTATTCTACAATCATTTACAAGACCATTTACACTGTTCTATGCTAGAGAATGATAAGGTGTCTATAATAATTAGACAGCATATGGATGGTCAGTGTGCTGTCCTTTTTTTTTCTCACACTCATTGACTTGCGTTGGCCGTTTTATGTGGCCATTTACAGCATGCAGTGATTTATTTTCTCAAGCCATATACAGGACAAAATCTAGATCTGCACTTCCTCATTGAATAAGGCTAGGGCCACACTTGAGAGGTTGCATCCGTTTACTGGATGCATTAACAGATTCAGTTTTTCCCCTTGCCATTTTTGAGGCATTTTTACTGGATCTGGTACCGGATCCGTTAACGCATGATGCATACATGTACCATGCGTTAAAGGGATGCATTGCCCATAGATTAGTGATGGGCGAGTCCTAAATTACTCGGAAGCGCTTGACTCTAGCGAGTCTGAGCCCGGGACTCGCTACTTGTTGCGAGTCTAGCGAGTCCAATGTTAATGAATGGGGAAGCGAGTAATAGCGAGTAATGTGCGATTTACAAATTGCAGATGTGTCTCGGAAGCTTCAGGCTCTATTTGCTAGGACTCGTTACTCTGCGAGTTTCCCAGCGTTTACTCGCACAGTAACCAGCCCAATGCAAATCAATGGCAATCCTAGTTTTGTCAGAGACTCTGACAAAACTAGGATTGCCATTGTCTTGCATTGGACTCGCTACTGTGCCAGTGATAGCAGGGAAACTCGCAGAGTAAGAGCTGTCTGCTCTGTGCAGCTCCAGGGTCCTAGAGCCCGCCTTCTGCCTGATGTAGCAGAGCTGAGATTGTTCTCAGTCTGCTCATTCCCTGTGCATAGACATCTATATCTATGCACAGGGGATGTAGCAGAGAGGACATCGCATTTTGGACTACGTCGGACGGAAAAGGACTTTTTTAATTAAAGATGGAGTCCCTAATGGCTTTTTTTTTTTATTTCTAATAAAAATGTTCTCTGTGTTGTGTTTTTTTTAACCCTTTATTAGAGATTCTTAGTGGCCGGGTCAAACCTGGCCTGACATTAAGAATCTCGGGCTTAATACCAGCTTGTATAACAAAGCTGGTATTAACCCCTTTATTACCCAGCGTGCCACCGCCACCAGGGCCGCTGGAAGAGCGGGGTTCAGCGCCAGAAGATGGCACTTCAATGAACGCGCCATCTTCTGGGGCGGCTGCGGGCTGCAATTTGCAGCGGGGGTTGCCCAGAAAGCTTGGGCCTCCCTGCGCTGCGGATTCCAGCCCCCAGCTGCTTAGCTGTACCTGGCTAGACATAGAAATTGCGTGGAGCCCGACGCATTTTTTTTTATTATTTCATGAAATTCATGAAATAATAAAAAAAGAGGGCTCGCCTATATTCTTGTGTCCGGCCAGGTACAAATAGGCACCTGGGGGTTTTGGGGGCAGCCCGTCGCTGCCTGCTGGATCTGGCTGGTTCCAGAAATACGGCGAAGCGTACGTCATTTTTTTTCTGAAAAATCAATAAAACAATCCTAAAAAAGGGACTGCATCTTTATTAACCCCTCGCCCATGGTCCAGGGGTTAATAAAGATGTAGTCCCTTTTATTTACATTGTTTTATGGATTTGTCAGAAAAAAATTTGACGTGGGCTTCGCCGTATTTCTGGAACCAGCCGGGTCCAGCAGGCAGCGACGGGCTGCCCCCAACCCCCAGGTGCCTATTTGTACCTGGCCAGACACAAGAATATATGGGAGCCCTTTTTTTTTATTATTTCATGAAATAATAAAAAAAAAATGCGTGGGGCTCCGCGCAATTTCTATGTCTAGCCAGGTACAGCTAAGCAGCTGGGGGCTGGAATCCACAGCGCAGGGAGGCCCAAGCTTTCTGGGCACCCCCCGCTGCAAATTGCAGCCCGCAGCCGCTCCAGAAGATGGCACATTCATTGAAGCGCCATCCTCTGGCGCTGAACCCCGCACTTCCAGCGGCCCTGGTGGCGGTGGCACGCTGGGTAATAAAGGGGTTAATACCACCTTTGTTATACAAGCTGGTATTAAGCCCGGGATTCTTAATGTCAGGCCAGGTTTGACCCGGCCACTAAGAATCTCCAATAAAGGGTTAAAAAAAACACCACACAGAGAAATTTTTTTATTAGAAATAAAAAAAAAAAAAGCCAGTAGGGACTCCATCTTTAATTAAAAAAATCCTCTTCCGTCCGACGTAGTCCAAAACGCAATGTCCTCTCTGCTACATCCCCTGTGCATAGATATAGATGTCTATGCACAGGGAATGAGCAGACTGAGAACAATATCAGCTCTGCTACATCAGGCAACAGGCGGGCTCTAGGACCCTGGAGCTGCACAGAGCAGACAGCTCTTACTCTGTGAGTTTCCCTGCTATCACTGGCACAGTAGGGAGTCCAATGCAAGACAATGGCAATCCTAGTTTTGTCAGAGTCTCTGACAAAACTAGGATTGCCATTAATTTGCATTGGACTCGTTACTCTGCGAGTAAACGCTGGAAAACTCGCAGAGTACCGAGTCCTGCGAGTCCCTTACTACTCGCAGAGTAACGAGTCCTAGCGAGTAGATTCGCCCATCCCTACCATAGACTCCCATGTTAAAAAAACGCATCTGGTTTTGAAAATGCACCAAAAAACATTGCAAACCATGTTTTTACTGGATTTGGAAAAAACCCAATCTGGTAAGCGGATTACACTTTTGCAATCCGGTTTTTGCATTGGAGTCTATGGGTGCATTACCGGACCCAGCTTTCAAGATTTGAACATGTCAAAAACTGGTTCCAGTTACAGGCTGCATGATGCAAGTGTGGCTCTAGCCATACTATACGCTTTGATACCAGTTGTGGGTGACACAACTGGCTCAGGTGAGCAGTTATATTTATTCTTCAATTGTTCTTTTAGGGCCACTTTACACACACCAACTTCTGTGACCAACTTCTGAACAGATCTCTGGTTGCAGTGAAATCATGGGCACATTGTTCCATTTTGTGGCTGTGTACAAATGTAACAATGTGTCCATGATTTCACTGCAACCAGAGATCTGTTCAGAAGTGGGTCACAGAAGTTGGTGTGTGTAAAGCGGCCCTTAAAGATAAGACCCTATTGTGCTCTCCTTCCTCCACAGTTACTAAATTTGAGAACTGTAGCTTTTGAAATGTCAATTCTTTCAACATTTTTACAGTTTTTTTCACCCATAGAAAGCAATGAAAAATTCAAGTGTTTTTGTTGCATTTTTGCTGCGTTTTTGAAGCATTTTTGGTGACTAAAATTAACTTTATTAAACTTTTAGTTTAGATAAAGAACACATATAATCCACACCTAAATAACACTGGAAAAAACAGGATAAAACCCACAGAAAAGGTAATGAAAGATGCAGGAAGAATGCTGCTAAATGTTTTGTATGTTGTACGCAGTGTTTTTACTGTCAAGAGTGCAGGTTTTGGTTGTAAAAGGAAATGCAGCAAAAACTGCATGTAAACAGCCTTAGGGCCACGTCACACACATCAATTTACTGAACGATATTGTTTAAGCGACCTGCTTTTCTGATCGCTTAAGCGATATCGTTTGTGCATTGCTGCGTGTAATCAAACGATTTATCTTTGAAAAATCGTTTGATTGCAGATTTGTGAACATGTTCACAAATCTATCGTTTGTCGGCCGGTGGACACGCAGCATCACTGCGTGTGACACCGGCAGAGCAACGATGAACGAGCTCCCAGCGCCTCGCAGCCTATGCTGGGAGCTCGTATCCATGGTAAACATCAGGTTACTAAGCGCCGCACGGCACCTAATAACCCGATGTTTACTATGGATACCAGCGTTCTCGCTGGTCCAAATCGTTGGTGAGTCTGCCTGTGTGACAGCTCACCAACGATGTGAACGATATTGTTAGCGATCGCGCGTGCATGTGATCGCTAACAATATCATTCAGGAAATTGAACCGTGTGACGTGGCCCTTAGGCTGGGGTCACATTTGGAAGGCACAATCCGGTAACTGCATCCATTACAGGATGTGGTATTGCCATGTGCCATCACAGTTGCCATCACATTGCAGATCTGGATCCAGTAATGGATCCAGATCTACAATGAGAAAACATTGTGGCACCAAAAACCAGATCCGGTACCGCAAGGTACATGAATGCATTAAGTGCAATCCGGTTTTTCTATTGCAGCCTATGGCTGCGGATCCGGATCCGGTTTTGACTATTTTTAATGGTCAAAACCGGATCCGGTTTTGAAAACAAAACCGCAAATGTGACCCTTGCCTTACTCTATATTTGTGAAAGAAGATAGGTGTTTGTTTATTAAAGAGGACCTGTCACCAAGTAAAAGAGGCTAACTTTTAATACTATTTCATTTGTGGTGGTTCCGTAAGTATCCCGTTGTTGCTTTTATAAAATCCACCATCTGGTTCAAGCAAGATATGCACCTATTTATATAGTGCTAATTTTTATAGTCTTTATCGCGGGTCATGTCTAGAGATGAGCAAACTTTCCTTGAACATGTTCATTAATTTCAAATTCAGCACGAATGTTGACAACTCGGTTTGTTATCGGAAAACCCAAGCAATTTATTAAAAAATCGGCGAAAGCGACTTTGGGGAAAAGTTTGAACTTTTAAAATGGCCCTAAAACTTTCCTTGAAGATTTGGTGCAAAACGCTTGCTGGAAGACCCAGTGACTGAGAACACTTTTAACCAAAGGTTAGGTGAGTTCACAGCAATCAGATCTACCAGTTTCTTTCAACCTGGTGAATTTAATGGTACTTTAAAAGAAAGTTTTTAAGCTTCTTTTGACTTCCAGGTGTTGGGACACCTGCAGGCTGTAAATTTTTGGAACAGTGCCAGATGTGGCCGCAGCTGTGAAATCCACAAACCTTAAAATCTCCTTTAAAAATCCCTTTAAGAAACATTTTAGGTTTTTTTTTGCTTAGAGAGCAAACCTTTATTATTGCAGAGGGTGAGCAGCATGCGAGGCTACCTCTTCTACAGTTATCTGCTAGCAATTAAAAAAAAGCATATGTCCATTATATGCTTAACATACATGGTCCTATAGGTGTGTTCACCCTCTTGAATCACCATAATAAGGATATTGATTTTTGAAAATGTGCAATGCATTTATTTTATTTCTATCTATCCATATGTGTACAGTCATGGCCAAAAGTTTTAAGAATGATACAAATATTAATTTTAACAAAGGGTAGGGTCACATTGCAAACATGAATTGCATTCACCGCATCCGGATCCGGATGCGGTGAATGCAATTCCGGTCACACACATTTTTTGTCAAAAATGTGTGCTGAATACCGCACTGCGGTAACCGGATGGCTCAGGATGTGTAATCCTGAGCCATCCGGTAACTGCATAGGTTGCGGATCCCGGCTATTGCCGGGATCAGCAAACTTAATAAAGAGTTAAATTGCTGACCTAAATGACTGTTTGAGGTCTGTAGGGGGGCTTAGACCCCCCTACAGATCGGCCGCCCACTTCTATAGTCTTCTGCAACAATTTCTCACCGGGCACGGGCTCCTCGGAGCCCGTGCATGTCATCCAAAGTGCCCCCCCGTATCACTATACAGGGGTGCATACACCCCTCTATTACATTTATGCTGTAATTATGTGTAGTACAGAATAGATTATTACATTCGCAATGTAAGTATATACTTACATGCTGTGGTAGGCGGAGTGAAGGGAATTCCATGGGCGGGGCTGTGTGCAGCAGCCTCCGCCCGCTCCTTGTTGATGGCCGCCCCCTCTGGCCGTAATCCAGTGTTGTGAGGGCGGCGCCGTCGTTAAAGGGGCGTGGCTAACCACGGCACATAGTTAGCCACGCCCCTTTAACGACGGCGCCGCCCTCACAACACTGGATTACGGCCAGAGGGGCGGCCATCAACAAGGAGCGGGCGGAGGCTGCTGCACACAGCCCCGCCATGGAATTCCTTCACTCGCCTACCACAGCATGTAAGTATATACTTACATTGCGAATGTAATAATCTATTCTGTACTACACATAATTACAGCATAAATGTAATAGAGGGTGTATGCACCCCTGTATAGTGATACGGGGGGGGCACTTTGGATGACATGCACGGGCTCCGAGGAGCCCGTGCCCGTGAGAATTGTTGCAGAAGACTATAAAAGTGGGTGGCCGGTCTGTAGGGGGGTCTAAGCCCCCTACAGACCTCAAACAGTCATTTAGGTCAGCAATTTAACTCTTTATTAAGTTTGCTGATCCCGGCAATAGCGGGATCCGCAACCTATGCAGTTACCGGATGGCTCAGGATTACACATCCTGAGCCATCCAGTTACCGCAGTGCGGTCCCTGGAAACGCTGCGAAAACTGCTGCCTGCATGATTTTTAACGCAGGCAGCAGTGCCGGATCCGGCCACCGGATGGCTTGTGAAGCCATCCGGTGTTTTGCATTGGCTCCTATGAGGAGCGTTTCCTGGTCCGGTTTTGAGCTTTTTGGAAGCTCAAAACCGGATCAGGATTTTGGAACAAAAACGGGAATGTGACCCTACCCAAAGTCTACTGCTTCAGTTTTTCTAATGGTAATTTGCATATACTCCAGAATGTCATAAAGAGTGATCAGCTTAACAGCAATTACTTGCTAAGTCAATATTTGCATAGAAAATGAACTTTAACCCCCATAACACACTGCAACACTGCCTTAAACGGAGCAGCTAAAATCGTTTTAGTGATTGTTCCATTAACACAGGTGTGGGTGTTGATGCGGACAGGGCTGGCGAACAATCAGTCATGATTAAGTAAGAATGACACCACTGGACACTTTAAAAGGAGGCTGGTGCTTGGTATCATTGTTTCTCTTCAGTTAACCATGGTTATCTCTAAAGAAACATGTGCAGCCATCATTGCACTGCACAAAAATGGCCTAACGGAAGAGTATCGCAGCTAGAAAGATTGCACCTCAGTCAACAATCTATCGCATCATCAAGAACTTCAAGGAGAGAGCTTCCATTGTTGTCAAAAAGGCTCCAGGGCGCCCAAAAAAGACCAGCAAGCGCCAGGACCGTATCTTAAAACTGTTTCAGCTGCGGGATCGGACTACCAGCAGTGCCGAGCTTGCTCAGGAATGGCAGCAGGCTGGTGTGATTGCTTCTGCACACACTGTGAGGCGGAGACTCTTTGAGCAAGGCCTGGTTTCAAGGAGGGGAGCAGAGAAGCCACTTCTTCCAGAAAAAACATCAGGGACCGAATGATATTCTGCAAAAGGTACAGGGAGTGGACTGCTGAGGACTGGGGTAAAGTCATTTTCTCTCATGAATACCCTTTTCGATTGTTTGGGACATCTGGAAAACAGCTTATTCGGAGAAGAAGAGGTGAGCGCTACCACCAGTCTTGTCTCATGCCAACTGTAAAGCATCCTGAAACCACTCATGTGTGGGGTTGCTTCTCAGCCAAGGGAATTAGGAACAATTCAGAAATGGTGGTATTTAGATTATGAGCGCTATACAAGGACACTGCACTGATTAGTATTACCTTTAGGTCTTTATTGAATATTGACAAATGTGAGTCCTCGCCACATCATGTTTCAATGCTAATGCGTCTTCCTCAAGTGGAATTGGCTCACTCACAGTCTTGCCTAAAAACACAGCCATGAATAAAGAATGGTACCAGAATGTCCTCCAAGAGCAACTTCTCCCAACCGTCCAAGAGCAGTTTGGCGCCCAACAATGCCTTTTTCAGCATGATGGAGCACCTTGCCATAAAGCAAAGGTGATAACTAAATGGCTCAGGGAACAAAACATAGAGATTTTTGGTCCATGGCCTGGAAACTCCCCAGATCTTAATCCCATTGAGAACTTGTGGTCAATCATCAAGAGATGGGTGGACAAACAAAAACCAACAATTTCTGGCAAAATGCAAGCATTGATTATGCAAGAATGGACTGCTATCAGTCAGGAGTTTGTCCAGAAGTTGATTGAGAGCATGCCAGGGAGAATTTCAGAGGTCCTGAAGAAGAAGGGTCAACACTGCAAATATTGACTAGCTGTATTAACTCATTCTAACTGGCAATATAACCTTTTGGTATGCATAATATGATAGCAATTATATTTCTGTATGTGATATAAACATCAGACAAACACAAATAAAAACCAGAGGGCAGCAGATCATGTGAAAATATAATTTTTGTGTCATTCTCAAAACTTTTGGCCATGACTGTAGAATGCAGATTTTTGGCTTGTGCACAAGTGTGTTATCATAGTATTAATCTTCAACCTGTCCATGCATTTCCCACTAGCTTATTCAACATTACAGATGAATTGGTGAGCTGAAAAAACTTCTTCCTTTTTCTCATTTCTCCTCCAAATATGTCAGACTTCAATAATCAATCCCCGAAACTGCAAGTCAGGTATCTTCTGCAGCCCCACACATGGAGGGCTTAATGAGGACCTAGGAAACAAGATTGCATTAACAATAATAAACCTGTAAGCAATTGGGTTCTGGTGCTGGAAGAGGTGGGACCTTAGGCAAAGGAAAGATGTTTCACCGTGGTATCAATAAGAAGTCACACTGGATGACTCACATGCATTCCTTTGCATGATCACTCACTCTCTGGACAGAAGCTTTCAGCTCCATAGAAATGCATCAGTCATAGTAATTTAGCAGTGCCAAGTGTGCTTCGGTGGATATCGTGCTGTATGGATTACCAAAGGGAGTGGGTATGTTTGGGCTGAATAAATGGATTTTTCTCTGCATCTCTGATCTTTAACTATTTACTCACTGGATTGGTAATGTGGGGGTTACCCCTTCTATTACTTCAAATGAATGCGCCATATTCTGGAGCTGCTGTAGGCTGCTATTCTTACCCTGGGGGGTCAATAACTATGTGCCTCCCCACTTTAAGAATACCAACCTCCAGCTGTAGGCTTTAATTTGGGTGGTATTAAAATTGGGGGAGACGCCATGCCAATTTTTTCAATTATTTATTCATTTTTACAGCAATCTGATGTCAGATTGGTTGCCATACTGGCAACCCATCACAGACGCTGGCAGATAGGGTCGGTGGGGCACAGTCTGACCTTAACTAACCAAGGGGGGTGGTAGACATTCAATATGTTTGAGGTTTATAAGCGGACCAGAAAGCAGGGTAATAGCAATGCTGAAGCTTGGTAAGTAATAGTCTAAGAAGCTAACGGCAATGCCCAAACGTCAGGGATCCACTGTAAAATTATTTGAGTTGTGTTTGGAACCTTTGAAGGTGTTTTCGAGACCCTTGATTTTGCATCCCATTGATTTGAATGAGGTTCGGAAGTTTAACGAACTGTTCACCGATCTATCAGTAGAACATATTCCCATTCGGCGAACTGAACCGAATCCAATCTTCGGAAGGTTCGCTCATTCCTAGTAGTGTCTCACAAGTTTCTCTTGGTGCTCAAATTTTTTGGATGCTTTATTACTTAATGAACAATGTCTCATTTTAGGGGCCATAAAAGTTTGCAGCAATATTGGAACATAAAGCAGATGTATAAAAAAACAAAATAAAGTTAAGGTAAAATCAAATGTTGCCCACTTTTGATCAGGTGCAAGTCCTTTTTAAAAGTTTATTTTTTTTTTTTAAAGTAGCCACAATTTTAGTTGGACTAGTTCCTAAATCCTTTGGGATAAGTTTCATAGTTGGAGAGTTCAGACAGTAAAGAAATGTTTAAAAATTCTCAAATTGCTCAATATTTAAAAAAAATTACATAATAATATATGAGAAAGAGGGATAACTATTTGCAGCATATCTCATATTAAAAAGGGGTTAATTATAGATTCCATTAAAAAATCAAGGATATTCTTGCCAAACTTTCAGTTCACTGAGTGTTAAATGAATCCCTTAAAATAATATTCTGAAAACAGATTCACAATGAAGAAAGACTCAAATGATTCAGCCACAAAAATCACATATGTATTTTTGTTCAATTACATTTGATAATTTTTTCCCTAGCAATGACATAATGTGTGGTAAATGAATGAAGTCTATGTGCAGGAGGGTGCATAGTCGTGGTGTGTCAACTCTGAGTCAGACAGATTACTACAACACAGTAGACTCAGACGAGAAAGACCAAAAATCCACTAACGTTACTTCTGGGAATCTGAATCACTGTGTTGTCAGGAGCTGCACAAAAAATCCCAAGTAACTGAATTATTTGAAAAATGTAAAAAAAAAATAAGTAAATAAATAAAAAAAATATGGTGCTGAATAACAGTTTAGGGACACTTTTAAGGAATCTGTTAGATTATTTGTCAAGGGTGATTGTTTAATTTTAATATAACCATATAATCAGAGTTTATAGTTTCTGAAGCACTGAAGGTCATGTAATTAAAATTTAGAGTAAATAAAGTTTTATTACATACAACATCTATAAAATTACTGCAATAGTGAGTAGAACATCAAAGAAATGGTGTTAATCACAGCATGATAAAAATCACTTTAGAAAGTGAATGATTACATGTAAAAGCATACCAAAGATGATAAAATGAGCTGAAAGTAATGCATCTAGGCTAAACAGTTAGCAAACAAATGAATACAGTAGTGTAATTGTAAATTAGGGAATAATGGCAATTGTAAAGATACAGATAATAATGGTAAGTTAATACAATAACCGGTCAGTATGCACAGTTTACAAAGAATAGTTCAATGTCTTGTGTCATTGCTTAATTTACAGCCGAAATCAGAAGTGGGTATACTGAGCGGGCACACGGGTTGAGCAAGCCCCATACTCGGCAGGTAATGTATGTGCATTACAGCCAGGACCTGCCTCTAACAATCACAGGTGGAGGAAGCTATGCCTGCAATTGTTAACTTGTTAAATCCTGCTTTCAAAGTATGACAGCGTGCTAAAACCGGCGGCGAATGGGTGTGCCATTTTAAGTGATCATTGGCACGCCCATGATGTTATGGCGGGTTGCTATGACAATGGGGGTGAAAACCTCCATGCTTGTCATATCACAGTGCTCACTTGAGATTTTCACTATATGCAGCAATGCTGTGGCACTAATGTATATAGCACAAGGGATCAGATAACAGTGTTGAGAACAGTGTGATCTGTCAAAATATAAAATTACACAAAGCAATCACTGATCACAGGGAGACCAGTCCAAGAAAACACTGCGGGCAGCCGGCTAAAGCGCTCAACACAGTGAATTCCTAGACGCATTACCCCCTGGGAATTACGAATATGCAAATAAAGTCTGTGGAGCCTCGTTTAGGAGTTTCTGGCTAGTCCTGTGTTGAGACTCCTAAACGAGGCTCCACAAACTTTATTTACATACAAATATAAAATTAGCATAATCAGTAAATACTGTAAACAAAAAAATGTAAGAACATCAAAATGACATTTTTTTGATCAATGCAATATCACAAAAAGTCATATCTATCCCAAAATGGTATCAATGAAAACAATCTCACCCCGCAAATAGGCAACCACACAGTTCCATTAAAGGGATCCTGTCACCCCCAAAACGCATGTAAACCTATTAAAACCTGTCCCTAGAGCATATTAACACTATCCCTACACTCTTTTTACCTCCTAAAAGCATTAAGTGACATTGAATAAAAACGTTTTATAAGTACCTGATTAGTGCTGATAATGAGTGACTATCTATTCATAGTCACTCATCAAGACTGCCCCTCTGCTTCATAGCACGCCTGAATAGGCGTGATCTACATCCAGGATTCAAATTCGTGCCTCCCCGCTGTGCCCTGTGTCGTAGGAGGCTGCAGTGTGGCTGGTGACGCGATCCGCGTCATTCCCGGCGCCTGGTGACGTATTTAGACCGGCGCCGCGCTGTTAGCTTCAAAATGCGCACTGCGCATGCCCAATGCGCATGCGCAGTGCGCATTTTGAAGCTAACAGCGCGGCGCCGGTCTAAATGCGTCACCAGGCGCCGGGAATGACGCGGATCGCGTCACCAGCCACACTGCAGCCTCCTACGACACAGGGCACAGCGGGGAGGCACGAATTTGAATCCTGGATGTAGATCACGCCTATTCAGGCGTGCTATGAAGCAGAGGGGCAGTCTTGATGAGTGACTATGAATAGATAGTCACTCATTATCAGCACTAATCAGGTACTTATAAAACGTTTTTATTCAATGTCACTTAATGCTTTTAGGAGGTAAAAAGAGTGTAGGGATAGTGTTAATATGCTCTAGGGACAGGTTTTAATAGGTTTACATGCGTTTTGGGGGTGACAGGATCCCTTTAACCAAAAAATTAAAATGTTTGTGTTTGGAAAATGCGACACAATCACCCCCAATGTTTTTTGCAAATATCTGATTTTTTTTTTTAACTATTAAATAGTATCAAACAATTAAACATGTACATTTTTTTATCAGTATTTTCTTACTGATGAGGATATTAATATTCCAAGGTGTTTTTACCACAAAATGTACGCCGTAAAAAAATTCCCCCTAAAAAATCTGAATTGTTTTTTTTTTCCTCAATTTCTTCCCATTTTAATTTATTTTTCCATTTTACAGTATATCATGTGATAAAATGTATGGTATCATGCAAAAGTACACCTTGTTTTGTAAAAAAATAAGTGGTCATTTGTCTACCTGGATTGAAAAATGAAAAATTTACGGTTTCGGAAAGAAGGGGAGGAGAAACAAGAAGGCAAAAATGAAAATTGACTGCAACATGAACTGGTTAATGGATAACTGGCATTTTATCCCTGTGTAGGAGTAAACAATGTAAAATGTGTAATAGCAGAGATTTCCCTTTTTAAAGTGCTATAAGGTATAAAGCGTTACTGACACCTGACACCATATTTGGGCATTTTAACCCCTTCATGACCTTGGAATTTTTCATTTTTCATTTTCATCTTTTGCTCCCCCATTTCCAAGAACAATAACTTTTTTATTTTTCCGTCAATATAGATATATGACAGCTCGTTTTTTGCGGGACGAGTTGTACTTTCATATGCAATAATTTATTTTACCATATAGTGTACAGGGAAATTGCAAAAAAAGTGCAATTACACGTTTGTTTTTTGGATATTTTAGTCGCCATCTTCACTATATGGTAAAACCAACATTACGGGGTGATGCCTCGGGTCGGTGCGAGATCGTAGACACCCAACATGTATACATTTATTGGTATCTAGGTGGTGAAAAAAAATTCAGAAGTTTGAGAAAAAAACAAATGACTTTTTGCGCCATGTTCTGCGACCCGTAGGGTTCTCATTTTTCAGGATCTGGGGCTGTGTGATGGCTTATTTTTTGCGTCTTGAGCTGATGTTTTTATTAATACCATTTTTGGGTGGATCCGCTGTATTGATCGTCCGTTATTGCATTTTATAATTTTGGCATTTGGATTTTTTTTTCCGTTACGGAGTTTACGGATCTCATTAACGAATTTAATATGTTGATAGATCAGGCGATTTTGAACACGGCGATACCAAACATTTGTATTTTTTTTATTTTTTTTAATACTTTTATTGTGATTGGGGGAAAAGGGGGGTGATTTGAACTTTTATGTTTTTTTTTTTTTTACAGGTTTTTAAAAACTTTATTAATCAATTCATTCAGCAGGGTGTCTCTTAGAGAGGCACCCTGCTGCACAGTCCGATCGCTTCTGGGAGATACAGATGAGCTGCAGCTCATCTGTATCTCTCAGAATCGCGGACTAGTTGTGGTTGGCAGCGCCTACCTACCACAACCCGGAAGTACTCTGTGACAGCATCCGGGGTCTAGCCAGGACCCCGGGCTGTCATGTGAGTGCCGGAGATTCCGCGATACTATGGCGAGATCTCTGGTGCAGGCGGGGAACAGTGCGTTCCCCGCCATGGCGCCTTTGGATCCCGCTGTCAGAGTTTGACAGCGGGATCCAAAGGGTTAATAGCACCTATGGGATCCCAGATCCGATCGGTGCTGTTAGCCCGAGATCTCAGCTGATCACATCAGCTGAGATGTCGGCTGTTTGATGTGAGCTTTGCGCCGGAGCTCACATCAAACTTCCCCTTTCTGGCCCATGACGTTTTACAACGTCATAGGTCGGGCAGGGGTTAAACTAAAAGCACGACCTTCAGCAGCGCCTATGCTGCATTCTAAGTAGGTGTCTATTAAGCCCTGACTGCCTCTGTACACTGAATACATTTTGAAAACTTCCTGCCCTGTATTATAAATACCCATTTCTGGTCCGATGGGTTTGAGTGCAGGTCGGTCTGTCCCGCCTCTCCTCGCCATCCATTCCATTTCTAATAAAGGATTTCTTTCTGACTCTGTGTTTTTTAACTATTTACTCTCTGGTTTGGTAATGTGGGGGTATTGTAGACATCTCAACATTACAATCAAAGGGTTGATGACAGCCTTCAATACTCATCTGTCATTAACTCCTTCTATTCTCCCAACTGCCATTGCACCAGGGCAGTGAGAAGAGCTGGGGTGAAATCCCAGGAGTGGCGCATCTTATGGAGGCGCGCAGTTCTGGGGTGCTGTGGCCTGCTATTTTTAGGGTGGTGAGGGCCCATGAAATATGGCCCATTCCACCTTGAGAATAACAGATCCCAGCTGTCGGCTTTTCCTTGGCTGGTAATGAATGAATGAATGAATGAATATGGGGAGGAACCTACGTTGTTTTTTTTAAATTATTTTATTATTTATAAATAATTTGAAAAAATAGCTTAGACTGACCTCTGTTTTGGATTGACAGCCAAGGTTAAGACGCCAGTTGTGGCCTGCAGGCTGTAGTTATTTGCTGTATATGAAAAATAGAAGGTACCCTACATACTTTTTTTGCTATTAATAATTTCTTTATAGCTAAATACAAGGCTAAAAAACCCTTTAGTGCAATATGAAAGGCACTAAAGGTGCGATTTTGCAATGTATATGGGGGAGGGACATTACTTAGGTGTTTGGCATCTATCTATTCATCTATCCCTAATTTTATTTTTTTCTCTATAAATCTCACCAAAAAATTGCCAGGTAAATACCCATTGCACTTAGCAGCAGCTGCCAGCTCCTCTGAGAGGCAATACAGAGGAGCTGGCAGCTGCTGCTAAGTGCAATGGGTATTTACCTGGCAATTTTTTGGTGAGTTTATTCTCTGTTTTTATGTCCTGTTCGGTGAACCATATCTATAAATCTATCTATAATATCCATCCATCTATCTATACTTTCCATCTAGGAGTAGAAAATCAAGCAGCACTCACACAATGCAGTGAAAAAAGGACTTTAATGAGCTCAAAAGTGGATCAATTTTTGGTGTAGATTACACCTTTTTCCAATACATTGCGTGGTGAAACAGTTGTATTTACAAGATATTGTGCTACGGCAAGGAAAGCGACAAATAGGAGGGCGATCACCAAAATAAAGTACAAAATTTCAACTTTATTATTATTACAGAGAAAAACCACACACAATTCTGCATATAATAAAAACAATTAAAAAGGGGGGTGTAGGGAAAACCCCCTGTTACAAATTAAGGTACCCCAAACCAAGCTTCAAAAGTCTGGTGATAAAAATGCTATATACAAAGTACTAAACAGTACAAGATTGTTCTGATAATGAAAAGCTATAAAGAATAAAGCTATATAACAAGAAAATTGTCACGCTTCATAATAAAGTGCCAGTGCAATGGTGCAATCATGAAAAAATGAAGATAGATTGATTGACACAAAGCATTTCACCTATACCCTTTAAGTACATGGTCATAATCCTTAAACCACAAAAAATGGCAAGCAGTACTAAAATTATATATAGATCCTGCTAACAATATCCTGCGGTGGTTATAAAGACACTATAAGACCTGGGGCAAAGCAAACCTGCTGTTATTCACATCAATAGGAATCCATCACACCCATCACACCATGTCCTCTGAATCAAGAAGTAGCTAGTTTGGGGTCCCAGCTGAGCCCTACGCATTTCGTCGCCACTAAGGGCGATTTCGTCAGGGGTGCAGAGTGCAGGTAGATTCCCTGCTATATATCTTAAGTACAATACCTCATAATGATGAACAGCTGTACATCGGCAGCATTGTGGCCCACTGTGGCAATTCTGGCGTCCGAACGCCAGATGCACGTCACCGGAAGTGATCTTCCGGAGGCCTGGGTTCCGGGTCAGACCGCAGCGCTAAAGTGAGCACGCGTGGAAGGAGCAATAGGTTTTAATGGGTGCAGAAACATGGCGGCGGGAGCACGCGCATTGCAGCTCCAGCCAGAAGTGCTCAAGGGCCACAGAGAGGACTTTGCAGAGAGTGATAGAATTGTCCTCAAGGAAATAAGTATAATAAGATAAAGATCTGAAAAGAGAATTAGGTGTAGATTGGGCACCAAGGAGGGAAGGGAAGGATGTAAATAAAACAAAGGATATCAAAAAAGGTTTCTAATTACCAATACAGTTGTATGAAAAATAAATAAATAGTAAGCTGCTGTATGGCCAACAATAGGATAAACCATACAGCTAGCAAAATCATTTAGTAAAAGAACAATTGGATTACAGAGTGAGCAAAAAATGTAGATTGATGTTGGTAATTTTACCAGCATTCAATCTCCAGGATCCTGGTAAATGAAAGAACGATATGCATGCAAAATCAGGAAAAAAAAAAAAAAGCACACCAGCCTGCACAGATATTACAATTTAAGCTTGTGTGTTCCTTTGGTACTAGTTCAAAGGTATAAAACAAAATAAGTAAAAAATCTATGTCTATAAAAATATGTAAAGATTTTTTAATTATTTATATAAAGGAACTGAGTCAATAACAGTATTGTAAGATTTTATCAATAAATGGACAAACCAAACGGATATCCATTGCTGTACTTTTATTATTGTGTTAAAGTGCCAAATTTAGCGTATATGTTAAATAACAAACACATACCCCCCTCCCTCTGTAGGACATCCCAACCAATCTCACATTGTGAGTACCATATGTTAATCAGCCATTAGAAGTAAGAGACAGATGTCAGGTCCCGAAAAAAAAATATATTTTTCCACAAGCAAAGTCTAAACTCTGACAGACTAATAACAGCCAGGTCAAGCTAGCCCCAGATCAACCACCATGAAACAAACGCTAAACCTGACCAAACAGTAATTCTTATTTGCGGAGCAAATGAAACCTGACCAAGTGCTGGGGAGATTAATGGCATAAACACCAAAGTCAAAAAAGGAGTTCAAGTCCTCTCCGGATAATCCACCATCAAAAGATGAGGGAATTGGTATAATTTCAATTAATTATGTTCATAGATGAGTACTGGTTGAATTCAAGAGTCCAAAGTACCCATCTGATTCAAGGGTCCAGTATATCTGTTGTCAGTATTTCAACCCTGTTCCGAAAATGCCTATAACCGGACCAGAAACACACCGTATCCAAAATGTAGGAATTTCCTGCAGAAAAGGAAAAAACAAGGGATGAGAAAGAGGCAAATTCAATGATATTCCACCACTGATACCGCTTCGATATCTGGGAGGTATAAATATATATCATCTAGAGGTATTCGCATTGGTGCAAAGTGTCCAGAGTCCAGAAAGCGGGGATAAGACAAAAGTCTATTAGATTTGTTTGTAAAACCCGTTGTACAAAATCTCTTCATTGAGGCCTCTCGGGGCTAAACATTTCAGTTCGTATATCCATTTTGATTCAATTTTGAGGAGCTCAAGGGTGATATTTCCCCCACGAATATTTGATTTCACATTTTGTAATCCAAGGAGACAGATACTCCTCGGATTACCCCCATGTACTTGCAAAAAATGTTTTGCCACAGAGGTGAGGGAATTACCTCTCTACAGGTCATTCTCAGCGGTATTGATGGTCGAAATATGCTGTTGAGTTCTGCGTCTGAGCTCTTGAGTCGTTTGACTGACGTAGATCTTGTCACATCCACAAACAATAGCATATACCAGGTTCCGAGAGCGACAGTTAAAGTAGCTCTTGCTTCTCACTTCAAAAGGAAAATTCGATAATGTTAGGCTTTCAACAGAGATCATGAAAGGGCAGATATTGCAGCCCCCACATGCATACGAACCTTTTAATCTATTACCTCCTCCCGTTCTCATCGTAGGTCTGGTATAGTGGCTACTGGTAATGGCGTCTTTCAGATTAGGGCTTCTCATTGCCGTCAACCTTGCTCTATCAGATAAAAAAGGTTTTAATTTGTCATCACTAGTAAGAATGTCCCAATTGTGGTTCAAAATCCTCCTCACTTCTTCCCATTGATTATGGTAAGGTGTAATCACACTCAATAAATCATTTCGCTCTCTGATTCTTGGTTCTAATGCCTCATCTCTCGTGATGTTTGGAATGCTCCTGCTACCAACTTCTTGGGATAGCCACGAGCTATAAACCTCTTGGTTAGTTTGAGGGCCTCATCTCTGAAGTCAATCTCCTCATTTCAGTACCCGCAAGAACTGTCCTTTAGGGATGCTCTTGCCGAGGTGTATTGGGTGTGAACTGTCGAAATGCAGCATACTATTTGTCGCCGTTGGTTTTCTGAACAAGGTGGACTTAATCCTGTTATTATCTTTAATTAGTTTTAAATCCAGATAACTCACCGAGTATTCAGATATCTCAGACGTCAGTCTAATGTTCCACTGGTTGATGTTCAGATCATGTATACATTCCTGGCAATCTTCATATGTCCCTGTCCAAAGAAAAAGCACGTCATCGATAAACCTGAACCATTTAAACACATTCTTCTTGTATTGGTCCAGTTTATATCATGGGTCTCCTCCCACCACCCGAAGAAGATGTTCACAAGATGTTCGCACCCCCATTGCTGTACCGGATGCTTGAATATAGTAAACTCTGTCAAAAACAAAGTAATTCTTTCCCAGAACCATCCGTAATAAATCCAGAAGAAAGGAGTCATGAAGCCTATTATGAGTGAATTTTTTGGCAAGAAAATAAGCGACCGCACCAATTCCCAAATCATGCGCAATGGACATGTACAAGGACTCAACATCCATTGAGACCATAAAGGTCCCATCTGGAATTACCAAAGGCTCCAGCTGCTGTATCCTATTGTGTGTCGCTTTCCTTGCCGTAGCATATCTAAATTTGACGCACACGAGCTGATCCCAATCATTATTTACGGTGCCCTTGGAACCCTAATCTGTTTCTAACAAGATTTTGTGATTACAATCATTTAGCCATAATTATGTAAAAATATATATTACAGTGTAAAAACATTGATTAAAACAATCACATACCCATGTTAAGGAGCTAAACAGTACCCAAAAGTGCAATAGTGCAAAGTAAACATGTATAGTATGTGCTCCAAATCGTTGATAATTCATAATTGGGATAATTCATAAAAGTGTACACCTGTGAAAACACATAAAAAAGTAATTAAACATATTTGTGTCTCTCACCCCCCCAAGTGCTGTTCCTCACGGCCGCCATTACAGCGTTCCCAAGGATCTATTGCACAAGCACGGTAGAAGCCGTCAGATTGGTCAGATGCCTGCGCATACGCACTACGGGCTGAGGCTGTCACCGCCATCTTAAACAAGGGCAAACATTGCCAGTGTCATTATATCTACTATATAAAACCCGAAGGCCACTTCCTGTGGAATCTGGCCAACTTCCGTGACGGCCTGCGCCCTGTGTCACAGACCGGAAACGGAAGTTCCAGACCCACGAGCGGTGAGCGCCTAGCGCTCACCGCGAGCCGCTGTCAAACCTGAATAGCGGCTCGCAGTGGGCGCTAAAGCGCCACCGCCACCCCCACACAGTGCCGTGTGCTCCCACCCAGGGCCGCACCGTCCACTGGACAGTGTGAGCCCTGAGTCCAGAGCGCCGGCAGCCAGGGGGAGCGGCATCACAGAAGGGGGCGGGGCCACCAACATCAGCGCCGCCCTCAGGAGAGACGGACGCTGTGGCACTGTAGGCTGCAGGGCGGCGGGGCCGAGCGGACGCTGCAGGGGCGGCGTCCCTCAGACCCGCCCAGCACCCCCCCGCCCTCCGATCGGCTCCGGCGGCAGGGTGCCTAGATGCACCCTGAGTCCCACCCACATCCGGGAACCGGCCCGGCCCGGCCCACACTCCGGTGTGCGGCCTCCGCCGGCACCGCCCACTCTCCTCCTCCATCTGGGACCACCATTCCGCCACCTGCCCCGCACACAGCCCCGCCGACAGCCCGGTGAGTGTTCTGCCCCACCAGCCTCCCCTCTCCTGTGCCCCCCAGCCTCCCCTCTCCTGTGCCCCCCAGCCTCCCCTCTCCTGTGCCCCCCAGCCTCCCCTCTCCTGTGCCCCCCAGCCTCCCCTCTCCTGTGCCCCCCGGCTCCCCTCTCCTGTGCCCCCCCAGCCTCCCTCTCCTGTGCCCCCCCAGCCTCCGCTCTCCTCTGCCTCCGCTCTTCTCCAGCCTCCGCTCTTCTCCAGCCTCCGCTCTCCTCTGGCCTCCAGCCTCCGCTGTCCTCTGCCTCCGCTCTTCTCCAGCCTCCGCTCTCCTCTGCCCCCCAGCCTCCGCTCTCCTCTGGCCTCCAGCCTCCGCTCTCCTCTGCCCCCCAGCCTCCGCTCTCCTCTGGCCTCCAGCCTCCGCTCTCCTCTGGCCTCCAGCCTCCGCTGTCCTCTGGCCTCCAGCCTCCGCTGTCCTCTGGCCTCCAGCCTCCGCTGTCCTCTGGCCTCCAGCCTCCGCTGTCCTCTGCCTCCGCTGTCCTCTGCCTCCGCTCTCCCCTGCCTCCGCTCTCCCCTGCCTCCGCTCTCCCCTGCCTCCGCTATCCCCTGCCCTCCAGCCTCCACTCTCCTCCAGCCTCCGCTCTCCTCTGGCCTCCGCTCTCCTCTGGCCTCCGCTCTCCTCTGGCCTCCGCTCTCCTCTGGCCTCCGCTCTCCTCTGCCCTCCGCTCTCCTCTGCCCTCCGCTCTCCTCTGCCCTCCGCTCTCCTCTGCCCTCCGCTCTCCTCTGGCCTCCAGCCTCTGCTCTCCCCTCTGGCCTCCGCTCTCCCCTCTGGCCTCCAGCCTCCCCTCTGGCCTCCAGCCTCCCCTCTGGCCTCCAGCCTCCCCTCTCCTGTGCCCCCCAGTCTCCCCTCTCCTCTGCCCCCCAGCCTCCGCTCTCCTCTGCCCCCCAGCCTCCGCTCTCCTCTGCCCCCCAGCCTCCGCTCTCCTCTGCCCCCCAGCCTCCGCTCTCCTCTGCCCCCCAGCCTCCGCTCTCCTGTGGCCTCCAGCCTCCGCTCTCCTGTGGCCTCCAGCCTCTGCTCTCCCCTGCCTACGCTCTCCCCTGCCTACGCTCTCCCCTGCCTACGCTCTCCCCTGCCTACGCTCTCCCCTGCCCTCCTGCCTCCGCTCTCCCCTGCCTCCGCTCTTCTCCAGCCTCCGCTCTTCTCCAGCCTCCGCTCTTCTCCAGCCTCCGCTCTCCTCTGCCTCCGCTCTCCTCTGCCTCCGCTCTTCTCCAGCCTCCGCTCTACTCTGCCTCCGCTCTTCTCCAGCCTCCGCTCTCCTCTGCCTCCGCTCTCCTCTGCCTCCGCTCTTCTCCAGCCTCCGCTCTCCTCTGCCTCCGCTCTTCTCCAGCCTCCGCTCTCCTCCAGCCTCCGCTCTCCTCCAGCCTCCGCTCTCCTCTGCCTCCGCTCTCCTCCAGCCTCCGCTCTCCTCTGCCTCCGCTCTCCTCTGCCTCCGCTCTTCTCCAGCCTCCGCTCTCCTCTGCCTCCGCTCTCCTCTGCCTCCGCTCTCCTCTGCCTCCGCTCTCCTCTGCCTCCGCTCTCCTCTAGCCTCCGCTCTTCTCCAGCCTCCGCTCTTCTCCAGCCTCCGCTCTTCTCCAGCCTCCGCTCTTCTCCAGCCTCCGCTCTTCTCCAGCCTCCGCTCTTCTCAAGCCTCCGCTCTTCTCCAGCCTCCGCTCTCCTCTGCCTCCGCTCTCCTCTGCCTCCGCTCTCCTCTGCCTCCGCTCTTCTCTGTCTCCGCTCTTCTCCAGCCTCCGCTCTCCCCTGCCGTCCAGCCTCCGCTCTCCTCTGCCCCCCAGCCTCCGCTCTCCTGTGGCCTCCAGCCTCCGCTCTCCTGTGGCCTCCAGCCTCCGCTCTCCTGTGGCCTCCAGCCTCCGCTCTCCTGTGGCCTCCAGCCTCCGCTCTCCTGTGGCCTCCAGCCTCCGCTCTTCTGTGGCCTCCAGCCTACGCTCTCCCCTGCCTACGCTCTCCCCTGCCTACGCTCTCCCCTGCCTACGCTCTCCCCTGCCTCCGCTCTCCCATGCCTCCGCTCTTCTCCAGCCTCCGCTCTTCTCCAGCCTCCGCTCTTCTCCAGCCTCCGCTCTTCTCCAGCCTCCGCTCTCCTCTGCCTCCGCTCTTCTCCAGCCTCCGCTCTCCTCTGCCTCCGCTCTTCTCCAGCCTCCGCTCTCCTCTGCCTCCGCTCTCCTCTGCCTCCGCTCTTCTCCAGCCTCCGCTCTCCTCTGCCTCCGCTCTTCTCCAGCC
Organism: Allobates femoralis; assembly: GCA_033576535.1. Classification (NCBI taxonomy): domain Eukaryota; kingdom Metazoa; phylum Chordata; class Amphibia; order Anura; family Aromobatidae; genus Allobates; species Allobates femoralis. Next base: position 7,235,159 of record JARQOC010000007.1, on the reverse strand, counting down.
TCCGCTCTCCTCTGCCTCCGCTCTTCTCCGGCCTCCGCTCTTCTCCGGCCTCCGCTCTTCTCCGGCCTCCGCTCTTCTCCAGCCTCCGCTCTTCTCCAGCCTCCGCTCTCCTCCAGCCTCCGCTCTCCTCCAGCCTCCGCTCTCCTCTGCCTCCGCTCTCCTCCAGCCTCCGCTCTCCTCTGCCTCCGCTCTCCTCTGCCTCCGCTCTTCTCCAGCCTCCGCTCTCCTCTGCCTCCGCTCTCCTCTGCCTCCGCTCTCCTCTGCCTCCGCTCTCCTCTGCCTCCGCTCTCCTCTAGCCTCCGCTCTTCTCCAGCCTCCGCTCTTCTCCAGCCTCCGCTCTTCTCCAGCCTCCGCTCTTCTCAAGCCTCCGCTCTCCTCTGCCTCCGCTCTTCTCCAGCCTCCGCTCTCCTCTGCCTCCGCTCTCCTCTGCCTCCGCTCTCCTCTGCCTCCGCTCTTCTCTGTCTCCGCTCTTCTCCAGCCTCCGCTCTCCCCTGCCGTCCAGCCTCCGCTCTCCTCTGCCCCCCAGCCTCCGCTCTCCTGTGGCCTCCAGCCTCCGCTCTCCTGTGGCCTCCAGCCTCCGCTCTCCTGTGGCCTCCAGCCTCCGCTCTCCTGTGGCCTCCAGCCTCCGCTCTCCTGTGGCCTCCAGCCTCCGCTCTCCTGTGGCCTCCAGCCTCCGCTCTTCTGTGGCCTCCAGCCTACGCTCTCCCCTGCCTACGCTCTCCCCTGCCTACGCTCTCCCCTGCCTACGCTCTCCCCTGCCTCCGCTCTCCCTGCTCCGCTCTTCTCCAGCCTCCGCTCTTCTCCAGCCTCCGCTCTTCTCCAGCCTCCGCTCTTCTCCAGCCTCCGCTCTTCTCCAGCCTCCGCTCTCCTCTGCCTCCGCTCTTCTCCAGCCTCCGCTCTCCTCTGCCTCCGCTCTTCTCCAGCCTCCGCTCTACTCTGTCTCCGCTCTTCTCCAGCCTCCGCTCTCCTCTGCCTCCGCTCTCCTCTGCCTCCGCTCTTCTCCAGCCTCCGCTCTCCTCTGCCTCCGCTCTTCTCCAGCCTCCGCTCTCCTCTGCCTCCGCTCTTCTCCGGCCTCCGCTCTTCTCCGGCCTCCGCTCTTCTCCGGCCTCCGCTCTTCTCCAGCCTCCGCTCTTCTCCAGCCTCCGCTCTTCTCCAGCCTCCGCTCTTCTCCAGCCTCCGCTCTTCTCCAGCCTCCGCTCTTCTCCAGCCTCCGCTCTCCTCTGGCCTCCAGCCTCCGCTGTCCTCTGCCTCCGCTCTTCTCCAGCCTCCGCTCTCCTCTGCCCCCAGCCTCCGCTCTCCTCTGGCCTCCAGCCTCCGCTCTCCTCTGGCCTCCAGCCTCCGCTCTCCTCTGGCCTCCTGCCTCCGCTGTCCTCTGGCCTCCTGCCTCCGCTGGCCTCCTGCCTCCGCTGGCCTCCAGCCTCCGCTGTCCTCTGGCCTCCAGCCTCCGCTGTCCTCTGGCCTCCAGCCTCCGCTGTCCTCTGGCCTCCAGCCTCCGCTGTCCTCTGGCCTCCAGCCTCCGCTCTCCCCTGCCTCCGCTCTCCCCTGCCTCCGCTCTCCCCTGCCCTCCAGCCTCCGCTCTCCTCCGGCCTCCGCTCTCCTCCGGCCTCCGCTCTCCTCCGTCCTCCGCTCTCCTCTGTCCTCCGCTCTCCCCTCTGTCCTCCACTCTCCCCTCTGTCCTCCGCTCTCCCCTCTGTCCTCTGCTCTCCCCTCTGTCCTCCGCTCTCCCCTCTGTCCTCCGCTCTCCCCTCTGGCCTCCGCTCTCCCCTCTGGCCTCCGCTCTCCCCTCTGGCCTCCGCTCTCCCTCTGGCCTCCAGCCTCCCCTCTCCTGTGCCCCCCAGTCTCCCCTCTCCTGTGCCCCCCAGCCTCCGCTCTCCTCTGCCCCCAGCCTCCGCTCTCCTTGCCCTCCAGCCTCCGCTCTCCTCTGCCCTCCAGCCTCCGCTCTCCTCTGCCCTCCAGCCTCCGCTCTCCTCTGCCCTCCAGCCTCCGCTCTCCTCTGCCCTCCAGCCTCCGCTCTCCTCTGCCCTCCAGCCTCCGCTCTCCTCTGCCCTCCAGCCTCCGCTCTCCTCTGCCCTCCAGCCTCCGCTCTCCTCTGCCCTCCAGCCTCCGCTCTCCTCTGCCCTCCAGCCTCCGCTCTCCTCTGCCCTCCAGCCTCCGCTCTCCCTGCCTCCGCTCTCCCCTGACCCCTCCCTCCTCTAACCCCTCCAGTTTCTGCTCCTCCCTCCTCTGCCTCCTCCCCCTCCAGCCTGTGCTGCACTCACTGCTGACCACTGAGCCACCGCACTCACTGCTGACCACTGAGCCACCGCACTCACTGCTGACCACTGAGCCACCGCACTCACTGCTGACCACTGAGCCACCGCACTCACTGCTGACCACTGAGCCACCGCACTCACTGCTGACCACTGAGCCACCGCACTCACTGCTGACCACTGAGCCACCGCACTCACTGCTGACCACTGAGCCACCGCACTCACTGCTGACCACTGAGCCAACCGCACTCACTGCTGACCACTGAGCCACCGCACTCACTGCTGACCACTGAGCCACCGCATCACTGCTGACCCTGCACCTCACTGAGAGCCACCGCACTCACTGCTGACCACTGAGCCACCGCACTCACTGCTGACCACTGGCCCACCGCATCTCACTGCTGACCACTGAGCCACCGCACTCACTGCTGACCACTGAGCCACCGCACTCACTGCTGACCACTGAGCCACCGCACTCACTGCTGACCACTGAGCCACCGCACTCACTGCTGACCACTGAGCCACCGCACTCACTGCTGACCACTGAGCCACCGCACTCACTGCTGACACTGAGCACCCCATCACTGCTTACCACTTGAGCCACCGCACTCACTGCTAACACTGACCACCGTATACTCACAATTACTTTCACAGCACTCCCTATTACTAAATAAACTATTATAGATTCTAGACACCCGATTCTTAGAATCGGCCACATCTAGTCTAATATATAAAGCTGAATGTGTGTGTGCATGTACTGTATGTATGTATGTATGTGTGTATATCCGGGATTGGCAACTACAGGCACAAAATTTTGCACAGTCACATGTCTGGACCCCGGGAGCGTCATAGGCTATGTTGTGAGGCGAAATTTTAACCCTGCGCGTTCCAATTCACCAAACAATTTTGCCCCTATCTACATAATGGGGAAAAAAGTGAATGGAAAAGTGTTGGAGGAAAATCGACAGCTGTCAGCTATAGCCACAAAATTTTGCACAGTCACACGTCTGGACCCGGGAGCATCATAGGCTATGTTGTGAGGCGAAATTTTAACCCCGTGCATTCCAATTCACCAAACAATTTTGCCCCTATCTACATAATAGGGAAAAAGTGACAGTTACCAGTTGACAGTTGTGAATGAGAGGAGCTTAATGATAGCGCCAAAGACTAACAGCACATACCAGCATATAGTCACTAAGGTGGGGCCCCAACATGAGATATTCACCACGCACGGGGACATGTATACACACCACATGCACACAAAGAGTAACAGCAAGTGTATAGTCGCTAAGGTGCAGCCCCAACATTTGATACTCACCACGCACCCAAACAAACACACACACAGTACAAAGAGACACACACAACACAGAGACACACACACACACACACCCACGGGGACACACACACACACCCTATAGCGACACATGCACTCACCCCACAGGGACACACACACAACACAGACACACACACCACACAGACCCCCCCCCACAGGGACACACACACACACAAAGAGACACACACAACACAGACACACACACCACACAGACCCCCACACACACACATAGCCACCCTATAGGGACACATGCACTCACCCCACAGGGACACACATACACCACAAAGAGACATACACACACCACACAACCCCCCCACAGGGACACACACACATACACACCCAATAGGGACACTGCACTCACTCCACAGGGAAACACACACAGACACACCACAAAGAGACACACACACACAACACAGAGACACAGACACCCCCACCCCCATGCACTCACCCCACAGGGACACATACACACACCAAAAAGAGACACACACAACACAAATACACACACACCACACAGACCCCCCCCACAGGGACACACACACATACACACCCTATAGGGACACATGCACTCACCACACAGGGACACACACATACACACACCCCAGGGACACACACACCACACAGACAGACACAGATGTGCACAAATCACCTCACACAACTTGCCTCAAACGTGTGCTATCTTTAATTTCCAAAAATAAACATCTGATTAAAAACAGCCAATGTGCAACACATGTGCAATATAGGGAATTAAGGAAGATGTCCGTCACATGAGCTGTCTATTATGTGTATGTGTGAGGTAACATATACTGTCCAGCCAAGGGGAGGGTTTACTGTTGGCTGGAGATTTATTAGGCTGCCTATAGCAATCAGTCACAGCTCAGCTTCTATTTTCTTACAGGTCATTAATATGACATAATCAAATTCTATTTTGTTATAGTTAACATCAGTTATTTATTAACCCGGGCGTAGCCGGGTACTACAGCTAGTTAACATATATATTGTAAGAAACTTTAAAAATTACCCTCATATATAAGCGGAATCTCTCATAAGAGAGTAACTCTACATTTTTATTAATGGACCTTAATTTCAAGACCATAATATAATAAGCAAACAGGATACGTCCAAGAATGGGTTAAGTGGCAGATTAAAGTGGTGAAACTCAGATAATGTCCCCAGCAAATCTACAAATAATCCTATGAAAGACCCACAGCACAGGGTTATATTAACCACCAAGGCCGGACCTACTTCAAATGACACTGAGATCAAACCAAAATGCAAGAAATCATCACAAGCCACAAACTATACCCATATTTACCGCGCCTGAAGTGTAATGTGGGTTGTTTCTTAAGACAAGCCATGACAGAAATTATATCAAAACCTCTGGGTTTATTTTGACTATAGTAACTCTATTGATGAAAATATCAAGTTCACAATGGTTAAATCAACTGAAAACATCCAATTTTTGTATATATTGGTCATAAAAGAGGAAAATCGATTGATCATTAATTGTTTCACAAAACCTACAGGCAGGAATAATACTAAGGGTGAAGCGTATAGTTAGTGAGAAAGAGGACTCAGATGCTGCACTGATTAATATGTCTAAAAAATTTGAGGAGAGGGGGTACCCAAATACTGTTATTAAAGATTGAAAACAGAGGATGCATTTGATTGAAAGGAACACCTTATTGGAACCAAAACCAAAAAAGTATTTGGATAGAATCTATTTTGTAACAACTTTCTGTGAGGAAAGAAATACAATTTCACAGATTATTTATAAACACTGGGGCATTCTTCATAAGGGGCTACCAGATATTGTTGAGTTCTCGAGAACCCCCTATGTTTGCATATAAACGCAACAAAAACCTAAGGATCACTTAGTACAATCTGATTATGGTTCTTTGAAGAAACAGGTACAAACCTCCATCACTGGCGCCACCAGAAGGGGATGTTTTCCCTGTTTGAATTGCGTAAACTGTCCTGCCATGATAAAGGGATGCTCATTTACACATCCTCACACTCAAGATGTTTATAATATTAAACATTACTTGACGTGTGATAGTGAATATGTTGTGTAACTTTTTCAATGCCCGTTGTTCTGCCCATTCATGTGCAGCAAAAAAATGTTCATAGTTAATTCCAATAACCCATCGAGGTCACCAGTTACCCAATTATGCTGTTCAAATACACTTTACACTCTTCGGTTGTGTTTTCCTCTTTAAGAATTAGTCATTTAGAAGGGACCGTTCTCTGCGCCTCTTGGATGAAAGAGACAACGGCAGATATTTCCTGAGCTTCTGAGAAGATAAGACACATGTCCCTAGTTCCTGTCCCTTCTTCCTACAACTTTCCTCCTCTCCTGTCAGATGAATCTGTTTTTACCACATGCATTAAGTTCGTATCACTCTAAAAATCAAGACTAATGAATCTCTACAGTCAATTTACTAGGAATGTGAATGAGAGTTAAGCTTTATGCTGGATATCCATGGCACCACATGTGAAAGAAGGTAGAACACCCGTGCAACCTATGGTATGTGGGAGAAAATATGTGCGATTTGAAGACTGTTTGAATCAGCACAGGTATTCTATTCATAACAATTGACTCTCCCCTTACCAAAAAACACTTTATTGAACATGGGCATTCAGAGAAAGAGCTCAGGTTTAGGATCATAAACCAGGTTCCTAAAACTAGACGTGGTGGCTAGGGATGAGTGAGTACTGAAATACTCAGACTTGCAATATTCGTAACGAGTAGGTCCCTATACAATGGAAGTCAATAGGGAAGCAAGTAATGCAAGTAATTCCTCTGCTGCCCGACCCTATAAAGAGGTCTGGCGGAAGAGAAAAAGGATGCAATGGCCACATGATTGTTGAAAAGGTTTTAAACAATCATTAAGCCCCCTACTCTCTTCCCTGCAGCCTGACAACGGGATCCTCCACTCCCCCCGCCGCCTCCCCACTCGGTCCTAACTTAGCATCAGGTGGGGAGTGCAGCCCCAGTGAGCGGGGAGCGCAGGAGTCGGGCAGGGAAGCTGGCGGTGAGAAGTCTTCACCGCCGGCTTTCCCTGTATGTGCTGCGCTCCCCGCTCACTGATGCCTCCTCCCCGCTGCCTGGTGCTTCGCTCCCCACCCTGTCCTAACTTAGGATCAGGTGGGGAGGGGGCATCAGTGAGCGGGGAGGGGGCATCAGTGAGCGCAGCACAGACCGTGAAAACCGACTTTCCTGCCTGTAGTTTCAAATGAACAGCTGATTCAGGTCAGCTGTTCATTTGAAGTAGTGCAGTGCTGGCAGGGTTCATGTGAGTTCATGCTTGCCTGCATGAATTCACATGAACTTTCCCACGGGTGCACAGCTCTGCTATATCTCTGGTAGAGGTTCTCTACCAGAGATGTAGCAGAGCTAAAGAAGAACCCTAGATTGGACTACGTCGGACAGAAGAGGATTTATAATAAAGATGGGGTCTCTAAGTGTCTTTTTTGTTTTATTTCTAATAAAATATTTTTTCTCTGTGTTGTGTTTTTTTGTAAAAAATTCACTAGAAATTCATGGCGTTCATGTCTAATATTGGCGTGATCCCATGAATTTTGGGCATAGGCAGCTGATAACAAAAAACTGGCCCTAACCCCTTTATTACCCAGTGAGCCACCGCACCAGGGCCCTGGAAGAGTTGGGTTGAGCGCCAGAACATGGCGCTGCAATGAATGCGCCATTTTCTGGGGCGGCTTTCGGGCTACCATTGCAGCGGGGGGTGCCCAGAAGGCTTGGGCCTCCCTGCGCTTCGGATTCCAGCCCCCAGCTGCCTAGCTGTACCTGGCTGGACATAGAAATAGCACGAAGCCCCACAAATTTTTTTTAATTATTTCATGAAATTCATGAAATAATAAAAAATAAGGGCTTCCTGGTATTTCTGTGTCCAGGCAGGTACAAATAGTCAGCTGGGGGTTGGGGGCAGACCTTTGTCGCCTGCTGTATCCGGCTGGCATACAAAAAGACGGCGAAGCCCACGTCAAAATTTTTCTGAAAAATCCATTAAACAATCTTATAAAAAGGGACTGCATCTTTATTAACCCCTCGACCATGGTCGAGGGGTTAATAAAGATGCAGTCTCTTTCATTCATATTGTTTTTTGGATTTTTCAGAAAAAAATTTGACGTGGGCTTCGCAGTATTTTTGTATCCAGCCGGATACAGCAGGCAGCGACGGGCTGCCACCAAACCACAGGTGCCTATTTGTACCTGGCCGGACACAACAATATAGGGGAACCCTTTTTTTTATTATTTCATTAATTTCATGAAATAATAAAAGAAAAATGTGTGGGGCTCCGCGCTATTTCTTTTTCCAGCCAGGTACAGCTAGGCAGCTGGGGTCTGGAATCCACAGCGCAGGGAATCCCAAGATTTCTGGGCACACCCCGCTACCATAAATTTCGGGCTTAGGGCCAGCTGATAATACAAAGCTGGCCCTAACCCCTTTATTACCCAGTGAGCCACCGCACCAGGGCCCTGGAAGAGTTGGGTTCAGCACCTGAAGATGGCGCTTTAATGAACACGCCATCTTCTGGGGCGGCTGCGGGCTGCCATTTGCAGCGGGGGGGTGTCCAGAACGCTTGGGCATCCCTCCGCTGCGGATTCCAGCCCCCAGCTGCCTAGCTGTACCTGGCTGGACATAGAAATAGCGCGGAGCCCCACACATTTTTTTTTTTTTTATTATTTCATGAAATAATAAAAAAAAATGGGGCTCCCCTTATATTGTTGCATCCGGCCAGGTACAAATAGGCACCTAGGGATTGGTGGCAGCCCGTCGCTGCCTGCTGCATCTGGCTGGATACAAAAATACGGCGAAGCCCACGTCAAATTTTTTTCTGAAAAATCCAAAAAAAACAATATGTATGAAAGGGACTGCATCTTTATTAACCCCTCGACCATGGTTGATGGGTTAATAGAGATGCAGTCCCTTTTTATAGGATTGTTTAATGGATTTTTAGAAAAATGTTGACGTGGGCTTCGCCATCTTTTTGTATGCCAGCCGGATACAGCAGGCGGCAACGGGCTGTCCCCAACCACCAGCTGACTATTTTGGACCTGCCTGGACACAGAAATATCGGGAAGCCCTTATTTTTTATTACTTCATGAATTTCATGAAGTAATAAAAAAAGAAAATGTGTGGGGCGATTTCTATGTCCACCCAGGTACAGCTAGGCAGCTGGGGGCTGGAATCTGCAGCGCAGGGAGGCCCAAGCTTTATGGGCAACCCCCGCTGCGAATAGCAGCCCGCAGCCGCCCCAGAAAATGGCGCGTTCATTGAAGCGCCATGTACTGGCGCTGAACTCAACTCTTTCAGGGCCCTGGTGCAGTGGCTCACTGGGTAATAAAGGGGTTAGGGCCAGATGGCTCTAAGCCCGAAATTCATGGGGTCCTGCCAATATTAGACATGCCCCCCATGAATTTCTATTAAATTGTTTAAATAAAAACACAACACCAAGAAAAATTATTTTTATTTGAAAAAAAAAACAAAAACACACTTGGGAACTCCATCTTTATTTAAAAAAAATCCTCTTCCGTCTGACATAGTCCAATCCAGGGTTCTTCTTTAGCTCTGCTACAACCGGCGCCCCATAACATGGGACTTTATTGTGCCGGATTGCAACGGACAGGAGCAATCAGGGAGAATCCGGTTTGAACTCAGTTCACGACCGTGGACAGATCCCTGCTTGCCACGGTCGGTTCTGCACTCCCCGCTGCCTGACAGCAGGATCCTCCGCTCCCCCCGCAGCCTGCCCACCCAATCCTAAGTTAGGATTGGGTGGTTAGGCGGTGGGGGGAGCAGAGGATCCTGCTGTCAGGCGACGGGGAAGCCAGTAGGGTGCTTCAGCATTGTTTAAAAGCCGGCGGCTTTTTACCGCTGGCCTTTAAACAATGAAGTGGGGAATTGCAGGTTTTTCCTCTGCTGCCAGACCTCTTCATAGGGTCCAGCAGCAGAGGAATTACTCACAATACTCGCTTCCCTATTGACTAACATTGGACTCGCTAGACTCGTAACGAGTACCGAGTATCGGGACCTACTCATCACGAGTCTAGTGAGTCCGAATATTTCAGTACTCGCTCATCCCTAATGTTAATATAATGACACTGGCAATGTTTGTCCTTGTTTAAGAGGGCAGTGACAGCCTCAGCCTGTAGTGTGTATGCGCAGGCATCTGACCAATCTGGTGGCTTTTACCGTGTCTGCACAATAGATGCACGGGAACGCTGTAATGGGTAATGGAACAGTGCTTGGCGTGGTTAGAGATGCAAATATATGTTTCATTTCTTTTTTATGTGTTTTCCCAGGTGTACACTTTTATGAATTATCCCAATTATGATTATCAATGATATTGAGCACATACTACAGGGTGAGCCATTTATATGGATACACCTAAATAAAATGAGAATGGTAGGTGATATTGTCGAGCCCACTGGGACGGGGTACTCGGTACCGGACCAGGTTTGCTACTGGGGGATGTCTTGGTCCGGACCGTGTCCCGGGCCCTGGCAAGTAAAAGGGGTCTATTTACAGGGGATAATGTCAGTCATGACGCCACCCACGGCTTGTGGTCAATAGTGGGACCACCGCTGCTGCAGAACCAACGGGGATGATGTTATAGCAGCTAATGATGGAATAGTTCTATGCGGGTTGTTACAACATAACAGCTCAGTCACAGTTCACAGTATAAGTCTTTACACGGGCACAACTCTCCCCTCCGGGTTCCTTTACTCCCTGCAGCCAGGTTTGTTCCTCTCTGTGACCCTTCACTCTTTCTCTGTCCTTTCCAGGCTTTTACTCTCTCTTTTACTTGGTGTGTGTGTCTCCCGGACGGTATGACGGTGGCCCGGACCCCTGTGGGCCCTCCAGGTTGCCACTGAGCTGCCCGTCCTTTGGGGTGGGAACTCTAACGTAAAGCTGGAGTTCCCCGTCGGTTAATCTGGGGATATTGGGTAGATCTTTGGTCCCCTTCAGAGCCGACACTCTGCCTCTAGCCTAGCCTCCAATAGTCCTGCTGTGCTAGTGACTCACCGTAGCCGGGGGTACACGTAGCGGGCGTTGTTTCTCCTCCAGTCACGGAACTGCGCCTGCGGTAGTGTAGGCCCGGTGGTCCAGATCAATAGGGGAATGGCAGAACAGTGGGGGTGATTTGTCTTCGTGACGCCACCTGCGGGTGTTCTGGTAACTTTACCAGCGCTGTTCGGGTCTCCGGGGGATGTTATACAGCGAGATGGAACGCTCCCCACAGGATGAGCGGGAATCCCCGGAGCCGGGAGCTGCGCAAGATGTTGTGAGGCAGCTGCGGGTTGCTGCGCGCCGAATCCAGGAGTAATGTACAACCATACAAAGTCTCTTTTAGGTACCTTTACTGGATGGTAGTCAGGTACACTCGGACCGGGATAGTGAAGTTGGCACTTCTGGAGTTTCACAGCAAGCAGTGTTAGGCTTCCTTTCTCTAGTTCTGGTGCTAAGGTCGGGTGGATGTGGAATCCAGCCGGACCGGGCAGTGAGTTCAATGGAACTTGCTTCACCTGGTTAACAGCACTGAGGGCACTGTAAAAGGGTCTGAGCAGGATCAGTACTCTTCCCTGGGCTCTCGTGGATGGGTGCATCAGGTGGAACAGGTGGCTAAACCTCCTGTTGATGGTGCTGGTTCTCTGTGGTGGCTGTAGCTCTCACAGCTTCGGTTCCAGTAACCGGTTGATTTGGAAAGAGTCAGATTAACTCTGTTTTCCTGAGAGGTGATCTCCTTCTTCCTATTATCCCAATTGCAGGGATCTCCACTGGCTAACAGGCTGGTTGGGCCTAGTGTGTTCCTCATAGGATGGAGGTTTCACACAGGCTGGCAGCTCTTGTAGCGTCTACCACACTCTGAAGTTTCTCCCTCCAAGACTCTATTTATAGGGGGAACTGGCTCAAAATGACCAGTGGAGCTCCCCCTAGAGGCTCGGGGTGAAACCAGGTGTTCTAAGTGTTGTTTGTGTTGTGGGTTTTGCTGTGCTGTTACTTACTCCATTTGTGCTCTAAGGATTTTGTGGTGCCCAACAGGTGCCAGGGTGCCACATTCCCCCTTAGTTAACCTCAGTTCTCCCGGCTGAGCAAAAAATTATTTTTACAACTTAACACTAAGCATTTATAAACATTCAATTTACAAAGTCTTAAAGAAAACACAAAAATCACTGAAAAGGAAGTGAAAAATATGCAAAAGGTGAAAAGAAGTCCATACGGCACTAGTCCATCTGCCGCAGGCTGGAAAAAGGTAAAGTTAGTGGTCACACAAGTCCTGTGACAATTGTCCAAAGTTTTTGAAAAGGGAAAAAGGTAAAGTCCAGGGATACACGGTAACTTTATACATTCCCTACGGGTGTCTCTGCTTGGGAGGCCGGTGCTAACCTTCGATACCTTACCAGGCGCTTTATGTCCCCAACTTAGTATACTTGGGACAGAGCCCAGTTCCTCCACCCTTCTGTACACTACTTTTTACAGGTTTTGAAAACTGGTTAATTATTTACAACACTTACAGGTTACATTTTCCACTACATTTTAAACCCATTCTCCAAGTTTGTGTGGGGGTTGACCTAATGTACTACGTGTGGATCTGCGTAGTGTGGGTGTTTCCAAAGCTGTTGGTGTAGTGTACGAAGAGGTTATTGGTTCTCTACTTCTGCTTTGTGTAAGACCATAGTAAGTGCGGAGTCTATCAACTGGACTGACCTCTGTAGGTAGTTGATTAGGAATGGCTTCTCTTACTGTGGGACTAGCAGGCTGAGCGATTACAGGAATCTCAGGTTCCATGATAATAGGCTGCAATTCTTGCACTTGGACTTCTTCTTGTTGGACTTGTTGGATTGGATTTGGTTTTGGCTGATCTTCAACAGGTTGGTAGAAATGCATAACTGGTATGAGGAATGCTTCACCTATTTGTGGCCAATCAGCTGGTAAGTATCCAATTTCTGTAAGGACGAGATTTTCTTTGGTTTCTTCATCTGTAGTTACAGTAGGGTAACTGGTTGCTTGTGGGATTAACTGTGGCGGACATTTCTTCAAATGATCCCTTGAGACAGTTGCAATAGTATTCCCATTGTCTTTGCTAATAACACAAGTTTTTGAGTTATCATAGTGTGACGGCATAACGGTGTAGGGTACAGATTCCCAACTGTTATCCAATTTGTTGGTTTTTCGCTTTCTTTTCAGCACTACATCACCTATAGCTAGTGGTTCAGCTGAGGCGTGCTTGTTGAAGTCTTTTTCTTGTTTGGTTCTACTGATTTCTAGGTTTCTTTCCACGCTTTCTTGTACTTTCCTGTACTTTTCTTGGCGTTGGCTGACCCAGTCTTCATCAGAAGAATCTTCTGTGGGTTCAATGGTTCCATCTGCAAATCAATAGGCAGTTTACCTGGTCTTGCTCTCATCAAGTAAGCAGGTGTATAATTTGTCGAACTGACCGGTATGTGGTTGTAGATGTCCACGAGATCTGGAAGTTTCTCTGGCCATTGATTTCTCTCTTCAACTGGTAAGGTCTTGAGCATGTCAATGACTATGTGGTTCATCTTCTCACATAAACCGTTCGTCTGGGGATGATAAGGTGTTGTGTGGATTTTCTCACACCCATACAGCCCTAAGAATTCTTGGAACAGAGCTGATTCGAAGGCTGGTCCTTGGTCAGTTAAGACCTGGTCTGGATACCCATGGGGCGACAGAAGTAACTCTGGAATGCTTTGGCTGCTACCTCAGCAGTTAAATCCTTAACTAGAACGACTACCAGGAATCTCGAGTAGTGATCGACGATGGTGAGAGCGTAAGTATACCCGGTTCGACTCGGGGTAAGCTTCACATGGTCGAGAGCAACTATTTCAAGAGGTTTGGTGGTAACAATTGGCTGCAACGGAGCTTTCTGAGTTAGATGGTCTTTTCTTCGAAGGGGACATGGTCCACAGTTTTTACACCATTTGTCAATGGAGCCTCGCATACCGACCAGTAGAACCGATCCTTCAGGAGTCTCTCCAGCTTCTTCCATCCAAAGTGTCCGGCATCATCATGGTATGCTTCAAGGATCATCTGGACTTCAGTCTTGGGAACTACAATCTGCCAGATTAGTTTATGGGTTCTTGGATTGAGGTATCTTCTGCATAGTTTACCTTGGTAGACGAACAACCTTCCTTTCTCCTTCCACAGGCGTTTAGCAGTTGGTGAGGCATCAGAGTCCATGTTGGCGTGTTCTTGAGTGATTAGATCCCTTACCAGGCTGACATCTGGGTCGTTGGCCTGAGCCTCCTTCCAGTCATGGTGAGGTAACGGGTTCACGGTCCTCTCTACACGTGTCTGGTTTCTCTGATGACATGTTGCTGTACCGGAACGGTGGAAAGCAGGTAGTTCAATCTCCTCTAGGTCATCTATGTCTTCTCCCTCTTCGGGAAGATGAGGCATTCGGGACAGGGCATCAGCATTGCCATTTTTGTGACCTGCCCGGTACTTTACAGTGAAGTCGTAGTTAGCGAGTCTTGCTACCCAACGCTGTTCTAGGGCTCCCAGCTTTGCAGTCTCTAAGTGTGTTAGAGGGTTGTTATCTGTGAAAGCTGTGAACGGGGCGGAGGCCAGGTAATGTTTGAAACGCTCTGTAATCGCCCAGACCAGGGCCAGGAACTCCAGCTTGAAGGAGCTGTAGTTTTCCGGGTTCCTTTCTGTGGGACAGAGCTTTCTGCTGGCGTAGGCTATCACCTTCTCCTTGCCCTGCTAAGTTGAGATAGGACTGCTCCTAAACCTTCATTACTTGCGTCAGTGTACAACAAGAAACGGTAGATTGTAGTCAGGGTAGGCCAGGATTTATTCTCCAGTTAAAGCTTCTTTTAACGTTTGGAATGATTTGTCCTGCTCTGGGCCCCAGTGGAACGGGGGTCCCCTGATCTTGCCGTTTTTGGATTGACCTACTAAGAGATCTTGCATGGGGGCAGCTATCTTGGTATAGCCTTTGATGAAGCGTCGGTAATACCCGACCAGTCCTAGAATTGACGTACCTCTTTGTGATTGATGGGTGCTGGCCAGTCCTTGATGACGGTGACCTTATCCGGATCCGGTGCTACGCCTTCGGCGCTGACCACATGTCCTAGGTATTGGACCTTGGGTTTCAGCAGGTGGCACTTGGACGGTTTCAGTTTCATCCCGTACTTGGACAGTGACTCGAACACTTCACTCAGGTGTTGGAGGTGATCTTCATAGGTCTGAGAGTAGACAATGACATCATCAAGGTATAACAAAACAGTCTCAAAGTTCTTGTGGCCCAAACAACACTCCATAAGTCTCTGAAATGTGCCTGGGGCATTGCACAAACCGAAGGGCATACTGTTGAACTCGCATAAGCCCATAGGAGTAGTGAAGGCTGTCTTCTCACGATCCTCCTCTGCAACGGCAACCTGCCAGTACCCACTAGTAAGATCTAATGTGGAGAAGTAATTGGCAGATTTGAGTGCAGCTAGTGACTCCTCTATGCGTGGTAACGGGTATGCATCTTTGTGTGTGACTTTGTTGATTTGCCTATAGTCTACGCACATCCTCATACTACCATCTTTCTTTTTAACCAGGACTAGTGGTGCGGCCCAGGGACTACAGCTATCCCTAATGACTCCTGCATTTTTCATGTCCTGAAGCATCTCTTTTGCTTTCTGGTAGTGAGTGGGTGGTATAGGCCTGTACCTTTCCTTGATAGGTGCATGGTTGTTTGTGGGGATATGATGTTGTACCCCTTTAATCCTCCCAAAGTCAAGTGGGTGTTTGCTGAACACTTGCTCATACTCCCGAACTACCCGGTATACTCCATTTTTCTGGTGAGAGGTGTATTGTCAGTTCCTACACTGAGCTCTTGACACCATTTCTCTAACTGATCTTTGGAGTGAGGGGGTTCATCAGTGACTGTTTGGTTTGAGGATTTTACATCAATCACAGCATCATCTTTTACTTGGTACAATTTTGCGACAGTTGCATATCTTGGCAGTCTGACTTCGTCATCACCATAATTCAATATGCGTACGGGGACTCTCCCTTTCTTACATCGACTAACCCTCTGGCTGTCAAGAGCGTAGGACTACTGTCGGACATTACAGGTTCTACTACAGCTTGGTAGTCCTGCCCTCTGAGGCCTATGGCTGCTCGACACCAGATCATCATTTCACTTCTGGGTGGTACCACAATTGGAATGGGATCTGTGACCCTTACTCTGCCAATTTCACCATTTGACAAGGTTACCTGTTGTTGATACACCAGAGCTCTGATCTGCTTTTGGATAGCCCTCTTTTCTCTGGGTTTACCGGCTTCAGCACTCTGTTGGAGTAAAAAGAACACTTCATCGAGGCATTTGATCATGACATTGGTACCCAATATGACATATGGATCCTTGTGGTTAGGCTTATCCTGGACCACTAAGATACCCTGGTTTTTCAACTGCACCCTCCCCACCTTTACTGTAGCTTCCCACTGTCCCTCTATGGTAACCGGTATACCGTTAGTGGCTTCAAGGTTCATCTCGGGATTTGGGGGTTCTAGCTTAACATCTGGCCAGAACTGCTTGTAAATGGTACTGGGGATGGATGTCACCTGGGATCCAGTGTATATCAAGGCGGAGATAGCGATGCCATCGATGACGATTGGTAAGTATGGACAGTCTCCCACATACTTGTGTTCCCAGCTGGACATAGGGCCTGGACAGTCTACTCCTGGGGTTGGCCCTTCTCGCCCAGGGGGTCGCTCGTTTAAAGGACGGGATTGCAGGTTGCGTCCTCCTAAGTCGTTCTGCTGACTGTTGCGGCGTCTGTCAGGACTGCGGCGGTCTCAGGTTTTCCTCGCGACGGCTGTGTCTTTCTCCTCATTCACGGAACGTCGTCAGGACTGTCGGCGAGTTGAATCTTGTCTGATGGCCTTGCATCTGTCTTGGGTCTTCTCCCAGCTTGTAGCTTGGCCACGTCCTTCATCAGCTGCTCGACATTAGCACACAGTTGATCAAACCGGTCAGGTGTTACAGTCTGTGCGCTGGACTGAATCGCAGGGATTGGAGATGCTGCTGCCGGCACGGAAGGGGTGTCAGTGTACTGTCTGCTGCTGTGAAGCGGGATCAGGTACTTCAGCGAGTCGTTGTCCCCAAACTGTTAAGTCTCTCAAGGTGTCAAACTCTGCGCCTGGATTTTGTATGGACCACCAGCTTGCTTGCTTTCTATCCTCAGATAGTTTAAGGCCCACAATAAATTGTCCAATTAAAGCTTTGTTCTCATCTCGGGCACTATCGGGATCAACTTGTTTCAACAGTCTGTATGCTTCTTGCAAGCGCAGTGAATAATCAAGGACACTTTCTTGTGCCCCTTGGTTACAACGATAGAATGACAGTCTTAATCCAGCTTCGGTATGGCACTCAAAGACCCGGGTTAATCTAGCGAATATCTGCTCCACAGATTCCTGAACTTCTACAGGCCAGCTGCGGCTCTGCAGTTCGGCTGCACCGGTTAACTGTCCCATAATAACTGAAGCTCTTTGCTTACCGGTCATTGGGTACATGTCCAGCGCTTGGCATATCTTCCTCTGGAAGTTCTCCAAGGTACTGGGTACGCCGCTGTATTTGGGTAACCAGGTCGCACTAGGAACGTAGGGTAGAGACATCGGCATAATCGGAGCGGGTTGCGGTGGCATACCACCGACTGGTTGCTGTCCGTCAAAAGGCATATTTTGAGGTACCGCTTGGTCTAGTGGGGGCACCGCGTGATCGGGAGCCGGGTTACTCATGGTCGCTCCCCCTTAGTTAAGCGTAGCCTTTCCCTTGGTTTCAAACGGAAGTGTCGGCCTCGCGGTGAGGAGTGAGGCACCACGGGAGTTTCCGGTTCCTGCTGCGTACAGAGGAAGTCGTCAGAGCGTGGGGGCGGGGCCAATCTTTGCACCCTCTGCACAGTCACGCCCCTTCTTTTCCCGCCTTTTCGCGCAGCAATGGCGGACCAAATGTACAGTTCGATATTTACAGTAATAAATAACACACAATACCCGTGATAACGGGCCTGCTCGTATCCTGTTCGTGACGCCAAATTCTGACTCACCGTAGCCGGGGGTACACGTAGCGGGCGTTGTTTCTCCTCCAGTCACGGAACCGCGCCTGCGGTAGTGTAGGCCCGGTGGTCCAGATCAATAGGGGAATGGCGGAACAGTGGGGGTGATTTGTCTTCGTGACGCCACCTGCGGGTGTTCTGGTAACTTTACCAGCGCTGTTCGGGTCTCCGGGGGATGTTATACAGCGAGATGGAACGCTCCCCACAGGATGAGCGGGAATCCCCGGAGCCGGGAGCTGCGCAAGATGTTGTGAGGCAGCTGCGGGTTGCTGCGCGCCGAATCCAGGAGTAATGTACAACCACACAAAGTCTCTTTTAGGTACCTTTACTGGATGGTAGTCAGGTACACTCGGACCGGGATAGTGAAGTTGGCACTTCTGGAGTTTCACAGCAAGCAGTGTTAGGCTTCCTTTCTCTAGTTCTGGTGCTAAGGTCGGGTGGATGTGGAATCCAGCCGGACCGGGCAGTGAGTTCAATGGAACTTGCTTCACCTGGTTAACAGCACTGAGGGCACTGTAAAAGGGTCTGAGCAGGATCAGTACTCTTCCCTGGGCTCTTGTGGATGGGTGCATCAGGTGGAACAGGTGGCTAAACCTCCTGTTGATGGTGCTGGTTCTCTGTGGTGGCTGGGTAGCTCTCACAGCTTCGTTCCAGTAACCGGTTGATTTGGAAAGAGTCAGATTAACTCTGTTTTCCTGAGAGGTGATCTCCTTCTTCCTATTATCCCAATTGCAGGGATCTCCACTGGCTAACAGGCTGGTTGGGCCTAGTGTGTTCCTCATAGGATGGAGGTTTCACACAGGCTGGCAGCTCTTGTAGCGTCTACCACACTCTGAAGTTTCTCCCTCCAAGACTCTATTTATAGGGGGAACTGGCTCAAAATGACCAGTGGAGCTCCCCCTAGAGGCTCGGGTGAAACCAGGTGTTCTAAGTGTTGTTTGTGTTGTGGGTTTTGCTGTGCTGTTACTTACTCCATTTGTGCTCTAAGGATTTATGTGGTGCCCAACAGGTGCCAGGGTGCCACACTAGGCCCTATCAGGCTCCTTCTAATCATGCACTTTGGGTTCAATAGGAGGGCTACTCCGCCTGCAGTCTGCCGTCTCAGCCGTGTTTCTAGGACCCAGTAATACTGGTCCTCTCGTCCCTCACACTCCTGGGGTGTTGGCTTCGGATGGGCTTTCTCTCTGTGGCTCACACTGGCTCTCCAGATTCTGCGCTCCTTTCACCCCACTCTTCCAGGATGTGTGCTTCTTGTCTTTGCATTTCAGCCTACCTCGGCCTACTGACTCCTTCCTCCTCCCCTTCTCTATATCTACCCTCTTTCACCTGACTTACTGTTAATAAAAAGGAGGAAAAAAGTTGAGCCATAGATTGCTTCAAATTTGCAGTAAAAAATTCTAACTTTATTTAGAGACAATAATAAAACACCAAGGTGCAGAAAATATGGTGCAATTGTTACAGATGCACAGCATTGATCCATATACAGTAATGGATGCACAAAATAAGTTACATCAAATATGCCCAAACATAGGGAAGGTTACATGCTATTTCATTAGATTGGTAAAATCAGATGAACAGATGAGACAGCCACAGTAATCCAGGTGAGGACTGGCAGCTCATAATCACTTATTGCAAAATCCCATAAGGTGCAGAAAGGTTACATACAATAATAGGTGCATTCACATATAAAGTACATGGTGCTAGTGCAGGATGAGGAATTCAGACCCTCCATACCGGACTCCTTACGTACGTTTCGCTTGCTTTAGTTACGCATATGCTTCATCTAGAGGATGACTTACTGGCCCACCCACTGTCTCTAAACCCACCACCCCATGCCCGCCTAGAGTCCCGGGCTCCGGGTTGGGTGCTGCCCTCTAGTGGTTGTGTGGGCTGTCTGTGAGGGTGTTGTGGTGCAACTGTCTTTCCTCCTACCTGGCTGCAGTTCCTATGTGACCTCCTGATCACAGGGGCGCCACAATATTGTAATGGGAGACCTCACACCTTTCGGGTGGGCCGTCCTCTTAAGTGTCTGCCGTCAAATTGATGCTTTATCTAAGTGTGTGCATGCCACCGGTAAGAACCACGCTGACAATAAGTCAAAGTAGAGCCCAATGACAAAGACCTTTATTAAGGGAGGGGTAGTCAGTTTTACATGGCTCCTTAAAGGGATAGTAAAGGGGTGTTGCATTTTATTCTGAAGAGAACATTCAATCATTCGTGTGTTAGTTAGCAATTCAGTTTAGCCTTGATTAGTACATTCGGTACGGGAACATCAAAACATTATATAGAATCTGAGACAGAGAAATTCCGGAGGAGGGGAGGAGAAGTGAAAGGATTCATATGAACATGCTGTTGGAAGATTTCTGAATGACTTCAATAAACTTATATAAATTAATAGTCTCAGAAAAGAAAAGGAAAACTGGGCACTATCCGTGGTGTGCAACCGGTGAGATCCAGAGCGATCCTCTTGACCGAAGGTATAGATCGAACGGAGGTGCACACATTATGTAAGTAACCAAGTTTAAATAGCAGAAAAATAGACAGTGGCACTCACCATGATGATCTTTATCACTTTATTGCGGTATCCAAGAACACATTCCGGAAAAACAAACGGTGGGGGAGGGAGGTGCGGGAGCGAGGACGACGGCAACCATTTCGCAGCTCAGTGGCCGCTTCTACGGGTCCTGACATCTCAGGACCCGTAGAAGCGGCCACTGAGCTGCGAAATGGTTGCCGTCGTCCTCGCTCCCATACCTCCCTCCCCCACCGTTTGTTTTTCCGGAATGTGTTCTTGGATACCGCAATAAAGTGATAAAGATCATCATGGTGAGTGCCACTGTCTATTTTTCTGCTATTTAAACTTATATAAATTATTAACTATTTATTGCCATGACATTCCCCCCTTTGGAGACATTCAAAATCCTACCCTAATTCTTACATTTCCCTAGGGCGGCAGAGGGGGAAAGGGGAGAGGACAGGGGAAGGAGTCTTCACCAACTTTGAGACAAACCGTAACGTCGGAATCCCTTTGTAGTTGTTAGCCGCACCCTAAGCAATCCCTACTCTATCTTCTAAGATGGGTCTCAAGTTCTTATATTTCTCCAAGGGATCTTGCGGCAATGACAATGGCATCATTTTCAGGCGTATATTTCTCCTTCATCATCAGGGCCTTTGAGATTTGCATACATTGTTGTCACTGTCTCCTTCATGACGTGAGACATTATCTTCTTGATGCAAGGTATTACACAGCATGAAATTAGAGCCACTATAAATAGAACACAAATGATTATTATACCTAGTTTGATAAGTGCTCTCTGCCATCCATCCCACCACCCAAACCAAGTGTCCCATGGATCCTTAACACCAGAATTATAAGCTAATTCTTCTGACAGGTCTGTGAGTCCTTTTAGGGCTTTGGCTATGCTCCCATTTACCCTTGGTCAGGATCATGTGGTCTGGCAGGCTTCTACCCCATTTATCTTTGCGTTTTTCTACCTCGACTGGTCTATATCCCCCATATTACCCATAGCTGTTGTAGATCTCGTGTCGTGTGCATCTGTTTACTATGGTGTAGAAGTCAAACTGATACGTGACCCTTGTAGCTGTGGTACTAACATGACCTCCCGTATGATCTCCCACATTCTCTTCTACATGACCTTCCACCCTCTTGTGACCTGCTCCCCCCTGCTTTATACTGAGTATATACATCAGGATTAAGGAGCAAAACAACCAGTTTTGGCTTCTGGATCTGGTGCCTTTTTGAAGTGGGATGCGTGGATCCATGTAGGCCTTCCTTCAACCTTCACAGCCATGGAGGTGACCAGCAGGACTTGGAAGGGGCCATCGTATCTGGGCTCAAGAGCGCGTCTGCTGAATCTTTTGATGAGAATCCAATCTCTTGGCTGGATCTGATGGGTTCCTTCCAAGTTTTGAGGATCTGGGAGAGAGGAAAAAACTTGAGAATGTATTTTAGTCAAATGCTTTGTTAATTCAATAACAAACTTAGTCAAACTGTCATACTGTAGGGTCAACTGTTGGGGGAAATACAACCCTAGTCTGGGGCCACTTCCAAACAGAATTTCATAGGGACTTAGCTTAGTTGCACTAGCTGGGGTGTGTCTGACACTGAACAATGCGAGGGGAAGACTTTCATGCCACGGCTTCCCTGTTTCCTGCTCTTTCTTTCAGCATTTTTGCCTTTAAATACCCCATTTAATCTCGCGACCCTTCCAGAACTTTCGGGATGGTATGGAGTGTGAAGGGCTAACTCTGTCCCCAGGGCCTGCCATATCTCTTTGGTCAGATTGGCTGTGAATGCTGGCCCTTGGTCACTCTCTATGGTTTCTGGACCCCATATCTGCACACTATCTCTGAGAGGAGTTTCTTTGCAGAGGTTTTAGCAGATTGGTTCTTCACAGGGAAAGCTTCTGGCCATCCAGAGAATATGT
The DNA here is from genome assembly GCA_033576535.1 of Allobates femoralis. Classification (NCBI taxonomy): domain Eukaryota; kingdom Metazoa; phylum Chordata; class Amphibia; order Anura; family Aromobatidae; genus Allobates; species Allobates femoralis. The sequence goes on along the minus strand of JARQOC010000007.1, from coordinate 7,213,035 downwards.
CCACGACTACCAGTGCATATTCAAATCGTCCTGAGGGCGGCATCTGAATGTGGTCAATCTGTATGTGTTGGAAGGGGTACAAAGGTCTAGGTGTACACTTCTGTGGAGTTTTCTCTGTTTTTCCTGGGTTACACCGGGCACAGACTAGGCATCCTCTGGTGTAATTTGCTGCCATTGTTGAAAAGCCAGGTGCGTGGTAGTACTGTCTCACAAGATTGTGCATCTTCATTTTTAATTGATGGGTGGTGCCATGGGCCCATCTGGTAATCATTGGGTAGAGGGCTCGTGGGAGGCATGGTTTTCCTTTCAGTAGTATCAGATGCTTCTCATCTTCCACAGCTCCATCTTGGATCCATTTTTCCTTCTCTTCATTGAATGCTTGCTTCTGCAGGGTCAGGACCATGTTGTCCCAGGATTTTTCATCCGTCTTCTTCTTGTCCGAATCTTCTTCTTGTCCTGAGTCTTCTTCTTGTCCTGAAAATGTTTGCTTTCTTCTGGGCTGCCATCTTGCAACCTTCGGTCAATGCAACTAATTCTGCTTCCTGTGCAGACATGGACATGGGTAGTGGTTTGGCCATCAACACAGTATCTTCTGTGACCACCGCTATACCCTTGTGAAACCGTCCTTCTTGGTCTGCATATCTTGATCCATCCACGAAAAGAGCCAAATCTGGGTCTTCCAGCGGCGTATCTGTGACTGTGTCAAATCCGGAGGTTTCTTGTCTCATAAGCGCAAGATGACAGTCGTGCTGAGCCATTTCAAAGTCGGCTTCCTCTTCCACCGAAGTGTCAGAGACGTCACATTCCCCCCTTATAAGAGGGAGGAGAGTCACATGGTTCAGGACATCACACCTGGAGATTGTCACGTTGTCTGGGAGTAGAAGGGAACATTGCAGCCGTAGGTGACGTGCAGCAGAGAGATATTTAAATTAGGTCTGGGCCAGAATGGCAGTGATATCATGTGGAACCTTCACCTTCAGACAGTGGCCCAGAATAACATCAGCAGTCTTGTCCAGCAGTAGGTGTGTAGCAAAGACAGCTCTCATGCATGAAGGTGCTCCACGGGCAACTGAGTCCAGTCTGGCAGAGTAGTATCCCAGTGGGCGCTGTCTTCCCCCATGGAACTGTGTTAGGACTCCAGTGGCATGTCCATTCTTCTCCATCACAAAGAGGCAAAAGGGTTTCTTGTAGTCAGGGAGTCCAAGGGCAGGAGAGCATATGATGGCATCCTTCAGCGTGTAGACTCCATCAATGGCTTCAGCTGTCAGACAGAAAGGAATGGGCACAATTGGAGTATCCAAGACTGTGGCTTCATTTACTGCCCATAGATCTTGCACCATGTGAAACTTGGGAGGTTGTTCCTTTGGTGTTTTCTTCTTGACTGGAAACAGTGGGGTGTTGCATGATGACTTGGTCGGGATGACTGCTCCATTCTTGGAGTAAGGCATCAGTTGTTGTGTGATAGCATCCGATTGTGGGCTCCTAGTTTAAGCTTGAGTTCCACTGGCTGGACTGGGAGCCTTCCAATGTCTTCAGGGCCTTGGGTCCACAGGATGTCTGGTATCTGTGAAAACCAGGCTGCTTCCGTAGGTTGTATTGTCTCAGCAAAGTGAAAAAGGCCGAAAACCCGTGAAACTTCTTCCTGGTCCAGAGCAGTAGTAAGTGTGACAGTACCATTTTCCTGAAAGGAGATGTTGGCGTGTAACTTCATCAACTTTACATCAGTAAGTCGGTTCCCAGTAGGTTCACTGGACAGGTGTTGGACACCACCAATTGAGATAACATGCTCTGTGTGGGTTGCAGGCTGACACACAATTGGCAGGTCATAAGGGTATACTTGATGACTCCATCAACACCCACACATGGGATGGTTTCTTCTGTGAGGCAGTCTGAGTCAGCAAATCTTATCACGCTTCTGGCTGCACCGGTATCCACTAAGAAGGGGATGGATCTTCCTTCTATCTTCATACATACAGTAGGAGTCGGGCCGCAAGCTTGTCTGTTGGCTTTGCAGAGCATATTGTAAGTTGGTGGTTACGGCTTGCCTATGTCCTATAGTTGGATGGAGGGGGCAGATGGCGGTGGAGGGAAATCCTGCGGCAGCTTTTCTTGCAACGGTGCTCTGGACTCAGTTGTCTGACTGCAATGTTGAGAAGATCTGCAGTTCCTCCTTATGTGGCCTATCTTCCCACAATTGTAACAGGTGACTCCACTTCTTTGTCCTTCCCTGTTTCCTGGGTTCTGCGACACCATAACATTACGGTTCGGGGAGGTTTTGAAGGCCTGTTAATTTCTATGCCCCTTGCCACCTGAAATATAATATCTGGGTCCAATCGTCTGTATTCAGGTCTCGTCGTCTGGACCTGCTTCTGTATGGGTTCAAGAAGACCTTGAATGAAGGCTTGTATCCATATCTGTCGATGGGACTTCTCATGGTGATCAAATCCCAGGTCTGTGAACATCTGATTCAGCCAGTAGTAGAACTTTTCTACACTTTCCCCTCTTTCTTGCATTATGTGTTGAACAGATGTTGCTTGTTCTGCCAGACGGTCCTTAGCCCAGGCATACAGCTTGAGTAAGAAAGCTTCACCTGACTCAAATGTTCTCTGATATTCCCGAGTACCTGGTGCAGGCTCCAGAGCTGGGCGCATCACTGGCCAGAAGGAGTCTCCTGCTTTGATTTCAGCCAATCCCATAAGATCTTCCCATGAGGCAGCCTGAGTCTTCTGAATCTGGCTCATCTTCCGATGAAAGGGCATAGGTTGCTTGTCAGGGTCCGGTAAGGTATTCCCTAGAGATGAGCGAGTACTAAAATGTTCGGGTGCTCGAAGCTCGGGCCGAGCATCCCAAGATACTTGTGTACTCGGCCCGAGCACCGAGCCCAATGTTATCCTATGGGAGACCCGAGTATTTTTTTGACATGACCCCCGGCAGCATGTAAAAACCCTAAAAATGTCACAAAAGTATCAGAACAGTGCTCAAATGACATGGGAACAGCATGTGGAAGACCCCTGTAAGCATTTCAGACCCCAAGGTCACTGATGTCAACAATGTTGTCAGACTATTACGCCACTTTTACGGACAAGAAAACGTTACAAAATGAAACCAAAATGGATTTTCATGGAAAAAATATTAAGGGCTCATATCCACTTGTGAGACAGAGTTGGTGTATGTTAGTTTTTTGGATTATATGAAAGATTTAAAAAAAAAAAAAAAAATGTGTGGCACTCCCATGCCCCTGGGAAGAGACGTAAATGAAGGCCTCTTTATATAATGTGCCCATTATAAGGGAGTTTGTCTTTTGTAGTATTGCCCTAGGCAGGGCAGCCAAAAATTGTGTGACACTCCCATGCCCCTGGGAAGAGATGTACATGAGGGCCTCTTTAAATAATGTGCCCATTATAAGGAAGTGGGCCTTTTGTAGGATTGCCCTATGCAGGGAAGCCAAAAATTGTGTGGCACTCTGATGCCCCTGGATGGAGGCGTGCATGAGAGCCTCTTTAAATAATGTGCCCATTTTAAGCAAGTGGGTCTTTTGTAGTATTGCCCTAGCAGGAAGCCAAAGTTAGGAGGCACTTCAATGCCCTGGATAGAGACGTGCATGAGTGCCTCTTTAAATAATGTGCCCATTTTAAGCAAGTGGGTCTTTTGTAGTATTGCCCTAGGCAGGGAAGCCAAAAGTTAGGAGGCACTTCAATGCCCCTGGATAGAGGCGTGCATGAGAACCTCTTTAAATAATGTGGCCATTTTAAGCAAGTGGGTAGGGATGGGCGAATCTACTCGCTAGGACTCGTTACTCGGCGAGTAGTAAGGGACTCGCAGGACTCGGTACTCTGCGAGTTTCCCAGCGTTTACTCGCACGAGTCCAATGCAAATCAATGGCAAACGCTGACAAAACTAGGATTGCCATTGTCTTGCATTAGACTCGGCTACTGTGCCAGTGATAGCAGGGAAACTCGCAAAGTAACTACTGTTACTTTGCGAGCCGAGTCCAGCTGTCTTCTCTGTGCAGGCTGCCGCAGCTCCAGGGTCCTAGAGCCCGCCTGCTCACAGAGATGATGTTGCAGTGCTGAGATTGTTCTCAGTCTGCTCATTCCCTGTGCATAGACATCTATATCAATGCACAGGGGATGTAGCAGAGAGGACATCGCGTTTTGGACTGCGTCGGACAGAAGAGGATTTTTTTAATTAAAGATGGAGTCCCTAATGGCTTTTTTTTTAATTTCAAATAAAAAATTTTCTCTGTGTTGTGTTTTTTTTAACCCTTTATTGGAGATTCTTAGTGGCTGGGTCAAGCGTGGCCTGACATTAAGAATCTCGGGCTTAATACCAGCTTGTATAACAAAGCTGGTATTAACCCCTTTATTACCCAGCGTGCCACCGCCACCAGGGCCGCTGGAAGAGCGGGGTCCAGCGCCAGAGGATGGCGCTTCAATGAACGCGCCATCTTCTGGGGCGGCTGCGGGCTGCAATTTGCAGCGGGGGGTGCCCAGAAAGCTTGGGCATCCCTGTGCTGCGGATTACAGCCCCCAGCTGCTTAGCTGTACCTGGCTAGACATAGAAATTGCGCGGACCCCCACGCATTTTTTTTTTATTATTTCATGAAATTCATGAAATAATTAAAAAAAAGTGCTCCCCTATATTCTTGTGTCCGGCCAGGTACAAATAGGCACCTCGGGGTTGAGGGCAGCCCGTCGCTGCCTGCTGGATCCGGCTGGTTCCAGAAATACGGCGAAGCCCACGTGAAATTTTTTTCTGAAAAATCAATAAAACAATCCTATAGCCCGAAATTTATGGCGGTCACGCCAATATTAGACATGACCGCCATGAATTTCTATTAAATTGTTTTAAAAAAAAACACAACACAGAGAAACTTTTTATTAGAAATTAAAAAAAAAGCCATTAGGGACTCCATCTTTAATTAAAAAAATCCTCTTCCGTCCGACGCAGTCCAAAACGCGATGTCCTCTCTGCTACATCCCCTGTGCATAGATATAGATGTCTATGCACAGGGAATGAGCAGACTGAGAACAATCTCAGCTCTGCTACATCAGGCAGCAGGCGGGCTGTAGGACCCTGGAGCTGCAGCAGCCAGCACACAGAGCAGACAGGACTCTTATCTGTGCGAGTTTCCCAGCGATTACTTGCAAAGTAAACGAGTCCAATGCAAATCAATGGCAAAACTAGGATTGCTTCAGGCTGAAGCTACCGAGACACATCTGTGATTTGTAAATCGCACACTACTCGCTATTACTCGCTTCCCCATTCATTAACATTGGACTCGCTAGACTCGCAACGAGTAGCGAGTCCCGGGCTCGGACTCGCTAGAGTCAAGCGATTCCGAGTAATTTAGGATTCGCCCATCACTACAAGTGGGTAATTTGTAGTATTGTCCTAGGCAGGGCTGCCAAAATGTGTGTGGCACTCTGATGCCCTTGGATAGAGGCATGCATGAGGGCCTCTTTAAATAATGTGCCCATTTTAAGCAAGTGAGTCTTTTGTAGTATTGCCCTAGGCAGGGCTGCTAAACATTGCGAGGCACCCCAATGCCCCTGGGAAGAGACGTGCATGAGGGCCTCTTTAAATAATGTGCCCATTTTAAGGAAGTGGGTCTTTTGTAGGATTGCCCTAGGAAGGGCTGCCAAAAATTGGGAGGCATTGCAATGCCCCTGGGAAGAAACATGGAGGAGAGCCTCTAAAAATTGTTCCCATTACAAAGGAGTGGGTCTCCTGTACTTGTAATGCCCATTCTGTAAGCATGGACTAAAACATTTACCCCTGGGGGGTATACATGAAACTACTGCCTAACTTTTGAACGGTTAGGGTCATCATCATCAAAAATATGATGTAAAAAAATTATGTTTTCGTGGCATCATGAACCACGGTCGCACTGATCATATGATGGTGGTGGATGAGGAGAAGAAGGAGCAGTACAGCAAGTAGCCAAAGACATGAAGTGTGTACCGATGTGTGGGTGTGCGGAGGTGCATGGCAATCTACCGGCACAAAATTTAAATTCCGCTATCATTTGGTGGTGGTGTGGTGAAGTCAGGCCCAATCCAACCCTTGTTCATCTTGATCAAAGTCAGTCCATCAGCATTTTCAGTTGACAGGTGGGTGCGTTTTTCTGTAATGATTTCACCTGCGGCACTAAAAACACGCTCTGACAAAATGCTAGCGGCAGGGCAGGCCAGGACTTCCAAGGCATAGAGAGCCAATTCCTGCTACGTGTCCAGCTTGGATACCCAATAATTATAAGGCACAGAGGAGTCTAGGAGCACTTTAGTACGATCGGCAAGGTACTCCCTCAGCATCTTGGCAAACTTTACATTCCTTGTGACACTACCCCGCACCTCTGGGCCTGTGGTACGGGAGGTGCTGAGAAAAGTGTCCCAGATCTTTGAGAGTGTTCCCCTACCTCTGCTGGATTGGACTTGTGCCTCTCTCGGCCGGACGCCTTGGTTGTCCACTGAATAGTAACCTCTACCGCTAGAGTTTTCAGAAGGGAATTTTTTTAGTAATTCCGCGACTATGGCCTTCTGGTACTGCAGCATTTTTGTAGACCTCTCCGCCTCGGGAATAAGAGAAATAAAGTTCTCTTTGTAGCGTGAGTCTAAAAGTGTCCCCAACCAGTAATGAGTGTCCGCCAAGATCTTGATAACGCGAGGGTCATGAAACAGGCAGCGTAACATAAAGTCAGTCATGTGCGCCAGACTGTTAACAGGCAGACTTCAGGGTCCTCACCAACAGCATGACTGGCCATGCTGACCTCATCCTCCTCCTCCTCTCCCCTGTCCTCTGGCCATCCACGCTGAACTGACGGTCTGACGGTTGTGCATGTATTACCATCAATTCCGCATGAAAGTAGCTCTATTTCTTCATCCTCCTCCTCCTCGTCATAGTCCTCCAATGCACGTTGGGATCAGATGAGGCTGGGCTGTGTGTAATCACCTAGTACGGTTTCTTACCACAAGTCATCGTGCTCCGCCTGCAATGCATCGTCTTTGACTTTGAGCAGAGAGCGTTTTAGAAGACAGAAATGTGGGTTGGTGACACCAATGATGACGTCATCGCCGCTCACCATCTTGGTGGAGTCCTCAAAGTTTTGGAGGACGGTACATATGTTGGACATCCATGTCCACTCCTGAGGTCTTATGTGTGGAGTTTGAACCATATACCGACGGCCTAGTTGATGCTGGTACTCAACAACTGCCCTCTTCTGCTCACAAATCCTGACCAACATGTGCAGTGTGGAATTCCAATGCATGGGGACATCACACACCAGTCTGTGAGCCAGAAGCTGCAAAAGCCGCTGAAAGCCGGCAAAGCCAGCAGAAGCTGTAGGTGACTTTCTAAAATGGGCACACAGGTGGTGTACTTTGACAAGCAGATCAGACAGCTCCGGGTAGGATTTAATAAACCGCTGAACCATGAGGTTGAGCACATGGGCCACGCATGGAACATGTGTCAGCTCGCCTTGCCTCAGAGCCGCCACAAGGTTCTGGCCATTGTCACACATGACCATGCCAGGCTGTAGGTTCAGCGGTGTGAACCAGTGATCTGCCTGCTGTTTCAGAGCTGTCCACAACTCTTCAGTGTTGTGGGGTTTGTCACCTACGCATATTAGCTTCAGCACAGCTTGTTGCCGGTTAGCAGAGGCAGTGATGCAGTGCTTCCAGCTTGGGACTGGTGTGGAGGGTGAAGTGGAGGAAGAGGAGGAGGAGGCTGAGGAGCATGAGGTGCCAGAGCTGTACACTGTGAGTGAAACCCTGACTGAGTTAGGGCCTGCAATCCTTGGTGTCGGAAGGATGTTTGTCGGAAGCTCAAACAGGGTCCCGGCTTCCGGAATATTACATAGTTTTTTTTTTTTTTTTAAGGTTGAAGGAAGACTTTAAGTCCATCTAGTTCATAGCCTAACATGTTGATCCAGAGGAAGGCAAAAAAAAACCCATGTGGCAACACTACGCTCCACATTGGGGGAAAAAATTCCTTCCTGACTCCAGATACGGCAATCAGACTAGTTCCCTGGATCAACGCCCTATCAAAGAATCTAGTATGTATAACTGGTAATATTATAGTTTTCAAGAAAGGCATCCAGGCCCTTCTTAAATGTTAGTAGTGACTCACTCATTACAACATCATGTGGCAGAGAGTTCCATAGTCTCACTGCTCTTACAGTAAAGAATCCGCATCTGTGATTATGATTAAACCTTCTTTCCTCCAGACGTAGAGGATGCCCCCTTGTCCCAGTCTCAGGCCTAAGAGTAAAGAGATCATTAGATCTCTTAACCCGGTGTGCCGTCAGCGAGATGTACCGGCCCTGCCCATAAGCACTTGTCCACGTGTCCGTGGTTAGGTGGACTTTGCCTGAAACTGCGTTGTTAAGGGCACGTATGATGTTTTGTGACACGTGCTTATGTAATGTGGGGATGGCACACCGGGAAAAATAGTGTCGGCTGGGGACCGAGTAACGTGGGACAGCCGCTGCAATCAGGTTGCGGAATGCTTCCGTCTCCACCAGCCTAAAAGGCAACATTTCCAGCGCAAGCAGTCACGAAATGTGTGCATTTAGAACTGTGGCATGTGGGGCGTTGGCAGCGTATTTGTGCCTGCGTTCCAAAGATTGGTGTATGGATAACTGAACGCTGCACTGGGACAAAGACCTGGCTGATGATGGTGCTATTTCTGCTTGTGCAAGTACAGGTGATGGACAGGAGGCATCTTCGCCTGCAGTATGGAAAGGGGATTGGCTTGCATGCACAACAGTGGAAGATGCAGCGGTGTCACTGCTCCTGGACACTGCTGTACATCCCACAAAGTTGGGTGCTTTGCTGCCATGTGCCTGATCATGCTGGTGGTGGTCAGGCTGCTAGTTTTGCTATCCCTGCTGATACTGGCATTGCAGGTGTTGCAAATGGCCTTTTTCAAATTATCTGCAGACACCTTAAAAAACAACCAGACTCGGGAAGACCTAACTGTTGTTTTGGCAACTTCACTCATGTTGTTGTTCCGGGAAACGGTTGCCTGACTTCTGCCTGCGGCCACCACCCTGATTCTTCCGGCCTGTTGTGATGCTACATCTAACTCCCCCTGTGCACTGCTGTCCTCGCTCTGCATGTCCTCCTGCCAGGTTGGGTCAGTTACTGGATCATCCACCACGTCATCTTCCACTTCCGCACCCTGGTCCTCCTCCTGACTTTCTGGCAATTATGTCTCATCATCATCCACCTCTTGTTGAGACACGTTCCCACCATTGCCTTCGTGAGACTGTGGATGCTCAAATATTTGGGCATCGGTACATACGATCTCCTCATGACCCACTTCAAATGGAGCTGGTGAGAGGCCAGAATCTATGAATGGATAAGTGAACAGCTCTTCAGAGTGTCCAAGTGTGGGATCAGTTATGTCCGGTGTCGGGCACTCGGCATGGTGGGAGGAAGGAGTATCAAAGTGTGGAATGTGCGGTCCAGTCTCACAGCTACTGACACTTGACCGTGTGGAAGACAGGGTATTTGTGGTGGTGCCAAACTGACTGGAATCATTATCTGCTATCCAACTAACAACCTGTTGACACTGGTCTTGGTTTAATAGTGGAATACTGTTGCAGTCACCTAGAAATTGGGACAGAGAGGTCGAGCGAGATGATGTGGGCGTTTGTCGTGGCGCAATTCGAGCTTGCAAATGGGCTCGACCTCTGCCTGCACTACCATTACGTCCAGTTCCTTGTCCCTTGCCACCGGCCTTGCGCATTTTCAATGTTGTGCTGACTGTATGCAGCTAAATGAAGGCGTCGAAGATTTGGTTTTTCAGCACGTCACTGAGATTTGAGATTAAGGCCCTGCAGGTGGACTAGTCAGAAACAAACGTTGACTACAATAGCGAGTCTTTTGGCGTATCCTAATTTACGCTGCAACCTACCCTTGTAGGGGGCATACAGAGTAGAATCTCAATATTTGCAGATGACACTAAACTCTGCATGGTAATCAATACAGAGGAGGACAATTTTATATTACAGGAGGATTTATGTAAACTAGAAGCTTGGGCTGCTAAATGGCAAATGCGCTTTAATGGGGATAAATGTAAAGTCATGCACTTGGGCAGAGGAAACAAAAGGTATAATTATGTGCTTAATTGTAAAACACTGGGCAAAACTGTCACTGAAAAAGACCTGGGTGTATGGGTAGATGACAAACTCACATTTAGTGGCCAGTGTCAGGCAGCTGCTGCAAAGGCAAATAAAATAATGGGATGCATTAAAAGAGGCATAGATGCTCATGAGGAGAATATAATTTTACCTCTATACAAGTCACTAGTGCGACCACACTTAAATACTGTGTACAATTCTGGTCTCCGGTGTATAAGAAAGACATAGCTGAACTAGAGCGGGTCCAGAGAAGAGCGACAAAAGTCATTAGAGGACTAAGGGGTCTGCAATACCAAGACAGATTATTAAACTTGGGGTTATTTAGCTTGGAAAAACGAAGGCTGAGGGGTGATCTTATAATAATGTATAAATATATGAGGGGACAGTACAGAGACCTTTCTAATGATCTCTTTACTCTTAGGCCTGAGACTGGGACAAGGGGGCATCCTCTACGTCTGGAGGAAAGAAGGTTTAATCATAATCAGAGACGCAAATTCTTTACTGCAAGAGCAGTGAGACTATGGAACTCTCTGCCACATGATGTTGTAATGAGTGACTCACTACTAACATTTAAGAAGGGCCTGGATGCCTTTCTTGAAAACTATAATATTACCAGTTATATATTAGATTCTTTGATAGGGCGTTGATCCAGGGAATTAGTCTGATTGCCATATCTGGAGTCAGGAAGGAATTTTTTCCCCCAATGTGGAGTTAAGTGTTGCCACATGGGTTTTTTTTTGCCTTCCTCTGGATCAACATGTTAGGCTATGGGTTGAACTAGATGGACTTAAAGTCTTCCTTCAACCTTAAAAACTATGTTACTATACTACTAGCTGCACTAAGATGCTAAATGAGTGCAGACAAGAGTTGGTTTTTAGCACGACACTGAGATTTGAGATTAAGGCCCTGCAGGTGGACTAGTCAGAAACAAACGCTGACTACAATAGCGAGTCTTTTTGCGTATCCTAATTTGCCCTGCAACCTACTCCTGCCGCACACAAATGTTAGATGAATGCAGACAAGAGTTGGTTTTTAGCACGTCACTGAGATTTGAGATTATGTCACTGCCGTGGACTAGTTAGACACAAATGCTGACAACAATAGCGAGTCTTTTTGCGTATCCTAATTTGCTCTGCAACCTACTCCTGACGCACACAAATGTTAGATGAATGTAGACAAGAGTTGGTTTTTAGCATGACACTGAGATGAGATTAAGGCCCTGCAGGTGGACTAGTCAGACACAAACGCTGACTACAATAGCGAGTCTTTTGGCGTATCCTATTTTTCGCTAAAATGTACTCAAGCTGCACTAAGATGCTAAATGAATGCAGACAAGATTTGGTTTTTAGCTGGACACTGAGATAACAGATTAAGGCCCTGCAGTTGGACTGGTCAGACACAAACGCTGACGAGAATAGCGAGTCTTTTGGCGTATCCTAATTTACGCTACAACCTACTCCTGGTGCACACAAATGTTAAAAAAATGCAGACACAAACGCTGACGAGAATAGCAAGTCTTTTGGTGTATCCTAATTTACGCTAAAACATACTCAAGCTGCACTAAGATGCTAAATGAATGCAGATAAGATTTGGTTTTTAGCTAGACACTGAGATAAAAGATTAAGGCCCTGCGGTTGGACTGGTCAGACACAAACACTGACGAGAATAGCGAGTCTTTTGGCGTATCCTAATTTGTGCTAAAACCTACTCCTGCCTATAGAGAGCTAAATTAATCCCTAAAAGCACTGTTTTGGGATGGATGAGCCTGTACACCAGCCCCAGATGTGATGCAGGCTGGTATACTGGCACAAAGAAGTTTGCTGTATAGCCTGCCTCCCTGCCTGCATACAGCTCTATTAGTCCTCAGAAGGACTGTTGTGGTAATTAGACTGGTAGCCCTGCGCCTACACTAGCTGAAAGGCCACAAATCTGTCCCTCAACCAGCAGCAGCTCTCCCTGCACTGACTGTCTGTGGAGCAGAGTGACGAGCACAGCGCGGTCAGGTCTTATAAAGCCCTGATGATGCTGTGCGGCCAGCCAATCACTGTAACGCCACAACTAACATGGCTGTGGCATTACAGTGTCTGTCAGCCAATCCCTGTATGCGGGCTGGCTCTGTAAAGAGCACCAACATGCAGGGAGGTATACCCCGAGCATAGCAAGAGTATCGCGAGATTACTCGGTACTCGCCGAGTACCCCGAGTACCGAGATATTCATACGAGTACCGAGTAGTGATAAGCATACTCGCTCATCCCTAGTGCAGATCACTTCCTCCTCTTGACTCAGTGAACTTTTGGAGCAGACATCTAATTCCCAATCTATAGTATGGTGAAAAGCTCTGCAGACTCAGCCATCTGTGTTCAACCACAGTCATTAGTGCGACTGGAGACTTGTGACAAATGAGGAAACACGTGTGATTAAGCAGACACCTGTGAGGGCTGCAGTGTGTACTGTTGAATTTGGGGTAGAGGAGAGGCCACTTTATGGAGCGCTTAATATCCTTTGTAGCACCTGGTAAAAAGAAAAAAGAGAGGATGACAATGGGGCGCGGGATCTAAGTGCAGATGTATGTTAACACAGATTGCAGTACACAGATTTCACATTCAGGCTGGAGGCACACAGGCGTTGAACTCGCGCTAGTTTAATGCGAGAAAAACTCGCATTAAACTCGGACCTGTATCTTTCAATGATACAGGTCACATTAATGCGAGTTTCTGGCATTAAACTCGCTTTGCGAGAGCAACCCGAGTGCAATCGCAGCATGCTGCGATTGCACCGCGATTGCCTCACGCAAGGGGCCATTAAAAGTATATGGGTGCGAGTCTAGCTCGCACCCACACAGCACACGGTGCAAGAGTCGCAGCCGTGTGCTGTCAAAATCACTGGCCCCCCGCAGTCCCCATACAGTTACAATAATGTTTCATTGCTGTGACAGCAGCAGTGAAGCAGTATTGTATGTATAATTAATTATTTTTTGCAAAGTTACACTTATCAGCTTGATTTGACAGGTTTTTACCATGTCGGCTGTTCAGGACTTCATTCTGCACTGTGCTACCGAGGGGGTTTTAACCCAGTGATTAAGGGGTTAATCAGACACTGGTGTCATGACACCATCTGTCCATGGGTTGTCCTCCCCCCCTGGATACATGGTGACATGACATCATGTGTCTGAATGGGTTAATTATTCTGTAAACCAGGTTCAAGTGTATGTCGGGTTTAGAGATCACACAGAATAAGCCGGTGATTTGTGAATGGAAGCCAGGGCTTCAGCACCATGGACAGCTCCTTACAAATCACCGGCTTATTCTGTCCTGACATACACTTGAACCTGGTTTACAGAATAATTAACCCATTCAGACACACGATGTCATGTCACCATGTATCCAGGGGGGGAGGACAACCCCTGGACAGATGGTGTCATGACACCAGCGTCTGATTAACCCCTTAATCACCGGGTTAAAACCCCCTCAGTAGCACAGTGCAGAATGAAGTCCTGAACAGCCGACATGGTAAAAACATGTCAAATCAAGCTGATAAGTGTAAATTTGCAAAAAATAATAAATTATACATACAATACTGCTTCACTGCTGCTGTCACAGCAATGAAACATTATTGTAACTGTATGGGGATAGCAGGAATTAGACAGGCGAGCAGCACTAATGCTGCAGGGCATGACCTCTGAAAGCCAGAGGAGTGTCTGCTCCAGTAAGGGGGAAAGCAGGAGAGTAGGGCAGGCCAGACAGGTGCTGGTAGTGGGGGACTCAATTATTAGGGGAATAGATAGGGCAATCTGTCACAAAGACAGGGATCGTCGAACAGTGTGCTGCCTACCTGGCGCTCGAGTCCGGCACATCGCTGATCGGGTTGACAGATTACTGGGAGGGGCTGGTGAGGACCCAGCGGTCATAGTGCACATTGGCACAAATGACAAAGTTAGAGGTAGGTGGAAGGTCCTTAAAGATGATTTCAGGGAATTAGGTTGCAAGCTTAAGGCAAGGACCTCCAAGGTAGTATTCTCTGAAATACTGCCTGTACCACGTGCCACACCAGAGAGACAACGGGAGATTAGGGAGATAAATAAGTGGCTCAGGAATTGGTGTAAGAAGGAGGGGTTTTGGGTTCCTGGAGAACTGGGCCGACTTCTCTGTTGGCTACAGGTTCTATGCTAGGGACGGGCTGCACCTCAATGGGGAGGGTGCAGCTGTGCTGGGGGAGAAAATGGCTAGAAGGTTGGAGGAGTGTTTAAACTAGGGATTGGGGGGGAGGGTATTCATTGTATAGGAGGGGAAGATAGTGTAAACAGTAACCTGGGCACAAGTAATAAAATTGGGGGTGGCATGGGGGGTGGGGTTAGAACAGTCAATCTAGTAGGAAGGAATAGAGGTAAAGAGAGATGCATAAAGTGCATGTATACTAATGCCAGAAGCCTCACCAACAAAATGGAGGAATTAGAATTGATTTTGTTGGAAAATAATTATGACATGGTGGGGATTTCGGAGACTTGGCTGGACGAGAGCCATGACTGGGCTGTTAATTTACAGGGCTATTGTCTGTTCAGAAATGACCGTACAAATAGGCGAGGAGGAGGTGTATGTTTATACGTAAAATCATCCTTAAAACCCATCCTGCGTGATAATATAGGTGAATCTAATGGAAATGTAGAGTCTCTGTGGGTGGAGATAAGGGGAGGGGGAAAAAATAATAAATTACTGATAGGAGTTTGTTATAAGTCTCCAACAATAATGGAAGTGGAGGAGAATATCCTCATAAAGCAAATAGATGAAGCAGCGACTCAGGGAGAAGTCATTATTATGGGGGACTTCAACTACCCTGAAATACATTGGGGATCAGAAACCTGCAGTTCCAGCAAAGGTAATAAGTTTTTGAAAACTATAAGAGACAATTACCTTTCACAACTGGTTCAGGACCCAACAAGAAGGGGGGCACTGCTGGACCTAATATTAACCAACAGGCCGGACCGCATATCAAATATACGGGTTGGAGGTCACTTGGGTAATAGTGATCATAACTTAATAAGCTTTCAAGTATCCTTTACTAAGACGTGTACTAGAGGGGTCACAAGGACACTAAACTTCAGGAAGGCAAATTTCCAACGGTTGAGAGATGATCTTAGTGCAATAAACTGGGACGATGTCCTGAGACATAAAAGTACAAACACAAATGGGAGATGTTTATTAGCATCCTGAATAGGACCTGTGCACAATATATACCCTATGGGAATAAGCATGCTAGAAATAGGAGGAAACCACTATGGCTAAATAAAGCGGTAAGAAGTGCAATATGTGACAAAAAGAAAGCATTTAGGGAATTAAAGCAAGTAGGTAGTGATAAAGCATTAAATAAATACAGAAAATTAAATAACATTTGTAAAAAGCAAATCAAGGCAGCAAAGATTGAGACAGAGAGACTCATTGCCAGAGAAAGTAAAAAGAATCCCAAAATATTTTTTAACTACATAAATAGTAAGAAACTAAAAAATGATGGCGTAGGCCCCTTTAAAAATAGTCTGGGTGAAATGGTGGATGAGGATGAGGAAAAAGCAAATATGCTAAATGACTTTTCTTCAACAGTATTTACACAAGAAAATCCCATGACAGACAATATGATCAGTGATAACAAAAATTCTCAATTAAACGTCACCTGCTTAACCCAAGAGGAAGTACGGCATCGTCTAAAAATCACTAAAATTGACAAATCCCCGGGCCCAGATGGGATACACCCCAGAGTGCTGCAGGAATTAAGTACTGTCATAGATAGACCATTATTTTTAATATTTAAAGATTCCATAATAACAGGGTCTGTACCACAGGACTGGCGTATAGCAAATGTGGTGCCAATATTCAAAAAGGGGACAAAAACTGAACTTGGAAATTATAGGCCAGTAAGCTTAACCTCTACTGTGGGTAAAATCCTAGAGGGTTTTCTAAGAGATGCTATACTGGAGTATCTGAAGAAAAATAACCTCATGACCCATTATCAACATGGTTTTACGAGGGACCGTTCCTGTCAAACTAATCTAATAAGCTTCTATGAAGAAGTAAGTTCTGGACTGGACCAAGGAAATGCAGTGGATGTGGTGTATATGGACTTTTCAAAAGCTTTTGATACGGTGCCACACAAAAGGTTGATACATAAAATGAGGGCAATGGGGATAGGGGAAAATATGTGTAAGTGGGTTAAGAACTGGCTTAGTGATAGGAAACAAAGGGTGGTTATTAATGGAACACACTCAGAATGGGTCACAGTTAACAGTGGGGTACCACAGGGGTCAGTGTTGGGCCCACTTCTATTTAATATATTTATTAATGACCTTGTAGGGGGCATACAGAGTAGAATCTCAATATTTGCAGATGACACTAAACTCTGCAGGGTAATCAATACAGAGGAGGACAATTTTATATTACAGGAGGATTTATGTAAACTAGAAGCTTGGGCTGCTAAATGGCAAATGCGCTTTAATGGGGATAAATGTAAAGTCATGCACTTGGGCAGAGGAAACAAAAGGTATAATTATGTGCTTAATTGTAAAACACTGGGCAAAACTGTCACTGAAAAAGACCTGGGTGTATGGGTAGATGACAAACTCACATTTAGTGGCCAGTGTCAGGCAGCTGCTGCAAAGGCAAATAAAATAATGGGATGTATTAAAAGAGGCATAGATGCTCATGAGGAGAACATCATTTTACCTCTATACAAGTCACTAGTGCGACCACACTTAGAATACTGTGTACAATTCTGGTCTCCGGTGTATAAGAAAGACATAGCTGAACTAGAGAGGGTCCAGAGAAGAGCGACAAAAGTCATTAGAGGACTAAGGGGTCTGCAATACCAAGACAGGTTATTAAACTTGGGGTTATTTAGCTTGGAAAAACGAAGGCTTAGGGGTGATCTTATAATAATGTATAAATATATGAGGGGGCAGTACAGAGACCTTTCTAATGATCTCTTTACTCTTAGGCCTGAGACTGGGACAAGGGGGCATCCTCTACGTCTGGAGGGAAGAAGGTTTAATCATAATCACAGACGCGGATTCTGTACTGTAAGAGCAGTGAGACTATGGAACTCTCTGCCACATGATGTTGTAATGAGTGAGTCACTACTAACATTTAAGAAGGGCCTGGATGCCTTTCTTGAAAACTATAACATTACCAGTTATATATACTAGATTCTTTGATAGGGCGTTGATCCAGGGAATTAGTCTGATTGCCATATCTGGAGTCAGGAAGGAATTTTTTCCCCCAATGTGGAGATTAGTGTTGCCACATGGGGTTTTTTTTGCCTTCCTCTGGATCAACATGTTAGGCTATGGGTTGAACTAGATGGACTTAAAGTCTTCCTTCAACCTTAAAAACTATGTTACTATGTTACTATGTTACTATGTTCCGTGGTCCATCAAGACCATGGACAGCAGAGAAAAAAAACACACACGCACTCACACTTCACACTCGCACCACATACACTTACATACAGCCAGGCACACGCACCACACTCGGACCACACTAGCACTACACTCGCACCAAACTAGTACTGCACTCGCATCACTGTCGTGCATCAATCACGCTCCGTGTGTGATGCACGACAGTGTGCCTGTACCCTCACTGTGTGGATTTCTTCTATTTTTGCTAATATGATCAGTGTAGTGGATCAATTCTTTTAATGATCCTCCAGCCTGCAGCACAAATTTTCTGGAAACAATGCAAGTCCTGTAAGAGAATTCCCATGTGAATAATGGAATAGACAGAATGAGATTCCCTTTCAGCGCTTTCGGAGGATGAAGAGGATCTCAAAGGAGGTTTTCTTCTTCCAGAACAAAGATTTATTCTTACATTTTGAGTTAAAAAAAACGATAACACGTTTCGGCCAACAAAAGCTTTCATCATGTATGGTGTGTATACCAGACCTGATGTAGGCTTTTGTTAGACAAAACGCATTGTCCGATTTTTATCTCGAATGTAATAATAAATCTTTGTTCTGTAAGAAAAAAAATGTCCTTTGAGATCCACATCATCCTCCAGCAGCGCCGAAAGGGAATCTCACTCTGTCTATTCCATTGTAGCACCTGCTCTTTCTGGGCCGCATTTACAAGTCGTAGCGATGTTCTGCTGCCTAAGAAAGAGTTGATATCAGACTTTCCACTAAAAGAAGTTGACATTTTTGTTTGCCAAGAAGCTGGTGTTTGTTGAGCAGAACTTTTACTACCTACCCCACAGACATCAAGTGTTTTCCCCTTACCACTGCGCCTATTCCACTTTCTACTATGACCACAGCTTTTGCCACTTGTATTTGATGGTAACAGATTTACAAGTCAGTTGTAGGCTGAAAAAATCTGGGGATGTGAATCCAGTGGACCAAATTTTCAAAAAATGGCACCAGGCAAAAAGTGTGGTTGCTGTCTGGATGTAGCAATAAAAGGTTTTCAGCACAAATTTCACAAGCACCACTAAATGTACCACCTGTGGCACTTAAAGGTTTTCATCAGAGGATTGGTGCAGCTGTTCACACAAGCACCATTGTGCCACAGGGGATTTGCCAAAAACACTGGTACTAAGACATAAAAAGGGCTGTTTTTGGAAGAAATAACTAAACCTACTATCTATCTCTCTATTTAGAAACAGATAGAATCGCTAACTAACTGTCTAAATAGCACACAAAGGCTAAGAAGAGTAGGCACTGCAGCAGCATCTGCTGTGTCACTGAGCTCCAACACTGAGAAAATGGTGATGAGAGGAAGTGGCCGGTTTTTATATGCCAAGGACATGTGACATACCCAGCGAATGATACAAGCGCAAGCACTTGTGTGCTTGTGTGCAAAAAGTGCAATTTGCTTTATGGCTACCAGGTGGACCATGCACAGTAAGTGCGGGAAAGAAAAAAAAAGGAGACCTGAGAACTCTCACCTCCCTCCCCTCCCTCCCGCTATACTAAACACTGACACTGTGAAAATGTATAACACAAGCATTACTGCAAATGCACTAATGCTTTTGTCATCTGAACAATTATTGAACAAATCCTGAATTGCCGATTTTTCATCAAAACGTTTGCGTTCAAGGTGCCGAATGAACATTGCCAAATTTGGTCTGGATTTGAAGTTGACGAACATGTTCATGCAAACTTCGCTCATCTCTAATTACCATCATTCATTTTTTCAGCAGTTTGTACTACAGTATTTCTTGTATGAGATCAGACCAGATTGCTTGGTCTTCTCTCTCCATGTGCACCTATAAAATGTGACCATGTCACTGGCTGCCTTACCTTGGACCTATTTTTAGTCAGTACATGCAGTATACAAAGAACATCTTATAAGACATGCCAATATGGTGATATTTTAAGCCAATCATCTATCCATTTACACTTTGACCCTTGCCAATGTCACTCAGATGCTCACTCTTGCTTATTTTTCCTAATTCCAACTCATTAACTTCAAGAGCTGTGAACATTGATGAGATGATCAGTGTTATTCAAACCACTTAACAGTAGTTTTAACATGATTAATAAGTGTTTCAAATTTACAACGTCTCAATGCTTAGATTACTTTTAAGGCCGCTTTACACGTCACGATATCGCAACGCAACTACGATAAAAAGTCACGTGGTACGGGCGTTGCAGTTGATATCGTTCCTAAACGCTCCCATACAGAACTCTGAGATCCACCAAATAATAAAAGACGCCAAAAAAAAAACAGCTCCCGCCCGGATGGATTCTCATTCTCCTATTATTCCCAATTCCTCCCAATCCTCACCCCATACCTACATCGCCTATTTGACTTTTGGGCCACCTCCAGCTCTATTAAATCAGAGGGCCTCAAAGCTTCCATTGCTACCCTCCCAAAGCCGGGAAAGACCCCCACCTCCCCGGCCAACTTCCGCCCTATAGCCCTTCTCAATACGGACATAAAAATGTATGCAAAGCTCTGGGCCAATAGACTTATGACTATCCTTCCCTCATTCACCCTGACCAAGTCGGGTTTGTACCGGGCAGACAAACGAGAGACGGCACGAGGCGACTGATTGACCTGCTGGATGTGGTGGAGAGGGGCCAACTCCCCAGTGTATTCCTGTCCCTTGACGCCGAAAAAGCGTTCGACAGAGTACACTGGGGATATCTACACAGCACCTTAGAGAAATTCGGCTTATCAGGCCCGATTTCTAAAGCCATTATGGCACTCTACTCTAACCCCTGCGCCTTCGTTAGAGCTTCAGGGTTCTCATCTCGTACCTTTCAAATTACTAATGGTACACGACAAGGTTGTCCCCTCTCCCCCATTGTCTTTGCCTTGATCATGGAGCCCCTCGCTGCTATAGTCAGACAATCCCCCTACATTAGGGGTATCCCAGTGAGGGACTCTGAGTATAAAATAGGACTATACGCAGATGACGTAGTATTTACTTGCACTGACCCGTTATCTTCACTAAAGGCAATCTCCTCCCTTTTGCAAGACTTCTCTGAAGCGTCATTTTATAAACTTAATTTAACCAAATCCACCCTCTTTCCATTATTTCTTCCCCCCCATTCCCAAACCCAAATACAATCTTTATATTCGTTCATTTGGTCACCAATGGGGTTCACTTATCTCGGGATAAAATTGACGCGCCTGGCTGATATCATTAGCGTCAATTCCGACTTAATTGCTGCAGAGCTAAACAGACACATTGAAAATTTCTTCAAAGGCCATCTTTCATGGATGGCGAGGATTCAGGCCGCTAAAATGCTATTGTTGCGTAAACTCATCTATCTATTTAGGTGTCTCCCTCTATCTTTCCCTTCCAAATACATATCCCGATTCCAGACCATATTGGACAGATTTATTTGGAACAAAAAACCTCATAGAATCAAACGTCAACTCATGTCCCTACCCTACAACAAGGGGGGCTTGGGTTCACCAAAAATAGCTCTGTACCACAGAGCCGCCCTTCTGAATCCTGTTGGGAATTGGTGGAATGGAGACTCTGCGCTCCCCTGGCTCACGATTGAATCTTCTCATGCGCCGAAGGGTTCTCTTGCCTTACTGTTGGAGGCGCAGCTGCTCTCTCCAGGTACCCTACCCACTCCCCTCCGCACCATGGCGGCAGCGGTCAAAATCTGGGTAGCGGAGTGTCCCTCCTCCTTTCCCTCAGTAACCAAATATGTCTCGCTCCAAGCGACTACATGTGTCATACCTAATCTGAATCTGTCGGTATGGTTGGAATGCGGGATAAAACGAGTGGCGGACCTCTTCCACCCCACTGGAATGAGGTCTTTCCCGGATCTAAGGAGCCAGTACCTAATCCCTGACTCGGCGTTATTTGTCTACCTACAACTCCGTAGCCTTTTACGTAATAACCATATATTCCACAACTCTCCAGAGTTGGTGGACTCTCCTGCCCAGCAGTTCTTTAAACCGGGAATCAGGATGTCGCACGGTCTATCGATCTTATACAAATCCTTACTATGCAATGACTCCTCCCAAAAGCTCCAATATATATCCTCATGGGAATCTCTACTTTCCTTCGAGGCCTCCCCCGAAGATTGGCAATTTGCAATGACTCACTCAACCAAATTCTCCTCGTGCATAGCCCATCTAGAACTGTCTAAGAAAATACAGCTCCAGTGGTACTTAACCCCTGTAAAAATGGCCAGATGCCACTTATCCTCCTCACCGCTTTGCTGGAAGGGGTGCGGTAACAATGGCACTCTAGCCCATGTGTGGTGGGAATGCCCACAGGTGCTCTCCATTTGGAGACAGGTTGAGACATTACTAGCTGCTATTTTGCCCTTCCCCTTCACGTTATCCAAACAATTGGCGATTTTGGGTATATCTCTATTTGACTTCCCCCCCCTTACAACCTATTGTATCAAACATACTGATTGCGGCCAGACAGCTGTTGGCTACCCACTGGAGGTCGACCTCAGTCCCATCTAGAACTGAACTCATAGCCAAGATTAATCTTCACTTTTGTCACGAAATAGCGGCTGCTGACACTCTCTCGAAGAAAAATAAGGTTCTGACCTGGTGGGACCCGTGGACTGCTTCCCTCTTTGCCTCAGACCTACACCCTTCATTACTTCCCTCATGATTAATTTGCTGTTTTTTTTTCTATATCGTTATATCCTATTTGTAACAAATTACTGTTTATCTTTGTTTCTTCAATTTATATGCTGCTGTATTACCTACCAATTGGAACTCAAAAGTAAATTCTTGTTGTGCCTGTTTTTCCCCATATTTCCCCCCTCTTCCCCTCCCCCCCCCCACCCCTTTGTTTATACTACTCATTTCTGTAAACTCGGAAACTGTTTTGTCTTCCTTTTTCTACCAATAAAAATTTGAATGGTTAAAAAAAAAAACACAGGTCTACAAAAAAGCATGTCAAATCTGCAAGTGTGACCCTAGCCATATACTGGTTGTCAGGGAGATCCATCTTCAGTTCTACACACTGAGTGCGGCCATGTAAGGGGGTGGCAGAGCTTACGCATCATTCCCACTACAGCTCATCAAAGTCTCAGAATACCTCAGGCAGGGACAGTGCTGAGCTCAGGTTGACAGCACACACTCCTGTGATCTTATCTGACTCCTGTACATTCAAATCTCTCTGCTCTGTGCAATCAGCTGAGGAGCTGTGTGGAGAACATTAGGTGACAACAAGGAGCAGAGATGATGTGAATGGAGAGGAGACAGATAAGATCACAGGAGCTGTGTGCTGAGAGCCTGAGCTCAGCACTGTTCCTGCCTGAGGTAACCTGAGAGTCTGATCGGCTGTAGTGTGAACACTTTGTAGGCCCCAGTTCTCTTATATAGCCATATTCAGTGTGAGGATCTGAATACGGATTTCCCTGACAACAAGAATATGCCAGGTTTAGAAACAGTCTAGTGAAAACATCTTCTGGAAGGTTTATGAAAGTTTTTTTTCCAGATTTCAATTATGAAGTATATTTGAAAGTTTATTATAATTACTTGCTCTACATCTAATATATAATTGCCGTAGCGCACTTCCGTCATATTCGGCGCTACTTCCGTCGTCGTGGACGTGGCTGCCAAAATGACGGAAGTGCGTCAGGGACACACACACACACCACACCACACATACACACACACCACACACACACACACACACACACACACACACCACACACACACACACACACACACTCCAGTACAATTACCCCTCCGCCATCCCGCTACACCGCTCCCGCCATGGCTCCGCCCAACTCGCGGGGCTCCCGCCGTGGCTCCGCCCACCTCGCGGGGCTCCCGCCGTGGCTCCACACACCTCGAATGGCTCCCGCCATGGCTCCGCCCACCTAGCCTACGCTGACCACAGAGTCTCCTTCCTGCGCTGACCACAGAGCCGCCGTCCTCTGCTGACCAAAGAGCCTCCTTCCTGTGCTGACCACAGAGCCTCCTTCCTGCGCTGACCACTCGACCACAGAGCCTCCTTACTGCGCTGACCACAGAACCGCCGTCCTCTGCTGACCACAGAGCCTCCCTCCTGCGCTGACCACTCTGCCTCCTTCCTGCGCTGACCACAGAGCCGCCGTCCTCTGCTGACCACAGACCCACCGTCCTCTGCTGACCACAGAGCCTCCTTCTTGCGCTGACCACTCTGCCTCCTTCCTGCGCTGACAACTCTGCCTCCTTCATGCGCTGACCACAGAGCCGCCGTCCTTTGCTGACCACAGAGCCGCCGTCCTCTGCTGACCACAGAGCCGCCGTCCTCTGCTGACCACAGAGCCCCTCCTATGCTGACCACAGAGCCGCCGTCCTCTGCTGACTACAGACCCGCCGTCCTCTGCTGACCACAGACCCGCCGTCCTCTACTGACCATAGAGCCTCCTTCCTGCGCTGACCACTCTGCCTCCTTCCTGCGCTGACCACTCTGCCTCCTTCCTGCGCTGACCACAGAGCCGCCGTCCTCTGCTGACCACAGAGCCGCCGTCCTCTGCTGACCACAGAGCCGCCGTCCTCTGCTGACCACAGAGCCGCCGTTCTCTGCTGATCACAGAGCCGCCGTCCTCTGCTGACCACAGAGCCGCCGTCCTCTGCTGACCACCGAGCGCCGTCCTCTGCTGACCACAGAGCAGCTGTCCTGCGCTCACCACTCTGCCTCCTTCCTGCGCTGATCACTCTGCCTCCTTCCTGCGCTGATCACTCTGCCTCCTTCATGCACTGATCACTCTGCCGCCATCCTCTGCTGACCACAGAGCCGCCGTCCTCTGCTGACCACAGAGCCGCCGTCCTCTGCTGACCACAGAGCCGCCGTCCTCTGCTGACCACAGAGTCGCCGTCCTCTGCTGACCACAGAGCCGCCATCCTCTGCTGACCACAGAGCCGCCGTCCTCTGCTGACCACAGTGCCCCCGTCCTCTGCTGACCACAGAGCCCCCGTCCTCTGCTGACCACAGAGCCCCCGTCCTCTGCTGACCACAGAGCCCCCGTCCTCTGCTGACCACAGAGCCCCCGTCCTCTGCTGACCACAGAGCCCCCGTCCTCTGCTGACCACACAGCCGCCGTACTCTGCTGACCACACAGCCGCCGTCCTCTGCTGACCACACAGCCGCCGTCCTCTGCTGACCACAGAGCCGCCGTCCTGCGCTCAACACTCTGCCGCCGTCCTGCGCTCACCACCCTGCCTCCTTCCTGCGCTGACCACTCTGCCTCCTTCCTGCGCTGACCACAGAGCCACCGTACTCTGCTGACCACAGACGCCGCCGTCCTGCGCTCACCACTCTGCCTCCTTCCTGCGCTGATCACATCTGCCTCCTTCCTGCCTGACCACAGAGCCGTCCTCCTCTGCTGACCACAGAGCCGCCCTCCTCTGCTGACCACAGAGCCGCCGTCCTCTGCTGAACACAGAGCCGCCGTCCTCTGCTGACGACAGAGCCGCCGTCGTCTGCTGACCAAAGAGCCCCCGTACTCTGCTGACCACACAGCTGCCGTGCTCTGCTGACCACACAGCCGCCGTGCTCTGCTGACCACACAGCCGCCGTACTCTGCTGACCACACAGCCGCCGTACTCTGTTGACCACACAGCCGCCGTCCTCTGCTGACTACAGAGCCGCCGTCCTGCGCTCACCACTCTGCCTCCTTCCTGTGCTCACCACTCTGCCTCCTTCCTGCGCTCACCACTCTGCCTCCTTCCTGCGCTCACCACTCTGCCTCCTTCCTGCGCTGACCACAGAGCCGCCGTCCTCTGCTGACCACAGAGCCACCGTCCTCTGCTGACCACAGAGCCGCCCTCCTCTGCTGACCACAGAGCCACCGTCCTGCGCTCACCACTCTGCCTCCTTCCTGGGCTGATCACTCTGCCTCCTTCCTGCGCTGATCACTCTGCCTCCTTCCTGCGCTGATCACTCTGCCGCCGTCCTCTGCTGACTACAGATCCGCCGTCCTGCGCTTACCACTCTGCCTCCTTCCTGCGCTCACCACTCTGCCTCCTTCCTGCGCTGACCACAGAGCCGCTGTCCTCTGCTGACCACAGAGCCACCGTCCTCTGCTGACCACAGAGCCGCCCTCCTCTGCTGACCACAGAGCCGCCGTCCTGCGCTCACCACTCTGCCTCCTTCCTGCGCTGATCACTCTGCCTCCTTCCTGCGCTGATCACTCTGCCTCCTTCCTGCGCTGATCACTCTGCCGCCGTCCTCTGCTGACCACAGAGCCGCCGTCCTCTGCTGACCACAGAGCCGCCGTCCTCTGCTGACCACAGAGCCGCCGTCCTCTGCTGACCACAGAGCCGCCCTCCTCTGCTGACACAGAGCCGCGTCCTCTTCTGACCACAGAGCCGCCGTCCTCTGCTGACCACAGAGCCGCCGTCCTCTGCTGACCACAGAGCCGCCGTCCTCTGCTGACCACAGAGCCCCACTCCTCTGCTGACCACAGAGCCGCCGTCCTCTGCTGACCACAGAGCCCCCCTCCTCTGCTGACCACAGAGCCCCACTCCTCTGCTGACCACAGAGCCCCCCTCCTCTGCTGACCACAGAGCCCCCGTCCTCTGCTGACCACACAGCCGCCATCCTCTGCTGACCACACAGCCGCCATCCTCTGCTGACCACTGAGCCGCCGTCCTCTGCTGACCACCGACCCTCCATCCTGCCCTGACCACCGACCCTCCGTCCTGCGCTCACCACTCTGCCTCCGTCCTGCGCTCACCACTCTGCCTCCGTCCTGCGCTCACCACTCTGCCTCCGTCCTGCGCTCACCACTCTGCATCCGTCCTGCACTCACCACTCTGCCTCCTTCCTGCGCTGACCACTGAGCCTCCTTCCTGCGCTGACCACTGAGCCTCCTTCCTGCGCTGACCACTGAGCCTCCATCCTGCGCTGACCACTGAGCCTCCATACTGTGCTGACCACTGAGCCTCCATCCTGTGCTGACCACTGAGCCTCCATCCTGTGCTGACCACTTAATCCTGTGCTGACCACTCAGCCGCAGTCCTCTGCTGACCACAGAGCTGCCGTCCTCTGCTGACCACAGAGCCGCCGTCCTGTGCTGACCACTGACCCTCCGTCCTGTGCTGACCACTCAATCCTGTGCTGACCACTCAGCCGCCGTCCTCTGCTGACCACAGAGCCGCTCTGCTCTGCTGACCACAGAGCCGCCCTCCTCTGCTGACCACAGAGCCGCCCTCCTATGCTGACCACAGAGCCGCCCTCCTCTGCTGACCACAGAGCCGCCCTCCTCTGCTGACCACAGAGCCACCCTCCTATGCTGACCACAGAGCCACCCTCCTCTGCTGACCACTCTGCCTCCTTCCTGCGCTGATCACTCTGCCTCCTTCCTGCGCTGATCACTCTGCCTCCTTCCTGCGCTGATCACTCTGCCGCCGTCCTCTGCTGACTACAGATCCGCCGTCCTGCGCTTACCACTCTGCCTCCTTCCTGCGCTCACCACTCTGCATCCTTCCTGCGCTGACTACAGAGCCGCCGTCCTCTGCTGACCACAGAGCCACCGTCCTCTGCTGACCACAGAGCCGCCCTCCTCTGCTGACCACAGAGCTGCCATCCTGCGCTCACCACTCTGCCTCCGTCCTGCGCTCACCACTCTGCCTCCTTCCTGCGCTGACCACTGAGCCTCCTTCCTGCGTTGACCACTGAGCCTCCTTCCTGCGCTGACCACTGATCCTCCATCCTGCGCTGACCACTGAGCCTCCATCCTGTGCTGACCACTGAGCCTCCATCCTGTGCTGACCACTGAGCCTCCATCCTGTGCTGACCACTCAATCCTGTGCTGACCACTCAGCCGCAGTCCTCTGCTGACTACAGAGCTGCCGTCCTCTGCTGACCACAGAGCCGCCGTCCTGTGCTGAACACTGACCCTCCATCCTGTGCTGACCACTCAATCCTGTGCTGACCACTCAGCCGCCGTCCTCTGCTGACCACAGAGCCGCCGTCCTCTGCTGACCACAGAGCCGCCCTCCTCTGCTGACCACAGAGCCGCCCTCCTCTGCTGACCACAGAGCCGCCCTCCTATGCTGACCACAGAGCCGCCCTCCTCTGCTGACCACAAAGCCGCCCTCCTCTGCTGACCACAGAGCCGCCCTCCTATGCTGACCACAGAGCCGCCCTCCTCTGCTGATCACTCTGCCTCCTTCCTGCGCTGATCACTCTGCCTCCTTCCTGCACTGATCACTCTGCCTCCTTCCTGCGCTGATCACTCTGCCACCGTCCTCTGCTGACTACAGATCCGCCGTCCTGCGCTTACCACTCTGCCTCCTTCCTGCGCTCACCACTCTGCATCCTTCCTGCGCTGACCACAGAGCCGCCGTCCTCTGCTGACCACAGAGCCACCGTCCTCTGCTGACCACAGAGCCGCCCTCCTCTGCTGACCACAGAGCTGCCATCCTGCGCTCACCACTCTGCCTCCGTCCTGCGCTCACCACTCTGCCTCCTTCCTGCGCTCACCACTGAGCCTCCTTCCTGCGCTGACCACTGAGCCTCCTTCCTGCGCTGACCACTGATCCTCCATCCTGCGCTGACCACTGAGCCTCCATCCTGTGCTGACCACTGAGCCTCCATCCTGTGCTGACCACTGAGCCTCCATTCTGTGCTGACCACTCAATCCTGTGCTGACCACTCAGCCGCAGTCCTCTGCTGACCACAGAGCTGCCGTCCTCTGCTGACCACAGAGCCGCCGTCCTGTGCTGACCACTGACCCTCCATCCTGTGCTGACCACTCAATCCTGTGCTGACCACTCAGCCGCTGTCCTCTGCTGACCACAGAGCCGCCGTCCTCTGCTGACCACAGAGCCGCCCTCCTCTGCTGACCACAGAGCCGCCCCCTCTGCTGACCACAGAGCCGCCCTCCTATGCTGACCACAGAGCCGCCCTCCTCTGCTGACCACAGAGCCGCCCTCCTCTGCTGACCACAGAGCCGCCCTCCTCTGCTGACCACAGAGCTGCCCTCCTATGCTGATCACTCTGCCTCCTTCCTGCGCTGATCACTCTGCCTCCTTCCTGCGCTGATCACTCTGCCGCCGTCCTCTGCTGACCACAGAGCCGCCGTCCTCTGCTGACCACAGAGCCGCCGTCCTCTGCTGACCACAGAGCCGCCGTCCTCTGCTGACCACAGAGCTGCCCTCCTCTGCTGACCACAGAGCCGCCGTCCTCTGCTGACCACAGAGCCGCCGTCCTCTGCTGACCACAGAGCCGCCGTCCTCTGCTGACCACAGAGCCGCCGTCCTCTGCTGACCACAGAGCCGCCGTCCTCTGCTGACCACAGAGCCGCCGTCCTCTGCTGACCACAGAGCCGCCGTTCTCTGCTGACCACAGAGCCCCCCTCCTCTGCTGACCACAGAGCCCCCCATCTCTGCTGACCACAGAGCCCCCCTCCTCTGCTGACCACAGAGCCCCCGTCCTCTGCTGACCACACAGCCGCCGTCCTCTGCTGACCACTGAGCCGCCGTCCTCTGCTGACCACCGACCCTCCATCCTGCCCTGACCACCGACCCTCCGTCCTGCGCTCACCACTCTGCCTCCGTCCTGCGCTCACCACTCTGCCTCCGTCCTGCGCTCACCACTCTGCCTCCTTCCTGCGCTGACCACTGAGCCTCCTTCCTGCGCTGACCACAGAGCCGCCGTCCTCTGCTGACCACAGAGCCGCCGTACTCTGCTGACCACAGAGCCGCCGTATACATTGCCAACCACTGAGCCACCATATACAGTGCCAACCACTGAGCCACCATATACAGTGCCAACCACTGAGCCACCATATACAGTGCCAACCACTGAGCCACCGTATACAGTGCCAACCACTGAGCCACCATATACAGTGCTAACCACTGAGCCACCGTATACAGTGCCAACCACTGAGCCACCGTATACAGTGCTAACCACTGAGCCATCATATACAGTGCTAACCACTGATCCACTATGTACAGTGCTAACCACTCAGCCACCATACAATGCTAACCGCTGAGCCACCATATACAGTGCCAACCACTGAGCCACCATATACAGTGCTAACCACTGAGCCACCATATACAGTGCCAACCACTGAGCCACCGTATACAGTGCTAACCACTGAGCCACCATATACAGTGCTAACCACTGATCCACTATATACAGTGCTAACCACTCAGCCACCATACAGTGCTAACCGCTGAGCCACCATATACAGTGCTAACCACTGAGCCACCATATACAATTTCCAACCACTGAGCCACCATATACAGTGCCAACCACTGAGCCACCGTATACAGTGCTAACCACTGAGCCACCATATACAGTTCCAACCACTGAGCCACCGTATACAGTGCTAACCACTGAGCCACCATATACAGTGCAAACCACTGATCCACTATATACAGTGCTAACCACTCAGCCACCATACAGTGCTAACCGCTGACCCACCATATACAGTGCTAACCACTGAGCCACCATACAGTGCTAACCACTGAGCCATCATACAGTGCTAACCACTGAGCCACCATATACAGTGCTAACCACTAAGCCACCGTATACAGTGCCAACCACTCAGCCACCGTATACTCTGCTACCCACTGAGCCACCATATACAGTGCCAACCACTGAGCCACCATATAAAGTGCTAACCACTGAGCCACCGTATACAGTGCTAACCACTGAGCCACCGTATACAGTGCTAACCATTGTGCCACCATACAGTGCTAACCACTGAGCCACCGTATACAGTGCTAACCACTGAGCCACCGTATACAGTGCTAACCACAGAGCCACCATATACAGTGCTATCCACTGAGCCACCATATACAATGCTAACCACAGAGGCACCATATACAGTGCTAACCACTGAGCCACCATATACAGTGCTAACCACTGAGCCACCATATACAGTGCCAACCACTGAGCCACCGTATACAGTGCTAACCACTGAGCCACCGTATACAGTGCCAACCACTGAGCCACCGTATACAGTGCAACCACTGAGCCACCGTATACAGTGATAACCACTGAGCCACCGTATACAGTGCCAACCACTGAGCCACCGTATACAGTGCTAACCACTGAGCCACCGTATACAGTGCCAACCACTGAGCCACCGTATACAGTGCTAACCACTGAGCCACCATATACAGTGATAACCACTGAGCCACCGTATACAGTGCCAACCACTGAGCCACCGTATACAGTGCTAACCACTGAGCCACCATATACAGTGCTAACCACTGAACCACCATATACAGTGCTAACCACTGAGCCACCGTATACTCTGCTACCCACTGAGCCACCTGTATACACACAATTCATTTCACCGCACTCCCCTAACTATTAGTAAATAAACTATATATGGATTCTAGACTACCCGATTCTTTAGAATCGGGCCGCCGTCTAATTATTAAATAAAAATGTAAACGGCGGTTACACTGTCTTTAAGTTTAAATAAATGGTTCTTTACCTACAGACTTTATGGCAGCTACTATCTATGTATTCTACTAGGAATTTTGATGTCAAAGAAAACTGGGACCCTTTTTATTATTATAAATAACTTACAATGATAGTGTTTTGAGCCATTAACAGCAGAGTGTAGCAGAAATATAAATTGCCAGAAGATCACTCAGTGTGACAGTCTCTTTGAGAAGACCAGCACTATTTTAGACCAGATTTACCTGTGACAGTTTTAATTACCTCATATCCTATGTGTATTGGCCAAAAGCCAATATTCAAAAGGAGACACAATATATGATGCCCTCATAAATGCTTCTTGTCAGATTTGCTTGCATTTTGTGACATGTATAAACAGCATACATTTCACCTTCCTGTTTCATAAACTGATATTTTACTGCTGGAAAAATCCTGCTCAAAAAAGAGTGGGAAGTAGCTTGTTTTTTTCTTTTTCTGTCGTCATCTATTTTTCTAGATCTTCTGCGCGTCTATGAACAGTTAGAGATATGCAGAAACCTTACAATGAGAAAAAACATCAATTTCCGACTTCTTGTTGAAGAATGGAATTCTATTTGCAAGTTAAATCTAGCAGAAAACCTTTATATAAATTTTACACAGGAAAATGTTTGTATCGATATGTCAAATCTACAGGCCACTTTACACACACAGATATATGTGACCAACTTCTGAACAGATCTCTGGTTGCAGTGGAATCATGGACACATTGCTCCATTTTGTGGCTGTGTACAAATGTAACAATGTGTCCATGATTTCACTGCAACCAGAGATCTGTTCAGAAGTTGGTCACAGATATCTGTGTGTATAAAGTGGCCTTACAAGTATTTCTAGAAAGAGTATAAGGAAACTTTTGTTCCCAGAAAGGGAAATGGGCAGGACAGATTTAGGAAGTCTGGGAAAGCAGATTTTTTATCTTATTTTATTTTCACAGGAGTTGCTTTTACGTAAATTCCGTGAATCTAAAAAGTCACACTGTATTGTATAAACTTCCCATCATACCACGTCACAAATACTTTTATTTATTTTAAGATTATTAAATTCACAACAAATCACAAATACCACAGCATTATCATTTCATTTTTAGTGACCTTCCTATAGATGTTAAAAACATATATACCGGTAATGAAATTAATTTGCTGGTAGACGTGCACATAGCAACATCATTCTAATGATCAGTGTGAAACACAGAGACCTCTATGTTAGGCGGCCGTCACACGGTGAAATATCTTGAACGATATTGTAAGCGATCACGTGCACGTGCGATCGCTAACAATATCGCTCACATCGCTGGTGAGCTGTCACGCAGATAGACTCACCAGCGATGTGGAGCAGCGAGATCACTGGTAACTATGGTACACATCGGGTTACTAGGTGCCGCGCATCGCTTAGTAACCCGACATTTACCATAGATACCATCTCCCAGCATAGGCTCTGCCGCTGGGAGATAATTCATCGTGGTGTCACACACCACGATGAAGCAGATTGTTAAATCGTTCATCGCTAGATATGAGCTCCGGCTCCCATATCTGCGATGTCACGATCAAGCGATTTTACATTGTAAAATCGCTTGATCGCACGTAGTGATGCACAAACGATATCGCTTAAGCGATCAAAAAGCAGATTGCTTAAACGATATCGTTCAAGATATTGCAGCGTGTGATGGCCGCCTTAGGTTAGGGTCACATCTGCGTTTTTTTTTTTAAATCCTGATGCGGTTTTGAGCTTTCAAAAAGCTCAAGACCGGAGCAGGAAACGCTCCTCATAGGAACCCATTATGGTAACCAGATTGCTTTAGGGTACCTTTACACGCCGCAACGGCGGGAGACATTTTTGGCGGTGATATTTCTCGCTGGAATGATCGCTACCAAATTGCCTCCTTATTGCTGCGTGTAAATAGGGAATTTAATGTAGTAAGAGATGTTTGGGCTCAACCTAGTATGGGTGCTCTGAGGTAAAAGTCAAAGTCAATAAATGTAGAACCTCGGCACACCAATAAATATGGAAATCAGGAATCGTTCAAAAATAAGATGATTTTTTATTGGACATATTCCAGCATAGTATAAATCCGACGTTTCGGCCAGCAGGCCTTTATCAAGGAATATTTACATGGTTATGAACATATAACAAACATAGGGTAAGTATGCTAATGTCTCAATACCATACATCCAGAAAATAAGTTTCATAGTATAATAAGACCATACAATTTAATTTGTGCATAACAAGTATAGCAAAACAAACAAAAGACTATATACATCTTTCGTTTGTAGCACACAGAGTTTTCAGTCAGCAACATAAAAAATCTGAAATGGAATTTTTTTTACCTATAAGCTGGGTGTCCGTGTCTATGAGCCTATGGAGAGCAGTCGGACATCACGTTGTGCGGGCGTACTGTATCGCGGCCATGTGGTATATAGTGAAAATAGGAAATTTAATCGTTTGAAGCATAGGTAGGGAAATATTGAAGAAAAGGAAAAAATAGGAGGAGGGGCGTTCCCCTGAGAGATAATAGGATATGCCCAGAAGAAGATCTTGAAAGAGCAGAAGGATTGTATGGACTAAGTCTAAAGTTATATCTGAAAATTGTGACGTCAATATTCATATCCCACATTGTTGCCACTTATGGATACTAAGTAATATAAGCTACAATGCATACCTTGACAATGAAACAGCGGCTTGTGATGCTCCGTGTTTATTTCATATGTGTACATGTGTACAGAACACTTTGGCAGTAATTTTTCCAATTCTCTCTACATATGCAAAATTGCTATGTGTTAATGCATTTAATGTAACTAGTGTGGTCTGTACTTAGATATCTCTATATCTATAGCGTTTACCTAAAGAGATTAGTATATTATGCCTTACTGCGTTGGAGAAATGGATTATATGCAACAAAAGAGGGTTCATATGATCATAGCCGCAGTCTCTAAGGAGCAGTGAGGGTACCTTTACACGCCGCTACTGGATGGTGGCAACAACCGGATACATGAGAGAAATGTATCTTGCACCGCCAATTCAACCCGAGGTAGCGGCGTGTGAAGACGGTTGTAGCCACCCGCCAGTGGTGGCACTTGTTTCAGAGCACTGCCCTAAAACAGGTGGTTACCCAGCCGATGGTAGCGACCTGTATCGGCGTGTAAAGAAGGAACAGAAGGGTTGTTTCTACACCATGCTATGTACCTGGTATGTACCTGGGGCGTGACACAGCCTCCGGGAAACCACCCCCCTTCAGCGATCATTGGAGGAAGCTCCTGCGTTATGATTGGTTGTTGCTGCATAGGGCGGCATATTTAAGGAGCTGACCAGTCACACTACACAATTGCTCGAGCGTCATGTATTAATCAGCCTCCTGCGCTGCCTGGCCAATCATGATGTTATTGCTTTGTCCTATCAGCGTACGGACGTCTCATAATCCACAATTGTGGCACGCCTATGTGTTGTCCCTGCTGCACCAGGTCCGCCCATATTAGCTTGTTGTAGCGGTGTGTAAATGAGGTAAGGTGCTCTGCAGAAGGTAACTTGAGACACCCGGAGGTGTATCCAGAGATAGATGTAACCTACCGTAGCGCACCTTGTTGCGACGTGTAAAGGTGGTGCGATTACCGTTTGCAACCGTTTGTGCGTGCTCATGCACGTGAAGTAGCCGGTTGTTGCCACCATCCAGTAGCGCCGTGTAAAGGTACCATGAGAGATTAATGATTATTTTCAGAGAAGATTAATTCACCATATCAAAGTTAAATATGAAGTAACCCTGCAGTACTAAAGCCCCAGTCACACATAACAATATTGTTAGAGAGATTGTTGTAAGTGTGACGTTACAACGATCTCTCCAGCGATGTCGTTCTGTGTGACACTTTGCAGCGATCAGGCCCCTGCTGTGAGGTCGCTGATCACTGCAAAGTACTGTGGGTAATTTTTTGATCGTTGGTTTCCCACTGGTCAGCACACATCGCTGCGTTCTGTGACCTCACAGGGCTGGTTACTATGGTAAACACCGGGTATCTAGGCAGCACGCGCTGCAGGGAGGACATTGACATCGCTTCCAGCGATGTGGGAGGTGGCTCCCATTGCCTGATCGCTGGGGAGATCGGCCTGTTTGACTGCTCCCCAGCGATCAGGTAATGATGCTCCAGCGATCCCGGCAGGTCGTTATTGCTGTCGGGATCGCTGGAATGGTCGTTCAGTGTGATAGGGCCTTTACTTGCGCATTACTGTTTCCGGTATTTGGACCGGTTGTGGAACGCATGACTATTGCACATGCGCAGTGCTCTAAAATCGAAACCAGGCGACATTGGTTTTATCGCCGCCAAATTCCCTATTTATACGCCGCAATAAGGAGGCAATTTGGTGGCGATCATTCCAGCGAGAAGTATCCCCGCCAAAAATGTCTCCCGCGGTTGCGGCGTGTAAAGGTACGCTTACAAGCAATCCAGTTACCAGCTCCAGATCTGCAGCCTGCATGAAAAATCATGCAAGCTGCAGTTTTCGCAGCGGTTCTCTGACCCGCAATGCGGTAACCGCATTGCTCAGGATGTGTAATCCGGAGCAATGCGGTTACCGTATAGTTTGTTCAGCCCTGCTGCCACAGGGATGAACAAACTGTTATCACTGTAAAAAAAATTAATTATTAATAATAATTGTGGGCAATATGTCTCTAGAGGGCGTGGGTACCCCCTAGAGACATGTTGCCCACAATTATTATTAATTACACATCCAGAGCAATCCAGTTACCGAATTGCGGCTTCATCTACACATTTTTCATTAAAAATGTGTGTGAAGCCAATTGCGTTCACCGCATCCGGATCTGGACTCGTAATAAAATAACTCGTAATAAAATAAAGAGAGGTAAAGACGGCGTTCCTGGCAGTATCAGAGTTTTGTCAAGTCGATCGCTTATCATGGAGACCATCACGGCAATATTTGCTAGAATAGGCGTTAAAGAAGTATAGTTCTTCAGCCAGGGGAGCCGAGGTGTGCTCACACCTGTGATCTTTAGCTTGCCAAACATTTTAGTCTTTTTTTGCTGTGATAGCTCTATTCACACTAATTTATTGAAACAGGTATTAGTATGTACATTTAAAAGGAACCAACCACCCCAAATGACCCCCCTGGACTGTTAATATGTGTCCCTACACCCAGCACACACATTTGGGGCAATCGTTTTTGCTAAAAAAAACTGTTTAGTAGAAGCTAAGATAAATGTTTATAAAGTTTAATAAATTGAACCGAATGGGTGTTACCTAGCTTTGTCCTCCGTGCCTGTCAGCCTCCTCTCCACTCCTCCCTTCAGTGAAGCCGTTCTGTGCAAGCCGAAAATGCCCCGCCTGTCTACTGCTGCCTGATAAATTATGCACGCCCATCTCTGCACCTAAGAGCCTGGCCGAGTCATGAAAGGGGGCGGGGCTCCGGCATGCCGCGATTTAGCAGTAAACAGGCGGGGCATTTTCGGCTTGCACAGAACGGCTTTACTGAAGGGAGGAGGGGAGAGGAGGCTGACAGGCACGGAGGACAAAGCTAGGTAACACCCATTAGGCTCAATTTATTAAACTTCATAAAGCTATATCTTAGCTTCTACTAAACAGTTTTGTTAGCAAAAACGATTGCCCCAAATGTGTGTGCTGGGTGTAGGGACACATATTAACAGTCCAGGGGGGTCATTTGGGGTGGTTGGTTCCCTTTAAAGGTAAGCTAAATCTAGTAGAAAGGAGAGATAGAAAAGGAAAGAGGGGAGAAAGGGATTAGTGGGTAGGGGGGTAGGGGGGGAGGCGAAGTATCAGGCACTATTGATCGATAAGATAGAGGAAGTATGGTAAAGTATGGTAAAGTCCCTATCTCGTCTCATAGTAGTAGGATTTCCATGGTTGCCAAACGTTTAGGTGGGCGAGGGTGGTATTATTCACTGAGGCCACTATCTCGGCCACATGGTATAGAGAGTGAATTTTCTCTTCCAATTGAGACAATGTAGGTGTCTCACAGGATTTCCAGTGCAACGGTATCAATAGCTTTGCTGCACTCAAAATGTGTTGTGCTAGTAGATAATATAATTTGTGATCAGGCCATATCGGGAAATGAAGCAAAGCCTCTTCCGGCCCATAATTGTCTCAATAATTTTCTCCACCTTTTTCCAAAACAGTGTCAGTGTTGGACAGCTCCACCACATATGTAGATAAGTGGCCTCTCCAGCTCCGCATCGCCAACATTCTGCGGGATGTTTGATGTCCCATAATCGGACCTAATCCGGGGTATAATGCCATCTCGTAACAACTTTAAATGAGGATTCCTGAGCTCTTACGCACTGTGTCGGGTCATGGGAATGGGAATATATGTATCGTATCTGTGAGGGTGAAAGTTTATATCCCAGATCTTTTTCCCAGTGCGCTATGAATGCCCTCTTGGGGTTGGTATCGGCAGTCAATAATATTTGGTAGATTTTGGAGAATATCTGATTCGGTTTTATCACCGCAGCACAGAGCTTCTCGAACTCAGTCAGTGCCCTAGATAGGTCCGATTTTTTCAGAAGCGGGTGGAGAATATGTCGAATTACATTATATTGAATAAACTTTAAGTTGGAGAGGCCAGTCATTGTTCGTATGTCTGTGAGGGTACCTTTACACGCCGCCACGGCAGGCTGGATACATCGCGCTACAAGCTACAATTGTAGCTTGTAGCGTCCATATCGCCTGTAGTAGCGGCGTCTGAAGAGGCGACGCTACAAGCCGGCGACAGATACATCTGTTTATGGTCTCTGCTCATAAACTTAAGGCAACATCGCCGATGGTAGCGAGCTGTATCGGCGTGTAAAGAGGCAACGGAAGGGAACTCTGGACACCCGGGGCTGTAGCTGCAATGTAGCTAAGGCGTGACCTCGGCTCCATGTTACCGCGCCCCATGTGCGATCATTGGTGGAAGCTGCTGCATGACGATTGGTAGTCGCTGCATAGGGAGGCATATTTAAAGGAGCTGACGAGTCACACTACACAATCGCTCGAGCGTCATGTATTACTCAGCCTCCTGCGTTGCCTGCCCAATCAGGATGTTATTGCTTCGTCCTATCAGCGGACGGAAGTCTTGTAATCCACAATTGGAGCACGCCTATGTGCTGTCCCTGCTGCACCAGGTCCGCCCATAGTAGCTGGTTATAGCGGTGTGTAAATGAGCAACAGCTGGCTACTTGAGACACCCGGCGATGTAGCTAGCTATAGATGTAGCGTGGCGTAGCGCACCTTGTGGCGGCGTGTAAAGAGGGTGCGTTGACCGTTTGTAGCCGTTTGAGCGTGCTCGTGCACGTGAAGTAGCGCGATGTATCCAGCCTGCCGTGGCGGCGTGTAAAGGTACCCTAAAAGATACAATGGCGCCGTCTTGAAGTAGTTGGTCTACAGGGTGCATGTATTGCTCTCGGTATGAACTAAGTTTTTTATCTCGCGTTGTCTTTAAGTGGGCAAGCACGTCATTGAGATTAGCCAATGGAGTAAGAGGTAGCATTAGGTGTTTCCCATTTTTTCGCCAGATCTTCAAAGTAGCCCTGGTGAAAGGGTTCAGTAAGGGTATATTTTGATTCATGTTGGAATGGATGAGGAAGAGTGATCTAAGGCTATAGGGTGCAATAGCTTCTTCTACTTTCAGCCATTGTTTATCTCTAGTTCCCCTAACCATGTCCACTATTCTAGAGAGTTGTGCTGCTCTATAATATAGTTTAATATCTGGAGCCCCCATGCCACCAAGGTGTTTGGGGAGTGACAGTGTGCGTTGTGATATGTGAGGTTTCCTGCTCTTCCACATGTATCTGGAAAAAAGTGAATTTACTTTGATAAGAAAGCTAGTCGGAATGGATATAGGTAGCATTTGGAAGAGATAGTTAAATTTGGGTAAAATTAGGCTTTTCAGCATATTTTTCCTCCCCATCCACGAGAGATATGTGTCTCTCCAATTTTAATGAGGGTAGTCGTGGATGCAAGAAGAGGAAGAATGTTTAATTTAAATAAATCACGGTGGTTCCCACTAATCTTCACCCCCAGATATGTGATGTATTGTTTAGGCCAGGATGAGGGGGGTGTGACTTCAGGTATAGCACTGCTGCAGCAGGGCATGACCTCTGAAAGCCACAGGAGTGTCTGCTCCAGTAAGGGGGAAAACAGGAGAGAAGGGCAGGCCAGACAGGTGCTGGTAGTGGGGGACTCAATTATTAGGGGAATAGATAGGGCAATCTGTCACAAAGACAGGGATCGTCGAACAGTGTGCTGCCTACCTGGCGCTCGAGTCTGGCACATCGCTGATCGGGTTGACAGATTACTGGGAGGGGCTGGTGAGGACCCAGCGGTCATGGTGCACATTGGCACAAATGACAAAGTTAGAGGTAGGCGGAAGGTCCTTAAAGATGATTTCAGGGAATTAGGCTGCAAGCTTAAGGCAAGGACCTCCAAGGTCATATTCTCTGAAATACTGCCTGTACCACGTGCCACACCATAGAGGCAAAGGGAGATTAGGGAGATAAATAAGTGGCTCAGGAATTGGTGTAGGAAGGAGGGGTTTGGGTTCCTGGAGAACTGGGCCGACTTCTCTGTTGGCTACAGGTTCTATGCTAGGGACGGGCTGCACCTAAATGGGGAGGGTGCAGCTGTGCTGGGGGAGAAAATGGCTAGAAGGTTGGAGGAGTGTTTAAACTAGGGATTGGGGGGAGGGTATTCATTGTATAGGAGGGGAAGATAGTGTAAATAGTAACCTCGGCACAAGTAATAAAATTGGGGGTGGCATGGGGGGTGGGGTTAGAACAGTCAATATAGTAGGAAGGAATAGAGGTAAAGAGATGCATAAAGTGCATGTATACTAATGCCAGAAGCCTCACCAACAAAATGGAGGAATTAGAATTAATTTTGTTGGAAAATAATTATGACATGGTGGGGATTTCGGAGACTTGGCTGGACGAGAGCCATGACTGGGCTGTTAATTTACAGGGCTATTGTCTGTTCAGAAATGACCGTACAAATAAGCGAGGAGGAGGTGTATGTTTATACGTAAAATCATCCTTAAAACCCATCCTGCGTGATAATATAGGTGAATCTAATGGAAATGTAGAGTCCCTGTGGGTTGAGATAAGGGGAGGGGGAAAAAATAATAAATTACTGATAGGGGTTTGTTATAAGTCCCCAACAATAATGGAAGTGGAGGAGAATATCCTCATAAAGCAAATAGATGAAGCAGCGACTCAGGGAGAAGTCATTATTATGGGGGACTTCAACTACCCTGAAATACATTGGGGATCAGAAACCTGCAGTTCCAGCAAAGGTAATAAGTTTTTGAAAACTATAAGAGACAATTACCTTTCACAACTGGTTCAGGACCCAACAAGAAGGGGGGCACTGCTGGACCTAATATTAACCAACAGGCCGGACCGCATATCAAATATACGGGTTGGAGGTCACTTGGGTAATAGTGATCATAACTTAATAAGCTTTCAAGTATCCTTTACTAAGATGTGTAGTAGAGGGGCTACAAGGACACTAAACTTCAGGAAGGCAAATTTCCAACGGTTGAGAGATGATCTTAGTGCAATAAACTGGGACGATGTCCTGAGACATAAAAGTACACAAAGCAAATGGGAGATGTTTATTAGCATCCTGAATAGGACCTGTGCACAATATATACCCTATGGGAATAAGCATGCTAGAAATAGGAGGAAACCACTATGGCTAAATAAAGCGGTAAGAGGTGCAATATGTGACAAAAAGAAAGCATTTAGGGAATTAAAGCAAGTAGGTAGTGATGAGGCATTAAATAAATACAGAAAATTAAATAACATTTGTAAAAAGCAAATCAAGGCAGCAAAGATTGAGACAGAGAGACTCATTGGCAGAGAAAGTAAAAATAATCCCAAAATATTTTTTAACTACATAAATAGTAAGAAACTAAAAAATGATGGTGTTGGCCCCTTTAAAAATAGCCTGGGTGAAATGGTGGATGAGGATGAGGAAAAAGCCAATATGCTAAATGATTTTTTTTCAACAGTATTTACACAAGAAAATCCCATGACAGACAATATGATCAGTGATAACAAAAATTCTCAATTAAATGTCACCTGCTTAACCCAAGAGGAAGTACGGCATCGTCTAAAAATCACTAAAATTGACAAATCCCTGGGCCTGGATGGGATACACCCCAGAGTGCTGCAGGAATTAAGTATTGTCATAGATAGACCATTATTTTTAATATTTAAAGATTCCATAATAACAGGGTCTGTACCACAGGACTGGCGTATAGCAAATGTGGTGCCAATATTCAAAAAGGGGACAAAAACTGAACTTGGAAATTATAGGCCAGTTAGCTTAACCTCTACTGTGGGTAAAATACTAGAGGGTTTTCTAAGAGATGCAATACTGGAGTATCTGAAGAAAAATAACCTATGACCCATTATCAACATGGTTTTACGAGGGACCATTCCTGTCAAACTAATCTGATAAGCTTCTATGAAGAAGTTCTGGACTGGACCAAAGAAATGCAGTGGATGTGGTGTATATGGACTTTTCAAAAGCTTTTGATATGGTGCCACACAAAAGGTTGATACATAAAATGAGGGCAATGGGGATAGGGAAAAATATGTGTAAGTGGGTTAAGAACTGGCTTAGTGATAGGAAACAAAGGGTGGTTATTAATGGAACACTCTCAGAATGGGTCACAGTTAACAGTGGGGTACCACAGGGGTCCGCTTCTATTTAATATATTTATTAATGACCTTGTAGGGGCATACAGAGTAGAATCTCAATATTTGCAGATGACACTAAACTCTGCAGGGTAATCAATACAGAGGAGGACAATTTTATATTACAGGAGGATTTATGTAAACTAGAAGCTTGGGATGCTAAATGGCAAATGAGCTTTAATGGGGATAAATGTAAAGTCATGCACTTGGGCAGAGGAAACAAAAGGTATAATTACGTGCTTAATTGTAAAACACTGGGCAAAACGGTCACTGAAAAAGACCTGGGTGTATGGGTAAATGACAAACTCACATTTAGTGGCCAGTGTCAGGCAGCTGCTGCAAAGGCAAATAAAATAATGGGATGCATTAAAAGAGGCATAGATGCTCATGAGGAGAACATAATTTTACCTCTATACAAGTCACTAGTGCGACCACACTTAGAATACTGTGTACAATTCTGGTCTCCGGTGTATAAGAAAGACATAGCTGAACTAGAGCGGGTCCAGAGAAGAGCGACAAAAGTCATTAAAGGACTAAGGGGTCTGCAATACCAAGACAGGTTATTAAACTTGGGGTTATTTAGCTTGGAAAAACGAAGGCTTAGGGGTGATCTTATAATAATGTATAAATATATGAGGGGACAGTACAGAGAACTTTCTAATGATCTCTTTTCTCTTAGGCCTGAGACTGGGACAAGGGGGCATCCTCTACGTGTGGAGGAAAGAAGGTTTAATCATAATCACAGACGCGGATTCTTTACTGTAAGAGCAGTAAGACTATGTAACTCTCTGCCACATGATGTTGTAATGAGTGACTCACTACTAACATTTAAGAAGGGCCTGTATGCCTTTCTTGAAAACTATAATATTACCGGTTATATATACTAGATTCTTTGATAGGGCGTTGATCCAGGGAACTAGTCTGATTGCCATATCTGGAGTCAGGAAGGAATTTTTTTCCCCAATGTGGAGCTTAGTGTTGCCACATGGGTTTTTTTTTGCCTTCCTTTGGATCAACATGTTAGGCTATGGGTTGAACTAGATGGACTTAAAGTCTTCCTTCATCCTTAAAACTATGTTACTATGTTACTATGTTACTATGTTACTATAAAGGGTATAGGGTTTTCAGTTTTTGAAGAGTGTCTGGTTTTATCTGTATCCCTAGGGTTTCGGATTTTGAAACATTTATCTTGAAATTGGACAGGTTATAATATTGGTCCATCAGGCCCATGAGGGCATGGAGTCCCCTCATGGGATTCGTCAGAAACACCAAGAGGTCATCTGCGAATGCTGCCGTTTTGAATTGTTCCCCAGCTATCGTGATGCCCTCTATGTTGTGGTTACCCTGAATCACCATCAAGAGTGGCTCTATTACTAACACAAATAGTTACAGGGACAACGGGCAGCCCTGTCTGGTTCCGTTACCAATAGGGAACGTCTGTGTTAGGCTAGGGTCACACATAAGCCCTTGGTCCGTTTTTGGCTTCATTTTTGGCATTTTTTTTTTCTAAGTCCAAAAACTGATAGAAAAATGGATTGGATGTAATACACACCCTGTCCATTTTTTTTTCTGCACCTAAAAACATTGCTAGGAATGTTTTTTACCCCAAAAACGTTGCTAGCAACGTTTTTGGCATCAGTTAAAAAACGCATGCGTTTTTTTAACATGGGGCCCTATGGGAAACACATGCGTTAACGCATGGCACATATAGGCACCTGTGTTAACGCATGCGTTAACGCATATCCGTTTTTAATGAAAAAAATGAAAAAATTACTAAGTCTAAAATACATCCAGGGGTGTAGGAGGCTCAAAAAGCACCCAAAAAAAACCGGATTGGTCCGCGAAATCACTTCCAAAAACGGATTTCTATGTGTGACCCCAGCCTTATAGAGTCGTTGATTTTAATCCGTGCCGTGGGATGACGATACATTGCCATAATAGATGTAATTAAGGCCGCGGGCAATTTAAATCTTTTGAGAACTTCTTTTAGGAAGTTCCAGTCCACTCTGTCAAACGCTTTCTCCGCGTCTGTGCCTAAAAGAACTAGTGGAAGGTTGCGCGTTTTTGCGTATTGTATTAGGTGTAGGACTTTATGGGCATTATCCTTCCCCTCTCTGCCTCTCACAAACGCTGTTTGATTCGTTGAAATCAAGTGAGGCAAAAGCTTCGCCAGCCTGTGGGCAATCATTCCGGCCATCAGCTTCAAGTCTACATTTAACAAAGATATAGGCCTATAACTGCTACACAGAGTTGGATCCTTCTCCTCTTTATGAATCAACGAGATCCGAGCTTCAAGCATCTGATCAAGTAATGGATGGCCTGCAAGTGTTGCATTACATAATGTT
Source organism: Allobates femoralis (assembly GCA_033576535.1). Classification (NCBI taxonomy): domain Eukaryota; kingdom Metazoa; phylum Chordata; class Amphibia; order Anura; family Aromobatidae; genus Allobates; species Allobates femoralis. The sequence goes on along the minus strand of JARQOC010000007.1, from coordinate 7,168,988 downwards.
AGAAGATGTGGCAGGAGCAGAGAGGAGAAAATCCTATAATATAAAGCAGAGAATCCATCAGGACCCGGTGCCTTCCCCCTAGGACAGCGTGACAGAGTGGACTGGAGCTCCCGAAGTGTAAAGGGCTGTAAAAGTGTCGGGAGCTGCAGGTCCTTCAAGAAGGCCCCCGCATCTCGGCTCCTCTGATGGATAACATCGGCAGAGTCATTAGAACGTAAGTTGTATAAGTGCGTGTAATAGTTAATAAAGGCGTGCTCTATGTGAGCTTGGTCCTGTGAGTCAATTCCTCTGTCATTTTTGATTAAATGTATTTGCGTACGTGACTGTTGTTTACGTAGATAAGAGAGCATACATTTTGAGGCCCTATCGCCATAAGCATACATCTTAGTTTTCCACTTTCTGTATTGTTTCGCTGAGGACGTGTTAATCAGATCCTTCAATCTCAGCCGTTTAGACGTTAATGTGTTTAGAATTTTGGGATCTTGATGTTTTTTATGTTGTAGCTCTAAGTCTGCAATCTCATTATAGAGTTGTTGGGTTTCTGAATGCCGCCTTTTGTTAAGAAAGGACGTCATTGATATCATTTCCCCTCGGATTACAGACTTGTGCGCCTCCCATAAGGATTGAATGGAGATGTCTGGTGTTTGGTTGTCTCTAAAATATTGTTGGAGTTTCTCTGCAAGGTGTTTTTTCATATCAGGGGAGTCTAATAATGTATTGTTTAATTGCCATGATCTGCATGTTGAATGGTGTTTACTAGTGGAGATCGACGTCAGCACCGCCGAATGATCTGAAAAGATACTGGATTTTATCTCGGATGATTGTACATTCGGTAATGCACTCTTAGACACAAAGATATAGTCCAATCTATGGTAAGACTTGTGCGTGTTGGAATAATATGTATAATCCAGAGATGTCGGGTTCATATATCGCCATGTATCTATCAATTGCATGGACTGTAAGCATGCGCGTATCCTGGTCAAGTCTTTACCAGAGACCGAGCTCCTCTGTTTGGTAGTATCTAGTAGCGGCTCTAGCGCAATGTTTAAATCGCCCCCTAAGACTACCAGACCCTCTCTAAATCTCTCTACTTTTTTAATGTAGCCAGTATCCATTTCAGTACTTTTTTATTTGGGGCGTAGAGGCTACCAAGTGTTGAAATTGTATATTCTTCTTAAGAGCTATTGATACGCCTCTAGCCCCGGTTTGGGTGGATGTAGCGTGAAACCATCTACCAAACACTGATTTCTCAAAATTAGGGATCCTGTTTGGTTTGAAGTGGGTTTCTTGGACAAATAGAACATCTGTCCCTTATTTTTTAAGAGCATGCAGTGGTGGATTTCTGGTGCCTGGAGAGTTAAAGCCATGCGTATTAAGAGATGTATAAATTAATAATTTACCACCAGTCATTATCTCTCGAGATACTTGTTTAAGACTTTGAGAAGGGAGTTGGTCGTGCCTGATAGGATAGGGGAAAGTAGGGTCGAAGGGAAAGAGAGAAAGCAGAGAGGAAGTCAAGAGTGTAATGAAAGTAGGAAAAAAAAGAAAAAAGATAAGTATTAATTCGTCAAAATACAGTTCTCTTCTAGGGTTAACATTTCCCATTGATGTAGACTACTGGATCGCCATTTTCCAGCTCAGGGGAGGGCGGTTCCTCCGTTATTATCTAGGTCACAGTACTATATAAACAACACAAACTGTCAAACTATCTCAAGCTATTTTCTCTTAGGTTTACAACTTAGGCCCAACAGGTATATAGGTTTTGGCGTCTATACAAAGGTTGAGTGTTTCAATCAAGGGTAAGTTGAGTCGGGTGCATGGTGGAGGTTAGGAGAGTAGGGAATGGGAAGGGTGTACAAGGGCTGGTAGGTAGTAAGGGAGGAGGGGATAAATGGAATTGGAAAAGGTGGGATTAGTTTGGGCTGGGGTGGTAGGGATATTAGGGTGTAAGGCAAGAAGGACAGGTTAGGGTCCTTAATGAAGAAACACCAACATTCTAGCCAAATTGCTAGGCCTACATTGGCCACTGGGACCCTTTACAATGGTATAGTTCTGTAAAAACAATTTAGGAATGAGTAAGAACCAATAACAATAAATGCGAATCAATGCATTCAATCTAGTGACCTAGGTAAGTGTAAAGATCTCTATGGAACTGACATCAGTTTGTATCCATTATCGCACAAAAAGGGTGAGACTATGGAGGAAAAGTACACTTGTCCAGTGGGGCCAAGTTGAGTGGACCTATGTGTAAGTTGTCAATAAACACATAAAAGAATAGAACCACTCAAGTGACTTCCTCTGGGCCTTTTTGATGATGGGGATTTCGCTGTTCTTCTGTTGGAGCGCTGGGATTTCGGGGTCATCGCTTGTTGCCAGGGTTGCGGAGTCGGAAGCGCTTGAAGTAGTGATGCTGCATGGAAAGACTCTAAGTCCGGATTGGTTTCCAGAACGATATCCAAAGAGGTGCAAGTCGCTTTAATGTCAGCTGAAGATCTGGCAATTATAGATCTCTCGCCGGCCGTTATGTGAATGCCGAAGGGGAAAAGCCAGCGAAATTTATGTCCTTTGGCTAAGACTGCTCCTGTGAATGGTTTTAGGAGGCGACGTTTTCTTAGAGTTATTACCGATAGGTCTTGCAAAATCAGAATTTTGGAGTCTGCATAAGTAAGGTCATCAGCCTCTCTAGCTCTACGTAGCACCAGGTCTTTTATTTGATAGTCTAAGAATCTACACAGCACGTCTCGAGGGCTGTCACCAGGCGTCAGTTTGGGGCGGAGGGTACGATGCACTCGGACCAGTTCAAAATCACGTGGATCCTCCTCTCTCAGTACTGATCTGAATATTTCTAGTGCTGCTTTGCCTAGAGCTTCGAATGCTACCGACTCAGGGAGGCCTTTGATTCGGATGTTGTTGCGGCGCTCCCTGTTCTCGTGATCCTCAGGGAAATATGGACTTGGTGAAGTTGTTGCTCGTGGGTCACTAGGCATTCTAATAAGGAGTTGGAGTGGTGGATTAATGGTCCTTGCACATTTTCTAGGGATTCAAGTCTGTAGCTTTGGAGGGTTAGGTCCTGCTTAATTTCTGCTATATCACACCCTATAGGTTCTAGAGTTTTGGCTAGTATTCGTTTTTTTTTTTTTTTTTTCTCAAATATTTTTATTGGGTAGTTTATACAGGGAAGTTAATGTACATAGGGATATTATACATTACATAGACAAACAGAAACATTGGGATAATCATAGGGTTACAATGTGAGTTGTATGTTTATACAATCTGAATTTTAACAAGTAAGTAATTAATGTCTTAAACGCGACAAATATAACGAACATAACTTAAGAGTGCATTAGAATAGATTATTATACCCGATTAAATCATTTAAGTAGGGAGGTAGCCGGGTTATTTTCCCTTTCTTTCTTTCCTTCCTTCCTTCTTTTTCCCTAGAGACATTTGAAGGTTCCTAAAATGTGAAAATTATGATGTAGTGGTGGTGTCGTCAATGGTCCTGTTAAGATGTTTAAGGGAGTGGGATAATATCCATGGTTCCCAATTGCGGAAATATTTGTTGTAGGAATTGCTTCTAATAGCGTAACTAAATTCGAATGTGCAATGGGAGGATATCCTATCAATTAATTCCAAGGTTGTAGGTATGGTTGTCGTTTTCCATCTAGCGGCTAGGAGGACCTTAGCTGTTAAAAGAATCTGGGAGGTGATAAATCTAATATTGTGGGGAAGGTCTGTAACTCCTAGTGAGAGAAGAGCCATTTGGGGAGTAAGTGTTAACTTCATACTGGTAGTTTTAAATATAAGGTCTTGGACTTCAACCCAAAATCTCACAATTTTTGGACATTTCCAGAAGATATGTGAGAGTGTCCCTGTTTGCATGCACTCTCTCCAGCAGTTTGGGGTTATTTTATGGTCAATACGATTTAATTTTAACGGAGTCCAGTACCATCTAGCTAGTAGTTTAAAGTATGATTCTTGTATAGAGGCACAAAGAGTGTTAGAGTAGGAGAATTCTATTGTCGAAGCTAGTTTATCTAGATCTATAGTTGAGTTTAATTCATTCTCCCATGCGGTAATGTAAGATAGTTTCTGAAATACAAGATCTTCGTTTAAAAGTCTATAAATATTGTTAGTTGACCAAATTAGAGATTTGTTTGGATTGTCAAATAGGTCAGATAAGGGTTTTGGGAAGGAAAAGTGGGAGGTCAAGGAAATCGAGGAGGAGTTTATTAATCTCCAGGCTGTTCTATCTCTCCATGTTAGATTAAATTGTTCTTCCAGAGACCTAAAAGGTATTAAACTACCATCAGGGAATAGGGTGTTAACATAGAGAATTTCTCTTTCCATCCAGGAGGATATGTCTAGACCAGGAATAGTGAGCTTTAGGGTTTCAATAGGGATGTTTTTAGGGGAAGAACGTGTAGGTGTGGGATTGATTTTTTGGTATAAGTATTCCCATGCTGAGAGTGTGGCTCGAAAAGTTGGTGAGAATGTAGAAATTTTGGTCGGTTTATGGAGGTGTGCTAGAATTAGAGCCGGAAGAGAGGTGGTGTTGGATAAGTCTTTTTCAATGGATGTCCAGATGGAGGAATCTCTGTTATCTCTGAGCCAGTTCTGGGATAGTTTTATGATTGAGGCTAGATAATAGTAGTAGAGATTTGGTATTCCAAGGCCTCCTCTTTTTTTATGTCTTTCGGTAGTGAAACTAGATATCCTTGATCTTCCACCACTCCAAAGGAATTTTCTAAGTTGTTTTTGGAATTTGTTAAACCAAGATTTAGGGATCTGTAGAGGGATGGCTCGGATCATATAAATGAATTTAGGGAAGATTTTCATTTTGAATGCCACCACTTTACCTGTCCAGGATAGGTGTAGTTTGGATAAGGCATGTGTATCTTCTTGAAAGGTGTTGAGTAAGTTGGTGAAATTAACTTTAATCAATTCTTTGAACCGTTTTGTTAGGCAGATACCTAGGTAGGAAATTTTATCTTTTTCCCATGAAAATGGGAATAAATTTTCCAGGTATTTTAGGAAAGTTTTGTCTATATTGAATTTAAGAGCTTGAGATTTATTGGTGTTTATTTTATAGTGGGATATTCTGGAGAATTCTTCAATAGTGGAGACGATGTGGTGAAGTGATTTTAAGGGGGTGGTGACGGATAATAAAATGTCATGTGCAAAAAGTGTGATTTTGTGTTCTTGGGATTTCAGCTTGATGCCTCTAATGTCTTTATTTTGTCTGATTGATTCTGCTAGGGGTTCTATAGAAAGGGCAAAGAGAAGGGGGGATAGAGGACAGCCCTGTCTAGTACCATTGGACATTGTAATCTTTTGGGATAGGGTATTGTTGGCATAAATCTTTGCTGATGGATTATGGTACATGGCAGAGATTGAGTTAAAGATGTTACCTGTAATGCCAAATTTATTGAGAGTGAGGAAGAGGAATTTCCAATTAACCCTATCAAATGCCTTCTCGGCGTCCAAAGCCAAGAAGACAGTCGGATTTTTTGAGAGTTCTGTATAGGACATTAAGTTAATGATTCTTCTAGTGGCATCGGATGAATTTCTATTTGGAATGAATCCTACCTGATCAGTTTTGATAAGATCGTTGATATGTTTTTGTAGTCTATTAGCTATCAGTTTAGCTATAATTTTTATATCACTATTGAGTAGTGAGATGGGTCTATAATTTTTTGTGTCTGTGTTGTCTCCCTTGTTCTTTGGGATCACGACTATTGTTGCTTCTAGCATTTCTGGGGGTAGTTGGCCTTGTGATGCTGTATGGTTTGCTAATCGGACTAGATAGGGGGATATTAGGTTAGAATAAGACTTATATAATTCATTTTGTAGGCCATCAGGGCCAGGAGATTTGTCGTTTTTTAACTTCAGGAGTAATGTGGATACTTCAATGGAGGAGTAGGGAGTGTTTAAATCGTCTATTTTTGAGTTTGAAAGTTTGGGTAAGTTCAGGGAGTCTAAAAATTTCAAGATAGTTTGGGAGGATGCCAAATGTGTGTTTGTGTCCGATTTGAGGTTATATAGGGATTCGTAATACTTAGCGAATATATTTGTTATCTCTTTAGGGTGGTATTTCTTCTGTCCGGTTGAGTCTTTGATTACACTAATTCTGTTTTTTATCCTTAGATTTTTAATTCTAGATGCGAAAAATTTTGTAGGTTTATTGTCGGATTGGTAATATTTGGTCTTGGATCTTTGAATCATTTTGTCGTAGTCTGAGGTTAGGGTTGTTCTGAGTTCGGATCTAAGGTTGAATAATTTTTCCAATGTATCATTGCTGGGGTTGTTAATTTGGGTATTTTCTGTTGTTTTGATTTTATCTAATAATTTTTTAGTCCTTTCTCGTTTTTGTTTATTTAGGTGCGAGTTAAGTTGAATTAATTTCCCTCTTAAAACAGCTTTAAATGCTGACCATATGGTAGTAATGGAAACCTCTTTAGTGTCGTTCTCTAAAAAGTAGTTTTTAATGGTGTTTTCGATTTCTGTTTTGTAGTGGGGGTGAGTATATAAGAAACTATTATTTCTCCAGATTTTTTCAGAGTTTTTGTTGGTGAGTAAGAGAATTCAAAAAAGAGAGAATGGTCGGACCATGTCCTAGGGCCAATAGAGATCTTTGTAAATTTATGGAGGGAGAAGAGATTTGAGAGAACTAAATCAATTCTTGCGAATGAATTGTATCTGCCTGAGAAGTGGGTAAACTCGATAGAGTTAGCGTGGAGACATCTGAATACGTCAAACAATTCTGCACGTTTTAACTATGGGTTAAGAGGTTGGGTAAAGAAGCGAGATTTGGTAGAGGAGTCTAATATAGGGTCTGGAACAATATTGAAGTCTCCAACTATGATGAGCTCTCCTCTTTTGTGTTTATTTACAAGTTTTATGGTTCTATTTAAGAAGGTAATGTTACTTTTATTTGGAAGGTATAAATTAACTATTGTGTAAATTACATTATTGATTTTACAAATTAAAATTAGGTATCTGCCATTGGGATCAGCAAGGGTCAAGATTTCCTCAAAGGTAACAGAATTTTTTACCAAAATGGCCACACCAGCCTTTTTTTTTTTGTTTGAAGAATAAAAGTAGTTTGAAAATTTTTGTTATCGAATCTAGGTGGTTTAGTAGAGGAGAATCTTGTCTCCTGCAGACATATTATCTCAGAGATTGATTCTTTGATTTGTTTCCATAACAGGTATCTGCGTTTAGGTGAGTTGAGGCCATTGACATTGTATGACATTAGTTTAAGTGACATGTTGAGTCCAGTTTTGAGTTTGGAGAAGTCTCAGGGAAGTAAGGAGTTTATTATGTTGTCTTTTCAGTATATAATGTTGGGCGGTAGATTGGGTTTTGAAACAGACATATTAGTATTTCAAAAAGGTCTTATAAAACAACTAAAAAAAAAACAGTTACCTCAAGTCTTACAACAGTTATCAAGACTTGTATAGTAATTAGAATAAAGAGAACTTAGAAGAATATAGGATATAAACCTATCCTAGGTATATCTATAGCAAATAGCAAAATAATGTCCCAAATCGGAGGGTCTGAATAGAACTATAAACCTCCTATGTGGGCTACAGTTACGGTCAATAAAGCCACAGCATTAATATTGTATGAAACATGGATTAAGTAATGGTAATATTTAGTTGACGTAGTGTATTCATACCCTCTTTGGCATTGTCTATTGAGTAAGATTTACTTTTGTAAGTGAATAAAACCTTAGCTGGATTGAAACCCCATCTGTACAGGATTTCATTTTTGCGTAGTGTCTCAGTGACTTCAGCGAGGTTTTTTCTTTGATTCAGGGTCTCTTTTGAGAGGTCTATGAGAATCTTGATTCTTTCAAACGGTTTGGGGAGGTTCCTATGAGATTTTAGGTAGTTTAGGAATCGTTCCTTAGTGTGGTAGAAATGGAACCTGACTATTATATCTCTAGGAACGTCTGCTTTTATGTGGGTGGGTTTAATCAATCTGTGAGCTCTCACTATTGTCAGGTCAAGATCAGATACATCAGGTAAAGCTGATCTAATGATTTTTTTGATGTGTGGCTGTATCTGCTCAGTTTTGATATTTTCTGATATTCCTCTGAATTTTAAATTCAGTCTCCTGTCTCTATCTTCAATATCGGTCAGCTTCATCTTCATTGCTAAAATTTTTTCATCAGAAGCTTTCTGTTCCTTGGAGACCTGTTTGACCGAGGCGTTGAGAGATTTAATGTCAAGTTCGTTTTTTTCAGTTTTAATCGCCATGGCTGATATAGCTCCTTCTAGATCATCAAATCTTTTGTCCAGGACTGATCTAAAGTTGCCGAATATCTCTAAAAAGAAATCTTTGTTGGGAGGTTTGTCCCTATCAAGATCTAGTCTCAATTCTGGGTTTGAATCTGCCCGCACGGTTGTCTCAATGGACTAGCGGTTGGGGTTTTAAGATCAGTATGGTTTGGTATTGATCTGTGATCTGAGGGGCTGGACTTAGAGTAAGATTCAGTTTCCAACTCTTTCCGTTTCCTACAACTCTGAGGGTTATCTAAGAGTGAGGATTCGTCCATAAGATTTTCAGAGCTATCTGAACCAATGGTCTGATTTTTCAAATGTATTTGGGGATCTCGATCTGTCTCTCACAGATGTTTTTTTTTCATAGATTTTACCTATTTCAGGAGATGAGATGTTTAATTTGTCCTTTGTGTTTTTTACTTTTGTGTTAGGCATTTTGGGGTGAAGGTAGAATATCACCGTCTAAAGTAAACAATAATCAGTAATATCTTTAAGGCACAATAAACTTAATATTATAAGTACAGGTATAACTGGTACATATTATACAGATTTACTGAATAGTATAAATGCAAAACAATATGTATAGTCTATAGACCTCTGGACAGGAAGAGGTTTGATCAGGGTGGGTAGTAAAGGTGATCAATATGATCAATATGTCCAGTGTGAGGAGATTCTTTGAAATAAGTATGTCTAGTGATGACAAATGGGTTAACACAGAAATTTTTAGAAGATCCCCTCTATCTCAAAAACAAAGGAGATTTAAATGGAAGTAGATTTTCCAATATCTGACATGAGCATAATATTGAGCGCAGGGGATAGTCCAGGTCCTCACTTCACCGTGTGGGGTAAGCAGTCTCTTGAGTCTCACTCTGTGGTTTCTCCTGAGGGGGTGTACCACAGGGGTTAAATACTGGGAACTAGATTCCCTCCTGACACCTGTGGGGGAACTTTTGGGCAAGGAGATCGATGGTAAATAGAAGGGGCTAGATCTCACCTCTCTTCTAGAACCAGCAGACCTCTCTGTGAAGATTAGATAGGCCCGCCGATGCTGCTGGTCCCGATGCCGGGTTAGTCTTGAGCTGCTGGATAAGACTGTCGCGTGTGTTCTCAGCACGCGATGGACAGCAGGGCACGAGGCAGCAAGGTTTCTCTAGCACCAGCAGATCCCTCAGCTGGAGAATCCCGCCGGCTTCGGCGGTCTTGGAGCCGCGTCACACAGGGCTGTAGGAGGTCGCTGTATACAGCTTCAGCGTGGGAGAGACGGCGGGGTCTGAAGGAGATAGCGGGACCTCTCTAGGACCGGCAGACCCCTCTGTGGAGATTAGATAGGCCCGTCGGTGTTGCTAGTTCCGAGGTCGGGTCAGCACAGAGTAGCTGGAGGGGACTGTCGCATGCAGACTCAGCACAAGATGGACAGCAGGGTACGAGGCATCGAGGTTTCTCTAGCACCGGCAGATCCCTCAGCTGGAGAATCCCGTCGGTTTCGGCTGTCTTGGAGCTGCGTCACACAGGGCTGTAGGAGATCGCTGCACACAGTTTCAGCGCGGGAGAGGCGGCGGGGTCTGTAGGAGACAGCGGGACCTCTCCAGGACCGGCAGGTCAACAAGTAGAGGGTCTCTGAGAGCGGAGACAATGCGGGCAGTCTCAAGAGGGCTAGGAAAGCCGTAGAGAGGTGGGTGAGGTTATTTTCCGGCAGCGGTATATATGGAAAGTAGTGACGAGTGACCTCTTAGTCCAGCGTTATTCAGACTCACCTCTTCAGAGATCAGAGACCGGTCTCATAGGGGGAAATATGCGAGTGTAGTCTGCAGGGTTCCTCTTCAGATCAGCCGGCGGTCTGTGGTGGAGCAGGCAAGAAGTCACTGTAGTGGAAGTGCCTCTCCGGGAAGGTATGAAGGCCGCGCCATGTGAAGGGATAAAGCTGCTTGACAATGCCAGGATTCAGGTTTCAGGTTGTTTGAAGATGATCGATTTCACTCAGGGAGGGTCTGAGAGGATGTTAGTTATCGATCCATGTTTGGATGCCTTGTCAGGGCCAGGATTTTAGATGGATTGTAGCTGTGTGCTGAGGAGCTCTTCAAGCTGCGTCCATTTCCCTCGAGCTCCAGACCACGCCCCCCGCTAGTATTCGTTTTAAGAATGATCTAGAGAACAATGCGTCCTTTGTTTTGGTGCATGTGTCAGATTCGCACTCCATATCTGAATCTGAGTCGTCAGCGCATGAGAGAGCGGGTTGTTTGCTTGGTTTTTGGACTCCTGAGGACTCATTTTGTTTTCGTAGAAAGTTATCAACATCTGCTTGCGTGATCGACTTGGACGTCTTGGGTATGGTCTTAGGAGTTTTTACAGTTGTTTTCCCCATATTATGACAAAATAGTGTGTACAATATTGGGCCTTACTTTAGGGGGTTCCACTCCCCTGCTGGTTTCTTAGCAGATCAGCATGTCATTATGTGTAATGGGAAACATAAGGTTAACCTAGATTGAGAGAATATTTGGAGATCCTACTGGGGCTTAGATAGATAGCTCCAGGTGTTAGGAGAGAGAGATGAATTAGAATTATGTCCAAAGTGAGAGTTTAATAAGTCCTTGTATGTTTCAAAACTATTTTCTCCCTGTTATACGTGGTGTGTCTTCTGCTAGTGGGAATAGCTCCTTCTTCAATCCCTGGGTGCAGTTAGTTTGCAGGGTGCTCTCTATGTGTAACCACAGGATTTCGAGCAGTCTCTAACAGGGGTAGGGGTGCCCCTGCTGTATTATAGGTTGAGTATGGGGGTATCAATCAATCAGCCTGGACACTGTACAATGTGTGTGGCCACTCTCTCTAAGTTGCCAGTGTCTGGGATCGCGTCACCAAGCTGCCTCTGCTTAATCTGCAGTATGCGCAACCCGCTGCTGCAGTCTGTAATGGTGGCCGGTAATGGATAGCTCCCTTCTCTCCTCTCTCCCCCTCTCTGATTCTGCACGTGGTCGGAGGCTCCCGCACTTAGGGGCCGCCAAGCTCCTCACTGCCTGCCCGTCACCCTGGAGCCCCAGTGTCACCTGGTGTAGATGGTAGCAGCGACGGCGGACCTCCGTCTCCTCTGGTGGCCCCTCCGGTCTGCACGTGCCTCGCCGCGTCTCTTCTCCTTTTCCGCGTGGCGGGCGGTGCTGTCGCTCTGCTGCGCCGGGTAAACAAATGAAGGGCTGAGGGCTACAGCGTCCGGTGGGGTCCTCTTGCTGGAGGTGAGCTGAGGAGCTGATGGTGCTCAGGGCCTCGTGCCTCAGGTCTTGGGGGCTCAGTGTGTCTCGCCTGGGGTGATGCAGACAAACTTCTCCAGGGCAAACTTTCTTCTATTATTGCAGCCCAGGAGTACTAGCAAGGCAGGGATGATGTTTTGGGGCAAATTCTAGGTGTCTCCTGTGCCATCTTGGATCTCGACATTTTATTTTGATCTAGTATTGTGGATGCTTTTGCGTCAGTTTATAACATACACCCATTGGTGGTACACATGATTCATGTTGGAGAAGCTATGAGCAGCAGGAAATGGTTTATGTAAAATCCTCACCTGATAAGGGGTGATATCTTCTGTAGCACATACATACAGACAAAACTAGGAGAGCTTTGATAATGTATTGCAGCACACATTTTATATATATACTAGTTGTGAGCCTGATGCGATTGCATCGGGATTCTAGAATCTGTGTATAGTTTATTTATTAAGAGTTTAAAATAATAATCCAATTGTTCCATGATATCTTTCTATTAACTACATATGTTTGTATGGTGAATATCAACGTGGGTCCGCCGCTTTTTCTGTGCCGATGTCTGTAGCTGGGCGAAGACCGAAGGTCTTCGCCCAGCTACCTTGGAGCTCCTGGCAGGGTTCAGGGGTGAGCAATGGCCGCTGCGCGGGCATTGCTCGCGGTACGGGGTGCAGGGCCGAGCAATGGCCGCTTCGCAGGCATAGCTCGGCGGGGTGTATGTGGGGCTTCTGGCGGGGTTCAGGGCCGAGCAGCGGGCATTGCGGCGGCGAGCAATGGCCGCTTCGCGGGCATTGCTCGGGCTGTTGCAGCAACTTGCAACGTCCGCTTCGCGGGCATTGCGAGTGAGTCGCGTGGGCGCTGTGCGCCCACGAACAAAGCCACGGAGGTAGCGGTGTGTGGGACGGAAGTCGCTACGGCAATTATATAATAGATGCAAGACAATGTGTTCTGCATTATATTATACTAGTTGTGAGCCCGATGCAAATGCATCGGGATTCTAGAACGTGGCAATATTATTTGCATTAATAGCATTATTATTACCATTAATAGCATAATTATTAGCATTAACAGCATTATTATTAGCATTAATAGCATTATTAACAGCAATAATAGTACTAATAATAGTATTGTTATTAGTATTAATAGCATTATTACCATAAATAGCATTAATAATAGCGTTAATAGCATTATTATGAGGAGTAATAGCATTATTAGCATTAATAAAATTATTAATAGCATTAATAGAATTAAAAATAGCATTAATAGCATTAGTAATAGGATTAATAGCATTATTATTAGAATTAATAGCATTAATATTAGCATGAATAGCATTAATAGCATTATTAATAACATTAATACCATTATTAATAGCATTAATAGCCTAAATAATAGAATTAATAGCATAAATAATCGCATTAATAGCATGAGTATTAGCATAAAGAGCATTAATAGCAATATTATTAGCATTAATAGAATTTTGAATAGCATAAATAGCATGATTATTAGCCTTAATAGCATTATTAATAACGTTAATATGATTATTATTAGCATTATTAGCATTAATATTACTAATAGCTAATTATAGCATTAATAGTTATTAGCAGTTAATTAGCATTATATTATTATTAGCATTAATAGCATTAATAATACAATTAATAGCATTAATATTAGCATTAATAGCATTAATAGTATTATTAATAGCATGAATAACATTATTAATAGCATTAATAGCATTAATAGCATTAATATAGATTAATAGCATAATAAATAATAGATTAATAGCATAAACAATAGCAATTATTATAACTAATAGCATTAAAAGCATAAATAGAAATATTATTAGCATTAATAGCATTTTAGCTTAATAGCATTATATATGCTTTATAGTTATATAGCATTAATAGCATTATTATAGCATTAATAGTATTGATATTATTATAGCATTATTAGCATTAATATATAGCATTAATAGCATATTTATTAGCATTAATAGCATTATTATTAGCATTAATAGCATTATTATTAGCATTAATAGCATATTAATTAGCATTAATAGCATTATATTATAACAATTAATAGCATATAATATTAGCATGATTAATAGCATTAATAGCATATTATTTAATAGCATTAATAACATTATTAATTAAGCATATTAATAGCATTAATAGCATAATAATAGAATTAATAGCATAATATATTGCATTAATAGCATTATATTACATAAATAGCATAATAGCAATATTATTAGCATTAATAGCATTTTGAATAGCATAATAGCATGATTATTAGCCTTAATAGCATTATTATACATTAATAGCATATTATTAGCATTATTAGCATTAATATTAGCATTAATAGCATTAAGATTATTAGCATTAATAGCATTAATAATAGCATTAATTAGCATTATTTAGCAATTAATAGCATTAATAATTAGCATTATAATATGCATTAATAGATTATTACATTATAGCATAATATACATTTATAGCATATTATTAGCATTAATAGCATTATAATAGCATTAATAGCAATATTATTTGCATTAATAGCATTATATTACATTAATAACATAATTATTAGCATATTAGCATATAATAGCATTAATAGCAATATTATTGCATTAATAGCTTTATGCATTAATAGCTATATGATTATTTAGCATTAATAGCATATTATTAGCTTAATAGATATTATTAGCATTATAGCATTAATATAGCATTAATAGCATATTATTGCATTAATAGCATTATTATTACATTAATAGCATATTATTAGCATTAATAGCATTATATTAGCATTAATAGCATTAATAATACATTAATAGCATATTATTGCATTAATAGCATTATATTATTATAGCATAATACATTATAATAGCATTATTTAGCATTAATAGCATAATTATCATTAATAGCATTAATAATGCATTAATAGCATATTATTTGCATTAAAAGCATTATTATTACCATTATATAGCATAATTATAGCATTAATAGCATAATATACAGATTATAGCTATTAATAGCATTAATCTTAATAGCATATTATTGATTATAATTATATTAGCTTTAATAGCATATTATTAGCATTAATACAAATAATACATTAATAGCATAATTATTAGCATTAATAGCATTAATATTACATTAATAGCATAATTATTAGCATTAATAGCTAATTATTAGATTAATAGCATAATATAGCATTAATACAATATTATTTGCATTAATAGCATTATTATTACATTAATAGATAATTATTAGCATTATAGCATAATTATTAGCATTAATAGCATAATAATAGCATTAATAGCAATATATTTGCATTAATAGCATTAATTAGCATTAATACAATATTATTTGATTAATAGCATTATATACCATTAATAGCATAATTATTAGCATTAATAGCATAATTATTAGCATTATAGCATTAATAATAGCATTAATAGCAATATTATTTGCATTAATAGCATTATTATTACCATTAATAGCATAATTATTAGCATTAATAGCATAATATTAGCATTAATAGCATTAATAATAGCATTTAATAGCCATATTATTTGCATTAATAGCATTATTATTACATTAATACATAATTATTAGCAATATAATAGCATTAATAACATTATTAGCATATATGCATTAATAGCATTAATATTAGCAATTTAATAGCATATATATAGCATTAATAGCATAATTATTAGCATTAATAGCATAATTTTTAGCATAATAATAGCATTATAATAGCATAATACATTTTCATTAATAGCATTATTATTACCATTAATAGCATAATTATTAGCATTATAGCATAATTATTAGCATTAATAGCATAATAATAGCAATAATAGCAAATTATTTGCATTAATAGCATTATTATTACCATTAATACATAATTATTAGCATAATAGCATTAATATAGCATTAAAGCAATATATTTGCATTAATAGCATTATATTAGCATTAATAGCATAATATAGCAAATTATTAGCATTAATACATAAATTAAGCAATACATAATTATTAGCATTAATAGCATTAATAATAGCATTAATAGCAATATATTTGCATTAATAGCATTATTATTACCATTAATAGCATAATTATTAGCATTAATAGCATAATTATTAGCATTAATAGCATTAATAATAGCATTAATAGCAATATTATTTGCATTAATAGCAATTATTATTACCATTATAGCATCAATTATTAGCATTAATAGCATAATTATTACATTAATAGCATTAATAATAGCATTAATAGCAATATTATTTGCATTAATAGCATTATTATTACCATTAATAGCATAATTATTAGCATTAATAGCATAATTATTAGCATTAATAGCATTAAATATAGCATTAATATAGCAATATTATTTGCATTAATAGCATTATTATTACCATTAATAGCATAATTTATTAGCATTAATAGCATAATATTAGCATTAATAGCATTAATAATAGCATTAATAGCAATATTATTTGCATTAATAGCATTATTATTACCATTAATAGCATATTATTAGCATTAATAGCATAATTATGCATTAATAGCATTAATAATAGCATTAATAGCAATATTATTTGCATTAATAGCATTATTATTACCATTAATAGCATAATTATTAGCATTAATAGCATATTATATTAGCATTAATTAGCATTAATTATTGCATTAATATCCATTTATTATTAGCATATTATAGCATAATTAATAGCATATTATTAGCATTAATAGCATAATATTACATTAATAGCATAAATTATTAGCATTAATAGCATTAATAATAGCATTAATAGCAATATTATTTGCATTAATAGCACATTATATTACCATTAATAGCATTAATTATTAGCATTAATAGCTAATTATATTAAATTAATAGCATAATTATACTATATGCATTAATACATATATTATTTAGCATTTATAGCATTAATAATATTAGCATTAATAGCATTAATTATTAGCATTAATAGCATAATTATTAGCATTAATTAGCATAATTATTAGCATTAAATAGCATATATTAATATTAGCATTAATAGCATAATTATTTGCATTAATAGCATATATTACATTAATAGCATATTATTAGCATATTACATTAATAGCATTAATATGCATAATTATTAGCATTAATAGCATAATTATTAGCATTAATAGCATATATTATTGCATTAATAGCAATATTATTGCATTAATAGCATAATATTAGCATTAATAGCATAATTATTAGCATTATAGCATTAATTATAGCATTAATAGCATAATTATTAGCATTAATAGCATAATTATTAGCATTAATAGCATAATTATTAGATTAATAGCATTATTATATCATTATTTAATTTTTTTTTTAATTTTATTTTTATTTTATATGTTAATTATTTATTTTTTATTTATTAATTATTTTATATATTAAATTAATTTATTATTTGTTATTTTAAGTGAGCTGAGCCTGAGACACAGTTCTCTTAGGTCGTCAAAGGCTCTATTATTAGCATATTGTATTTTATTTATATTATTTTTTATTATTTTTTATTAATTTTATTTACTTATTTTATTATTATTTAAATATTATATATTATTTTTTTATTATTATTAAATTAATTAGAATATTATTGCATTAATAGCATTAATATTACCATTAATAGCATAATTATTAGCATTAATAGCATAATTATTAGCATTAATAGCATAATTATTAACATAATAGCATTAATAATAGCATTAATAGCAATATTATTTGCATTAATTTCCATTATTATTACCATTAATAGCATAATTATTAGCATTAATAGCATAATTATTAACATTAATAGCATTATTAGCAATATTATTTGCATTAATACCATTATGATTACCATTAATAGCATAATTATTAGCATTAATACCATTATGATTACCCTTAATAGCATAATTATTAGCATTAATAGCATAAATATTAGCATTAATAGCATAATTATTAGCATTAATAGCATAAATATTAGGATTAATAGCATAATTATTAGCATTAATATCAATATTATTTGCATTAATAGCATTATTATTGCCATTAATAGCATAATTATTAGCATTAATAGCATAATTATTAGCATTAATAGCATTAATAATAGAATTAATAGCAATATTATTTGCATTAATAGCATTATTATTACCATTAATACCATAATTATTAGCATTAATAGCGTAATTATTAGCATTAATAACATAAATATTAGCATTAATAGCATAATTATTAGCAATAATAGCATTATTATTAGCATTAATAGCATAATTATTAGCATTAATAGCATTATTATTAGCAGTAATATCATTATTGTTAGCATTTTTTTTTTATTCTTATTTTTTATGTTATTATGTATAATTTTTTATTTTTTTTTTTATTTTTTTTTAATTATTTTTTTATTATTAAATTAATTTATTATTTGTTATTTTAAGTGAGCCTGAGCCTGAGACACAGTTCTCCTTCAGGTCCGCTCAAAGGGCTCATATTATTAGCATATTTGTATTTTTTTATTATTATTTTTTATTTATTTTTTTATTATTTTTTATTTATTTTTTTATTATTTTTTAATTATTATTATTATTTTTTTTTTTATTATTAAATTAATTTATTATTTGTTATTTTAAGTGAGCCTGAGCCTGAGACACAGTTCTCCTTCAGGTCCGCTCAAAGGGTCATATTCTTAGCATATTATATTTTTTTTTATTATTATTTTTAATTTATTTTTTTATTATTTTTTATTTATTTTTTTATTATTTTTAATTTTTTTTTTTTTTTATTATTAAATTAATTTATTATTTGTTATTTTAAGTGAGCCTGAGCCTGAGACACAGTTCTCCTTCAGGTCCGCTCAAAGGGCTCATATTATTAGCATTTTGTTTTTTTTAATTATTATTTTTTATTTATTTTTTTATTATTTTTTATTTATTTTTTTTATTATTTTTTAATAATTTTTTAATTGTTTTTTTTATTATTAAATTAATTTATTATTTGTTATTTTAAGTGAGCCTGAGCCTGAGACACAGTTCTCCTTCAGGTCCGCTCAAAGGGTTCATATTCTTAGCATATTATTTTATTTTTTATTATTATTTTTTATTTATTTTTTTATTATTTTTTAATTATTTTTTTATTATTTTTTAAATATTTTTTTATTAATTTTTTTATTATTAAATTAATTTGTTATTTGATATTTTAAGTGAGCCTGACCCTGAGACACAGTTCTCCTTCAGGTCCGCTCAAAGGGCTCATATTATTAGCATATATTTTTTATTATTATTTTTTATTTATTTTTTTATTATTTTTTAAATATTGTTTTATTAATTTTTTTATTATTAAATTAATTAATTATTTGTTATTTTAAGTGAGCAGACAGAGTTCTCCTTCAGGTCCGCTCCAACCCCTCATAGAGATATATGGCGGATAATCCTGGACGCTGATTGGTCGCGTCTTCCATAGAGAAACATGGGCATGTGTGTCTATGGGAAAAAGCGACCAATCAGCGTCCAGGATTATCCGCGATGTAAGTCAATGAGGCCTTTCAGCGGAGCAGAATGGAGACTGCGAGCCGGAGCTCAGTGGAGGAAGAGAGAAGAGCGGCGGATGGAAGAGTCGTTAGCCGAGCTGAAGTAAGAGGATGTCTGGGCCGGAGGGAGGAGTGTACGTGGACCTGAGGAAGCAGATGTCATGAAGACAGGTAAGTGATCTACGGCGTCGGGAAGGGGGGTGTGTGTGCGGACATATGTAAGGAGGGGGTGTGCGGACATATGGAAGAGGGGGGTGTGCGGACATATGGAGGGGGGGGGTGTGCGGACATTGGCATGGGGGGGGCTGGTGCGGACATTGGGGGGGAGGGGCGGTGCGGACATTGGGGGGGAGGGGCGGTGCTGACATTGGGTGAGGGGCTGTGCGAACATTGGGGGGGGGGTGCTGTGCGGACATTGCGGGGGGGCTGTGCTAGACTGTGGATGGGGTCTGGCGGCGGAGGTGTGCAGGCAGTGAGGGGGACATTGGGATGGAGGGGCTGTGCGGACATTGGGGGGCAGGGGCTGTGTGGACATTGGGGGGGTGCTGTGCGGACATTGGGGGGGTGCTGTGCGGACATTGCGGGGGGGCTGTGCTAGACTGTGGATGGGGGCTGGCGGCGGAGGTGTGCGGGCAGTGAGGGGGGGTGTGTGCGGCGTTGGGGGTGTGCAGTGCTGGAGGGCGGTGCGGGTCTGGGGAGCGTTGCTGGGCTGTGGATCAGGGCTGGGGGAGGCACAGGGGGCAGCTCCATAGTCGGAGGTGGTCTGTGGGTAGCGGGGAGCAGAGGCGGCATTGGCGGCCATTGCGAGTGGAGTTTAAACGGCTCGCAATGGCCGCTTCGCGGCCAATGCTTCGCGCGTATCCACATGACCACGCCGGAAGTAGCGCCGAGAGGGGCGCTTTTGCGATTCGCGATTATATAATAGATAGAAGGCCATGTGTGATCCATTATATTATATAGAAGGCAATGTGTGGTCCATTATATTATATGGAAGGCAATGTGTTTCTCCATTATATTATATGGAAGGCAATGTGTGCCCCATTATATTATATAGAAGGCAATGTGTGGTCCGTTATATTATATGGAAGGGAATGTGTGCTCCAATATATTGTATGGAAGGCAATGTGTTTTCCATTATGTTATATGGAAGGCAATGTGTGCCCCATTATATTATATGGAAGGCAATGTGTGCCCCATTATATTATATGGAAGGCAATGTGTGCCCCATTATATTATATAGAAGGCAATGTGTGGTCCGTTATATTATATGGAAGGCAATGTGTGCCCCATTATATTATATGGAAGGCAATGTGTCGTCCATTATATTATATGGAAGGCAATGTGTGGTCCATTATAAGGAAGGCAATGTGTGGTCCATTATATAGAAGGCAATGTGTGGGCCATTATATTACATGGAAGGCAATGTGTGGCCCATTATATTATAAGGAAGGCAATGTGTGCCCCATTATATTATATGGAAGGCAATGCGTGTCCCATTATATTGTAAGGAAGGCAATGCGTGGTCCATTATATTATGTGGAAGGCATTGCATGTCCCATTATATTATATGGAAGGCAATGCGTGGCCCATTATATTATATGGAAGGCAATGCGTGGCCTATTATATTATATGGAAGGCAATGTGTGCTCCATTATATGGTATAGAAGGCAATGTGTGGTCAATCTAAGCTATAATTCCCGGAGGGATTTGTGACGTCACATCCGTCACTTTGTCCCAACGTCCGGAGAGAGAGAGAGATAGATATAGATAGATATAGATATAGATAGATATAGATAGATAGATAGATAGATAGATATAGATATAGATAGATAGATAGATAATAGATATAGATATAGATATAGATAGATAGATAAGATAAGATATAGATAAAGATATAGATAAATATAGATAGATATAGATAGATATAGATATAGATAGATAGATATAGATAGATATAGATATATAGATATAGATATAGATAGATAGATAGATAGATAGATATAGATACATAGATATAGATAGATAGATATATAGATAGATATAGATAGATAGATCGATAGATAGATCGATAGATAGATATAGATATTTTTTCACATTATATGACCCTGCGTCTTTGCTAGCACCAGTTCACATTTGTCTTTGAGTGCTGTGCAGTTTTTTTCTTGTTGTTTATTATATGGAGTTGCAGGCTCCTTGCTGCAATGTGCACCCTCATTAACCTACAGGTGATCCAGGGTCTAGATGGAGTCTGCCCACTGAGAAGTGGGGGGGTGGACAAGGAGGATAGGGATATCAGAGTAGGACTCATCAGACCTGAAGTCACTTTGTCGCATTTGATGAGCAAGCAGACATTGGCCAATGCATGTACCAAGAACTTCAGAAATAAAAAATTAGAATTTTTGAGTTTTTTGAAAAAAACTTAAGTTTTTAAACTTTTTCCTCAAACACATATAGCTTGTAGCATTTGTACATCATTGGTAGTAGCTGTGTGCTGCAAGAATTTTTTCACATTAGATATAGATATAGATATGCATAGCTAGATATAGATATAGATAGGTAGATATAGATATAGATAGATAGATATACATATAATGAGAAAAAAGTGAGCAGCGTTTCTTGGTTAGCATACGCCCAGTGCTTAGCAGTCCTTTAGAGTGGTATCCAACCACTATCTCCAGACATATAGATAAAGAAATAAGGCTGCAGCACACGACTTTGGAAAATTTCAGCCTTTAATGGCTTCTTATGGCATTAGATTAGCGACGTTTCGGTCCTCAGACTGGCCAGAGGAAGGTCTGAGGACCGAAACGTCGCTAATCTAATGCCATAAGAAGCCATTAAAGGCTGAAATTTTCCAAAGTCGTGTGCTGCAGCCTTATTTCTTTATCTATATATCTAGATATACATATAGATAGATAGATAGATAGATAGATAGATTAATATAGATAGATAGATTATAGATAGATATAGATAGATAGATAGATAGATAGTAGATAGATAGATAGATAGATAGATAGAATGATTGATTGCTGGAAGAAGGTCTGAGGACCGAAACGTCGCTACCTTTGCCTGAAGGCCATTAAAGGCGAGTTAACAACTATAATCTGGAGTGCTGCAGCCTTTATTTGCAACTATATCCGAAATAGGTGGTTGATTCCCACCTTAAGGACTGACAAGCACCTAGCATCCTGCTAAAATAAGAACCGCTGCTCAATCACTTTTTTTTCATTAGATAGATAGATAGATAGATAGATAGATAGATAGATAGATAGATAGATAGATAAATCCAGGTCTGGAGAAAGACTTGCAGCACTCCAAGTTCTCAATGTGAAAAGAACTTTCTTTATTAGGACAGGCACAAAACATGCAACGTTTCAAGTCACAAAGACTTTTCCTCAGGCACAAGTGTCTCAACAGGAAATGCAGTTTATATATACAAACATTAGCATATTAAATTGACAACTGATTAGAGTCATTAGAAAACAGAGAAACATCAATATTATATTAGTGGTTGTGCATACATAAGTGACAACAATTAAAAAAATACAAAAAGATACAAAAAGACATTAGCAAATCAATCAGGTATACATGGACTGCATACAGTGTGAAAAACCTAATTTGAAAGGGCCATGCATAAGTGTACCATATTGCCATCATTATAGAGGCTTCATATGAGTTTCTATATGAAATGGAGCCAGTGGTGCTGGAATTAAAAGAAAATGGTGCATCTCAAAAAATATTAATAAGTGTTATGGCTCAAAGGGCCATCAATCATTTAGATTTGACTATTGTGCAAAATTGTGCAAAATGCAATATTAGGTTAAATAGACTTTATTAGGTTGTGAAGATAGATAGATAGATAGATAGATAATAAATAGAAAAAAAACTTTGAGCAGCACCTAAACTGGGTGCAAATCTGTCAAGCAATCCAATCTTTGCTGAATATATCACAAAAACGACAGCAGCACTCCAAACAGATCTTCTGAAGAATGGGAAGTGAGGCGCTATTCTCATTGGTCGCTGTGTGCTGGCGCCGACCAATGAGAGTAGCGCCTCTCTTCCCATTGAGATATAATGGACGACTTTGAGTTTCAAATTTACCGCTGAAAGTGAGGCGCTATTCTCATTGGTCGGCGCCAGCACACAGCGACCAATGAGAATAGCGCCTCACTTCCCACTGAGGTATAATGGACGACTTTGAGTTTCTAATTTACCGCTGAAAGTGAGGCGCTATTCTCATTGGTCGGCGCCAGCACACAGTGACCAATGAGAATAGCGCCTCACTTCCCATTGAGATATAATGGACGACTTTGAGTTTCTAATTTCCCGCTTAAGTGAGGCGCTATGCTGATTGGTCGCTGTGTGCTGCGCCGACCAATCAGCATAGCGCCTCACTTCCCATAGAGTTATATAGCGGTGTTTCGAGCTATGCATGGCCGGGCCCTTGGTTCTATTTTTGGCCACGGCGCTCAGCTGTCATCGGTCGTTGCCGGGATGATGAAATTCACAATGGAACTACGTGCCGGAGTTACCGCGGTTGCAACGACTCGCCTATCTATATCTATCTATCTATCTATCTATCTATCTATCTATCTATCTACTATCTATATATCTATCTATATCTATCTATTATTATCATCTATCTATCTATCTTTTTCTATCTATATCTATCTATATCTATATCACTATATGTATTTCTATCTATCCATCTATCTATCTATCTATCTATCTATCTATCTACTATTTTCACTATCATATCTATATGTATATCTATCTATCTATGTATATCAATCTTATATATATCTATATCTATATCTATCTACTAGAAAAAAACCTTGCAGCACTCAGCTACTACCAATGATGTACATATGCTGACAAGCTATATATATGAGAAAAAATTTAAAAACTTACGTTTTTTTCAAAAAATCAAAATTCTTCTTATTTTTTTTAAAATCTGAAGTTCTTAGTACACACATTGGCCAATGTCTGCTTGCTCGTCGACTGCGACAAAGTGACTTTTTTCTCTTTTATATCTATCTATATCTATCTATATCTATGTCTATATGTATATCTATCTATCTATCTATGTATCTATGTATATCTATCTATCTCTATCTATGTATCTATGTATATCTATCTATCTATATCTATCTATTATATATATCTTATCTATATCTATCTATATCTATATCTATATCGATATCTATCTATATGTTATATCTATCTATCTATCTATCTATCTATCTAGATAACTTGAGAAAAATCCTTGCAGCACACAGCTACTACCAATGATGCATAAGTGCTAACAAGCCATATATGTTTGAGGAAAAAGTTAAAAACTTACGTTTTTTCAAAAAACTCAATAATCTTATCTTTTAATTCTGGAGTTCTTAGTACATACATTGGCCAATGTCTGCTTGCTCATCAACTACGACAAAGTGACTCCAGGCACGATGAGCCCTATCTGACATCCCTGCCCTCCTTGTCCACCCCCCACTCTTCAGTGGGCAGGCACCATCTATACCCTCGATCACCTGTAGGTTTAATGAGGGTGCACATTTCAGCAAAGGAGCCTGCAACTCCATATAACAAATAATCAGAAAAGCTGCACAGCACTCAGCAGACCAGTGTGAACTGGTGCAAGCAAGGATGCAGAATCAAACAACTTGAGAAAAATCCTTGCAGCACACAGCTACTACCAATGATGCATAAGTGCTAACAAGCCATATATGTTTGAGGAAAAAGTTAAAAACTTACGTTTTTTCAAAAACACTTCAAAATAATAATCTTATCTTTTAATTCTGGAGTTCTTAGTACATACATTGGCCAATGTCTGCTTGCTCATCAACTACGACAAAGTGACTCCAGGCATGATGAGCCCTATCTAGATAGATATAGAGAAATAGATAGATAGATAGAGATAGTAGAGATAGATAGATAGATAGAGAGATAGAGAGATAGAGATATAGATAGATAGATATAGATAGATATAGATATAGATAGATAGATAGATATAGATAGATAGATATGGATAAGATAGATAGATAGATAGATAGATAGATAGATAGATAGAAATAGATATAGATATAAAATGATTGGTCGCCGCCAGCACACAGCGACCAATGAGAATAGCGCCTCACTTCCCATTGAGATATAATGGACGACTTTGAGTTTCAAATTTACCGCTGAAAGTGAGGCGTTATTCTCATTGGTCGCCGCCAGCACACAGCGACCAATGAGAATAGCGCCTCACTTCCCATAGAGATATAATGGACGACTTTGAGTTTCAAATTTCCCGCTTAAGTGAGGCGCTATGCTGATTGGTCGCTGTGTTCTGCGCCGACCAATCAGCATAGCGCCTCACTTCCCATAGAGATACATAGCGGTGTTTCGAGCGATGCATAGCCGGGCCCTTGGTTCTATTTTCGGCCACGGCGCTCGGCTCTCGTCGGTCGTCGCCGGGCGGGAGACTCGCAATGGCTGCTTCGCGGCCATTGCTCGTGCCCCTGCAACGACTCGCAATGCCCGTTGCGCGGGCAATGCTTCGTGGGTCGCATGGCTGCAAAGCAGCCACGTCCACGACGACGGAAGTAGAGCCGAAACTTACGGAAGTGCTTTAGGGGAATTATATATTAGATATATAAAAAATATATGTGGTACGGCACAAAAAAGAAAATAATTTGGGTGCAAGCCCTCCTACCATAAATCCTTAAGTGGAGTTATATTAAGAAAAAATGAACAGCAGCACATCCTTTAAAAGTGTAAAACGTGGATTTATTCCCAGGACCTCAGTGTTTCACCTTTCAAAGCCTTTTTCAAGCAGTACAGTCTGAGCTATAAATTGCACAGATATGTAAAGCCCACCATAGGGCAATTCAGTTACAACAATGATTACATAATTAGTGTAAAAAGTGACATTAATACAGTGAAACACGTGTTTAAAAATCATAACAATGATATATATATATGTGGTGTCCCAGGGTCCTGTTGCCACAATATTAAGCTTGGAAGCAAGGAAAGGTAACGTATATACTCGCGTATAAGCCGAGTTTTTCAGCCCAAAATTGGGCTGAAAAGTACCCACCTCGGCTTATACGCGAGTCAGTGCTGTATACCGATGTACATCGGTACATACCGATGTATACATCGGTATACAGCAGCCCCCGCATCCCCAGTAATGCAGGGCCCCCCCAGCGTCGCTCCGGTCACCTGTAAAGCAAACTATACTTATCACAGTCCCGCTGTCCGCGCCCGACGCTGCCGACATCCGCGATCCTCCATCTTCATGCGTCTTCTTCCTGTTTCTGTGCGCGTCGCAGGCAATGACGTCATTCCCTGCGACGAGCACAGGAAACAGGAAGAAGTCGCATGAAGATGGAGGATCGCGGACGGCAGCGGCGAGCGGGCGCGGACAGCGGGACTGTGATAAGTATAGTTTCCTTTACAGGTGACCAGAGTCAGGCTGGGGGGGCCCTGGATTACTGGGGATACTGTATACTACCGCTGGGGCTGCTATACACTACTACTGGGGCTGTATACACTACCACTGGGGCTGCTATATACTACCACTGGGGCTGTATATACCTCTGGGGCCCTGTATACTACCACTGGGGCTGTATAAACCACTGGGGCTGTATATACTGCTGGGGCCCTGTATACTACCACTGGGGCTGTATATACTACCACTGGGGCTGTATATACTGCTGGGGCCCTGTATACTACCACTGGGGCTGTATATACTACCACTGGGGCTGTATATACTGCTGGGGCCTACCTGTATACTACCACTGGGGCTGTATATACTACTGGGGCTGCGTGTATACTACCACTGGGGCTGCTGTATCTACCTCTGGGACTGGTGTATACCACACTGCTGGGGGCTGTATACTTGTGCTAGGGTCCACCCTCGGCTTATACACAAGTCAATAGATTTTCCCAGGTTTTGGGGGCAAAAGTAGGGGGGTCGGCTTATACACGGGTCGGCTTATACACGAGTATATACGGTACCCATCTTCAGGTGAAACACACGCACAACACCTTCCCAACTCCAGGCCAGAAGGGAGAGCTCAACACCCGAGTTCAAGGTAGGTCCCCATTAAATTCTGGTCTGGGGGCGGGTCAGGCAGTTCAGTTCCTAGGAGGACTGTAGAAGACATCCTATTGTCGGGTTCGTCCGAGGATACTGACTAGCCAGTGTGAGTGACCCGTAGGTGAGGGTCTGAGGGAAGTGGAGAAAAGGTGTGAGGAGTAGAACAGTGCAAGCTTGGTTCAACACCTAGCGTAGTAGGAACACCAGAGTCCGAGGTCGCCATGAACTTTATGCCCAGCAACCCACACTGGAGGGTGGGTGATTCCAAGTTGCTCGCCCACCAGAAAGGCCAGGAGACACAGCCGCACCACAGAGCTCAGGAGACACAGTGAAAGCGGAAGTAGCACAAAAAAGGTTCAAGCCTCCTGTCACATGGCCAGGACAGACAAGTGAGGAGAGAGTCTTAGCACAGCTCTGAGCAGCCAGGGCTCACATAGAACAGCGCTGTAGGGATGCCTCAGAACTTGCCAGGTGTGAAAAGCCCCAACTTGCTTCCAGGCGAGTTTTAGCACAGCTCCAAGAAGTTGGGGCTCACAGAGAACAGAGCTGCAGGAAGGCCTCAGAACTTGCCAGTTGTGAAAAGCCCTAACTTGCTTCCATGCTTCAGATCCCTAACACCACTTGTGAATTGTGCCCTGAATAAACAAACTACTTGCAACAGTAAAGGTAAAGGAGACTGCTACTCTTGTGTCTGTCAGTTCTTCCGTATACTGAAACCTGCACCCCCGACGAGCCCTGCACTACAACAAACTATTTAATTACCCTGGGGACCCACTCTTTCCGTGGAGATCTCAACCATCCTCACTGCTACTCCCATCATCCCCAAAGGTCCCGACTGCAGCAGCGACTATACCAGTCACATTTCATGGGTGGCGTCACAACACTCTTTGATTTTTGTTTTATTTTATTTTCCTCCATTTTTCAAATTCCCATTTTTAACTGCTCACCCGACAAGAGGATCACAGACCAGGTCACGCCACCGTGACATCCTGCAGCCCCAGATGAAGACTAGAGGGCACAGTTCCGAGTACCCCACAGTCATTGCCAGAGGCGAGACAGCTTTTGGCGTCACAAACAGGATCTACCGACCCGGTAAAACCGGGTCTTGTGTGCCTAAGACTGTATTGAACTGTGAAAATCGCCATTTGTCTTTTGACGCCCCGCGCAGAGCATGGGAAAGTGAGGGGATGAGGCCACAGAAAGGGCATGAACGCAGACCAAGGCCCCATGCCCTGACGTCAGCCTAAGTGTCACCGAAAAGTGTCGCCGAGCAACCCGTAGCACCTGGCGATGCTGCTGCTGGGGATGAGGCGGCAGCACCTCCCCCTGCCGCCATCTTGCCGTTCACTATGCCATACCTCCCAGGTGCGAAGTGGCTCCCGCAGTACTCAGGGGAATCCAACGCCCTCGGTGACTTCCGCAAGTAGATGAAAAGTGTGTTCGGAGTCTATCCTATGACAGAAGAACATTGTGTAACCACGTTAATGGGACAACTGAACGGTGAGGCCTGGTGCGAGACAAAGGCCTGGTCCGTTAATGACAAAAAGACTGAGTAACAAATATATGCTAAGCTAAAAGAGGCTTTTGAGACACGGGCGGCGGCTGAGCTAAAAGGTACGGTTCTTCGTGTGCAGGACAGTGTACACAGCTATGCTTTGACTTTTTGCAAGAGGAGCTGAGGCCATGAAGTGAGCAGATCCTGAGAGTGCGCAAATGAGAACACACTGCTAACCGACCAATTCATTGAGGGCATGCGGGACTCAACTAATAAGGTCTAGCTGCGAGCCCTGGCCATGCAGCACCCAGGAATAGACTTTACAGACTTTAAGAATCGGTCCCTACAAATGTTGAGAGATAATACCGTCTGCTGCCCTGAGCCCTCACAGCGGCTAGCCTTAACCTACCATTTAGAGATGATGCTCCCTCCCTTAACTTCCATGGGGGCCAGTGCACAGACTTTAAAGCCCCTCACTCTTGAGGTTGTGCGCCTCCAGGGATGCAAGGGATGGCCGACCTGGCAAAAGCCGTGAAAGCCCTCTAAGGAGCCGGATCGCCAGGGGGAATTAGCTTAGCCCAGCCCAGATGATGTCCCATGGATTCGCCAGAGGAGGAACCCCACCAGCCGAGGACGACCCACCAACCATTTTGACGCTACAGGACAACCCATCTGTCGCTGCGGCAACGAGGCAGGACACATCGTTTGGTAGAAGAAAAGTAATGGGATGGCAATCACCACAGTGTACAAAATATATTAATCTTTATTCAGAAATTATATCACATACAGCTTGAAATATTCATTAAAATCAATTAAAAAAGGCTAAACAGCTCGCTGGTGGGGGGTGGTCACCCCTGGCTTATCAATACAGCTCAATACACAAGTAACAAAGTGCAAAAAAATAGATGCTGCTACAAAATATAAGAATAGATCAAGACTTACAGGGAACCTGACCCCTCCAAATCACCCCCAGCCCTATTAATGCCTGTCCCTGCACCCTAACATATCAGTATTAATGCTCCTTTTCTATAAAAAAAAAAAGCACTCTGTAACATTGGAATAATCAACAATATACATTTACAAATTTGAGACTTCTTGTCCCTGAAAAAGTTTTATAAGGCGTCCCCTGTGAGACTCTAAGCCCTCTCTAGGTGCTCATTTTCACTCCCCGAATGATCCACCCTCTCTCTGTCTGTGCTGCTGTGATGTGGAGCTGAAAGCAGGACTAATGATTTGCATTTTGTGAGTGATAGAGAGGGGGAGGTTAAAACCTGTACACGCAGAGCACACAGAAAGAGGGTGGATCCTGGAGCCTGCAAAACAACACGCCCTAAGGGCTAAAGAATATAGCCCCTGCTAATTATACAGTAATCACTAATAAGTAAGTATTAAAACGTTTTTACGCACTTTCACAGGATGCTTTTAGGAGACAAAAGAAGTGTGAGATTAGTGATAATATGCTGCAGAGACATGTTTTGGTAGCTTAGGAGGCGTTCTGGAGGTGACAGGATCCCTTTAAAGCATCAGGCATATGCTTAGTAATATGCAGCAACAGCCATAGCATCACCAATCAATCATAGACAACAAATCAAAACCACCTTGGGGTAATAATCGTACAGTTTCAACCTCGATCTGGAATGATACCTGGTTGTAAAGGGCAACACATGCAATATAATATGTAGAGAGCCAAATCAGCTCTAAATTATGATGGTGGACCACAGTAGCAAAGATCCTGCAAATGCCATAGGACAGCCTACTAGCAGCTAAACTGCTGTAGCTAAATAGTGTCACAAGGCAGTAATGAACAAATCCCCTGTGAGGAGTACCTGCCCAAGTTAGCAGAAAGTGGATAACAATTATCTTCCCCCAGGCAGGGGTCCCCCTGCACACAGCTGACAACCACCCACCAATCAGTAACATTACTGCTGGTACTAGAGCCTGGGTTCATATCTTGATGCTTAGGTTGTTGCCAACTTCCGGGTGACTTCAATTATTGTTATCCACTTTCTGCTAACTTGGGCAGGTACTCCTCACATGGGATTTGAAGATTACTGCCTTGTGACACTATTTAGCTACAGCAGTTTAGCTGCTAGTAGGCTGTCCTAGGGCATTTACAGGATCTCCGTTAGGCTGGACTCACACTTGATCAGTTATTGGCCTTGGATCCGTTATTGGCATCAGGTTTTTCACGTTTTTGGTTCTAAGTCCAAAACCTGATGCTAAAACCTGATGGTGCACTCAAGTGTGACTGCAATGGTGTCAGTTTTTTTACTGGACCCAAAAAACGCTGCTAGCAGCGTTTTTGAGTGCAGGGAAAATGGATCCATTTTTTAGAGCATTGTTTAGGGATAAAATGACAAAGTCCAAAAAAGTCCACGTCCACAGGAGGCACTATTGGCACCCTAAAAACACCGGATCAGGTATTGTGAACAAGGGAAAAAATGATGGCCAAGTGTGAACCCAGGCTTACTGTGGCCCACCATCATAATTTAGAGCTGGTTTGGCTCTCTATGCATTATATTGCATGTGTTGCCATTTATAACCAGGTATCATTCCAGATCGAGGTTGAAACTGTACGATTATTATCAAGGTGATTTTGATTGGTTGTCTGTGATTGATTGGTTCTGCTATGTGCTGTTACTGCATATTACTAAGCATATGCCTGATGCTTTAAGTCTCGATCTATTCTTATATTTTGTAACAGCATCTGTTTTTTTTGCACTTTGTTACTTGTGTATTGAGCTGTATAGATAAGCCAGGGGTGACCCCATCTCCCCATACTAGCGGGCTGTTTAGCCTTTTTTAATTGATTTTAATGTTTCTTTCAAGCTGTATGTGATATAATTTCTGAATAAAGATTCATATATTTTGTCCACTGTGGTGATCACCATCCCATTACTTGTCACTTTTTCTTCTACCAAACTATGATCTTTGGACATGTAAGGGCAGATCCCCCACACTTAATATTAGTGATACCCTCCGATTTCTCTTCTGTAATAGAGGCAGGACACATCGCCAGTTCCTGTCCTTTAAACGAGAATTCCCTGGGGCAGAGCACCAACCCCCAGGCATAGCTCCGCCCGGCCCGCTGAACTGGTGCAACACGTACGTAGGGGGATGACTGGTCCTACCTATCGTGGCTGGATGGGATCTCCACGAACGCTCTATTGAACACCGGGTCTCAAATGACATCGATACCCTATATCCTTTATAAGTGCTATTGGGTGGACTCTGATATTGCTTACCGCCCAGATGACAGTTTCGCCATATTTGCGAGCAATGGGCAGCCCAAGCCACAGGTGGGATTCAAAGAAGAGACTATTAAAGTGGCGCTGGTGGAGCTACATGAACAAGGTATGGTGATAGTAGATGTTGATCAACGAGCAACTACACCAATGGTGGCACTGGGTACAAATGTGATTGAAAAATGTTTGACCGAGATTATTGTGTTATTACAATAACTTGCAGAGGCCGCTAATTCCAGGCAGCAGAGGACCCTGCAGAGAGAGATACTGGCCATGATGCAGAGACAGCA
This sequence comes from Allobates femoralis, assembly GCA_033576535.1. NCBI lineage: Eukaryota > Metazoa > Chordata > Amphibia > Anura > Aromobatidae > Allobates > Allobates femoralis. Next base: position 7,136,787 of record JARQOC010000007.1, on the reverse strand, counting down.
GGTGGAGCTGTCTGGAGGTGAAGTCGGCAGTGTGAGATTAAGTGACCCAATCCTCATTGTAATACCACCACGGAGTGAAATGTTGACTTGGTGCAGGGTGGCCATAGGCCTCAGAGGGCAGGATTACCAGTTGCTGGTAGAGCCTGTGTATATGGATAGTAGGCTCACCGTCCTGACATCCAGAGGTGTAGTTGATGTCGGCAGGGGAGGGTACATGTACGCATTCTAAATTGTGGGGAGGAGGAGGCCAAACTACCACAGTATGCTACAATTGCCAAGCTGTACACGGTCAGTAACAATGCAATCACAGCTGCAGAGCCCTTGGACTCGCCAGACCAGGCAGAGACAATGACCCTGAGGAGCAGCTGGAGGACTGGTGCCAGAAGCTACATGTGAGCACCAGCTCCACCCCCTTTCATCAGAAGTGTGGAGTGTACCGGGTAGTCAGAGTGTGAGCAGGTCTCCAGCAAACACCCACTAGACTTTGGGCAGGCAAAATGAGTGCAGCACTGTATACCCACAGGGGACCATCCACCCATCAAGGAAAGGTACATGCGTATACCACCAGCCCACTACCAATGCGCCACTAGTCCTGGTAAAGAAGAAAGACAGTTCCATGAGAATGTGTGTTGACAATAGACAGATAAATCTCATTACACACAAAGATGCTTATCTATTACCCAGGATAGAGGAGTCATTAGCTGCATTGAGAACTGCTAACTATTTCTCCACTCTAGATCTCATCAGTGGATACTGGCAGGTTCCCGTGGCAGAGGCTGACAGGGAAAACACCTACTTCATCACCTCGATGGACCTCTGCGAGTTCAACTGCATGCCATTCGTGCTCTGCAATGCACCAGGGACATTCCAGAGGCTGATGGAGTGTTGCCTGCGGCATAGAAACTTCGAGACTGTGCTGCTATACCTTGATGATGTCATAGTGTATTCAAAAATGTATAACAACTATCTGAAGCATCTAGAATAAGTCTTTGAGGTGCTAACCAAGTTTGGCATGCAGGTAAAACCGTCCAAGTGCCACCTCCTCAAGCCAAAGGTGCAGTACCTAGGTCATGTGGTGAGCGCAGAAGGCGTGGCCCTAGACCCCGACAAGGTCACCGCTATCCAGACCTGGCAGAGACCCAATACCCTCAAAGAAATGCCGCAATTCCTGGGACTAGTAGGTTACTATAGGAAGTTCATCAAGGGCTTTACCAAGATGGCCGCACCACTGCAAAACCTCCTAGTAGACCTGGTAAAGAAGTCCATGGACCCAAGCCCCTCAGTGAAATAAGAAGATTCCTTTCAGTAGCTGAAGAGAGCCCTGATGGAAGAAAAGATTCTGGCCTACCCCGATTATAGCCAGCCATTTGTATTTTACACTGATGCTAGCAATGTGGGAGTAGGAGCAGTGTTGTCCCAAGTGCAGAGAGGCAAAGAAAGAGTGATTGACTATGCCACAGCAGGAAGCTTGGGCCTATGGAGAGGAACCCCAACAACTACAGCTCCTTCAAGTTTGAGTTCCTAGCCGTAGTGTGGGCCGTGACAGAAAAATTCAAGCACTATTTGGCTGCTGCAAAATTCACACCATCTACACAGATAAAAAATTAGGTGCACTGGAGCAGCGCTGGATGGCTCTCTAATTACAACTTTACCATCAAGTACTGGGCAGGGCACAAGAATGCCAATGCCGACGCCCTGTCTGGGATGCCCCATCTGCCAGATGAGGGGGAAGACCCAGAAGAACTGGAGGAAGTGGAGTTACCAGCTTTCCACCGTAAACATATGCCCCAGTATTCCCATGAAGTGAGAGACAAGTGATCAAGGGGACAAGAAGTCACCATAGACCCGTGCCCCACCACAACTGGGCAGAGACACGGGACAGTGATCCCGCTGTCAGCTTGGTCAAACAGCTACTGCAGAAAACTGACATGCACTTAAAACCAGACGCCCCAGCAGAGGCACAGCAACTGTGGAAAGAGAGAGGCAGACTGTTCATCTTTGCCGATAAACTGTGTAGATGGCACACCAATCCTAGGACCCAGGAGCTAGTGTGGCAGATTGTAGTCCTGAAGAGAGATGCCTATATGGGCCTGGAAGCCTACCATGATGGAGCCGGGCACTTCGGGTGGAAGAAGCTGGAAGTATTACTATGTGGGAGGTTCTACTGGGCCGGTATGAGGGCAACCATTGAATCGTGGTGCAAGAGCTGCGCCCCTTGCAGCCACTGCAGGAAAGATTGTGACAGTCAGTGGGCCCCGTTGCAACCCATTATCACCAAACAGTCCCCGGAGTTAGTAGCCTTGGACCACGTGAAGTGATTCCTGGTGGTGGTACCTGTGGAAGACCTAACAGCAAAGAGCACAGCACAAGTGTGGCGCCCTGCTCTCACAGGTAACCACAGACTCACCTACAGCACGGATGGGTTTCCACAGTGGGTATATGGACACGAACAACACCTTGCACCCCAACACAGTAGGGGGAGCTCCACTTGCTGCCTTTAGGCAAAATCCCCTATAAATACTGGTGCTGAGGGCAGAGTTAGTTAGAGTGTGCAGACGCTACAAGAGCTGTGAAGACATACTGGTGATCGGTGCTGCGTTAGGCCAGAGCCAGTGACCCTGAACAGCCTTCGAGTAGTCCTGCAGGGCCCAAGAGTGGTGTCGGAAGGCGAGGAGAAGAGAAAGAACAAAGTGGGTACCGAGGAGCCAGTGTTAGGTTCACCCGAACAGCACACCGGACACCCTAGTCCGAGTCTACTAAAAAGCACCCGGCCCTGTAGAGAATACCTGTATACCGTGGAAACTTCAGTCTCCAGGGTATCTGTGCAGTCACTAACCAAGGAGCCAGGCACTGCGGAGAGAGGAATAGCGGTAGTCCACAGAAGTTGTCCCGCTGACAGCACAGGTGCTGAGAGAGAGCAGTGGATGCCAGCCAAGTTTCAGACCGGGCAGGGGCTTCACAAACACGGGAAAAGAGACAAGGAGGCCTTATACCCACTCGCTTTGGAGACCCAAAAGTGCATCCTGAACACTCGGCAGTGCCCTAGTCGTTTACCTGCAACTACAACAGTAAAAGGTAAAGAAACAACCAGCTGTGTGTGTGTCGATTCCTTACCTGCCCGTCCAAATCCTTGCTCTATCCCTCATTATCATCACCAAATACCCCAGGGATCCAGCTCTGCCTGTGGGGAGCTTCAACACCTAGTTGCTCATCCATCATCCCTGGAGGCCCCATGCAGCGCTGGTGCAGTCACCAGATACCACAGGTGGCATCACGATAAACTTATAAATATTTATTCCCATTTCTACTACCCTTTTTAGTTAACCACAAGGGCCACGGGTCTGGGCAGGCCATCAGTGACATCCCTATCCGCAGTAGAGGGCTCAGATACCTGAGTCCCAATACCCTGGGCTAGTCATGAGACTTCCAAACACACTTCTGCAGACCCCACAGCTACCCAGACCGGGTACTGACAGACCAAGGCCCGGTCTTTGAGGCTGAAGTGTTCCATTAGTTCTGCAGCCTGTACGGATGCAAAAAGATCAGGACCACGCTGGACCATCCTCAGACAAATGGCCTATGCGAGAAAATCAACAAAATAGTGATGGATTTGCTGAAAACACTTCCACTAGAAGAAAGGAACATGTGGCCAGATAAACTGCCAGATCAAGTGGACCTGTACAACAACATCCCTGTGAATTCCACCAACTTCAGTCCCTCCTACTTGATTAAAGCCAGGCCTGGTAAACTGCCTATTGACATAGAAATGGGGGTACTGACTCCTGAAAACAACTTCCCAGAGACAGACTACGATACGGAGCCCCAACAGAAGTATTGCCAGGTGCAAGAATGCGTTGTGACAAACCTGACACAGGCTAGTCATATTTTTTATGACTGAGCTCCCTCCCTATCCCCCTTCCCCCGCCCTGTGACCAGCTGAGGTCTCCATTTTGTCTGAGTCCAACACATACTTTTCTTGTTTTTAATCAGAATAGAGGCATATAAACCCAGTATCTCATATATCACCATTAGTCATAGCGTTAGGACCCGGAAAAACGGAAGCACCTTGTCGCTGGTTTCCGGGCACTCCACAGTAGCTACTGTTGAAGCTAAGTCTTCCATTTTACTTTGAATCTAGAGCAGTGATTGCTATACCCCTATTCACATTGTGTCTGCATTAGCTGTGCAGTTTAGCTACTTGTGCCACTCATTAAAGTGTTCATAGTACACAGTTCGTAGTGTTTAGTGTCGCAGCAGATAACGCCCTTATTATTAATGTATTTTTTCTGCTTGCACCTACACTTAGAGGTCGATGCCAGTCATTCATATTATTTAGTTACTATTGTATTTTTTATGACTGAGCTCCCTCCCTATCCCCCTTCCCCCGCCCTGTGACCAGCTGAGGTCTCCATTTTGTCTGAGTCCAACACATACTTTTCTTGTTTTTAATCAGAATAGAGGCATATAAACCCAGTATCTCATATATCACCATTAGTCATAGCGTTAGGACCCGGAAAAACGGAAGCACCTTGTCGCTGGTTTCCGGGCACTCCACAGTAGCTACTGTTGAAGCTAAGTCTTCCATTTTACTTTGAATCTAGAGCAGTGATTGCTATACCCCTATTCACATTGTGTCTGCATTGGCTGTGCAGTTTAGCTACTTGTGCCACTCATTAAAGTGTTCATAGTACACAGTTCGTAGTGTTTAGTGTCGCAGTAGATAACGCCCTTATTACAGGCTAGGGAGAAGCAGGAGAGATCATACAACCAGAATGCACCAGCAGACCCCTGTCACGTGCTTAGTTTGCGGTGACATCGCTGGATGCTGCTGTATGTGTTGTTTTCCTTTAAGGGTACCTTTACACGTGACAACTTTTCTAGGAATTTCACTGGCAACTTACTGGTTGCAGTGAAATAATGGAAACATTGTTCCATTTGTACACAGCATCAAGATAGAACAATGTGTCCATGATTTCACTGCAACCAGTAAGTTGCCAGTGAAATTCCTAGAAAAGTTGTCGTGTGTAAAGGTACCTTAAGGGTTGCATGAGGGATTGGTGTGAATGTCCTGACTCCTGTGTTGTGCTCCAGAGCTGCATTCACTATTATGATCAGCTGCTGGTTGGATGGTTGAATTGTGACTCACCCGGAATCCCCTCCCCCTGGCTTTAAATAGCCTTCCCTCTCCTCTGTCAGACGCCGTTAATAGAGTTAGTTGGCTCTTGTTCATTGAGCTGCGAAGAAGTCTGGCTGCTGTGCTGAAGCCTCTCCTGGAGTTCTATTGCCGTGGGAGAAGCTGTGATCCTTGACCCGTGGGTGGAGGTAGGGGCCATCAGCCTAGGGTTAATCAGGAGTTTAGGGTACAGGGTGGCGGCTCGGAACTCCTCACCATCAGAGGTACCTCCGAGATCAGGAAAAGCCAGGGACCCCAGCATCAGGGTCAGAGTAGGCTCTCCTGACCCCCTTTGCTCATCACACCGTCAAGTTACCTGATTCCCTCACCTCCCAAGCGCGACAACCCCCTGGTACCAGGAGAACAGGTCTTAAAGAGAAAATGGCCAATTTCCAAATTGGATGACCAGTGGGAGGCAGAGCCTTACACTGTGATGCCTTTTCACTTTGATCCAGAGAAAGTCTGCTTGATCAGCAAAGATGGGGGAGAAATCTCAGCCACCATCTCCAGAGATCACCTGAAAAGATGCCCTGAGCAGTTGAAAACCCAGGAAAAGTCCCAATATCTCCACCAAAGCCAGCAATGGTAGAGATGGTCCACACTGTACTAGGAGATTTCCCCAAGACTTGGACCCAGATCAATCTAGCTATTGTAGTCCCCGTTCTGACCTTTCCTCTGACAGCAACACAACCTCCTGCAAGGACTCTAAAGATACCATCACACGTGGAGATATCGCCGGGAGATTTGCTAAGTAATCTTGGAATGCAGTGATCTCGCTACCACATCGCCTGTGCGTTGCGGCGTGTGACAGGGCGATTTTACAGTGAGAAATCGCCGTTGGTGTGTCGCCTGATTGCCTTGCTCTGCTGGGAAATCAGGCGATTTCCATCAGGCGATTTGAGCGCATCATGGCGTGTAACTGGGCGATAGCGATGTAGAAAGCGAGCTCAGATAATCTGGAAGAAATTCCAGAGGCATGCCTGAGTGTTCTGTTTGATGCGCCCCGTCTGCTGGTGGCAGCTCCTATGTTCCCATTGGCTGCCCATGGCAAAGGTGCCATATTTGATGATCTTTGCGTTCGTCACCAGACTTATCTTCTTCATCTTCTTCTTCACAAGTGTATGGAAAGGCAAAGTACGAGCGTCATGGAGTACCGCATCAGAGTTGTACATCCTCAAAAAATTCGTAATAGGTTAAAAATGTACATTGGTGCATCCAAACATACTCAGAAAAATATGTTTAACTAGCTGTAGTACCCGGCTACGCCCGGGTTAATAAATAACTGATGTTAGCTATAACAAAATAGAATTTGAATATGTCATATTAATGACCTGTAAGAAAAAAGAAGCTGAGCTGTGATTGGTTGCTATAGGCAGCCTAATAAATCTCCAGCCAACAGTAAACCCTCCCCCTGGCCTCACACATACACATAATAGACAGCTCATGTGACTGACATCTGCCTTAATTACCTATATGGCACATGTGTTGCACATTGGCTGTTTTTAATCAGATGTTTATATTTGGAAATTAAAGATAGCAGACGTATGAGGCGAGTTGTGTGAGGTGATTTGTGCACATCTGTGTCTGTCTGTGTGGTGTGTGTGTCCCTGTGAGGTGAGTGCATGTGTCCCTATAGGGTGTGTATGTCCCTGTCGGGGGGGGGGGTCTGTGTGGTGTGTGTTTCTGTTGTGTGTGTCTCTTTGTGGTGTGTGTCCCTGTGGGGTGAGTGCATGTGTCCCTATAGGGTGTGTATGTGTGTGTGTCCCTGTGGGGGGGGGGTTTGTGTGGTGTGTGTGTGTGTATCTGTGTTGTGTGTGTCTCTTTGTGGTGTGTGTGTCCCTGTGGGGTGAGTGCATGTGTCCCTATAGGATGTGTATGTGTCCCTGTGGGGGGGGGGTCTGTGTGGTATGTGTGTGTCTCTTTGTGGTGTGTGTGTCCCTGTGGGGTGAGTGCATGTGTCCCTATAGGGTGTGTATGTGTGTGTGTCCCTGTGGGGGGGTCTGTGTGGTGTGTGTGTCTGTGTTGTGTGTGTGTGTGTCCCTGTGGGGTGAGTACATGTGTCGCTATAGGGTGTGTGTGTGTCCCCGTTGGGGTGGGAGTGTGTGTCTCTGTGTTGTGTGTGTCTCTTTGTGGTGTGTGTTGATTCAATTACACGGTCTTGTGCTGGGCGCTCTGAATAAAGCCAGGAATCCTGCTTAGCGGAATGTCTTTTATTTAGAAATCCACCAAATAAAGGACATTCCGCTAAGCAGGATTCCTGGCTTTATTCAGAGCGCCCAGCACAAGACCGTGTAATTGAATCAACATTGCCTATCTCGCTTAGAGAACACGGCAGGAGCTGCTCGCTTAAGCTTTAGGACCTGCAGACCGAGCTAATGATTCTAGATTGAGAACACAGGACCTTTCTGCGTCAGCGCGCCCGGTCACATGGGACGCGAGGAGGCGGAGCTTTACTAGGAAGCGAGCGGGGACGCCGATACTCCCTGGACGGAGCTGCTCATTAATCTTCTATACCACCGCAGAACATCCATAACAGGAGGGAGACCCCAACCGCTTCCATAATCTTCGCCATTGTTGTGCGTGGGATGCACAACAATAATAGGTTAGTATATACACATTTAGTAATACCTCGCTGGTAACAACGATAATGCACTAGTGCGCCCCCTGCATTCTCTTTTGTTTCCTCTTTGTGGTGTGTGTTTGTTTGTTTGGGTGCGTGGTGAGTATCCAATATTAGGGCTGCACCTTAGCGATTATACACTTGCTGTTACTCTTTGTGTGCATGTGGTGTGTATACATGTCCCCGTGCATGGTGAATATCTCATGTTGGGGCCCCACCTTAGTGACTATATGCTGGTATGTGCTGTTAGTCTTTGACGCTATCATTAAGCCCCTCTCATTCACAACTGTCAACTGGTAACTGTCACTTTTTCCCCATTATGTAGATAGGGGCAAAATTGTTTGTTGAATTGGAATGCGCAGGGTTAAAAATTTTGCCTCACAACATAGCCTATGACGCTATCGGGGTCCAGACGTGTGACTGTGCAAAATTTTGTGGCTGTAGTTGCGACAGTGTAGATGCCAATCCCGGACATACATACATACATACATACACACATACATACACACATTCATACACACACATTCAGCTTTATATATCTCTTCTCTATACATAATCATCAGTTTGGCACTTCTGGCCACTGTGCCGCTATCGCGAGCCGGCGACACTGGCCGGAAGTGCAAAAATCCTGGCGCCACACACCCGCCCGACGCTCACCCGCTGACCCGCCACATCCTCCCGCTCCTCCGCCACATCCTCCCGCTCCCCCGCAATTCCCGCCCAGCGCTGACCGCCGCCTCGCGCACACGCGGCGCGACCCGCAATTACCACCCAGCTCCCACTACACAGCACACAGTGCCACCCCAGCCCACCCACTGCCGCACACTGCATTGATGACGTCACCGCCCGTCCCGCCCCTATCCCCAAATCCCCTCAGTGTCTGCACCAATGCATGTATACAATGTGTGTCTAATGGCAGTCTACTCTCTGTTATGTTCTGATACTGATGTCTAATGTCTCTGTATACTGTGTGTCTAACCTCTCTGTATACTGTGTGTCTAATGTCTCTGTATACTGTGTCTAATGTCTCTGTATACTGTGTGTCTAATGTCTCTGTATACTGTGTGTCTAATGTCTCTGTATACTGTGTCTCTAATGTCTCTTTATACTGTGTGTCTAATGTCTCTGCATACTGTGTGTCTAATGTCTCTGTATACTGTGTGTCTAATGTCTCTGTATACTGTGTCTAATGTCTCTGTATACTGTGTCTAATGTCTCTGTATACTGTGTCTAATGTCTCTGTATACTGTCTAATGTCTCTGTATACTGTGTAATGTCTCTACACTCTGTGTAATGTCTCTACACTCTGTGTAATGTCTCTACACTCTGTGCAATGTCTATATACTCTCTGTAATGTGTCTAAACTGTGTCTAATGTGTCTATACTGTGTGTCATCTCTGTATACTGTCTGTAATCTCTCTATACTGTGTGTAATTTCTCTATACTGTGAGTAATCTCTGTATACTGTGTGTAATGTGTCTATACTGTCTGTAATGTCTTTATACTCTGTCTAATGTGTCTATACTGTGTGTAATGTCTCTATACTCTGTGTAATGTATCTATACTGTGTGTAATGTGGGTATACTGTCTGTAATGTGCCTATACTGTGTCTAATGTGTCTATACTGTGTGTAATGTCTGCATACTGTGTGTCTATACAATGTCTCATGTATGTATATACTGTGCACTTCTCTCTCCTCACCCCTCCACCACAGACCCCCATCTCTCCTCACCCCTCCACCACAGAGCCGCATCTCCCCTCACCCCTCCACCACTGAGCCGCATCTCTCCTCAATCCTACACCACTGAGCCGCTTCTCTCCTCACCCTTCCACCAGAGACACCCATCTCTCCTCACCCCTCCACCACAGAGCCGCATCTCTCCTCACCCCTCCACCACAGAGCCGCATCTCCCCTCACCCCTCCACCACTGAGCCGCATCTCTCCTCAATCCTACATCACTGAGCCGCATCTCTCCTCACCCTTCCACCAGAGACACCCATCTCTCCTCACCCCTCCACCACAGAGCCGCATCTCTCCTCACGCCTCCACCACTGAGCAACATCTCTCCTTACCCCTCCACCACTGAGCCGCATCTCTCCTCACCCCTCCACCACTGAGCCGCATCTCTCCTCACCCCTCCACCACAGAGCCACATCTCTCCTCACCCCTCCACCACACATCCGCATCTCTCCTCACCCCTCCACCACAGAGCCGCTTCTCTCCTCACCCCTCCACCACAGACCCCCATCTCTCCTCACCCCTCCACCACTGAGCCGCTTCTCACACCCTCTACCACAGAGCCCATCTCTCCTCACCCCTCCACCACTGAGCCGCATCTCTCCTCACCCCTCCACCACTGAGCCGTATCTCTCCTCACCCCTCCACCACTGAGCCGCTTCTCTCCTCACCCCTCACCACAGAGCCACATCTCTCCTCACCCCTCCACCACAGAGCCGCATCTCTCCTCACCCCTCCACCACAGAGCCGCATCTCTCCTCACCCCTCCACCACAGAGCCGCATCACTCCTCACCCCTCCACCACAGCTGCTTCTCTCCTCACCCCTCCACCAAAGAGCCGCATCTCTCCTCACCCCTCCACCACAGAGCCGCATCTCTCCTCACCCCTCCACCACAGAGCCGCCTCTATACTCTACTACCCACAGAGCCGCCTCTATACTCTGCTACCCAGAAGAGCCGCCTCGATACTCTGCTACCCACAGAGCCGCCTCGATATTCTGCTACCCACAGAGCCGCCTCTATACTCTGCTACCCACAGAGCCGCCTCTATACTCTGCTACCCACAGAGCTGCCTCTATACTCTGCTACCCACAGAGCCGCCTCGATGCTCTGCTACCCACAGAGCCGCCTCGATGCTCTACTACCCACTGACCCGCCTCTATACTCACAATTCATTTCACCGCGCTCCCGATGCAATTGCATCGGGCCTTTTTACTAGTTAGATAATATAAGTGTCAATGTTGTTTGGCGAACATGTTTGCTTGGTTATGTGGCCTAAACAGGTGACACACAGGCTTTCAATCTCAAACTACATCATACATGAGACACAAAAATCGAACATTACATTGTGGGCCAAACTAAAATTTCTTATTCAGCAACACAAAATAAAACACACATACTGTGTGTAAAAAATGTGACATCTATTATATAAAACCCGAAGCCACTTCCGGCCAAACCCGAAGCCACTTCCGTAGTGTTGTGGTCGGATATTCAGCAAGCTCCACCCGCACAGAGTGGACCAAGATGGCCGCCCTATGCGGAGGATCGCGGCGAGCCAGCCGGGAGACGACCGGCGTTAGCCGGTCGTCTCCCGGGTGGCGAGTCGTTGCAGACGCGGTAACTCCGGCACGTAGGTCCATTGCGAGTCTCCCACCCCGGCGACGACGTACGAGAGCCGAGCGCCGTGGCCGAAAATAGAACCAAGGGCCCGGCCATGCACAGCTCTAAAGACCGCTGTGTATCTCAATGGAAAGTGAGGCCCTATGCTCATTGGTCGGGCGCCAGCACACAGCGACCAATGAGCATAGCGCCTCACTTACAGCGGTAAATTTGAAACTCAAAGTCCTCCATTATATCTCAATGGGAAGTGAGGCGCTATTCTCATTGGTAGCTGTGTGCTGGCGCCGACCAATAGAATAGCGCCTCACTTACAGCGGTAATTTGAAACTCAAAGTCCTCCATTATATCTCAATGGGAAGTGAGGCGCTATTCTCATTGGTCGCTGTGTGCTGCCGCCGACCAATAAGAATAGCGCCTCACTTACAGCGCTCAATTTGAAACTCAAAGTCCTCCATGTATCTCAATGGGAAGTGAGGCGCTATGCTCATTGGTCGGCGCCAGCACACAGCGACCAATGAGCATAGCGCCTCACTTACAGCGTAAATTTGAAACTCAAAGTCTCCATTATATCTCATGGGAAGTGAGGCGCTATTCTCATTGGTCGCTGTGTGCTGGCGCCGACCAATGAGCATAGCGCCTCACTTCCCATTGAGATATAATTTAGGACTTTGAGTTTCAAATTTACCGCTGTAAGTGAGGCGCTATTCTCATTGGTCGCCTGTGCTGCGCCGACCAATGAGAATAGCGCCTCACTTCCCATTGAGATATAATGGAGGACTTTGAGTTTCATATTTACCGCTGTAAGTGAGGCGCTATTCTCATTGGTCGGCGCCAGCACACAGCGACCAATGAGAATAGCGCCTCACTTCCCATTGAGATATAATGGAGGACTTTGAGTTTCAAATTTACCGCTGTAAGTGAGGCGCTATTCTCATTGGTCGGCGCCAGCACACAGCGACCAATGAGAATAGCGCCTCACTTCCCATTGAGATACATGGAGGACTTTGAGTTTCAAATTTACTCAAAGTCAAACTCAAAGTCCTCCATGTATCTCAATGGCCAGTGAGGCGCTTCTCTCATTCTACTCATGACAGTAGCAACATTAACCCCTAACATTCCGTTTTATCTGTAATTTCTATAACACAGTGTGTAGTTGTACTGCCACTGCGAAGTTAACCCCTTATATACCATTTCTGCCTTAACTCCATACTTTGTAGTCTCTATTACTACTGCCAGTAGGAATATTAACCCCTTATATTCCATTATTGTTGTTATTTCTATTACACAGTGTATAGTTGTAATGACACTGCGAAATTAACCCATTATATACCAGTTCAGCATTAACTGCATATTTGGTAGTGTTTATAACTCCTGCCACTGGTACATTAACCCCTTGAACACCATTTTGGATATAATTTACAGCGCTGAGTCTGTTGTGGGAGGGCCTGTGGGACACTAACTCCTTCAATAACATTTTTAATATCATTATAAGTTCCTACTCTGTTATAGTCCTGTTAGTCGGACATTAACTCTTTCTACACCTCCACTATATTGCTACCCTCACAGTTCTGCCTACATCACCTACTTAGTCATATACTGTATCTGGTGTTTACGTCTATTATTTAAAACTCTTAAAAAAATTATATACAGATTCTAGACTCCCGATTCTTTAGAATCGGGCTCACAGCTAGTAAATAATATAATGCTAAATCAAAAACATTAATCACACTACCCTGCAAAATTGAATTTTTTTAAAAATACAAAAAAAGTTTTCACTGATTTTTTTTATGTAATTTGGTGTGCTGATTATGAAAATGACCTCCATTTTTTTCCATCACGTAAGGATTTTTTGTAAAACCAAGATCGATATTTTTGCTAATATCCTATTAAAAAAGGAATTCTGTTGAACAATTGTACATGTAATATCTGGCAACAGTGGTTTTTATCCATTTAAATTTATGTATAAATATACAGATGCCCCCCTGCTGGCACACGGCCCCCCTATCGGTATAGAGAGGCCCCCTGCTGGCACACGGTCCCCCCATCAGTATACAGATGCCCCCCTGCTGGCACACGGTCCCCCCATCAGTATACAGATGCCCCCCTGCTGGCACACGGTCCCCCCATCAGTATACAGACGCCCCCCTGCTGGCACACAGTCCCCCCCTTCGGTATACAGAGGCCCCCTGCCTCCGCATTGATCTCACCCTCCGATGTCCGCTGGCTCCCGGGATCCACCATCCACTCTCCTCGCTGTATGCCGGGTTTGCTGAGAGCGGCGCCGCAGGGATGATGTCATCACTGCACCCGGCGGTCACATGTAGAACCCGCCGGCATACAGCGAGGAGAGTGGACGGAGGATCCCGGGTGCCTGCAGACATTGGAGGGTGAGATCAATGCAGAGGCAGGGGGCCTCTGTATACTGAAGGGGGGGCCGTGTGCCAGCAGGGGGTCTCTGTATACCGCAGGGGGGCCTCTGTATACCAATGTGGAGGCCGTGTGCCAGCAGGGGGGCTTCTGTATATTTATACATACATTTAAATGGTTAAAAATCACTGTTGCCAGATATTACATATACAATTGTTCAACAGAATTCCTTTTTAAATAGGATTTTAGCAAAAATATCGATCTTGGTTTTACAAAAATCCTTACGTGATGGAAAAAAATGGAGGTCATTTTTGTAATCAGCACACCAAATTACATAAAAATCAGTTTTCATCGCAGGCCTGTGTCATTAGTAGAGTCTTTCCACATAGGTGTACTCATCTACTGGTTCAGACGTGGTGGAAGGCCCTGAGTCCCCATTTGCCATACCAGTTGGCCAGCTTGGGGGGGTGGGGGAGTCTGGGGCCCCTGGACAAATCAGGATTTTGTTCGGGGCCATGCAATGGCGGACGAGGACCCTGTGACCATGATGCCTGGCCACTGGGAATGGCAATATAGGCCAGTGGAGTCAGGGCATCTTCCATGCCCGCCTCCAGGGCACAAATGATGATCCACTCACAAATCTGCTGCTGCTGTGTTGTCATCTGGTCCACCCGCTCAATAACTAGGTGCCCAATCCCAGTATTTGGCTGATTTTCAGTGTTGACCAGCACCCGCTCAGCCTACGCTCCCAGCTCAGTATTGGGCGGTGTCATGGCCCGTCTTCTAGAGACACCTCAGCTGGGACCAGGGTGCTGGTACGCCAAACTGGGACCAGGCACAGCCTCCCCCGCAGATGTGTTTGGTGGAGGATCCTGAGCGGTTGTACCCTCCAGCATTGGTTCCTGCTGCAGCAGCTCCTGTAACAAAGGTAAAAAAAAAACAATAATCAATGGCCATGTTCCACCAAGAGTCTATTAGCCATCACAGATGTACTGCAACAACACCAGTCCAAATATATTGTATTCCCTTTTAGTATATATATAATTATATATTGGTGGGCACCGGAGCTAGCTATGGAAAGACAGAGCTGAAATGCTGTTCTTTGTGTTATGCAGCTGTAATACCCCAGAGATTGCCTGTGTAATCGATCTCTAGTTATAACACTTTCATTGATGTTATAATTAATTTTCTAATTAATTTTTGTAGGGCTCAGCGATCACAACCACCTCTTTATTCAATAAGGACTTTTATATTTCTACTAAACATTTATTAACAATCTTAAGTACATTACAAACCAATTAAAAATTCATTAAAATCATGAATAAAATTTTTTTATGAATAAAAATGTTTTTCTTTTTCCAATTTATCAGGTTCCTGTTGATACTCTTGTATCTTTCTTCCTTATTCTTATGTATTCATGTTCTTACTCTAAATGGAGAAAAGTTTAATTATTCACCTCTTTTAAAACACTCCGATTGAATCTCCCTTTTTCTGCAGTGTGATACTCACATTCAACTAACCCTGCTGTTCATATCACTTTTTATCAGACTTGGTCACACATGAATAATTATCAAAAAGTATTAGGGCTCTCCCATATCTATTATTAATCATGTTTCATCGGTTATGGAGAGTTTCTATACCAAATATACAATTGCACCAATAAACTGCTTTTCTTATAAATGCTTTTATTAGTACATCAAGAGTAAAATTGCAGATATAAAGTGCTCAATTCATATTAAAAATCTTAGAATTACATGGAAATGGATGAGAGGACATGGAGGGGTTAAAGTCCTACTCCAAACACAGTGAGACCAGACATGGTAGTTTTTTTCAAACACAGATTCTGTGATACAGAGGCATGCATAATTAGATTTTAGGGCTTTCACCCATAGTATATAGAAGTTCCAGTTTATAGTCCTTTCTCGATATACCATTTACTAATCCATGGCTCAATCAAAACATCCATTGTCTAAAGACATATCACATACATCATAGTTTCATGCTTACCCATGCCTAGTGCTTGTGTGCCTGGATGACCTCTAGGGGACGCCCCAACGCGTTTCCCTGATTGCTTCCTCAGGGGCATGTCTTTGGCTATGTCACCCCCATCCTATATACCCCCCACCACTACCGCCCACCACCTGTTTGCTATTACGCCGCTCCTTGCCGCACATGTGAGGCCGCGCTATCCCGAGCGGCGGTTTCCGGCATTCATCCACAGGAAGTGCGTCATATGACGCTCCTTCCTGCGTGTCAGAAGCCTTTCACCGCAGCCCGGTGATGCGCGACCGCGCATGCGCGGTCCGCGGACGCCATTTTAGAAGAGGGCAAATTTGCCCACCTTCTTTTCACTATCTCCGGTCTGTATTCACCATACCTTTTTACTAAGAGAAAAACACATCACTTTGTGCCACAACTACGGGACATTTTACCAGGCATAATCCAATACATGGGCATGTACAGCAATATAAGGGAACACAGTTCCATATTTTCTGATGTTGTAACATTTCTTCTTTTCCTCCGCCCTATATATAGAAAGCCCGGATTGTCCCCTTGCAGAAAGCGATTCCACCTTGTTTATAGTGTCCAGAGATTTATTTTGGTAGACCATTGTGTGGGGGAATACAGAACAGCTAAAAAACATAGAAAAAAGACAAATACAAGACAGTTAAAACCATATCATTAATTATCCTAAGAGGAACCCTCAGGGAACTGGGGTTCCACAGCATGGCAGACAGCCGAAACATTATATGCAGAATCAACCAAAAGACCAAGATCCATCTTTTTCATTGGTCGGACATAAATCACCCCCCCATTAAAAATGGAGAGGGATATTGGGTCCACCAATAGTTCTAAAGGCGTAATAATGCGCCTTTATGTCTAGAGATATGAGGAAAAACTTAGTTTTTCATTCAGTCCACCCGGGGACTGCGTCCCAAGGCGGACTATCCATTGACATTCCCTCCTCTCAAGGGCTCTCTTGTAGTCCCCACCCCTTGCTCCTAAATGACACACGTCAATCGCTTTGAATTTTAAGTTGGTTGTATCGCAATCATGTATGGATTTAAAATGGCGGGGTAGAGTTTTTAAATTGGGATCACCATGTTCCATTTTCTTAGCTGCCTCTATGTCCCTAATATGCTCCCTTACTCTGACACGGAATTCCCGTGATGTAAGGCCAATGTATATCAGGCCACATGGGCATGTGGCGTGATATATCACGTTTCTAGTTGTGCATGTTAGGTAATGTCGGATATCGTATATGCGTCCGTTATTGGCCGCTGTGAATGTTTTTGTTCTTTCCATGTTCCGGCATGCCAGGCATGAACCACACGGATAAAATCCCACAGTCCTTCTACTCCCACTCACTATAGGTTTAGATTCCCTTACATAATGGCTGTGCACCAACATATCTTTGAGGCTGCTACTCCTCCTTGCAGTCAACATTGGTCGTTCAGTAACTACGTCACTTAGACCCGGTACCAGTCCCAAAATTCCCCAGTGTCTCTTTAGAATGCCCCTAATCCCATCCCATTTGTCATTATATGTTGTTATAAAGCGGACCACTTGAGGTCCCTGATTTGAACCTTTCCCTTCAGACCGGTCTCTCCCCAGCAGCAGGGTATTCCTATTCTTCCTTCGAGCCCTGGTGTAACCCCGCTTAATGCACCGCTTACTATAGCCTCTTGCTAGGAAACGATCTCTCAAATCCTCAGCCTGTCCTTCAAAAAAGTTATCTGTTGAGCACACTCTTCTTGCTCTTAGATACTGACCGATTGGAATTGCAGAGATCGTTGCTGGTGTATGGGCTGAAGAGGCGTGCAATACTGCATTTACCGAAGTATCTTTCCGATACATATCGGTTTGTATAGACCCGTCGGAATGAATATGGAGTTTTATATCTAAAAAGTCCACCGATGATGCATGATGTGTGTAGGTCAGTTTGATATTATACTCATTAGAGTTCAAATGAACCAAAAAGGTTTCCACTTGAGAAACTGTTCCCTTCCACAACATCAATACATCATCGATGTACCTCATCCATGACAGCACCTGGGTGGCGGCGCAGGATTTGCGTAGGAGGGCGCGCACGCCGCCCCCATTGCCGTCCCCCGCTGCTGAAGAAAGAACCGGTCCTTAAAGAGAAAGAAATTATGGGTTAGGATATAATCTAGGAGATTCAAAATCAGAGCACTGAGGGATTCCTCCAGACTGCTGTTCTCCAAGTAGAAAGTTACGGCTCTAAGCCCATCTTGATGACATATTGATGAGTACAAAGACTCAACGTCTGCCGTGACTAGACGTGTCTCCGAGTCCACAAAGATCCCATCAACTTGCCTCAGGACGTCCGATGTGTCACGGACATAGGAGGGCAGTGTTTCCACAAGTGGATGCAGGTAAAATTCGATAAACCTGCACACTGGGTCGCACAGCCCCCCTATCCCAGACACAATCGGACGTCCCGGGGGGTTGAGGGGATCTTTGTGGATTTTCGGTAGGAGATAGAAGGTGGGAACTATCGGCTCCTTAGTCAGGAGTCCTTCCCATATCTTTTTTGGGATTATCCCATCCTGAAAAGCTTTGTCCACAATCTCAAACAGTTGTGACATAAAACCTTTTAAAGGATTATGAGATACAACTGAATAGTTATCTTTATTTTTCAATTGTCTGAAGGCCTCACGTTCATACATTTGCACAGGCCAGATAACCACGTTCCCCCCCTTGTCCGCTGGTTTTATAACCACATCTGACATCGCCCTCAGCTCCTTCATAGCTAATCTTTGGTGGTGTGTTAAATTGTCTGTCCCTTCTCGGTGGCCAGCCAATTTTTTGAAATCTTGTGCTACCAACCTATGGAAGGTCTCTATTTCTGGGCATGCGGACAGTGGGGGGAACGTGGTTGATCGTGGATACAGTGACCTTGGGAACTTCTGGGGGTTACCTACCACATTATCTTCCTCTTCTTCCTCCAAGTCCTCCAAGATCCCAATAGTGTCATGCTCCATTCCTTGAACGCCATCATCTGCTTTTTCTCTTTTTGTATGTAATTTTTTGAGGATTAGTTTGCGGGTGAAAAGATGCAGGTCTTTTAAAGCTGTAAAATAGTCAAAGTTATTCACCGGCACAAAAGACAGCCCCAACTTCAACACCTCCAATTGGTCTACTGTAAGTACATGCGAGGACAGATTAATTACCTGCAAATTTTTACCCCGACTCTTCTTGCCCTGTGGTTCTGGGGGTGTTATACTTCGCTTCCCTTTCTCCTTTGCCACATCAAAATCCTCCCTTAGTCCAGATGGCCAGCCCTTGCTGCCCCCCTGGGGTTCCTCCAGTGATGACAATGAGGAAACGGAGCTTGGACTCACATGGGGATTAATTGGAGGACTTTTCGGTGGTTTTTTAGGTGGACTTTTTGGTGTATTCTTTGGAGAGCCTTGAGGTTTCTTTTTTCCGCTCTTCCACCTATACACTGCATGGTTTTTATAGTCCAATACATCCCTTTTATATTTTTTTGTTTTTGTGGTTAGTATTTCTTTTCCCATTTCAAGAAACTGTTCTCAAGGTCACTATTTAGTTTTGCCAGTGCTTCCCCAGACAATTCAGTATTCAGTTTCTCTTGAATGGAGTTAATCTCCATTTCAAGTGTCACAAGGGACTTTTCGTTCAATTTGACCAAGAGTCCCATATAACCTCTTGAGCAAATCGTGGACAATTCTTCCCATTGGTTCTTAATCTCAGGGTCTTCTACCTTGAAGGAGGGAAAGACTTGTATCCTAAGTCCTCTAGGTATTAAATCTCGCAAAAGATAGCGTTCTAGGAACGCTTTGTTCCACCATATTCTTGTCTTTTGGTTGAGTAACTGTTTTAGTCTCGCCGTCTGACCAGCCGTGGCCCTTAGGTCGGGATTAACTGGTATCCCTACTGTGTCCTCAAAGACCAGATCCAATTTAGACCGCCAGGATGTTTCCCTGGCTTTATGATCCATGGTGCCTAGAAATACCGCTGTGATAAACAGAAAAATATATGTTTTATCAGACTTGGTCACACATGAATAATTATCAAAAAGTATTAGGGCTCTCCCATATCTATTATTAATCATGTTTCATCGGTTATGGAGAGTTTCTATACCAAAAAAGATATGGGAAGGACTCCTGACTAAGGAGCCGATAGTTCCCACCTTCTATCTCCTACCGAAAATCCACAAAGATCCCCTCAACCCCCCGGGACGTCCGATTGTGTCTGGGATAGGGGGCTGTGCGACCCAGTGTGCAGGTTTATCGAATTTTACCTGCATCCACTTGTGGAAACACTGCCCTCCTATGTCCGTGACACATCGGACGTCCTGAGGCAAGTTGATGGGATCTTTGTGGACTCGGAGACACGTCTAGTCACGGCAGACGTTGAGTCTTTGTACTCATCAATATGTCATCAAGATGGGCTTAGAGCCGTAACTTTCTACTTGGAGAACAGCAGTCTGGAGGAATCCCTCAGTGCTCTGATTTTGAATCTCCTAGATTATATCCTAACCCATAATTTCTTTCTCTTTAAGGACCGGTTCTTTCTTCAGCAGCGGGGGACGGCAATGGGGGCGGCGTGCGCGCCCTCCTACGCAAATCTCTTTCTTGGCTATTGGGAGAGGGAGATTTTCGGGGGGGGGCGCCTGCGCCGCCACCCAGGTGCTGTCATGGATGAGGTACATCGATGATGTATTGATGTTGTGGAAGGGAACAGTTTCTCAATTGGAAACCTTTTTGGTTCATTTGAACTCTAATGAGTATAATATCAAACTGACCTACACACATCATGCATCATCGGTGGACTTTTTAGATATAAAACTCCATATTCATTCCGACGGGTCTATACAAACCGATATGTATCGGAAAGATACTTCGGTAAACGCAGTATTGCACGCCTCTTCAGCCCATACACCGGCAACGATCTCTGCAATTCCAATCGGTCAGTATCTAAGAGCAAGAAGAGTGTGCTCAACAGATAACTTTTTTGAAGGACAGGCTGAGGATTTGAGAGATCGTTTCCTAGCAAGAGGCTATAGTAAGCGGTGCATTAAGCGGGGTTACACCAGGGCTCGAAGGAAGAATAGGAATACCCTGCTGCTGGGGAGAGACCGGTCTGAAGGGAAAGGTTCAAATCAGGGACCTCAAGTGGTCCGCTTTGTAACAACATATAATGACAAATGGGATGGGATTAGGGGCATTCTAAAGAGACACTGGGGAATTTTGGGACTGGTACCGGGTCTAAGTGACGTAGTTACTGAACGACCAATGTTGACTGCAAGGAGGAGTAGCAGCCTCAAAGATATGTTGGTGCACAGCCATTATGTAAGGGAATCTAAACCTATAGTGAGTGGGAGTAGAAGGACTGTGGGATTTTATCCGTGTGGTTCATGCCTGGCATGCCGGAACATGGAAAGAACAAAAACATTCACAGCGGCCAATAACGGACGCATATACGATATCCGACATTACCTAACATGCACAACTAGAAACGTGATATATCACGCCACATGCCCATGTGGCCTGATATACATTGGCCTTACATCACGGGAATTCCGTGTCAGAGTAAGGGAGCATATTAGGGACATAGAGGCAGCTAAGAAAATGGAACATGGTGATCCCAATTTAAAAACTCTACCCCGCCATTTTAAATCCATACATGATTGCGATACAACCAACTTAAAATTCAAAGCGATTGACGTGTGTCATTTAGGAGCAAGGGGTGGGGACTACAAGAGAGCCCTTGAGAGGAGGGAATGTCAATGGATAGTCCGCCTTGGGACGCAGTCCCCGGGTGGACTGAATGAAAAACTAAGTTTTATCTCATATCTCTAGACATAAAGGCGCATTATTACGCCTTTAGAACTATTGGTGGACCCAATATCCCTCTCCATTTTTAATGGGGGGGTGATTTATGTCCGACCAATGAAAAAGATGGATCTTGGTCTTTTGGTTGATTCTGCATATAATGTTTCGGCTGTCTGCCATGCTGTGGAACCCCAGTTCCCTGAGGGTTCCTCTTAGGATAATTAATGATATGGTTTTAACTGTCTTGTATTTGTCTTTTTTCTATGTTTTTTAGCTGTTCTGTATTCCCCCACACAATGGTCTACCAAAATAAATCTCTGGACACTATAAACAAGGTGGAATCGCTTTCTGCAAGGGGACAATCCGGGCTTTCTATATATAGGGCGGAGGAAAAGAAGAAATGTTACAACATCAGAAAATATGGAACTGTGTTCCCTTATATTGCTGTACATGCCCATGTATTGGATTATGCCTGGTAAAATGTCCCGTAGTTGTGGCACAAAGTGATGTGTTTTTCTCTTAGTAAAAAGGTATGGTGAATACAGACCGGAGATAGTGAAAAGAAGGTGGGCAAATTTGCCCTCTTCTAAAATGGCGTCCGCGGACCGCGCATGTGCGGTCGCGCATCACCGGGCTGCGGTGAAAGGCTTCTGACACGCAGGAAGGAGCGTCATATGACGCACTTCCTGTGGATGAATGCCGGAAACCGCCGCTCGGGATAGCGCGGCCTCACATGTGCGGCAAGGAGCGGCGTAATAGCAAACAGGTGGTGGGCGGTAGTGGTGGGGGGTATATAGGATGGGGGTGACATAGCCAAAGACATGCCCCCTGAGGAAGCAATCAGGGAAACGCGTTGGGGCGTCCCCTAGAGGTCATCCAGGCACACAAGCACTAGGCATGGGTAAGCATGAAACTATGATGTATGTGATATGTCTTTAGACAATGGATGTTTTGATTGAGCCATGGATTAGTAAATGGTATATCGAGAAAGGACTATAAACTGGAACTTCTATATACTATGGTTGAAAGCCCTAAAATCTAATTATGCATGCCTCTGTATCACAGAATCTGTGTTTGAAAAAACTACCATGTCTGGTCTCACTGTGTTTGGAGTAGGACTTTAACCCCTCCATGTCCTCTCATCCATTTCCATGTAATTCTAAGATTTTTAATATGAATTGAGCACTTTATATCTGCAATTTTACTCTTGATGTACTAATAAAAGCATTTATAAGAAAAGCAGTTTATTGGTGCAATTGTATATTTCATATCACTTCGGTTATCGTTGCGGCTTCTTATCTCCTCAATATTCTATTCGCCCTGTCTCCTATTTGCCAAACAGCATTAAATTGTTTACCGTATATACTCGTGTATAAGCCGAGTTTTTCAGCACATAAAATGTGCTGAAAAGTCCCCCCTCGGCTTATACACGGGTATATACGGTAGCCCCAGCTGTATACAGCCCCCCCGTGGTATCCAGGGCCCCCCTTTCTGCACCTGTAAAGGAAGATGTCAGTATACTTATTGCTGCCGCCGCTCCGCTGCTCGGTCGCCGCGCTGCTCCGGGTCTTCATGCTTCCTGTTCCTTCTCTGGCGCTCAGGAAATGACGTCATTGTTCGAGCGCCGGAGAAGGAACAGGAAGCATGAAGACCCGGAGCAGCGCGGGGACCGAGCAGCGGAGCGGCGGCGGCAGTGATAAGTATACTGACATCTTCCTTTACAGGTGCAGCAAGGGGGGCCCTGGATACCACGGGGGGCTGTATACAGCTGGGGCTGCTGTATACAGCTGGGGCCCCTGTATACTAATGGGGGGGTCTGTATACCTCTGGGGCTGCTGATGTATATACCGCCTGGGGCTGCTGCTGTATATACCCCCTGGGGCTGCTGCTGTATATACCCCCTGGGGCTGCTGCTGTATAGACCCCCTGGGGCTGCTGCTGTATATACCCCTTGGGGATGCTGCTGTACATACCCCCTGGGGTTGCTGCTGTATATACCCCCTGGGGCTGCTGCTGTATATACCCCCTGGGGCTGCTGATGTATACTACCACTGGGGCTGCTGCTGTATACTACTACTGGGGCTGCTGTATACTACTACTGGGGCTGCTGTATATTACCACTGGGGCTTCTGTATACTACTACTGGGGCTGCTGCTGTATATACCACTGAGGCTGCTGTATACTACTACTGGGGCTGCTGAATACTACCTCTGGGGCTTCTGTATACTACCACTGGGGCTGCTGCATATACCTCTGGGGCTGCTGTATACTACCACTGGGGTTGCTGTATATATCTCTGGGGCTGCTGTATACTACCACTGGGGCTGCTGCTGTATATACCACTGGGGAGGCTGCTGTATATACCTCTGGGGCTGCTGTATACTACCACTGTGGCTGCTGTATATATCTCTGGGGCTGCTGTATACTACCACTGGGGCTGCTGCTGTATATACCACTGGGGAGGCTGCTGTAACACTGCTGGGGCCTGTATGTACCACTGGGGAGGCTGCTGTATACCACACTTCTGGGGGCTGTATACTACCACTGGGGAGGCCTGTATACCACTGCGGGGGCCTGTATACCACACTGCTGGGGGCTGTATACCTGTGCTGGGGTCCACCCTCGGCTTATACACGAGTCAATAGGTTTTCCCATATTTTGGGGGCAAAAGTAGGGGGGTCGGCTTATACACGGGTCGGCTTATACACGAGTATATACGGTATATAGATAAGGATAATGAGTCTATATTGTATTTTCTATAATGAGTAGTTTCCTTACCACTACCAGTAACAATTTTTTAAATTTTCTCTATTTAGAGTAAGAACATGAACACATAAGAATAAGGAAGAAAGATACAAGAGTATCAACAGGAACCTGAAAAATTGGAAAAAGAAAAACATTTTTATTCATAAAAAAAATGTTATTCATGATTTTAATTAATTTTTAATTGGTTTGTAATGTACTTATGATTGTTAATAAATTTTTAGTAGAAACATAAAAGTCCTTATTGAATAAAGAGGTGGTTGTGATTGCTGAGCCCTACAAAAATTAATTAGAAAATTAATTATAATATCAATGAAAGTGTTATAACTAGAGATCGATTACACAGGCAATCTCTGGGGTTTTACAGTTGCATAACACAAAGAACAGCATTTCAGCTCTGCCTTTCCATAGCTAGCTCCGGTGCCCACCAATATATAATTATATATATACCAAAAGTTAAATTAATTTCAAACCTGTGTTGACACCGTTAGAGAAAGCTAACAAATGGCACCTAATACATTAATAGGGGAAATAAATTTTCGCCTGAAGTATATTAATAATAATAATAATAAAACTTTATTTGTATAGCGCCAACATATTCCGCAGCGCTTTACAGTACAACGGTACATATAAGAAAAATATACGGTACAGAAACGTAATGCAGAACAGTAGTTACATACCAAAAACATAGAATCAACTTAGGAAATACAATAAGAAAGGCAGAAAATGAAGGTGACCCTGCTCGAAGGAGCTTACAATCTAAGACGGGATGGGAACACAAAGTACAGGGGCTTATAACAATGAATATCTTACGTCTAAGTGACTACTGTTAGGGAAAAGGATAGGCCGCCCTGAAGAGGTGTGTTTTTAGGGAGCGTCTGAAGCTATGCAAGTTGTGGATGGTCCTAATTTCTTGGGGTAGAGCATTCCAGAGTTTTGGTGCAGCTCGAGAGAAGTCTTGAAGTCGGGAATGGGAGGTTCGGATTAATGCCGATGTTAGTCTGAGGTCATGTTCAGAGCGAAGGGGACGGGTGGGGTGGTAGACAGAGATGAGGGTGGAGAGGTAGGGAGGTGTCGCACCATGAATAGCTTTGTGGGTGACAACGAGCAATTTGAATTGGATTCTATAGTGTACGGGCAGCCAATGTAGTGACTGGCACAGAGCAGAAACATCTGAGTAACGGTTTGCTAGATAGGTGATCCTGGCTGCTGCATTGAGGATAGACTGGAGAGGGGAAAGCTTACTGTGGGGGAGGCCAGCTAATAAAGAATTACAGTAGTCAAGGCGGGAATGAATCAGGGCCACGGTGAGGGTTTTAGTTGTTCCCGTGGTGAGGAAAGGGCGAATTCTGGAGATATTTTTCAGGTGCAAGCGACAGGAGCGGGTGAGAGATTGTATGTATGGGGTGAAGGAGAGATCAGTGTCCATCAAAACACCGAGACAGCGAGCCTGCTGACTGGGTGTTATCGTGGTGCCGCACACCGAGAGAGAGATGTCAGATTTAGGGAGGTTGGCAGAGGGTGGGAGCAGAAGAAGTTCAGTTTTGGAAAGGTTGAGTTTCAGATAGAGAGTGGACATGATATTGGAGACTGCGGTTAGACAGTCATTGGTGTTCTTTAATACCGCAGGGGTAAGGTCAGGGGCTGAAGTGTATAGTTGTGTGTCATCAGCATAAAGATGGTACTGAAAGCCAAATCTGCTGATTGTTTGTCCGATCGGGGCTGTGTAGAGAGAGAAGAGGAGAGGGCCAAGGACTGAACCCTGAGGGACCCCAATAGTGAGGGGAGAGGGGAAGAAGTGGAGCCAGCAAAAGATACACTGAAAGAGCGGTCAGAAAGATAGGAAGAGAACCAGGAGAGAGCAGTGTCCTTGATGCCAATGGAGTGCAGCATAGAGAGTAGGAGTTGATATATTAGATATTTCTTTCATCAAAAGACACAAGTGCAGACTGAAATCAATTACAGGAAGCCAAATCATTATTAAAAATGCTAGAAAAGGTGCTAACTAATGAGATGAGAGATTTATGGGAAATCAGTGCATTAGAGCTATATAAAAAAGCAGGGGTAATACCGAGAGGTTTACGGGTAGAAAAGACACTAACTACCAATTTCGGGGACACAGACACAACTAGACAATGGAATATGATGTTTGAAAAATTCTCAGGAGAAGCGCTTGATTTTGTGATTCAAAAACGCGAAGAAAGTCTAAAGAAAATAAATGTGGAAATTGAACAGCTTTTGGGAGGACTATGTCAATATCAGGAAATGATAGAAATAAATCAACTATCAAAAGCCATATCATCTAATATATAATTACCCTAAGGCACTTCCGTCATATTCGGCGCTACTTCCGTCGTCGTGTCCGTGGCTGCCTCCCAAAGCCTAACTCGCAAAGCCTAACTCGCAAAGCCTCACTTGCAATGGCACTCGCAATGGCTTTGCGAGTCCTTGCAAAATAGGCTTCAGTGACTTGCAAAGCCTCACTCGCAATGGCTTTGCGAGTGTTCACTGAATACACTCCACTGTCAGTCACAGCTTCACTTGCAATGTCCGGGAGATAGATAGATCTTTCTCTCTCTCTCTCTCTTCCGCCCGCTCCTACGGGCCCCCCGCCGCTGCTCCTGCCCCCCCGCCGGTCCTCCTGCCCCCCTGCGGCTCCTGCGGGTCATCCTGCCCCCCCCCCGCGGCTCCTGCGGGCCCCCCCGCGGGTCGTCCTGCCCCCCGCGGCTCATGCGGGCCCCCTCGCGGGTCGTCCTGCCCCCCCGCGGCTCCTGCGGGCCCCCCCCTGCTTGCTTCTAATAAAAAAAAAAAAAACCTCATGGATACTCACCTGGCGCGCTCCATCTACGTCCTCTAGCTCCATGCCTTGAGGACCTGTGGTTGCCTGGGAAACCGATCAGCTGATTGCTTTCCCAGGCAACCACAGGTCCTGCAAGCTGGCACACGGGTGTGTATGCTCTCATCCATCCTGCCCTTACCAGCCACCGGCTCCACCCTGCCCCCCCCTCTCTCCTCCATAGCCCCCCCCACTCCATCCTGCCCCCCCACCGGCTCCATCCTGCCCCCCCCCACACACCAGCTCCATCCTGCCCCCCCCGTCTCCATCCTGCCCCACCTCCCCCTCGGCTGCATCCTTCCCCACTCAGCTCCATCCTGCCCCTCCACACACACCAGCTTCATCCTGCCCCCCCACCGCCTCCATCCTGCCCTCCCGCCAGCACCATCCTGCCCCCCGCCCCCTCCACACTGCCCCCCCATCGGCTGCATCCTGCCCTCACCCCCTGCATCCTGCCCCCCCCTCCATCCTCCCCCCCCAGACCAGCTCCATCCTGTCCCCCCCCACACCGCCTCCATCCTGCCCCCCCCAACGCCTCCATCCTGCCCAGCTCGCTCCATCCTGCCCCCCCATCCTGTCCCGCTCCCTCCACCCTGCCCTGCTCGCTTCATCCTGCCCCCCTGCCACCATCCTGCCCCGCTCGCTCCATCCTGCCCCCCTCCACCATCCTGCCCCGCTGCTTCCATCCTACCTCGCCGCCTCCATCCTGCCCCGCTCGCTCCATCCTGCCACCACTCCACCCCCCTTCACCATCCTTCCCCCCTCCGCCAGCTCCATCCTGACCCCCCGCCTCCATCCTGCCCCGCTCACTCCATCCTGCCCCCCCGCCACCATCCTGCCCTGCTCCCTTCATCCTGCCCCCGTCACCATCCTGCCCCGCCAGCACCATCCTGCCCCCCCCGCCGGCTCCATCCTGCCCCCCCTGCCGCCTCCATCCTGCTCCCCCCCCCCTCGGTTGCATCCTGCTTCCCCCGCCAGCTCCATCCTAAACCCCCCGCCGGCTCCATCCTGCCCCCCCTGCCGCCTCCATCCTGCCCCCCCCCCCTCAGCTGCATCCTGCCCCCTCCGCCGGCTCCATCCTAAACCCCCCGCCGGCTCCATCCTGCCCCCCCCATACCAGCTCCATCCTGCCCCCCCCGCCAGCTCCATCCTGCCCCCCCCGCCAGCTCCATCCTGCCCCCCCCCGCCGCCTCCATCCTGCCCCGCTCGCTCCATCCTGCCCCCCCGCCACCATCCTGCCCCGCCGCCTCCATCCTACCCCACCGCCTCCATCCTGCCCCGCTCGCCCCATCCTGCCACCACTCCAACCCCCGTCACCATCCTGTCCCCCTAATCCCCCCTGCCAGTTAGCGGTCATGTGACCAATCAGCTGAACGGTTTTCCAGGCAACAACGCCTCCTAAACCCCTGTAGGACCTAGAAGACGAAGGTGGAGCAAGCTGGCGGACAGGTGAGTATCCTCACTGAGGATTTTTTTATTTTTTGAAGGGAGGAGCGGGGGGGAGCAGAGTATGCCCATATACCATAGTGCTGCTATACATGTGCTATAAAATTCCACCATATACTATAGTAAAACTCTACATATACTGTTATATACTGTCATATACTATAGTGCTGCTATACATGTACTGGAATGTATCGCCATATACTATAGCGCTGCTATACATGTAATGTAATGTACCACCATATACCATAGCGCTTGCTATACATGTTCTGTCATGTACCGCCATATACCATAGCGCTGCTATACATGTGCTATAAAATACCCCCATATACTATAGTGCACCTGTACATATACTGTAATATATTGCCATATACTATAGTGCTGCTATACATGTGCTATACTGTACTGCCATATACCATAGTGCTGCTATATCTAATATATAAAACCCAAAGGCTCACTTCCGTCATTTTAGCCAGCACTTCCGTCAGTTTGTCATCGCCAAAGTCACGTCACCACAGCGCTACACCCGTCCAGAGTGGACCAACATGTCGGCCCTAAGCGGAGTGTGACTGAGGCAGCCCCGCCACGCTTACCAACGCCTCTACACTGCCTAAAACACACATCACGGGCGGGAGACCACCCCCGTGATGTGTGCAGCCTGGAGGAGCAGAGGTGTGCCTAATTCTCATGTCGCCGCTCCAGCCTCCTCTCTCCTCACCCCTCCAGCCGCATCTCTCCTCACCCCTCCTGCCTCACCTCTCCTCACCCCTCCTGCCTCACCTCTCCTCACCCCTCCAGCGCCACCTCTCCTCACCCCTCCAGCCTCCTGCCACATCATACTCTGCTATCCACAGAGCCGCCTGTATACTCTGCTACCCACAGAGCCCCCTGTAGACTCTGCTACCCACTGACCCGCCTCTATACACACAATTCACTTCACCGCGCTCCCGATGCAATTGCATCGGGCCCCTGACCACTGCACTCTGGCCCATCCACTCCACTCTGCCCGTGACCACTGCACTCTGCCCGTGACCACTGCACTCTGCCCCTGACCACTGCACTCTGCCCCTGACCACTAAACTCTGCCCCTGACCACTGCACTCTGCCCTAAAGCAGACTATTAGCCACTGAGCCTCCGTAAACTCTGCTAACCACTCAGCCGCTGTATAGTCTGCTAACCACTAAGCCCCCGTATACCCTAATAACCATAGGCTAGAATACCCAATTCTTTAGAATCGGGCCGCCATCTAGTGTCATATAAAAGAGAAAGAAAGAGAAATAATTGCTAAGAAGATGAAAAAGTTTGAAAGAGATAATGTACCATAACAGACGAATAATTTTTATGAAAATAAAAATTTTCAAGAGGATAAAGAGAATTACTCAATCCTTGATCTGATGGTGGGTTTACACACACCAATTTATCTGTTCAATATCTGAACAGATCTCTGGTTGCAGTGAAATCATGGATACATTGCTCCATTTTGTGGCTGTGTACAACATGGAGCAATGTATCCATGATTTCACACGTTGTCAATACAGAGATTGGTTCAGAGATTGAACACAGATAAATTGGTGTGTGTGAAACCCACCATTAGTTGTAGTATCAGATGATTCTCTTTGGAAGACACAAGACACAGTGGAGATGAAGCTGACATAGAAACTAGCAGCCTGATTATTATGGACGAATGGAATGCAGGTGATAATGATGAATGGAATGAGGGTGATGTTCTTTCAGATGTGAGCAGCACAAATTGGTCTTGCAAGACAGATTCAACCATCTACACTCCAGTAGCGGGATGTACAAGATCAAGTATACAAAATAAAAATATTAATACAGAAACTATTGGAAACAACAAGCCAGTGACGCAGCCCCTAGAAATAAATGTTTCACCAATACCGGCAGCTATTATGGCAAATGTAATAATTAGAAACAGATTCCAACCTTTGGAAACAGAACAAGCTCCAGAGGAGAAACTAGAAATAACAGCACCGAAAATACGGAGAGAAAAGATGAAAAAAGGAAAGGTTTCTCAGCAAATGCTTTTAAAAGAAGTAAACAGAAGAACTTGAAAAACCAAATGAAGTGCAAACAGAGAATAATTCTAAGAAAGTTACAAGAAAGACGAAAAAAAACATTAAAGAAAAAACAAAAAATCAGCTTTTCTCAAATAAACTTACAACAGGATTTTTTCAGGGCAAGAAAAAACGAAAAAAGGGATGCTAGAGGACGGAAACGCCCCAAAATAAAAACAGTAAATACAGAAGAACCAGTACAACAACAAAAAAAATCTTCAATTTAAGTAAATATACCCTCAAAAAAGAAGAAATCTCACTGTTGAAAAAAGGTTTAAAATTTGCACCTTCAAAGTAGGTAGACCCCTTCTCTCTGTTTGTGACCCTGAAGAAATTCCTAAGGAATCTACGTATTAAAAAGTTTTTCCTAAAAAATCCAACCCAAATAACTGTGACAAATAATGATGGCATCATTCATTCAAACTTGAGTAATAAATCCAAATTTGATCCAGTTAATGAAGGTGATCTCTACATTTGAAACAATGGTAACACAGGATATAAGAAAGATCAAGAAAAGAAATGAAAAATACATTCAACAAAATTTGTTGAGAAAAGAAAGGGATGCGATTGGAAGTCTGCAGAAGAATTACAAAATTATTATAAGACCAGCAGATAAAGGGGGATCCATAGCAGTGATGGATAGAGAATACTACAACAAAGAAGCACTAAAGTTGCTAGATGATAGAGATACCTATACAGGTCTTGCATATGACCCAACGGCTAGTTATATGAAACAGCTAGGAACACTTTTGAAAAAAGGGTTACATTCTAATATCTATTATATAATCGCGAATCGGAAAAGCGCCCCTCCGCGCGCTACTTCCGGCGTGGTCATGTAGATACGAATTTAACATTGGGCGTGAAGCGCCCAATGCTGCGCGAGCAATGGCCGCGAGGCCATTGCGAGTCGCTGGCTGAGTGCGAGCAATGGCCGCGAAGCGGCCATTGCAAGTCGCTGGCTGAAAATCGAACCAGAGGCTCGGCCACAACCTTAGCGATTTACCGCTCAGGTAGCGCG
Source organism: Allobates femoralis (assembly GCA_033576535.1). Lineage (NCBI taxonomy): Eukaryota > Metazoa > Chordata > Amphibia > Anura > Aromobatidae > Allobates > Allobates femoralis. The sequence continues at coordinate 7,105,313 of JARQOC010000007.1, read as the reverse complement.
AGCAATGGCCGCGAGGCCATTGCGAGTCGCTGCCTGAGCCGCAACTCGCTCCCCGGGGAACATGGAGCGGAGGCGGCACAGCCGCCTCCGCTCCCCGCTGCCCACAATTCGCCCCCCCCATGTCCGCACAGCCCCCCCCATGTCCGCACAGCCCCCCCCATGTCCGCACAGCCCCCCCATGTCCGCACAGCCCCCCCCATGTCCGCACAGCCCCCCCATCTCCACACAGCCACCCCCATGTCCGCACAGCCACCCACATGTCGTACACACAGCCCCCCATGTCCGCACACCCACCCCGCAATGTCCGCACAGCCACCCCGCACCTAAGCTCCTACCGAGTCGCTGCCTGAGCCGCAACTCGCTCCCCGGGGAACATGGAGCGGAGGCGGCACAGCCGCCTCCGCTCCCCGCTACCCACAATTCGACCCCCCCATGTCCGCACAGCCCCCCCCATGTCCGCACAGCCCCCCACATGTCCGCACAGCCCCCCCCATGTCCGCACAGCCCCCCCCATCTCCGCACAGCCACCCCCATGTCCACACAGCCAACCCATGTCCACACAGCCACCCACATGTCGTCCACACAGCCCCCCATGTCCGCACACCCACCCCGCAATGTCCGCACAGCCACCCCGCACCTAAGCTCCTACCCCCTAACTCCGCCGCCCCTAAGTCCCTACCCTCTAAGCCCCGCCGCATCCTAAGCCCCGACCCGCCACACCTAAGCCCCTACCCCCTAAGCACCGCCGCACCTAAGCCCCTACACCCTAAGCCCCGCCGCACCTAAGCCCCGACCAGACGCACCTAATCCCCTACCCCCTAAGCCCCGCCGCACCTAAAAGCCCCGCGGCACCTAAGCCCCTACCCCCTAAGCCCCGCCGCACCTAAGCCCCGACCCCCTAACCCCGCCGCACCTAAAAGCCCCGCCGCACCTAAGCCCCTACCCCCTAAGCCACTACCCTCCGCCGCCGCCCCGCCGCACCTAAGTCCCTACCCCCTAAGCCCCGCCGCCTCCTATGCTCCCGCCGCTTTCCCCCGCCTCTTTCCCCCGCCGCTGTCGCTAACACCTAAAGCCCTACACCCGAAGCCCCCGCCGTCCCCTAACCTAACGTCCCCGTCGATCACTTACATGCCTTCTTAGTCATCTGATCGTCCGTCCGATCCACAAGTCCTCCGTCCGGCCAGGCGTCCTCTTCCTCCGGCCCCGGGGGTCTTCTCTCTTCTTTCCGCCATCTCCGCCTCTTCGTCCGGCCCCGGGGATCTTCTGTCTTCTTTCCGCCAACTTCCAGCTCCGAAGTCCTGTTCACTTATCATTAAGATAGAATGGACGACAAATCCACCATTCTACCTCAATGAGATGTGAGGTGCTCTTCTGATTGGTCGCTGTCTACTGCTCTCAGCCAATCAGAAGAGCTCCTCATTTCCCATTGAAATACATTAGCGGTGTGTCGGCGATTTTATGGCCGGCCACCTGGTTCTATTTGTCGGCCCTAAAATCGCGGACACACCGCTAATGCATGTCTATGGGCAGTGAGCTCGAATTCTGATTGGTCGGCGTCGACCAAAGAGCGACCAATCGAAATCAGGATGACTGCCCATAGACATGCATTAGCGGTGTGTCCACGATTTTAGGGCCGACAAATAGAACCAGTGGCCGGCCATAAAATCGCCGAACACACCGCTAATGTATGTCAATGGGAAATGACGGGCTCTTCTGATTGGCTGAGGGCAGTAGACAGCGACCAATCAGAACAGCGCATCAACAAATAAATTTAATAATAAAAAAAATAAATTAAAAAATAATAAAAAAAATAAATAAAAAATAAAAATAATTAAATAAAAAATAATAATAAAAAATTAAATATATGCTAATAATATCAGCCCTTTCAGCGGACCAGAAAGAGAACTGGGTCTCTGCCTCAGGCTCACTTTAAATAAATAATAAATTTAATAATAAAAAAAATAATTAAAAAATAATTAAAAAATAATAAAAAATAAATAAAAAATAATAAATAATTAAAAAAAAATAATAATAAAAAAAATAAATATATGCTAATAATATCAGCCCTTTCAGCGGACCTGAAGAGAACTGGGTCTCAGCCTCAGGCTCACTTTAAATAAATAATAAATTTAATAATAAAAAAAATAATAAAAAAATAATAAAAAATAAATAAAAAAATAAATAAAAATAATAAATAATTAAATAAAAATAATAATAAAAAAATTAAATATAGACTAATAATATCAGCCCTTTCAGCGGACCTGAAAGAGAACTGGGTCTCAGCCTCAGGCTCACTTTAAATAAATAATAAATTTAATAATAAAAAAAAATATTAAAAGATAATTAAAAAATAATAAAAAAATAAATAAAAAATAAGTAATAATTAAATAAAAAATAATAAAAAAATAATATATGCTAATAATATCAGCCCTTTCAGCGGACCTGAAAGAGAACTGGGTCTCAGCCTCTGGCTTACTTTAAATAAATAATAAATTTAATAATTAAAAAAATAATTAAAAAATAATTAAAAAATAATAAAATAATAAATAAAAAATAATAAAGAATTCAATAAAATAATAATAAAAAAAATTAAATATATGCTAATAATATCAGCCCTTTCAGCGGACCTGAAAGAGAACTGGCTCTCAGCCTCAGGCTCACTTTTAATAAATAATAAATTTAAAATAAAATAAAAAAATAAAAAATAATAAAAAAATAAAAATAATAAAAAAATAATAAAAATAATAAATAAAAATAATAATAAAAAAAAAAATAATAAAAAATATAAATAAAAAATAATTACATAATAAAAATAAAAAATAATAATAAAAAAATTAAAAAAAAAAATAATAAAAAAATATTACATAATAAAATAAAAATAATAATAAAAAAAAAATAATAATAAAAATATAAATAAAAGATATTACATAATAAAATAAAAAATAATAATAAAAAAAAATAATAATAAAAAATATAAATAAAAATATACATATAAATAAAATAAAAAATAATAATAAAAAAATTTTCGTCAAAGACTCAGTTCTCCTTCAGGTCCGCACAATGCCCTCCTACACATACATGGCGGAGAATGCTGCACGCTGATTGGTCGCTACTTCCCATAGACTAACATGCCCATGTTTCTCTATGGGAAAAAACGACCAATCAGCGTCCAGGATTAGCCGCTATCTAAGTCAATGAGGCCTTTCACCGGACCTGAATGGAGACTCTTTGTAAATAGAGTTTCCATTCAAAGCCCAATCATTACTTGAATTACGCCCCCCCCGCCATTTTGTGGTTTCAAATTTCACAGCCGAGTTTATAAGGCGCGAAATTTGAAATCACTCTTCATTTCTGCTCAACGCTACCTCGATCACGGACTGCCGGATTCGGAGGCCGCAAGAAGACTCGCTGCTGGATTTACCGAAGCAAGCTTCAAGACGACCCCAACTACCCTACAGCTAAGATATCCTTTCCGAGCTAACAATCTTTCTTTAGATTCTTTGTCTTTTATTTTACCCTTTCTAGACTCCCTATTTTTTCCGACTTCTACTATCTACACTACTTCTCTACCTTTTTTTCTTCTTTACCCTCTAATCCCTTCTATACTCCTATTGCCTATCCAGCCCCCCCATCTCCGCACAGCCCCCCCATGTCCGCACAGCCCCCCCACGTCCACACAGCCCACCTCCCCCCCACCGTTGTCCACCCACACCCCGCTACACACCATAGACCCTCGCACGGGGTCCATGGAGCCGAGGCGCCGCACCCGACTCGCTCCCCACTACCCACAGCTGTGCCTCCCCCCATTAACGATCCACACACCACCACCGATCCCCAGCCCCCCTCCATTATGTCCGCACACCTTCCACCTCTATTATGTCCGCACACCTCCCCCTCCATTATGTCCGCACACCTCCCCCCTCCATTATGTCCGCAACTCTCCCCGCCATTATGTCCGCACACCTCCCCCCTCCATTATGTCCGCACACCTCTCCCCGCCATTATGTCCGCACACCTCCCCCCTCCATTATGTCCGTACACCTCCCCCCTCTATTATGTCCGCACACCTCTCCCCGCCATTATGTCCGCACACCTCCCCCTCCATTATGTCCGCACACCTCTCCCCGCCATTATGTCCGCACACCTCCCCCCTCCATTATGTCCGTACACCTCCCCCCTCTATTATGTCCGCACACCTCTCCCCGCCATTATGTCCGCACACCTCCCCCCTCCATTATGTCCGCACACCTCTCCCCGCCATTATGTCCGCACACCTCCCCCCTCCATTATGTCCGCACACCTCCCACCTCTATTATGTCCGCACACCTCCCCCCTCCATTATGTCCGCACACCTCCCCCCTCCATTATGTCCGCACACCTCTCCCCGCCATTATGTCCGCACACCTCCCCCCTCCATTATGTCCGCACACCTCCCCCCGCCATTATGTCCGCACACCTCCCCCCGCCATTATGTCCGCACACCTTCCCCCTCCATTATGTCCGCACACTTCCCCCTCCATTATGTCCGCACACCTCTCCCCGCCATTATGTCCTCACACTTCCCCCGCCATTATGTCCGCACACCCCTCCCTCCATTATGTCCGCACACTCCCCCCCCTCCATTATGTCCGAACAACACCCCCCCCGCCATTATGTCCGCACACTCCCCCCCCGCCATTATGTCCGCACACCCTCCCTCTTCCATATGTCCGCACCCCCTCCTTACATATGTCCGCACACACACCCCCCTCCCGACGCGTAGTCACTACCAGCCGCCTCCGCTCCCGACCCGCGCACTAAGCCCCTACCCCCTAAGCCCGCCGCACCGCCCGCTAGCCACCCCTAAGCCCCGCCGCACCTAAGCCCCTACCCCCTAAGCCCCGCCGCACCTAAGCCCCTACCCCCTAAGCCCCGCCGCACCTAAGCCCCCCTAAGCCCGCCGCACCTAAGCCCCTACCCCCTAAGCCCCTACCCCCTAAGCCCCGCCCGCACCTAAAAGCCCCGCCGCACCTAAGCCCTCCCTACCCCCTAAGCCCCGCCGCACCTAAGCCCCTACCCCCTAATCCCTGCCGCACCTAAGCCCCGACTCGCCGCACCTAAGCCCCTACCCCCTAAGCCCCGCCGCACCTAAAGAACCCCCGCACCTAAAAGCCCCGCCGCACCTAAGCCCCTACCCCCTAAGCCCCGCCGCACCTAAGCCCCGACCCGCCGCACCTAAGCCCCTACCCCCTAAGCCCCGCCGCACCTAAGCCCCTATCCCCTAAGCCCCGCCGCTTCCTAAGCTCCCGCCGCTTGCCCCCGCCGCTGTCGCTAACACCTAAAGCCCTACACCCGAAGCCCCCGCCGTCCCCTAACCTAACGCCCCCGTCGATCACTTACATGCCTTCTTACTCATCTGATCGTCCGTCCGATTCACAAGTCCTCCGTCCGGCCAGGCGTCCTCTTCCTCCGGCCCCGCCGGTCTTCTCTCTTCTTTCCGCATAGACATGCATTAGCGGTGTGTCCGCGATTTTAGGGCCGACAAATAGAACCAGGTGGCCGGCCATAAAATCGCCGACACACCGCTAATGTATGTCAATGGGAAATGACGGGCTCTTCTGATTGGCTGAGGGCAGTAGACAGCGACCAATCAGAAGAGCGCATCAACATATAAATTTAATAATAAAAAAATAATTAAAAAATAATTAAAAAATAATAAAAAAATAAATAAAAAATAATAAATAATTAAAAAAAAATAATAATAAAAAAAATAAATATATGCTAATAATATCAGCCCTTTCAGCGGACCTGAAAGAGAACTGGGTCTCTGCCTCAGGCTCACTTTAAATAAATAATAAATTTAATAATAAAAAAAATAATTAAAAAATAATGAAAAAAATAAATAAAAAATAATTAATAATTAAAAAAAAATAATAATAAAAAAAATAAATATATGTTAATAATATCAGCCCTTTCAGCGGACCTGAAAGAGAACTGGGTCTCTGCCTCAGGCTCACTTTAAATAAATAATAAATTTAATAATAAAAAAAATAATAAAAAAATAATAGAAAAATAAATAAAAAATAATAAATAATTAAATAAAAATAATAATAAAAAAATTAAATATATGCTAATAATATCAGTCCTTTCAGCAGACCTGAAAGAGAACTGGGTCTCAGCCTCTGGCTCACTTTAAATAAATAATAAATTTAATAATAAAAAAAATAATTAAAAAATAATTAAAAAATAATAAATAAATAAATAAAAAATAATAAATAATTAAATAAAAATAATAATAAAAAAATTAAATATATGCTAATAATATCAGCCCTTTCAGCGGACCTGAAGGAGAACTGGGTCTCAGCCTCAGGCTCACTTTAAATAAATAATAAATGTAATAATAAAAAAAATAATTAAAAAATAATTAAAAATAATAAAAAAATAAATAAAAAATAATAAATAATTAAATAAAAAATAATAATAAAAAAATAAATAAATGCTATTAATTGTATTATTAATTTTATTAATGCTATTAATTATGCTATTTCTGCTAATAATAATAATGCTATTAATGCTAATAATTATGCTATTAATGCTAATATTTATGTTATTAATGCTAATAATTATGCTATTAATGCTAATAATTATGGTATTAATGGTAATAATAATGCTATTAATGCAAATAATATTGCTATTAATGCTATTATTAATGCTATTAATATTAATAATTATGCTATTCATGCTAATAATTATGCTATTAATGGTAATAATAATGCTATTAATGCAAATAATTATGCTATTAATGCTAATATTTATGCTATTAATGCTAATAATTATGCTATTAATGCTAATATTTATACTATTAATGCTAGTAATTATGCTATTAATGCTAATATTTATGCTATTCATGCTAATAATTATGCTATTAATGGTAATCATAATGGTATTAATGCAAATAATATTGCTATTAATGCTATTAATGCTAATAATTATGCTATTAATGTTAATAATTATGCTATTAATGCTAATATTTATGCTATTAATGCTAATAATTATGCTATTAATGCTAATATTAATACTATTAATGCTAATAATTATGCTATTAATGCTAATATTTATGCTATTAATGCTAATACTTATGCTATTAATGGTAATCATAATGGTATTAATGCAAATAATATTGCTATTAATGCTATTAATGCTAATAATTATGCTATTAATGGTAATAATAATGCTATTAATGCAAATAATATTGCTATTAATGCTATTATTACTGCTATTAATGTTAATAATTATGCTATTAATGCTAATAATTATGCATATTAATGGTAATAAATAAGCTATTAATGCAAATAATATTGCTATTAATGCTATTATTACTGCTATTAATGTTAATAATTATGCTATTAATGCTAATAATTATGCTATTAATGTAATAATAATGCTATTAATGCAAATAATATTGCTATTAATGCTATTATTACTGCTATTAATGTTAATAATTATGCTATTAATGCTAATAATTATGCTATTAATGGTAATAATAATTCTATTAATGCAAATAATATTGCTATTAATGCTATTATTACTGCTATTAATGTTAATAATTATGCTATTAATGCTAATAATTATGCTATTAATGTTAATAATTATGCTATTAATGCTAATAATTATGCTATTAATGGTAATAATAATGCTATTAATGCAAATAATATTGCTATTAATGCTATTATTACTGCTATTAATGTTAATAATTATGCTATCTATTATATAATTGCCGTAGCGACTTCCGTCGGAGCGGCGCTGCTTCCGGTGGCTTGGTTAGCGAGTCCGAGCTGCTTCTCCTGGACTCTCCCCGTGGCCGCGTAAGCTACTACCACACTAACTCTGACAACATACTAGGTAGTGTCCGGCGATTATATGGCCGCCCACCTGGTTCTATTTGTCGGCCACTAAAATCGCGGACACACCCGCTAAATGCATCTCTATGGCAGTCAGCCCGATTTCGGATTTGAACTGCGCGACAATCAGAATTCGAGCTCTCACTGCCCCATAGACATGGCATTACGGGTGTGTCCCGATTTATAGGGCCCAAAATAGAACCAGGTGGCCGGCCTAAATACCGCCGACACACCGTAGTAATGTATGTCAAATGGCACTACAAAAAAAGGCGGACCGGAATGAGAACTGCCGCTCTCACTCTGACTTAAAAAATAAATAACATTAAATTACTAAAACTAATATTTAAAAACAATTTAAACAATAATAAATCAATTCATTAAACAAATAATATCTAATAATAAACATACATACTAAAAACAAAAAAAAGGCGGATGAATGACGGAACCCTGCCGGTCTATCCGTTAACTTAAAATAAAAAAATATAACTTAAATATATAAAAAAAACCAACTTTAAAAATAATAAAAAAATAATAAACTAAATCATTAAAAAATAATAAATAAATTAAATTAAAAATAATAATAAAATAAAAAAAAAAAGGCGACCTGTGGCAACTCTGCTCTCCGCTCTACTTGATACTATTGCATTAATTTGATTTATATAAAAAGTATAATTAAAAATAAAATCCAATATTAATAATTAATCTTATTAAAAAATAATCAAATATGAAATAAAATAATAATAATTTTATAAAATAAACAACGGACCTGAATGAGCCACTCTGTCTCTATCTAACTTAAACAAAATTAATTAATTAATAATAAAAACAAATCAATTAAAAATAATTTAAAAAATAATAAATAAATCATTTAAAAATAAAATAATTCAAATAAAAATAAATAATTAAAAAAAAAAAAAAAGCGGACCTGGAATGAGAACTGTGTCTCCGTCTACTTAAAAAAATAAATAAATTAAATAATAAAAAAATTCATTTAAAAAATATTAAAAAATAATAAATAAATCATTAAAAAATAATAATAATTAAATAAAAATAATAATAAAAAAAAAAAAAAAAACGGACCTGAATGAGAACTCTGTCTCCGTCTAACTTAAACAAAATTAATTAATTAAATAATAAAAAAAATAATTTAAAAATAATAAAAAAATAATAAATAAATCATTAAAAAATAATAAATAATTAAATAAAAATAATTATAAAAAAAAAAAAAAAGGCGGACCTGAATGAGAACTGTGTCTCCGTCTAACTTAAAAAAAATAAATATAATAAAATAATAAAAAAAAAAATTTAAAAATAATTAAAAATAATAAAAAAATAATCATAAAAAATAAAAAAAACATAATAATTAAACAAAAATTATCTAAATTTTAATAATAAAAAAAAAATATAAAAAAAAAAAAAAAAATTAAAAATAATTTATTAAATAATTAAAAAATATTACAAAAAATAATAAATAATAAAAAAAAAATAAATAATGAAAAAAATAATATTACAAATTTGACGATTAAAATAACAATATTAAAAAAAAAAAAAAAAAAAAAAAATTAATATAAAAAAAAATTCAATTTTTATAAAAAAATAATAAAAATAAAAAAACATAATAATCAAAAATATTTAAAAATTTTAATAATCAAAAAAATTATTAAAAAAATTTTATACAATAATAAAAAAATAAACCACAAAATTAATAAAAAAAAATTATCAAAAAAAAAAAAAAAACTCACACAGTCGTTGCTATTACGCTATTTATTGCCGCGATTCGCTGATTGACACTTTCCGGTCCCGTCCAATGATGGCTCTGAGCCGAGTCGTCTGCCCGCTAATAGAACCAGCGGCTCGGCCATAAAATCGCCTCCTTTCTCTATCTCTCTCCATAGGAAGGCGCCGTCCAATCACAATCGCCGCGCCTTTTTTGAAAATACATAGCGACCAATCCCATTCATGGCGCCAGCTTTCTGAAGTTGCCGCCCTCCAATCAGATAAGCCCGCTTATTTATAGCGCGAACTTTGAATCTTCAACCTCTTTGAATCCTCTTTGTGGGAGAACGAGAACCTATCGCTGGACTATCTGTTGGAGTATATTTCTGCCGAGAAATCCATCCTTCGTGAGGGTCTTTCGAGGACAACGAGAAGCTACCGCTGGACCGTCTGTTCTACAACATTTGAGCCGAGATATCCATCCTTCGTGCGGGACGTCGGGAAGCAAGCGCCGGATCGGGATCTGCGATTGATCAGCTAAGATATCCTTTGGACAATCTACCTTTTCACATCAGAGCCTATATTCCTGATGCTGACTTTTATTTTCATCTCTTTTTTACTATCTTTCTTTTTCACCACTTTTACTATTTTGCGCCATGCAGCGCCAATCGCCGCTGCATGGAGCGTCCGCCACTGTTCGGACACTTCGCCGCTGAAAGCGCCGACTTCTGCGCTACAAGCGCAAACTTCGGCGCTTCTAGCGGCCTCCGCGGTCTATGAGACCGCTGTGTCCGAACATGCATTCACGCGCCGCCCGTACAACTCGCCGCTCTAAGATGGCCGACGCGAAATCTTCATTCATAAAATGGCGCTAGACTTCAGCCGCCGTGTGATTGGCCAGCGGAATCTTCATACACATGGCGCCGTCAATCCGGTTGGTCGGCGCTATTGTGTGAAGATGCCGCTGTCCTATTACAACTCAGCGGGGCGGAGCTATAGACTTCCACTCTCCCGAACGCCGTGTCCGAAAATCGCACCAGGCGCTCGGCAAGGAAACTTCCGTGCATTTTCAAAATTGCCGCCTCGATTCTCATTGGATGTCGACTTCCCATAGACATCCATTGAGAAATGAGCCGCGATTCTGATTGGTTGTTCTTTATGGCGCTTTGATTCCGATTGGTCACCGCACAGCGGGGACTTCGAAAATTTTGTTGCCGAGCGCCTGGTACGATTTTCGGATATGCCGTTCGGCCGCCTGGAAGTTTGTAGCTCCGCCCCGCTGAGTTGTGATTGGACAGCGGCATCTTCACACAATAGCGCCGACCAACCGGATTCACGGCGCCATTTTTATGAAGTTTTCGCTGCCCAATCACATCGCGGCTGGCGTCTGCCGGCTTTTTATGAATGAACTTTTCGCGTCGGCCATCTTAGAGCGGGAAATTTGAATTGGTGAACAATGTAAAAGTGAAAAAGCTGTTTTCACAGTACAATCTCACAACAGAGTATATATTCCTAATGCCTATGCTTATATTAACCCTTTGTTTTTACAAATTATATATCAGCTATATTTATGCATACTGCCCTCTTCTTTTCATACTTTATTAACCCCTTCTATTCTATTTCTCCTCCATTTGCTATCTGACTATGTGCACTACTAAGGCCATTTTAATATTAACCCCTTCTATTCTATTACTGCCACACTGCCTATCTCACTATCTGCTCTACTAAGCCCATTTTACTATTAACCCTTTCTATTCTATTACTGCTACACTCCCTATCTCACTATCTGCTGTACTAGCGCCTTTTTTATATTAACCCTTTCTATTCTATTAGTGCTACACTGCCTATCTCACTATGTTCTCTACTACGGCCATTTTAATATTAACCCTTTTATTCTATTAGTGCTACACTGCTTATCTTACTATCTGCTGTACTACGGCCATTTTAATATTAACCCTTTCTATTCTATTAGTGCTACACTGCCTATCTCACTATATCCTGTACTATGGCCATTTTAATATTAACCCTTTCTATCCTATTACTCCTACACTGTGTATCTCACTATCTGCTCTACTACGGCCTTTTTTATATTAACCCCTTCTATTCTATTAGTGCTACACTGCCTATATCACTATCTGTTGTACTACGGACATTTTATTATTAACCCCTTCTATTCTATTAGTGCTACACTGCGTATCTCACTATCTGCTCTACTACGGCCATTTTAATATTAACCCTTTCTATTCTATTAGTGCTACACTGACTATCTTACTATCTGCTGTACTATGCCCTTTTTTATATTAACCCTTTCTATTCTATTAGTGCTACACTGCCTATCTCACTATCTGCTGTACTACGGCCATTTTAAAATTGACCCTTTCTATTCTATTACTCCTACACTGTGTATCTCACTATCTGTTCTACTACGGCCTTTTTTATATTAACCCCTTCTATTCTATTAGTGCTACACTGCCTATATCACTATCTGTTGTACTACGGCCATTTTATTATTAACCCCTTCTATTCTATTAGTGCTACACTGCCTATCTCACTATCTGCTGTACTACGGCCATTTTAATATTAACCCTTTCTATTCTATTAGTGCCACCCTGACTATCTCACTATCTGCTGTACTACGGCCATTTTAATATTAACCCCTTCTATTCTATTAGTGCTACACTGCGTATCTCACTATCTGCTGTACTACCTCCTTTTTTATAGTAACCCTTTCTATTCTATTACTCCTACACTGCCTATCTCACTATCTGCTGTACTACGGTCATTTTAATATTAACCCTTTCTATTCTATTAGTGCTACACTGCCTATCTCACTATCTGCTGTACTACGGCCTTTTTTATATTAACCCTTTCTATTCTATTAGTGCTACACTGCCTATCTCACTATGTGCTGTACTACGGCCTTTTTTATAGTAACCCCTTCTATTCTATTACTGCCACACTGCGTATCTCACTATCTGCTGTACTAAGGACATTTTTACATTAACCTCTTCTATGCCTTTTCTATTTTACTTGCACCATGACTATTTTATAGGGTTTAAACTCATACATTAACCCCTTCTATTCTGTTTGCTATTCAATAACTGTGTCACTATGTGCTGGACATCTGTGATTTTACAACTTCACCACACATGGCCAGAAAAAAACCCATCTGCTGCGATTGCCCATTAAACCTTGCACTTGCTGCGCTGTTGCGGGAATACCCACACAAACTATAGGAATACTTGCGGCAGGTGCGCCAAGTTCATTTTTTTTTGTAGCAACACTTGACGCAACTCCTAAATCGCACTGGCCGCAAGTCCCCTTATGGTTTCTATAGGGATTACCGCTACCGCACTGCAACTGCAATGTTAATGTGGCTATCGCAGCAGATGCATTTTTTTCAATCCATCTACCGCTATTTTATCTAAAGAACTGATGTGAAAGGGCTCTAAGGCAATTTGTACATTAACCCGTTCTATTCTATTTCTGCCCCCCTTGCTATCTCAGTATGTGGTCCACTAAGGCTATTTATACATTTTCCTCTTCTATGCCATTTGCCATTTTGTTTTCCCACACTATGTTTAATAGGGTTCGAAATGCTACATTAACCCCCTACTTTCAGTTTGCTATTCACTAACTGTGTTACTAGGTGCTGTACTCAGGGCATTTGCAATTTTAACTCTTCTATACTATTTGAAATTTATTTTAACATCCACACTCTTTTATAGGATGTAAGTGCTACATTAACGTCTTCTATTGTTTTGCCTATTCACTGTCTATGTCACTATGTGGTATACTACTGGCATTTAATTACTAAATACTTTAATACTAATTTTATTTTTATTAATCGTCCAGTATTTTTTATGCGTGCCAATGCTATATTAACTACTTACAGGCTCTTTGACTTTTTTTTTTGGAGTTAGGAGTCAGTCATCACACGGTTACGAGTACGTTAACCCATTATATGTCAATTTTTATTATTTTTCTTAGTAATGACTCTGTTGCACTACTACCTGTCTTATTTTTAACAGTTTGGTGGTAATGCTACCTGCCCAGTTGACATCAGCGGTTATTTGAAATTGCACTAGATGTCCTGACAGAATTGCATCCGCTTGCTTTGCTGCATTGCCACCGCATAACTGCTGCACTTGCGGTGTCGTTCCGCTAATCCCCATTGTACGTATACGGGAACTTGCCACAGCTCCCGCCACCATAAAAAGCGTGGTCACCCATCTTTTTTTTTCCATCCAGGACCTGCTACAAGTGCAAAATCCAAATTGCTGCACCTACTGCAAATAAATAGATACTGACTATTATGCCGATTATAATGAGTATGGGGATTCACGTAAACGCTTGCAAGTCCTGCAGTTATGCTGTGGCTATGCGCCACATGCACCAGATGCTGTTTTTCCAACGCTTATGATGGTATTTGAAATTAATGCTCATGTCAAAGTCTCTATCATCCCAGTAGGATATTCACTACTTTTACATACCTCATATTTTACACTCTATTACTGACTGGGTCCCCTTTCACACGTCCATTGTATATGCACATTTACATACTTTTATAACATGGCCTAAGATTTAAATTTTAAACGCGATTTCTCCATACCCGTCACCAGGGCTGTAGTTGCGTAGCGTTACACTACATCACCGCATTTACGTTACTTTTTACATTGACCTGACTCTTACAATATCTCATACGCAAGTTGCCTTATTTCTTTTTTCACCCTGCTTTCTCACATTCTGCCATTTCATACTTCACGTTTAGGCCGCTGTTTCCCCTATTCCACCAACAAAAATAAAAACCACTACTTCTGCTATAATACCAAAACCTTCAGTTCTTGGTAGAAATTAACCGTAAATCTGCTTTTTTTCAACACCATATGAAACAACAACCTTGCTGGTGGTTATGCAGAAATTGATGTCATCCTGCTTCTATTAACGTTTTTATTACAAATGTTCAAAATTTGCTTTGATACCGTGTATCGGAAAGGGCCATTACATCCATTTGTTTTGCCTTCACGGCAGTTTTTAAGGAATTTTAACACTCATTGCCATTCAATACTCCATACAGTTAACATCATTACATCTTTCTTTGTTACTTTAAATAAGTCTATCATTTCATTATAACAGGTTTTGGAAAACTATACTTTAGTTTTATTGTTTTTGTCTGTTTACACAGTTAGTATTCATTGTTTCCTTAACTAACACACTCTAGCTCATTTTGCTTTTGATTCACTGACTATTCTTACTAAGATGAGCTCTCCAACACAAAATATCACTCTTGCCAAGGAGGCTGCATCTACACCGAAGAAGAAGCGTGCTGAGAAAACTTTGGAACAGAGACGCCGTCGCTTAGATCAAGATAAGGCTGCTAAAGCTAAACGCATTGCAGAGGAGAGTTTGGAAGAGAAACGTGTTCGTTTAGATCTGCGTAAGGCTGCTAAGGAGAAACGTACTGCAAAGGAGACTTCAGAAGAGAGGCGTCTTCGCTTAGATACTGATAAGGCTGCTAAGGCAAAACGCCTTGCTGAAGAGACCTTAGAAAGGAGACGTATTCGCTTAGATCGTGTTAAGGCTGCTCACGCCAAACGTATTGCAAATGAGACTTCTGCAGAGAGACGTTTTCGGTTAGATAGGGCTAAGGCTGCTAAACTCAAACGCTTTGGTAAACTCTCTTCTCCACTGAGACGTTTTTCGTTGGATGCTGCAAAGACCGCTTTACATACACGTTTTTCGGGAGTGTCTTCTGAAAAAACAAGCCAACAAATGGAAACAAGAGCCATGACTGCGCGTTCTACATGCAAACAAACAAAAATTCCAGTCACTGAAGAACCGTCTGACACAGAAGCTACTCCAGCCTCTTCGTGTACTGACATTTTACCAAGTGAACTGCCTTTAACACCTCCCATTACCTCTATGGAAATCAAAAAAGGAAAGGTTCGCAAGGTGTCTGTGCGTATGCGCAAGAAGGGTGTGGAGGAGAGTTCTGAAGGAAGGACAGAACGATTAGCCAAAAAATCAATTACTCTGCCTCAACGACGCAAACAGAAAAAGTTAATGCCTGCAGGAGATCCGTCTGATCCTCAGACTGCTTCCACCTCTTCGTCTGATCCTCAGACTGCTGCCACCTCTTTGTCTGATGCTCAGACTGCTGCCACCTCTTTGTCTGATGCTCAGACTGCTGCCACCTCTTTGTCTGATGCTCAGACTCCTGCCACCTCTTCTTCTACTATCTTGACTACAACTGAACAGCCTTTACTGCATCGCAAGGCCACATCAAAACGAAAACACTGTGCTGAGGAGACGCCATACAGCAAACAGTGTAAAATTTTGAGGCTTAAAAGGAAAAGACAGATGCGTCAAGATACAGAATCTCCTACATCTAGACAAGTCCACTTGGCCCATTTGGCTACATTACGTCGTGAAGAACGTCAAACTTCTTCTTCCACTTCTATATTGCAACAGGCAGAACGGAATATATATTCCACTTCTTCATTTATTGAATGTTTGGAATCTACATCCCTTCCACGTCTCATTTATGTAGGATTACATAATAAATTTCTACGTTCATTCTATTCACCTCTCCTACATGAAAGGGGATTTATTGATCAGGATCATGTTATTGCAGAACATTTCTGTGGTTTCATGAATGTAATATGTGAACATTGTGAGGCTCGACATTTTACTGCTGAACGACCATCAGATCAACAGTTTACTCTTTGTTGCCACAAGGGAAAAGTAAAGGTACCATTACCTCAATACCCGCACGTGTTCCAACGCCTGCTGAAAGGAGAGAGTGAGTACAGTCAAAATTTGATGGAGAATATAAGGAGCATTAATAGTTCTTTTGCTTTTGCCTCCATGGGTGCCCATGTTTCTCTACCTCCTGGACATGGACCATACTGCTTTCGTATTCATGGGCAAATTTATCATCGCACTGGAACACTCCATCCTGCTCAAGATCAAACTCCAGCATATGCACAACTGTACATTTTAGATACTCTAAGCGCTACAGACCAACGGCTACAGTCTCCAGAAAATGTTAAATGTAATCATACTTTAATGAGCATCATTGCTCTTCTATTGGATAATATTAATCCCTTTGTTTCGGCCTACAAAATGCTACATCAAGTTGAATTAGAAGAAGAACAGAAGGCAGTAGAACATGGCACAAAAATGCCAAATATTATCATGGCCATTAAACAAGACAGAGGCCAAGACCCGAGACGCTATAACAATCCTACTGCCAATGAAGTTGCTGTGGTCTTTGAAAATGCTGATGGAGAGCCACCATTCAATAGAGACATTTTAATTCATTTGAAACCTGATCCAAATAACCCCTTGGCCCCAAAAACACAGCAAGTCAGTATTCTGCACAGCAATTTAGATGCATTACTCTATCCTTTATTTTTTCCTCATGGAGAACAAGGCTGGCATGAGGGACTCATGCATCAAGGGAAAAGTCAACGCCGGGTTACACAGCTCCAGTATTACTGCTATTTGCTGTCTGTACGGAATCAGTTCAATCCTGTCCTGAATGGTGGCAAACTAACACAGCAGTACTTAGTGGATGCGTATGTGAAAATCGAGGCTAATCGCTTAAATTTTATCCGTCATCATCAAAAGGATTTAAAAGTGGAGGATTATTGCGTACTCCAGGAACATCTTCTGAAACAATCTGTTGAGAAAGGTATTCCCATTGGCAAGACCGTCATTTTACCATCTTCTTTTGAAGGCAGTCCCAGAAACATGCAGCAACGCTATCAGGATGCCATGGCTATTGTGACTAAATTTGGACGACCAGATCTTTTTGTAACCATGACCTGTAACCCTAAATGGAGAGAGATTACAAACAATTTAGAGCCATGGCAGCGTGTGGAACATAGACCTGATTTAGTGGCCCGTGTCTTCAGAATTAAACTGGAAGCCCTATTAAAAGAAATTAACACTGGATTATTTGGCAAAGTTTGTGCAATGGTTCATGTGATTGAATTCCAAAAGCGTGGCCTACCACACGCTCATATTTTGATCATTCTGGATAGCAAATCCAAACTAAGAACTGAGGTTGAAGTGGATAATATAGTTTGGGCTGAAATCCCTGATCCAGAAGAATACCCTCTGCTCCATGACATTGTGATGCAACACATGATTCATGGACCCTGTGGTCAACACAACCCCAATTCTCCATGTATGGATCTTGGCAAGTGTAAGAAAGGTTTTCCTAAAGATTTCCAACCAAGAACACTCATAGCTAAGGATGCATACCCTACTTATCAAAGAAAGGAAGGATCATCCTTTCAAATCCGTTCAAAGATGATTGATAATTCTTGGGTTGTTCCCTATAACCCTTACCTACTATTAACATACAAGTGTCATATTAATGTTGAGGTATGTGCTTCCATTCAAAGTGTAAAATACCTATTCAAATATGTCTACAAAGGACATGATAAAGCCAATCTTGAAATTTGCCAAACCAATATTCACCATGATGAAACACATCAATTCATGGATTCAAGATACGTGAGTGCACCGGAGGCAGCTTGGCGAATATTTGCTTACCCGATGCATAGACAATCGCACTCCATTATTCGCCTGGCCGTACATCTCCCACATTCTCAACCGCTTTATTTTCATGAGGATGACTCTGTTGATGACATCAGTTGCACAATGCACAGAAAATCTACTCTGATGGGCTACTTTGAGCTGAATGAGAGTAACCCGCATGCTCATGATTACTTCTACCGCCAAATTCCAGAGCACTATGTTTGGAAAGAAGGTGCATGGGAAGTTAGAAAGCGAGGAGGTTCTTCAGTGATTGGAAGAATGTATACTGTTAGTATGAAAGATCAAGAACGGTACTATTTGAGGTTGTTGTTACTGCATGTCAAAGGAGCAACAAGTTTTGACAACATTAAGACTGTTAATGAAGTGACATACCCAACTTTCAAAGAGGCAGCATTAGCTCTTGGATTGCTCTTCGATGACACTGTTTGGAGAAATACTTTATTGGATGCCTGTGTTCTCAACATGCCTGCACAGCTTCGTGATATGTTCGCATATATATGTATTTTTGGTCCTCCAGCTCATCCATTGGAGTTGTGGAAAGAATTTAAACAAGACTTTATCCAAGACTACTGCCATGCATATCACTCCAACACTGAGGAGTGTGAGAATTGTGAAGGATATGCTATGACTGATGTCCAAACTATTCTAAAATTTCATGGCAAAACTTTTACTGATTTTAATCTACCACGACCAAAAAGAAAGCCATACATCGCTCCACTATACAACAAGGATGATGAGTTAAGAAGAGCTCAGCAAATGAAAGCTACTTTAAATGACCACCAACTTTTGGCCTATGATGCGATCAATCAAGCTTTACACCAGGGGTCTCAAACTCGCGGCCCCCGGGCCGCATGCGGCCCGCCACGCTCCCCAGTGCGGCCCGGGCCACCATGAAAGAAAAAAGCATATACATTGAGCCGCCGCGATACCGCTTTATTACTGTGACTTCCGGTCCAAGCAGGCGGCTGGTGGACAAATCAGAAACCTCCTGTGACGTCACAGGAGGCTTCTGATTGGTCCGCCGGCCGCCTGCTTTCATGAGTGTACAGGCGCGAAGGCATTAATGAAATAGGCTGGCCGGGCTCTCAGTTTGCAGCCGCAGCTGCTGCCCTGCTCACCCGGCCAGACCTGACAGCGCAAACGCCCCCCCCCACTGCTCCTCACTCAGCTGGAGCTCTGACACAACATCACCCCCCCCCCCCCTTCCCGCTCCTCACCCGGCTAGAGCAGAGCTCACTGCAAACGCCCCCTCAACACTGCTCCCGACCCAGCCAGAACTGTCGGCACATCGCGGCCCCCCCCCCCTCGGCTCCTCTCCCGGCCAGCAAGCAGACCCCCACCCCAAAAACCCACTCCCCTGCCACCTCGGGGCTGCCAGGGTCATGCTACTCCCGGATTAAGTTCAGCCAGCCAGGTGTGTATGAGTGAATGTATTTGTGTGCATATGTGAGTGTGTGTGTGTATTTGTGTGTATATGTGAGTGTGTGTATATGTGTGAGTGTATGTGTGTGTATATTTGAGTGTGTATATGTGTGAGTGTATTTGTGTGTGTATGTGAGTGTGTATATGTGAGTGTGTGTATATGTGAGTGTATTTGTGTGTGTGTGTATGTGTATATGTGAGTGAGTGTGTGTGTATATGTGAGTGAGTGTGTGTGTATATGTGAGTGTGTGTGTATATGTGAGTGTGTGTGTGTGTATATGTGAGTGAGTATGTGTGTATATGTGAGTGAGTATGTGTGTATATGTGTATTTGTGTGTGTATATGTGAGTGTGTGTATATGTGAGTGTGTGTGTGTGTATATGTGAGTGTGTGTGTGTATATGTGAGTGAGTATGTGTGTATATGTGAGTGAGTGTGTGTGTATATGTGAGTGTGTGTGTGTATATGTGAGTGAGTATGTGTGTATATGTGTATTTGTGTGTGTATATGTGAGTGAGTGTGTGTGTATATGTGTGAGTGTATTTGTGTGTGTATATGTGAGTGAGTGTGTGTGTATGTGTGAGTGTATTTGTGTGTGTATGTGAGTGTGTGTATATGTGTGAGTGTATGTGTGTGTATATTTGAGTGTGTGTATATGTGAGTGTATTTGTGTGTGTGTATGTGTGTGTGTATATGTGAGTGAGTGTGTGTGTATATGTGAGTGAGTGTGTGTATATGTGAGTGTATTTGTGTGTGTATATGTGAGTGTGTGTGTATATGTGTGAGTGTATTTGTGCGTGTATATGTGAGTGAGTGTGTGTGTATATGTGAGTGTGTGTGTATATGTGAGTGAGTGTGTGTGTAAGTGAGTGTGTGTGTGTGTAAGTGAGTGTGTGTGTGTGTATATGTGAGTGAGTGTGTGTATATGTGAGTGTGTGTATATGTGAGTGTGTGAATATGTGTGTGTGTATGTGTGTGTATTTGTGTGTGTATATGTGAGTGTGTGTGTGTATATATGAGTGAGTGTATATGTGTGAGTATTTGTGTATATATGTGAGTGAGTGTGTATGTGTATATGTGTGAGTGTATGTGTGTGTGCGTGTATATTTGTATGTGAGTGTATGTATATGTGTGAGTGTATTCCCGCGCCGCCTAAGCGGCACATCGCCGGCGGCTGGTGCTGGGTGCAGGCGGGTGCCGGCCGCCGGGTGCTAGCTGCTGCCGGCAAGTGGAAGACTGGGAGCCACAGAGGAAGAAGCTGCCGGGATGAAAAGAGTGGAGTCAGGTAAGGCGCTGTTACAGCCGAAGATAGAAGCCTGGGGGGAAGGGGAACGTGACCGCTGAAAGTGCCTAGAGCGGCAGTAACTCCAAATATGTAAGTGTGTCAATGTGTGAGTATGTATGTGTTTGTGTGAATATGTCTGAGGATGTATGTGTGTGTGTGTGTGTGTGTGTGAATGTGCTGGTGTGTATATATGGGCTTGTCCACACACCTGTGCTCTTAGGCTTTGACAGAGAAGCGCAGGTGCGTGTATGCAAGCAGCGTTTCCCTGTGCGCTCTGGATAAGCGCACACTATGCAGGCTGCTGTATGAACTGGTTACCACGATACACATCGGGTAACCAGGGACAGCGTCTGCTGAAAGCGGCCGCATACACGCACCTGCGCTTCTCTGTCAAAGCGGGCGATATCACAAGTGCGTCGCGCTGTCTGACAGCGCGACGCAACTGCAAATTATCGCTGGTCGCAGGTTGACAGGTTTATGAACATGTTCATAAACCTGTCAACCTGTGACGAGCGATTAGGCTGGATCGCGCCGTCTGACACTGTTGGCGGCGCGATCCAGCCTATATCGCAGTGTTGTTGAGGATCGTTCGCTGGGCTGAGCACAGCCCAGCGAGCGATGGCTCCGCCCACATCGCCGCCGTGTCACCGGCAACGTCGTGCCGTGTGACAGCTGGCCTGCAATGTTGGAAGCGAGCGTGCACCTGCACATCGCTTCCGACATCGCCGGCCAGAATCGCCAAGTGTGACCCCACCTTTAGGTACCATTACACGTCGCAACATTGCATGCAATTTCACTTGCAATTTGCTGGTTGCAGTGAAATCATGGACACATTGTTCCATTTTCTTGCTGTGTACAAATGTAACAATGTGTCCATGATTTCACTGCAACCAGCAAATTGCCAGTGAAATTGCATGCAATGTTGCGACGTGTAACAGTACCCTTAGTCCTACAAGCAATGCGGCCCCCCGGTATCAATTTTTTTCTACATGCGGCCCACCAACTCAGCCGAGTTTGAGACCCCTGCTTTACACGATAGAAGTGGACAACCTAAGTGCTTTTTCATTGACGGTCCAGGTGGCAGTGGTAAAACATACCTGTATGATTTATTAATTCATGAACTAAGAGGAGAAGGCGAAATTGTCTCACCTGCAGCCAGTACAGGGATTGCAGCTAACTTACTGCAAGGAGGAAGAACCATCCATTCACTTTACGGAATACCAATTCCAATCAATGAAACTTCCGTTTCAAGGATTAAAAATGATACAGATGCTGCACAACATTTGAAAAGTACCAAACTTTTCATTATTGACGAGTCCACTCTGTTATCTAAATATGCATTGCATGTGATTGATCAACTTTTACGGGATGTCATGACAACAGATATCTCCAAGAAAAATACAACACCTTTTGGAGGGAAAGTCATTGTTTTGGGAGGAGACTTTCGACAGTGTCTGCCTATCATCCCACATGGTACAAGAACTGACATTATAGAGAGTTGTATTAAATACTCACGACAATGGCAGCTTTTCACTCAATTGCCACTCTTCAACAATATGCGCTCCATTGATCCTGATTATAGCCGTTGGTTACTTCAACTGGGAAATGGTGAATTGTCCAATGATTTCAACCTTGGAGATGATACCATTGAAATCCCACAAGACATGATCTGCACTGGCTCAATCATTCTTGCTATATTTGGTGAAAACATTGTCATTGATGTAGATAACAATGAAAGCATTCAGATTGCTGCATCACATGCCATTCTTTGCCCTAAAAATGACCATGTGGATATGGTGAACTCTAAGGTCATGGATTGCATTGCTGGTGAATACACTGAATACATTAGTGATGATTCCATTGATCCTGATGAGACTGAAGATCCAGATCAATATCCAGTGGAATTTTTAAATTCACTCACACCAACGGGAATGCCTTCTCATCGCCTCAAATTAAAAATCGGTACCATTGTCATGCTTTTGCGCAACTTTAACAGCAGAAAAGGTCTTTGCAATGGGACTCACTTGATTGTCATTGCTTTGTTTGACAATCTGATTCAAGCAAAAGTCATTACTGGCTCTGCAGAAGGAAATGTGGTGTTTATTCCAAGGATTGATTTATCTCCATCAGAGACTGGATTACCTTTCAAGTTAAGACGTCGACAATTTCCCTTGAAGCCTGCTTTTGCCATGACCATCAACAAATCCCAAGGCCAAACACTGGAGAAAGTAGGGATTTTTTTGCCAGAACCTGTTTTTGGACATGGACAGTTATATGTGGCTTTTTCACGAGTGAAAAGAAGATGTAACGTTAAGGTGAAAGTGCTGGATACACCCATTCAAGGAAAGTTGGTGCCTAATTCTGAAAAAGTCTTTACTAAAAATATTGTCTATAAGAATATTTTATCTTAAATTCTTTTGATATATATTACATTTACATACATGATGGATATAACAATGAAAGCATTCACATTGCTGCATCACATGACAATCTTTGTCCTAAAAATGTCCATGTGGAAATGGTGAACTCTCAGGTTATGGATTGCATTGCTGGTGAATACACTGAGTACATTAGTGATGATTCCATTCAGACTGAAGATTCAGACCAATATCCAATGGAATTTTTAAATTCACTCACACCAATGGGAATGCCTTATCAGCGCCTCAAATTACACATTGGTACTATTGTCATGCTTTTGCACACCTTTAACAGCATAAAAGGTCTTTGCAATGGGAATCACTTCATTGTCATCACTTTCTTTGACAATCTTATTCAAGCAAAAGTCAGTTCTGGGTCTGCAGAAGGAAATGTGGTGTTTACTTCAAGGATTGATTTATCTCCATCATAGACTGCCTTACCTTTTAAGTTAAGACATCGACAATTTACCGTAAAGTCTACTTTTGCCATGACCATCAACAAATCCCAAGGCCATATACTGAAGAAAGTAGGGATTTTTTTCCCCAACAACTCATTTTTGGACATGGACAGTTATATGTGGCTTTTTCACGAGTGAAAAGAAGATGTATTGTTAAGGTGAAAGTACTGCATACACCCATTCAAGGAAAGTTGCTGCTTCATTCAGAAAGTCTTTAAAAAAAATATTGTCTATAAGAATATTTTATTTTAAATTCTTTACATATATATTACATTTACATACATGATGGATATAACTATGAACGCATTCACATTGTTGCATCACATGACAATCTTTGTCCTAAAAATGTCCATGTGGAAATGGTGAACTCTCAGGTTATGGATTGCATTGCTGGTGAATACACTGAGTACATTAGTGATGATTCCATTCAGACTGAAGATTCAGACCAATATCCAGTGGAATTTTTAAATTAACTCACACCAATGGGAATGCCTTATCATCGCCTCAAATTACACATTGGTACTATTGTCATGCTTTTGCACACCTTTAACAGCATAAAAGGTCTTTGCAATGGGAATTGCTTCATTGTGATCACTTTGTTTGACAATCTCATTCAAGCAAAAGTCAGTTCTGGGTCTGCAGAAGGAATTGTGGTGTTTACTTCAAGGATTGATTTATCTCCATCATAGACTGCTTTACCTTTTAAGTTAAGACATCGACAATTTACCGTAAAGTCTACTTTTCCCATGACCATCAACAAATCCCAAGGCCATACACTGGAGAAAGTAGGGATTTTTTGCCCAACAACCCATTTTTGGACATGGACAGTTATATGTGGCTTTTTCACGACTGAAAAGAAGATGTATTGTTAAGGTGAAAGTACTGCATACACCCATTAAAGGAAAGTTGCTGCCTCATTCAGAAAAAGTCTTTACAAAAAATATTGTCTATAAGAATATTTTATTTTAAATTCTTTAGATATATCTATCATGTATGTAAATGTAATATATAACAATGAAAGCATTCACATTGCTGCATCACATGACAATCTTTGTCCTAAAAATGTCCATGTGGAAATGGTGAACTCTCAGGTTATGGATTGCATTGCTGGTGAATACACTGAGTACATTAGTGATGATTCCATTCAGACTGAAGATTCAGACCAATATCCAGTGGAATTTTTAAATTCACTCACACCAATGGGAATGCCTTATCATCGCCTCAAATTACACATTGGTAGCATTGTCATGCTTTTGCACACCTTTAACAGCATAAAAGGTCTTTGCAATGGGAATCGCTTCATTCTCATCACTTTGTTTGACAATCTCATTCAAGCAAAAGTCATTACTGGGTCTGCAGAAGGAAATGTGGTGTTTATTACAAGGATTTATTTATCTCCATCAGAAACTGCCTCACTTTTCAAGTTAAGACGTCAACAATTTCCCGTGAAGTCTACTTTTTCCATGACCATCAACAAATCCTAAGGCCATACACTGAAGAAAGTAGGGATTTTTTTGTCACAAACAGTTTTTGGACATGGACAGTTATATGTGGATTTTTCACGAGTAAAAACACGATGCAATGATAAGGTGAAAGTGTTGGATACACCCATTCAAGTCAAATTGCTGCCCAGTAGTGAAATACTCTTTACTACAAATATTCTCTCTAATATTTTATTTTAAATTCTTTAGATACATGTTAGATTTACATACATACTTACTTTCTAATTAAATACAAAAATTACAATAAATTAGTTTAGCCATAGATGTATAGTAATATAAAAAAAAAATATATATTATTTGTTATACAAAAAGATATTAAAATTAGTTATTATATATACAATAGTTATTTAATAAATATAGTCATTAGTGTTCATTTTCAATAACAATATAGTATATAGAAATATTTTAGTTTAAATTCTTTATATGCATATTACATTTAGATACATAATTATTTTCTAATTAAACAAAAATATTCCCATAAAATAGTTTAGCCATAGATGTATAGTACTAACAAAAAAAAAAAAAAATTACTTTGCCCATAGATGTGTAGGAATTGACCAAAAAAATTATAAAAAAATAGTTTACAAATAGATGTATAGCAATAGAAATAATCAAAAATACCAAACAAATTACTTTACTTTTAGATAGACATTATAATTAGTTATTAAATATTAAATAGGTCTTTAAGAAATATAGTCTTTAGTTTCACTTTTCACTAAAAATATAGTGTATAAAAATATTTTACTTTTAATTATTTACATACATATTCTATTTACATACATACTTTCTAATTAAACACAAATATTACAATAATTTAATTTAGCTATAGATGTAGAAGAATAGAAATAGACAAAAATACCACAAATATTACTTTCTTTATAAAGATATTATAAATAAGTTTTAGATATAAAATAGTTATTTAAAATATATAGTACTTACTTTTTTAGCTTTTGAACTTTCTTTTTAAATTTCATAGTATATGTATATAAACACACATTTTATAGTAGATTGTAGATGTGTATCATCTAAATGCTTGCATTTAGTGATAAGAACCTGAAGCTTCAGCAGGATAGCTGCTGCGAGATTTCATTTTCTTTTTACACAGGGTCAGGTTTTTGTGAACAGCTAAGGCTGCCTTCAGATTTGCAGATGCATCTGCAGCGTTTTGAAAATGCATCTGGAATCATCTGCATGCAGACGGTAGACCCTATCTTTATAATGGGACGCATGGTGTTTGCAGATGCTTGCAGGCAGCTGTGCACACACATTTACTCCTATATGTGATCTGTGCGCAGGCGGATGCCTGAATACAAATCACACACTCCCACCATCACCAGGGATGCAACATGTCGTGTCCCTGGTGCGGAGTAGAGTCTGTGATCTGTACCCAAGCATCTGCCTGCGCAGAGATCACATATAGGAGTGAATGGGTGTGCTTGGCTGTCTGGAAGCATCTGCAGACACTGTGCGTCCCATTATAAAGATAGGGTTTACTGTCTGCATGCAGATGCATCTGCAAAATGCTGCAGATGCATCTGCAAGTCTGAATGCAGCATTAGAGACGGGTGGGACAGCTGTTCACACACATCTCTATCTTGAAGTGTGTTCTGTACATATAAATACATACATACATATAGGTACATATTTAGACACATAGATACATATTTAGACACATAGGGAAAGAATAGACATTTTCTTTTTAAATCTGACTTATTCTGCTATTTGTGGAATTTATAGTGTGAACACATCAATTTTGACACTTGCTGTCTAATGGTGACCTACAGCACTCTTACTGTAAGTTGCATGAAATGTTAATGGAATTTGTGCTTTACTTGCAGTAGTTGCGGCACATGTGCTTTCAACAGTTTCAACTGCCAAAATCACAGTTAGCTCTGATTTTTAGTGGTTGCATTTAGTCAACATGTTAAAGCTGTGCTTGCCGTATTTATTGCAAGCTAATTGCAAGTTCCATATACATTACATGTTACTTGCTGAAAGTCAGCTGTAGGTAGGTCTTTTGGTGACAAGTGCAGAAATTGTATTTGGTTATTCTACACCTTCTGCAAATAGCCAAAAAATATCTGCTTTAAAAGGAGTCTAACTATTAATTATTAGGGGTAGAGTAGAGTAGGTCCCACCAGTTGTAAGGCTACCTTCCCGTGGTTGGTGGGGAAACATGTACTGGCTTAATCATAGATTATTAATATTCATATATAAATTGAATATACGTAATCTGTACAAAACATCAGTGCCAGTATCTGTACGAAAAGCCTTGCCTTAGAATCATGACATGTACTACACTGACATGTACCATACAAACATTGGTAGTTGATAGATAGATATCATGTCTTATGTGCATTATTGTCAAATTTGAATGAATAATGTATATATGCATGCTACACTCCCGATTCTTTACAATTGGGCCGCCATCTATCATGGAATAATTGGATTATTAGTTAAAAATCTAATTTAATAAACTATACACCAGTTCTAGAATCCCGATGCAATCGCATCGGGCTCACAGCTAGTTAATGCTAATAATTATGCTATTAATGATAATAATAATGCTATTAATGCAAATAATATTGCTATTAATGCTATTATTACTGCTATTAATGCTAATAATAATGCTGTTAATGCTAATATTTATGCTATTAATAGTAATAATAATGCTATGAATTCAAATAATATTGCTATTAATGCTATTATTAATGCTATTAATGCTAATACTAATGCTATTAATGGTATTTATAATGCTATTACTCTATTCATACTGCTGTTAATAGTATTAATACTGCTATTAATGTTATTAATACTGTTATTAATGATCATAAAACTGCTAATAATGCTATTAATACTGCTATTACTGCTAATAATAATGCTATTGCTAATATTATTGCTATTGATAATGCTATTGATGATGCTATTGATGATGGTATGGATGATGGTATTGATGATGGTATTGGTATTCATGCTATTGGTATTATGTATGCACATTCGATGTCCTTAAGTATTCAGTCACCTCTTACTATTATTGATATTAATGAGAAACATGTCTATATCTTTGTAATATGTCGTAGGGTACATTATAACGACATACAAAACATGATATTTAAATATGTTCATTGTCTATCTGGAACTTATTATTTTCCTTAATAATTATTCTATACTTTTCAAGAATTCTTTTCTCCCAAAAAGCTTTTGTAAAAGCTCTTACGTACCTATACCTCTCCAAGCATAGTATTACCTTTGTATGTCCTAACATGACTTCAAAGGATACTAGCAAGGATGTTGGCGGGTACAAAGCCGCATGGATACGTAAGACACGTGCTAAGGAAACTGAAGAAGAGCGACAATGTCGTTTGGATAAGTCTAAAGCTGAGTATAAGCAACGCATTGCAACGGAGTCGCTGGAACAAAAACAACTACGCTTGGGCAAAAAAGCTCAGAAGGAACGTCAACGCCGTCAAAAAAAAAAAGTAACACCACCAGTACATCACTCTGCTGATCAGACAGTAACCTCATCAGTACAACAGTCTGCTGATCAAACTGCAAGCTCACCTGTACAATACTCTGCTGATCTAACTCAGTGTGCTGATCAGACAGTAACCTCATCAGTACTACAGTCTGCTGATCCAACTGTAAGCTCACCAGTACTACAGTTTGCTCTAGCTCTTTCTAGCAGTTCACCAGATGAAAGTAGCACAATTCCTCAAGTTTCATCACCGCGCAAAGCAACAGCAAAGCGTAAACATTGTGCTCAGGAGACGTCACGCACAAAACGTTTTCGCGTTGAACAAGAACAAACTCCTTTGGAGGCACAAATTGCTCAGGAGTCTTCACAATCCAAACAGAGCCGCTTACGCAAAAGTGCTGGCTCACGTCGTACACACCGCAAAAAGGCGTCTTCTACTGTTACACAAGTGGATCCTGACTCTTTTTCTGCTTTATTACTTCAACGTCTGATCTATGTCGGTTTGCAGAAACAACATCGTATTTACCTACCTACACCTCCCTCTTCATATCCACCTGGATTTACAGATAGTGATTTTGGCATTGTGGAACATACCTGTGGCTCTATGATATTCATATGTAACCATTGTGAAGCTCGACATTTCATGGATGAGATGCCATCGGATAAACAGTATACTCTCTGTTGTCACAAGGGGAAGGTCAAGGTTCCGTTACCTCAGTATCCAGAGATGTTGGAATGTATTCTTAAAGGTCAGAGTCCATACAGTCGAAATATGATGGATAATATCAGAAGTATTAATAGTTCCTTTGGTTTTGCTTCTATGGGTGCAAGTATTGCTCCTCCACCTGGACATGGCCCTTATTGCTTCAGGATTCATGGCCAAATTTATCACCGTACTGGAACACTACATCCTGCTCCAGATCAAGCTCCTGCTTATGCCCAACTCTACATTTTAGATACTGCCACTGCTAATGACCAACGTTTACAGTGTGATGAAAATAAAAAATGTCATCCTAAATTGATGCGGCTCATTGCTAACTTATTAGATCGCATCAATCCTTTTGTTTCCGCATACAAAATGTTACGTTTTGTTGAACAAGAGGAACAGGAGAAGGCAATTGAAAATGGTACTGTCATGCCTAATATCATCATGGCTCTTAAACAGGATCGAGAACAAGACCCAAGACGTTATAATAAACCAATTGTTAATGAAGTTGCTGTGGTCTTTGAAAATGCCGATGGAGAGCCACCCTTCAATAGAGACATTTTAATTCATCTCAAACCTGACCCAAACAATCCTTTAGCCCCAAAAACACAGCAAGTCAGTATTCTCCACAGTAATTTAGATGCTTTACTGTATCCGTTATTTTTTCCGCATGGAGAACAAAGCTGGCATGAGGGACTGAAGCATCAAGGTGAAAATCCACGGAGAATTACACAATTGCAGTATTACTGTTATTTGCTATCTGTACGTCCTGGGTTCAATCCTATTCTAAATGGTGGAAAACAAACACAACAGTATTTAGTGGATGCGTATATAAAAATTGAGGCTAATCGCTTAAATTTTATACGTCAACATCAAAAAGATTTAAAAGTGGAGGACTATTGCGTACTACAGGAACATCTGCAAAGAAAATCTTTCGAAAAAGGAATTCCCATTGGCAAGACGGTCATTTTACCATCGTCGTTTGAAGGTAGTCCAAGAAATATGCAGCAACGTTATCAAGATGCCATGGCTATTGTTACAAAATTTGGACGCCCAGATCTTTTTATAACAATGACCTGTAATCCCAAATGGAGCGAGATTATCCACAATTTAGAACCATGGCAGCGTGTGGAACACAGACCGGATTTAGTCGCCCGTGTCTTCAAAATAAAATTAGAAGCCCTATTAAAAGATATAAACAGTGGATTATTTGGCAAGATTTCTGCAATGGTTCATGTAATAGAATTTCAAAAGCGGGGACTACCACATGCTCACATTTTGATTATTCTGGATAGCAATTCCAAATTACGCACTGAGCTTGATGTCGATCGTACTGTTTGGGCAGAAATTCCTGATCCATCCGAGTATCCTGTGCTCCATCAAATTGTGATGCAACATATGATTCATGGACCCTGTGGACAATTCAACCCCAATTCTCCATGTATGGATATTGGAAAGTGTAAAAAAGGATTCCCAAAAGATTTCCAACCAAAAACTCTAATAGCACACGATGCCTACCCAACTTATCAACGCAATGCAGGACCTTCATTTACACACCGTTCTCACATGGTTGATAATTCTTGGGTTGTTCCCCATAACCCTTTCCTACTATTAAAGTATAAGTGTCATATAAATGTGGAAATCTGTGCGTCCATTCAAAGTGTCAAGTATTTATTCAAATATGTTTACAAAGGGCATGATAAAGCCAATTTGGAAATTTCTCAAACAAACATACAACATGATGAACCTCACCAATTTATGGATTCAAGATACGTCAGTGCACCGGAGGCAGCTTGGAGAATTTTTGCCTATCCAATGCATAAACAATCAACAGCATTGTTCGCCTTGCCGTACATCTGCCACAGTCACAACCACTTTATTTTCATGAAGATGCTTCTGTAGAGAACATTGCTGCCATGACGCATAGAAAATCAACTCTTATGGCCTACTTTGAACTGAATCAGAATGACCCACATGCTCATGAATACTTCTACCGCCAAATTCCTGAGCACTATGTCTGGAAAGATGGTGGATGGGAAATTAGGCAGAAACGTGGAGCAACAGTCATTGGAAGAATGTATACGGTCAGTATGAAAGATGAAGAACGCTACTATTTACGGTTGTTGTTACTACATGTAAAAGGAGCAACAAGTTTTGAGCACATTAAGACCGTTAATGAAGTCGAGTACCCAACTTTTAAACAGGCAGCAATAGCCCTTGGATTACTTTTGGATGACATTGTTTGGCGAAATACCTTACTGGATGGCTGTGTTCTAAACATGCCTGCACAGCTTCGGGATATGTTTGCTTACATATGTATCTTTGGTCCTCCTGCTCATCCATTGGAGTTGTGGCAAGAATTTAAAAAAGATTTTATTGAAGACTACTGCCGTGCATATCACCCTAACAATGAGGACTGTGAGCATTGTGAAGGCTATGCAATGACAGATGTTCAAAATGTGTTAAAATTTCATGGCAAAAGCTTTACGGATTTTAATCTACCACGCCCCAAAAGAAAACAACAACTACAACCACAATATAACAAAGAGGAGGAGTTTAGAAGAGCCCAAGAAATGAAAGAAACTTTAAATGAACAACAACTTTTGGCCTATAATGCCATAAATGAAGCATTACAGGATACAAGTCAGCAAGCTAAGTGCTTTTTCATTGATGGCCCAGGTGGCAGTGGGAAAACATATTTGTATGATTTGTTAATTCGTCAAATAAGAGGAGAAGGAGAAACTGTGTCACCTGCTGCCAGTACTGGGATTGCAGCCAACTTATTGGAAGGAGGAAGAACCATCCATTCACTTTACGGGATACCTATTCCAATCAATGAAACATCTGTTTCAAGAATCAAAAATGATACTGATGCTGCACACCATTTGAAGAATACTAAACTTTTCATTATTGATGAATCCACTATGCTATCTAAATACGCACTGCATGTCATTGACCAACTATTAAAGGATGTTATGACCAAAGATATCTCGAAGAAAAATAAAACACCCTTTGGAGGGAAAGTCATTGTTCCAGGAGGAGACTTTCGTCAGTGTCTTCCTATTATTCCTCATGGAACACGAACTGATATCGTAGAGAGCTGCATTAAATATTCCAGACAATGGCAGATTTTCACTCAATTGCCACTACTTGACAACATGCGCTCTGTTGATCCAGAATACAGCAATTGGATACTTCAGCTGGGAAATGGACAATTGACCAATTCTTATAACCTTGGAGATGATGTTATAGAAATCCCTGAAGATATGATTTGCACAGGCTCACTAATATTTGACATTTTTGGTGAAAACATTGTAATTGATGTCAATGACAATGAAAGCATTAATACAGCAGCATCACATGCCATTCTTTGCCCCAAAAATGATGATGTGGATCAGGTCAACTCTAAGATCATGGATTGCATTGCTGGAGAGTACACAGAATACATTAGTGATGATTCCATTGATCCGGACGAGACAGAGGACCCAGAGCAATACCCTGTTGAGTTTTTAAATTCACTTACACCCACGGGGATGCCATCTCATCGTCTGAAATTAAAAATTGGCACCATTGTAATGCTTTTGAGGAACTTCAACACCGAAAAGGTCTTTGTAATGGGACTCTCTTAATTGTCACCGGTTTGTTTGCCAACATGATTCAAGCAAAAGTCATTACTGGGTCTGCTGGAGGAAATGTGGTTTTCATTCCCAGGATTGATTTGTGCCCATCAGAAACCGGCTTGCCTTTTAAGTAAGACGTCGCCAATTTCCTCTGAAGCCAGCTTTTGCCATGACAATCAACAAATCCCAAGGACAAACACTTGAGAAAGTAGGGATTTTTTTGCCAGAACCTGTTTTTGGACATGGACAATTGTATGTGGCTTTTTCAAGAGTGAGAAGACGATATAATGTAAAAGTGAAAGTGGTGGACACTCCAATCCAAGGAAATTGCTGCCTAACAGTGACAAAGTATTTACCAAAAATATTGTCTACAAGAATATTTTGCACTGAACTCTTCCCTATGACTATTCTTCCGCTTATTTATCTTTTGAAAAAAAAAAAAAAAAATTTTACTGTTTCACATTTTATTCTTTTATATACTGATTTCTACTATATTTTTGTGAACACACATTTAAAATAATATGAGAGATGTGTATCATCCACATTTCTACAGTGGGTGATAGAAACCACTATTTCAAGCTCCAGCACTATATGTGCTGAGAGATTTCATTCTCATTCTTTACAGGGAGAGGTTTTTGTGAACAGCTAAGAGACGGGTGGGACGGCTGTTCACACACATCTCATTAGCAAGGTGTGTTACACATGTTTAGTAGATAGATAGGGACAAAAATAAATTATTCATTAGATTCTATCATGCCATTTTTCTTAGATTTTTTTCACATTATTGAGGAATATACTAAATGATAATAATTGATCATGAAGGACTCACCGACAACATACTTGCTGTAATTTTCATGACTGCATGTATGCAATTTGTACATCACTTGCGGTTTGTGCAGAGAACATAGTTGCGGCAGTGTCATCCACATCAACTACAGTCATCTGTGCTTACTTAGTGGATGCATGTTATGCACCTGCCAAAGCCACGTTCACTTCATTTACGCAGGTTAACTACAAGTTTTTTAGTTATTGCGTGGACATTGCTGCAAGTTTGTAGTTGGTAACTCCTTTTGTATCAATTTATAACATTTATTTATTTACCACATGATCCTCAAAAAATCTAAGACAAATCCAGCCATAAAACATATTTAAATAATATCAATTCGGAATTAGTTAGATTAGGACTCACCAGGCGTAAGGGCATCTTGACGCGATTGGTGGGCTGACACAAACTGGCTGATACACATATTACTATTATTAATTCATCAATTCTAATGATTGACTCATTAATAAGTATTGCTACTTTGTGTTCTAAGACCCTTACAACATAATTGTTCAATTTTCCTTATATGATATCAACAATACAAATATATGTAGTTGCTGTAAAGATGTCATTGGAATAATTGGATTATTATTTAAAAATCTTTAAAAAAACAATAAACATATTCTAGACACCCGATGCATTTGTATCAGGCTAACAGCTATAACTACTATAATCAAATTAACGCACGTTCTAGAATCCCGATGCATTTGCATCGGGCTCACAGCTAGTATTGAATAAGAAAGAATATGACTATTTGAATAATAAGAAACCATCTGTGGCTATCTTCTATATAAATCCAAAGATCCATAAAAATATGAGGGAACCACCTGGAAGACCAATTATATCTGGTATTAATTCATTGACAGCTAATCTGTCACATGAACACATAAGGATAAGGAAGAAAGATACAAGAGTATCAACAGGAACCTGATAAATTGGAAAAAGAAAAACATTCTTATTCATAAAAAAATTTTATTCATGATTTTAATGAATTTTTAATTGGTTTGTAATGTACTTATGATTGTTAATAAATTTTTAGTAGAAATAGAAAAGTCCTTATTGAATAAAGAGGTGGTTGTGAGCGCTGAGCCTTACAAAAATTAATTAGAAAATTAATTATAATATCAATGACATTGTATTCCCTGCACACAAAAATGTAACAGATAGCAGCACAGAAATTACACAGGGCAAAATGTCGAGGGACAACATGTAAAGTGCTGTGTGTTACATCCAATCAATCTAACAACAGAGGAGGCAAGTGTGTGACCCATCACCAAGACACCCAGAGTAGAGTTTAAAGACCCACAGGATTGTGCCAGAAGGAACTTGACAACACACCATGTGAGAACTACCACCAAGGGATGCAGATACACTAGTAAATTACAATAACGTACCTCCTGTGACGGAGCTTTGGATGTGGCCCCGGTGTCTGCAAACTCCCTGGTGCACTGTAAACCTTGAAGAACCTCCTGGTCCAGAGTGAAAGTGAGGAGGTCATAGTACCACAGTTGTGGCACATGTACCTCCTCACTTCCCATCCCAGAATGCTGGGACCTCTGGACCCGCTTGTGTTCCTTTCGGAATACGGTGTGCAGGTGCTTGATTTTATTCTTGACCATCGCCTTGTCCCCCTCGCACCAGGATTTTGCTCCTGGTCGAGGGCAACAAGGCAGCCATAGGCCACATCCTTCACTTGATTGTTCTTATAATCAGGTGCTCGCAACCGCCACAGGCATTTGTGCTCCTGATACATGGCCAATAATGCCGGGATAAAACCCTGATTATCCGCCATATGCAACATAAGCACAAAGCACATCAAAAACCACACATAGATGTATGTATATTTACAGAATGTCCACAGATTAATGGGCACATAATCACAACCGGTCATTAATATGACATAATTTGGGCCAAACATTGCCCTGAAGCCTGACTTAGTAAAATGGCAATACGTGGCCTAACTCTGGCGAAAACTACTACCACCTGTCGTGTCATGAGTGGCTACAAAAAAAACTATTCTACATACGTTAGGGTACGCATAAATTTATTAGCAAAGGCACTATGTCTCAACAGCACAACAGTTGTATGGCACTCTTGTTTGTTGTATGGCAAAAGTACAGGTTTAGCCATTCTTTGCAGCATAATGTAGACAAATCGCACCACAGTAGATGAGGGCGCTGAAATGTGTAGACCCACATGATGCGTCACACATGACATTGATGTCCAGAATATGGCTACATAAACCAGAAAATCAACATCCATGGTCCGCTATATAGCCAACATTATTGTATAAAACATTTGATATGGGCCACTAGGTGGTGGTAGTAGCCAAATACACAGACATGTGGAGTTGATGAAGGCATGGACAACGCTATACCTACCATCTGACCAGCAGAGTGTGCTTGAAGAGACGCTATCAAGATGTTGCATATGACTTTGCAACACACAAGTGCTTTCAACACTGCCCTTTTTCAATGGAGCAGCAACCAATCAAAACGCACCTGAGTGAGCAAATCATATGGCTCGGGCGTGGCTACGCCAAGGTGGGTGCGTGTATTTGATGATGCCACTGCGATGTGATTGGCTGTGTTGCATATAAAAAAAAAACAACGCCAGTGCCTGCTCAAGCTAGCTGTCCAAAGTCATTGGGTAAGTTGTGCTGTTTAGACGTCCCATCTACGATGCTTGAGTGTGTTTTGTTGTGAGCCTTCTAATTTAACATACATGTATACTGTCTGGACAAGCACAAAAACAACTCCAGGTATGTGCAGGCCAGACTCCAGATGTGGGACCTTGTCTTAATAGTTCCAAACAAGTGTATGCATGGTTACACAATGCTGCATGTCCCCTACTCATTGTGCTTATATGTTGTGATTTATATTGTGTAATATGAACAGTAGTAGTGTCAATGATGTTGTGCGGCCAACATTTACAGTCATGCTAAATGTATCTGGACTTGGCCACACAAAATGGGTGTGTAGTGATGATGCGCCACCTTGACTGTGTTTGCACTATTGTGCATGTGTGAAGGCCATTAACCAGTTTAGTTAAGTTGAACAGGGATGTTGTTTGGTTATGGTGACTCATGCAGTGTGTAATGTTGCCTTGACATGTCTCTGTTTATACACCATGCATGTTGAAGGTGGTGCATTATGGATTTGGTTGTGTTGTCCTACAAATGTACATGTATGGGCCATAATTGGTAGTATGATGAATGTAGTAATGTAATTTCCACACATGATGGTGTACAATATGTTTGTTGTGTTATTGGCAATGTTACTTTGGTATGGTAAGGTATTTTATGTGGATTGTATTTTTTGTGACCATATTGTTTGTGTGTGGTTTTGTTAGCCTAACTATGTTATTGTATGTTGTGTGACTGTTGGGTATTTCAGAGGGGTCAGGCCACTACTTTGGAACCTTGAATTTGATCCTTGTATGTGTAGCAAGTATGTAGGCAAGTCAATATTGTATGGTTTAGATGACTTGTGACATGAAAGTTAGAATTTATCTTTATTTTTTCTACATTTCCCCCGGGGTTGGTTCATCTGCTCATCATGCATACTGAACGGAGGCTTCTCGTGGCTCTTGCCATGGTGGATGAAGACTTGTGGCTGGAGGAGAGAGCTGATAGATTGCAGGCTCGTAGACCACACCGTGTTTGGTCTTGGGAGTCCGCATGACTTCAGGAACTATCTCCGTATATCTGAGGACTCATTCAAGTTTCTATTGGAAGGCATTCGGCCATGGATAGCCCGGGAGGATACTGTGATGTGTAGAGCTGTGCCACCTGAGGAGTGGTTGGCTGTAACTTTGAGGTTCCTGGCAAGAGGTCGATCGATGATGGACCTGCAATTCTCTGCGGCTTTGTCACGACCACTGCTGAGCCGCCTCTTACCCGAGACGTGGGAGGCCATCCTGAGGTGCCTGGTGCCAGCTTTTTTGCATTTACCAACCACCCCTGCAGAATGGATGAACGTTGCCAGTGGTTTTGCTGATCGCTGGCAATTTCCAAACTGCGCTGGGGCATTGGATGGTAAGCACGTGAGGATCACTCAACCCCCCAACAGCGGGTCTTTTTTTTATAACTATAAAGGCTATTTTAGTGTGATTCTCATGGTCATTGTGGATGCTCACTATGAGTTCCTCTACTTGGATGTTGGCATGAACAGGCATGTCTCAGATGGGGGTGTGTTTGGGCACAGCTCCTTTGGCAAAGGGCTGAGGAGAGGTGCTCTCAGCTTGCCCTCAAATGATGAGACAACCGGTCATCTCAACTTTGCTTTTGTGGGGGATGAAGCATTTCCACTTCATGCTCACCTACATCAGCCATATCCCCAGAGGACTGTTACTTTTGAGCAGCGCATTTTCAATTACCGGCTATCCCGGGCGCGCTGTGTGGTTGAAAATGCATTCGGGATCATGGCCAATAGATTCCACATCTTTCATACGCCTTTGAATATGAAACTGGAATCCTCACTAGCCAGGAACTCAAAGAAACTCTTTGACACCTTTCACTCTCTCCTCAGTCCGAAAGTGCAGGCTCCTATCACTGACCTCTGTGCTGATGATCTGGCCTCTTACTTCACAGAGAAAATAGAAAACATCCGTTAGGAAATCAGCTCCCAACCTTCAAGTGTTTCTACTCCCATCTGTCCCCACATCCCCTCTGGCTCACTCTCCATTTTTGACCCAGCCACAGAAGAAGAAGTCTCCAGGCTCCTCTCGTCCTCACGTCCCACTACATGCACCTCTGACCCCATTCCCTCACACCTACTACAGACCCTCTCTCCAGTGATCACCACTCACTTAACCACAATCTTCAATCTCTCCCTCTCTACTAGCATCTTCCCCTCCTCCTTCAAACACTCTATTATTACTCCACTACTAAAGAAAGCATCCCTTGACCCATCCTGCACAAATAACTACAGACCTGTCTCCAATCTCCCCTTCATCTCAAAACTCCTGGAGCGCCTGGTCTACACCCGCCTCACCCATTACCTCGCCACTCACTCTCTTTTAGATCCATTGCAGTCTGGCTTCCACCCCTTACACTCTACAGAAACTGCCCTTATCAAAGTAACCAATGACCTTCTGACAACAAAACATAATGGTGACCACTCTCTGCTTATCCTTCTTGACCTCTCTGCGGCTTTTGACACTTTTGACCACCATCTCCTACTCGCTATGCTGCACTCCATTGGCATCAAGGACACGGCTCTCTCCTGGTTCTCTTCCTATCTTTCTGACCGCTCTTTCAGTGTATCATTCTCTGGCTCCACTTCCTCCCCTCTTCCCCTCACTATTGGGGTCCCGCAGGGTTCAGTCCTCGGTCCTCTTCTCTTCTGTCTCTACACAGCCCCGATTGGACAAACCATCAGCAGATTTGGCTTCCAGTACCATCTTTATGCTGATAGAATTCAAATAGAATATGTGGTTCTAAGGTGGAGCGCAGGTATGAGACAGGATACTTTAATCTTTATCTCCGTAACTTTATTCATAAAAAGCTCCAGACCACAACATGTTTCGACGTATAGACGTCTTCCTCCGCTTGAGGAAGATGTCTATTAGTGATGAGCGAGTACTAAAATGCTCGGGTGCTCGAAGCTCGGGCCGAGCATCCCGAGATACTCGTGTACTCGGCCCGAGTAACGAGCCCAATGTTATCCTATGGGAGACACGAGTATTTTTATGAAATGACTGCCGGCAGCATGGAAAAACCCTAAAAATGTCACAAAAGTCTCAGAAGAGTGCTGAAATGACATGGCAACACCATGGGGAAGACCCCTGGAAGCATTTCTCACTCAAAAGTCACAGCTGTGAACAATGTTGTCCGAGTTTCACGCCAATTTTACGGAGTCTCCAGAAAACCTTCCAAAATGACACCAAAATGAATATTTAGGGTGGAAATGTTAAGGGCACATACCCAATAGTGAGATACAGCTGGTGTATGTCACTTTTTGTGATTACATGAAAGATTTTACGTGAAAACATTGTGCGACACTCCGATGACCCTGACAAGAGACGTACATGAAGCCCTGTGTAGAAATAAAGTGCCCATTTTGAGGAACTAGGTCTATTGTAGTATCTTCATTTGCCAGGGCAGTCCAAAATTGGGAGGTTCACCAATGCCCCTGGATACAGACATGCAGGATGGCCTGTAAACAAGAACTGGGTGTATTGTAGTATAGCCCTTTGGCCAGGGCAGCCAAAATTGGGAGGGTCAACAATGACCCATGCATACAGACATGTAGTAGGGCCTGTAACCCTCAAGTGGGTGTATTGTAGTATAGCCCTTTGGTCTGGGCAGCCAAAAATTGGGAGGTTCAACAATGACCCATGCATACAGACATGTAGTAGGGCCTGTAACCCTCAAGTGGGTGTATTTTAGCCTAGGCCTTTGGCCGGGGCAGCCAAAAATTGGGAGGTTCAACAATGACCCATGCTTACAGACATGTAGTAGGGCCTGTAACCCTCAAGTGGGTGTATTTTAGCCTAGGCCTTTGGCCAGGGCAGCCAAAAATTGGGAGGTTCAACAATGACCCATGCTTACAGACATGTAGTAGGGCCTGTAAACCTCAAGTGGGTGTATTGTAGTATAGCCCTTTGGTCAGGGCAGCCAAAAATTGGGAGGCTCCTCTTTGTCCCTGGATAGAGACGTGCAGGAGGGCCTGTTAACAAGAACTGGGTGTATTGTAGTATAGCCCTTTGGTCAGGGCAGCCAAA
Organism: Allobates femoralis; assembly: GCA_033576535.1. Taxonomy (NCBI): domain Eukaryota; kingdom Metazoa; phylum Chordata; class Amphibia; order Anura; family Aromobatidae; genus Allobates; species Allobates femoralis. Next base: position 7,064,713 of record JARQOC010000007.1, on the reverse strand, counting down.
AATTGGGAGGGTCAACAATGACCCATGCATACAGACATGTAGTAGGGCCTGTAACACTCAAGTGGGTGTATTGTAGTATAGCCCTTTGGTCAGGGCAGCCAAAAATTGGGAGGCTCCTCTTTGTCCCTGGATAGAGACGTGCAGGAGGGCCTCAAAACATTTTTCACATTGAAAAGATGCGGGTATCCTGTCTTTGTAATGCCCATTCAAAAAGAATGGGCGTAAAAATTTACCACTGGGGGTATACCTGAAACAATAGCCAAACTATTGTAACGGTCATCATGGTGGCACATGAGGAGAAGGAGGAGCAGTCCAGCGATTAGCCAAGCAATAGGAAGACGACGTGGTGGATGATCCAGTAGCTGACCCAACCTGGCAGGAGTATATGCAGAGCGAGGACAGCAGTGCACAGGGTGAGGGAGGCGTAGCATCCCAACAGGCAGTACGAAGCAGGGTCGGGTACGCAGGCAGAAGGCAGGCAACCGTTCCCCGGAACAACAACACGACACAAGGTGCCTGTGCAAATGTTATGTCTTCCCGAGTCTGGCAGTATTTTAAGTTGGCTCCAGATTACTCTAAAAAGACCATTTGCAACACCTGCCATGCCAGCATCAGCAGGGGTACGAAAGGTAGCAGCCTGACCACCACCAGCATGATCAGGCACTTGTCAGCCAAGCACCCGACTTTGTGGGAAGTACAACAGAGTCGAGGAGCGGTGCTTGCTGATGTCACTGCTACATCTTCGCCTGTTGTGCGTGTGAGCCAATCCCCTGTCCATGCTGGCCGCGAACAAGCCTCTGGCCCTGCACCTGAAGTTGCCCACGCACAAATTACACCACCATCAAGCACGTCCTTGTCCCAGCGCAGCGTTCAATTATCCATTCAGCAAACATTTGAACGCAGGCGCAAATACGCTGCCAACGCCCCACATGCCACAGTCCTGAATGATCACATTTCGCGACTCATAGTGCTACAAATGTTGCCTTTCCGGCTGGTGGAGACGGAAGCATTCCGCGGCCTGATGGCGGCTGCTGTCCCATGTTACTCGGTCCCCAGCCGCCACTATTTCTCCAGATGTGCCGTCCCCGCATTGCATAACCACGTTTCCAACAGCATCACACGTGCCCTCAACAACGCTGTTTCAGCCAAAGTCCACCTAATAATAATAATAATAATACAGCTTTATTTATATAGCGCCAACATATTACGCAGCGCTTTACAATGTAGGGTTAGAGTACAGAAAATATAATACAGTAAGTAATTACAGTAGAGAACAAATACAGTAGAATAATTGGATACAAAACAATAGGCATAGAATCAATGTAAAAAAGAAAATACAAAAAATAAAGCAAGAAATGAAGGTGACCCTGCTCAAAAGAGCTTACAATCTACAACAAGATAGGGGTTGCACAAGGTACAGGGGCTTATTGCACTGATAGTCCAGGCATCTTGAGGAAATGGGGCATAGAACTAAGCTTACATGGATGGTCATTATACAATCTGTGTAGACCTTTTTGGTTTGGTGGAGTTTGTAGAAGAGTAATGTCCAGAGGGATAGCCCATTCACTATCTACAGTACAAAGGACTTCTATTAGGGAGTATGATAGGCCGCCTTAAAAAGATGCGTTTTTAGGGATCGTCTGAAGCCATGCAAGTTGTGGATAGTCCTGATTTCTTGGGGTAAAGCATTCCAGAGGTTTGGTGCAGCTCTGGAGAAGTCTTGGAGCCGGGAGTGGGAGGATCGGATTATTATAGATGTCAGTCGAAGGTCATTTGAGGAACGTAGAGCGCGAGTGGGGTGATAGACAGAGGTGAGGGAGGAGAGGTAGGGGGGTGCTGCACTGTGAAGAGCTTTGTGTGTGAGAAGAAGCAATTTGAATTTGATCCTGTAGTTTACGGGCAGCCAGTGCAATGACTGGCACAGAGCAGAGGCATCTGAGTAACGATTGGCCAGATGGGTGAACCTGGCTGCTGCATTAAGGATGGACTGGAGAGGAGAAACTCTGGTGAGGGGGAGGCCGCTTAATAGAGAATTGCAATAGTCAAGGCGGGAATGGATTAGGGCCACGGTCAGGGTTTTTGTTGTTTACAGGGTGAGAAAGGGACGGACTCTGGAGATATTCTTCAGGTGTAAGCGACATGAGCGGACGAGACATTGTGTTGGGAGGAGAAGGAGAGATCGGTGTCAAACATAACACCCAGACAACGAGCCTGCTGCCTAGGCGTTATCGTGGTGCCACAAACTGAGAGAGAGATGTCCGATTTAGGGAGGTTAGTGGATGGGGGGAGCAGAAGAAGTTCAGTTTTTGAAAGGTTTAGTTTCAAATAGAGAGTGGACATGATATTGGAAACTGCAGCTACACAGTCATTGGTGTTCTTTAATACTGCAGGGGTAAGGTCAGGGGCTGAAGTGTATAACCACAGACACGTGGACAAGTGCTTGTGGGCAAGGCCGCTACATCTCCTTGACAAAACACTGGGTTAATATTGTGGAGGCTGTGACACAGTGTGAGCGAGGGACGGAACACGTCCTTCCCACACGAAGGATAGCAGGCCCTACCTCTGTCAGGGTTTCACCGACACTCTACAGCTCCGAAATGTCATGCTCTTCAGCCTCCTCCTCCTCCTCCTGCGCATCCTCATCCACTGTACCCTCCACACCAGTCCCAAGCTGGAAGCACTGCAGCACTGCCTCTGCGAAGCGGCAACAGGCTGTGCTGAAGTTAGTGTGCATAGGTGACAAACCCCACAATGCAGAAGACGTGTGGACAGCTCTGAAACAGCAGGCAGATCACTGGCTCACACCTGTGAACCTAAAGCCAGGAAAGGTCGTGTGTGACAATGGCCGGAACTTGGTGGCAGCTTTGAGGCGAGGACAGCTGACGAATGTTCCATGCGTGGCCCATGTGCTCAACCTGGTGGTTCAGAGGTTTGTAAAGTCATACCCAGAGGTGTTTGACCTGCTGGTAAAAGTTTGCCGTCTGTCTGCACATTTTCGCAAGTCACCTGCTGCTTCAGCCGGCCTTGGCGGATTTCAGCGCCGTTAGCGTCTTACGGCCCACAGACTGGTGTGTGATGTCCCCACGCGTTGGAATTCAACTCTGCACATGTTGGTCAGGATATGTGAGCAGAAGAGGGCAGTTGTGGACTACCTGCATCACCTAAGCCGTCGGGAAATGGTTCAAACTCCACACATAACACCTGAGGAGTGGAGATGGATGTCCGACCTATCTACCGTACTCCAAAACTTTGAGGACTCCACCAAGATGGTGAGCGGCGAGGACGCCATTATTAGCGTCACCATACCACTACTCTGCCTTCTAAAACGGTCTCTGCTGAAAAACAAAGAGGATGCATTGCAGGCCGAGCGCGATGACTTGGAGCAAGAAACAGTAGTGGGTGTGGGTGAAAACACACAGTCCAGCCTCATCTCATCACAACGTGCAGTGGAGGACTATGACGAGGAGGAGGAGGATGAAGACATGGAGCAACTCTCTGGCCAAATTGAGGATATGACATGCACACCAGTCATACCTTCGATTCAGCGTGGCTGGCCAGAGGACAGGGGAGATGAGGAGGAGGAGGAGGACAGCATGTTCAGTCATCGTGTTGGTCTGGATACTGAAGTGATGGCTGTTAAGAGTCTGGCGCACATGGCTGACTTTATGGTAAGCTGCCTGGCTCCTGACCCTCGCGTTCAGAACATCTTGACCGACAATCTGTACTGGTTGGCAACACTGTTAGACCCACGCTACAAGGAGAACTTTATGTCTGTCATTCATGAGGCGGAGAGGTCAGCCAAAATGCAGCAGTTCCAGAAGGCCATAGTCACGGAAGTAGGCAAATCATTCCCCTCACAAAACGCTAGCGGCATAGGTCAGGAATCGGTGGACAACCAAGGCGTACGGCCGAGAGGGGCACAAGTCCAATCCGCCAAAGGTAGGGGAACAGTCTTTACGAGGTGGGACAGTTTTCTCAGCCCCTCACGTGCCACAGCCTCTGAGGTGCGGGGTAGTGCCACAAGAAATACTAAGTTTGGCCAGATGCTGAAGAAGTACCTTGCAGATCGAACAACTGTAGTGCGAGATTCCTCTGTGCCTTACAATTATTGGGTCTCCAAGCTGGACACGTGGCATGAATTGGCTCTCTACGCCTTGGAAGTCCTGGCCTGCACTGCCGCTAGCGTTTTGTCAGAGCGTGTTTTCAGTGCCGCAGGTGGAATCATTACTGATAAACGCACTCGCCTCTCAACTGAAAATGCTGACAGGCTGACTCAGATCAAGATGAACAAGGGTTGGATTGGGCCAGACTTCACTACACCACCAGCAAATGAGAGCAGAATTTAAATTTTGTAATGGGATTTTGCCATGTACCTCCACTGACCCATGGGTACACACTTCTGGACTTCCGAGTGTCCAAGTGTGGGATCAGTAATGTCCGTGGACGTGTACTCGGCCTGTTGGTAGGAAGGAGGATCAGGTTGGGAAATGTGCGGTGCAGTATCACGGCTACTGACAGTTGACCGTGTGGAAGACAGGGTGTTTGTGGAGGTGCCCATCTGACTTGAAGCATTATCCGCTATCCAAGTAACAACCTGTTGACACTGGTCTTGGTTCAACAGTGGTGTACTGCTGCGGGCCCCAAGAATTTGGGACAGGACGTACGAGCGAGGAGATGTGGCCCTTTGTTGTTGCGAAATTAGTGCTTGCACACGACCTCGGCCTCTGCCTGCACCACCATCACGTCCACTTCCTTGTTCCTTGCCAATGCCCTTGCCAACGCCTTTGCACATTTTGCCTGTATACAGCGACAACTGTCTGGTGACTGTTGAGGTCACAGGAGATTAGGATTTTAGTTCCCTAACCTGTATAAAGGTATGATGTACACCAGTGTGGTGACTGTTGAGATGACAAGAGTTAGGATTTTAGTTCCCTAACCTGTAAAAAGGTATGACGTACAACAGTGTGGTGACTGTTGAGATGACAAGAGTTAGGATTTTAGTTCCCTAACCTCTTTAAAGGTATGACGTACAACAGTGTGGTGACTGTTGAGATGACAAGAGTTAGGATTTTAGTTCCTTAACCTGTAAAAAGGTATGACGTATAACAGTGTGGTGACTGTTGAGATGACAAGAGTTAGGATTTTAGTTCCCTAACCTGTATAAAGGTATGACGTACAACAGTGTGGTGACTGTTGAGATGACAAGAGTTAGGATTTTAGTTCCCTAACCTGTAAAAAGGTATGACGTACAACAGTGTGGTGACTGTTGAGATGACAAGAGTTAGGATTTTAGTTCCCTAACCTGTAAAAAGGTATGACGTACAACAGTGTGGTGACTGCTGAGATGACAAGAGTTAGGATTTTAGTTCCCTAACCTGTAAAAAGGTATGACGTACAACAGTGTGGTTACTGTTGAGATGACAAGAGTTAGGATTTTAGTTCCCTAACCTCTTTGAAGGTATGACGTACAACAGTGTGGTGACTGTTGAGATGACAAGAGTTAGGATTTTAGTTCCCTAACCTCTTTCAAGGTATGACGTACAACAGTGTGGTGACTGTTGAGATGGCAACAGTTAGGATTTTAGTTCCCTAACCTGTAAAAAGGTATGACGTACAACAGTGTGGTGACTGTTGAGATGACAAGAGTTAGGATTTTAGTTCCCTAACCTCTTTCAAGGTATGACGTACAACAGTGTGGTGACTGTTGAGATGACAAGAGTTAGGATTTTAGTTCCCTAACCTCTTTAAAGGTATGACGTACAACAGTGTGGTGACTGTTGAGATGGCAACAGTTAGGATTTTAGTTCCCTAACCTGTAAAAAGGTATGACGTACAACAGTGTGGTGACTGTTGAGATGACAAGAGTTAGGATTTTAGTTCCCTAACCTGTATTAAGGTAGTACGTACACCTGTCTGGTGACTGTAATGGTTTCAGGAGACGATTTTAGTCCCTAACCTGTATTAAGGTAGTATGTACACCTGTCTGGTGTCTGTTGAGATGACAAGAGTTAGGATTTTAGTTCCCTAACCTGTATTAAGGTAGTACGTACACCTGTCTGGTGACTGTAATGGTTTCAGGAGACGATTTTTGTCGCTAACCTGTATTAAGGTAGTACGTACACCTGTCTGGTGTCTGTTGAGATGACAAGAGTTAGGATTTTAGTTCCCTAACCTGTAAAAAGGTATGACGTACAACAGTGTGGTGACTGTTGAGATGACAAGAGTTAGGATTTTAGTTCCCTAACCTGTAAAAAGGTATGACGTACAACAGTGTGGTGACTGCTGAGATGACAAGAGTTAGGATTTTAGTTCCCTAACCTGTAAAAAGGTATGACGTACAACAGTGTGGTTACTGTTGCGATGACAAGAGTTAGGATTTTAGTTCCCTAACCTCTTTGAAGGTATGACGTACAACAGTGTGGTGACTGTTGAGATGACAAGAGTTAGGATTTTAGTTCCCTAACCTCTTTCAAGGTATGACGTACAACAGTGTGGTGACTGTTGAGATGGCAACAGTTAGGATTTTAGTTCCCTAACCTGTAAAAAGGTATGACGTACAACAGTGTGGTGACTGTTGAGATGACAAGAGTTAGGATTTTAGTTCCCTAACCTCTTTCAAGGTATGACGTACAACAGTGTGGTGACTGTTGAGATGACAAGAGTTAGGATTTTAGTTCCCTAACCTCTTTAAAGGTATGACGTACAACAGTGTGGTGACTGTTGAGATGGCAACAGTTAGGATTTTAGTTCCCTAACCTGTAAAAAGGTATGACGTACAACAGTGTGGTGACTGTTGAGATGACAAGAGTTAGGATTTTAGTTCCCTAACCTGTAAAAAGGTATGACGTACAACAGTGTGGTGACTGTTGAGATGACAAGAGTTAGGATTTTAGTTCCCTAACCTGTATTAAGGTAGTACGTACACCTGTCTGGTGACTGTAATGGTTTCAGGAGACGATTTTAGTCCCTAACCTGTATTAAGGTAGTATGTACACCTGTCTGGTGTCTGTTGAGATGACAAGAGTTAGGATTTTAGTTCCCTAACCTGTATTAAGGTAGTACGTACACCTGTCTGGTGACTGTAATGGTTTCAGGAGACGATTTTTGTCGCTAACCTGTATTAAGGTAGTACGTACACCTGTCTGGTGTCTGTTGAGATGACAAGAGTTAGGATTTTAGTTCCCTAACCTGTAAAAAGGTAGTACGTACACCTGTCTGGTGACTGTAATGGTTTCAGGAGACGATTTTAGTCCCTAACCTGTATTAAGGTAGTACGTACACCTGTCTGGTGACTGTTGAGATGACAAGAGTTAGGATTTTAGTTCCCTAACCTGTATTAAGGTAGTACGTACACCTGTCTGGTGACTGTAATGGTTTCAGGAGACGATTTTAGTCCCTAACCTGTATTAAGGTAGTACGTACACCTGTCTGGTGACTGTTGAGATGACAAGAGTTAGGATTTTAGTTCCCTAACCTGTGTTAAGGTAGTACGTACACCAGTCTGGTGACTGTAATGATTTCAGGAGACGATTTTAGTCCCTAACCTGTATTAAGGTAGTAAGTACAAGAGTGTGGTGACTCTAATGGTCACAGAAAAGCTTGGATTCCAATCTGTATCACCCTGCCTATATCCTCCTAGATTAGTCCTGAGAAGGACTGTTCTGGTCACTGGAAAGCTTGGACTCCGATCTGGATCACCCTGCCTATATCCTCCTAGATTAGTCCTGAGAAGGACTGTTGTGGTCAGCAGCAGCAGTTTGCAGCCCTGCTCCGGATCTACCTGTAAGGGCCGCAAATCTGTCCCTAAGCAGCAGCAGACACTCTCCCTACACTCACTGTCTGGAAGGCTGTGTGCCGAGCACAGCGCGTCGGGAGTTATAAAGGCTCGGTGACGCTGTGCAGGCCGGCCAATCACTGCTATGCCACAACTAACAGGGCTGTGGCATTGCAGTGGTCTGCCAGCCAATCCCTGCACGTGGGCTGGCTCTCAAAAGAGCGCCAACATGCAGAGATGACGACCACGAGCACAGCACGAGTATCGCGAGATTACTCGGTGCTCGGCGAGTCGCCCGAGTACAGTGATACTCGTGCGAGTACCGAGTAGTGGCGAGCATGCTCGCTCATCACTAACGTCTATACGTCGAAACATGTTGTGGTCTGGAGCTTTTTATGAATAAAGTTACGGAGATAAAAATTAAAGTATCCTGTCTCATACCTGCGCTCTACCTTGGAACCGCATATTCTATTTGAATTCTATTAATCTAATTCCATTGTGGAAAGCGGTGACAGAGCTGCAGGAGGGATAGGGTTAATGGATCAACCTGGTGTTTCATGACCTAACCCTGGAGAGAGAGTGTGGACAGCACGAGGCCAGGAGCAGAGGTGATTGAGGACACAGGAGCACTACAGATCCAAGGCTGGCAGCCTGAGCCACAAAACTACGTTCACAATCTGGTTGTGCGGATCGGGCACAACCTTTAAAGGTTAGTTTGCTTATAATACGACCGCTTTAAAGACAGGAGAGGTCCACAGGTGGCGCAACACTATTTTTTCTTTTTATCTTTATGCTGATGACACACAACTATACACTTCAGCCCCTGACCTTACTCCCGCTCTAATGAAGAACACCAATGACTGTCTAACCGCAGTTTCCAATATCATGTCCGCTCTCTATCTGAAACTCAACCTTTCAAAAACTGAACTTCTTCTGCTCCCACCCTCTGACAACCTCCCCAAACCTGACATCTCTCTCTCGGATAACGCCTAGTCAGCAGGCTCGCTGTCTCGGTGTTTTCATGGACACTGATCTCTCCTTCACCCCATATATACAATCTCTCACCCGCTCCTGTCGCTTGCACCTGAAAAATATCTCCAGAATTCGCCCTTTCCTCCCCATGGAAACAACTAAAACCCTCACCGTGGCCCTGATTCATTCCTGCCTTGACTACTGTAATTCTTTATTAGCTGGCCTCCCCCACAGTAAGCTTTCCCCTCTCCAGTCTATCCTCAATGCAGCAGCCATGATCACCTATTTAGCAAACCGTTACTCAGATATTTCTGCTCTGTGCCAGTCACTACATTGGCCACCCGTACACTATAGAATCCAATTCAAATTGCTCGTTGTCACCCACAAAGCTATTCATGGTGCGGCACCTCCTTACCTCTCCACCCTCATCTCTGTCTACCACCCCACCCGTCCCCTTCGCTCTGAATGTGACCTCAGACTAACATCGGCATTAATCCGAACCTCCCATTCCCGACTCCAAGACTTCTCGCGAGCTGCACCAAACCTCTGGAATGCTCTACCCCAAGAAATTAGGACCATCCACAACTTGCATAGCTTCAGATGCTCCCTAAAAACACACCTCTTCAGGGTGGCCTATCATTCTCCCTAACAGTAGTCATTTAGACATAAGATATTCATTGTTATAAGCCCCTGTACTTTGTGTTCCCATCCCATCTTAGATTATAAGCTCCTTCGAGCAGGGTCACCTTTATTTTTTGCCTTTTTATTGTATTTCCTAAGTTGATTCTATGTTTATTGTATGTAACTACTGTTCTGCATTACCTTTCTGTACCGTATATTTTTCTTATATGTACTGTTGTACTGTAAAGCGCTGCGGAATATGTTGGCGCTATACAAATAAAGTTTTATTATTATTATGGATATAGCAGTGCTGGCATGCTGTGTGCTACATAACGTCCTGCCTCGTAGGGATACTGCATCCTACACACCGACAAGTTATGTGGGTTCAGTGGACTCCACAACAGGGAAAGTCCGTCCCGGGGCGTGGCGTGTGTAATGTACAATAATTAGATCTGTCTCTTTAAGAAAACTAGGTCTGGTGTATCATAGGTAATGATAAGAAGGGGGTGGGAAGTTAAGTTTCAGTTTCAGTTTGGAGCATGCTGAGGAAATACTGTTATGTTATATGATGGAGAAAGATGGAGAAAGATGGTGGAATAAAGTACAGTTAAAGTTTACCCTTGTGAATTCCTCATATCGTGTGGACATTACAACTGGTGAAGAGGATGGGATATAACCACTGGCTGCTGTGAGTACTGATCCCTGTTTACTACTTCACAAACCAGCATCACTGAGAGACTCTGTCATGGCTGAATACTTACACACCTTCCCACAGTTTGATATGACTGATGCTATTAATCTCTCCCATAACTGTAGAAAATGGCTAAACAGATTTGAGAACTTTCTAGAAGCCGTGGACATAAAAGAGGAGAAAAGAAAGAAAGCCGTGCTCCTACATTGTGCGGGCTCATGAATTTATGATGTATACAGCACGTTACCTGCAGCCGAGACAGACATATACAGCAATTGCAGCAAAGCTCTCACTGACTACTTCAACCCCAAACAAAATATCAGATATGAAAGATACAAGTTAAGAATTGCTAAGCAGCTTCCGGAAGAATCCATAGACACCTATGTCACCCGGCTAAGAAAGCTGGCACATGGATGTGCATTCACTGATAGAATTTCATCATCTACATCTGAAGTAATGGTCACCTGCTCATCCAATAACATAAGGCGTAAAGCTCTACAGCAAGATCTCTCTCTACATGAGTTACTCAAAATGGCCCATGCTATAGAAACAGCAGATCATCGGGCTACTGCAATGGAGAGTGGGGATAATTTACATGTGCATAATCTCAAGCATAAGAATGCAGAAGACAAGTAAACCGCGAAACAGAGAAAATGCTATAGATGTGGACAGGATTTCCCTCACCACTTGAACAACTGTCCAGCTCTAGGACAGACATGCAGTAAATGTGGAAAAGGGAATCATTTTGCAGCTGTCTGCAGGTCAGCACAATACAAGTCTTCTCTGCCTCTAACAAAGCCCGCAAGTATAAAAATGGTAAATCGGGACATAGAAGAAATGTCTGGGGCGGAAAATTATGTGTTCACCACTTCTGCCACTGGCTCAGTACAATCTCCCTGCATCAGACTCCCAATCTGTAACACCAATATCACCTTTACAATAGATACGGGTGCTTCAGTGGATATTATAGACAGCACTGCATATGAACAATTGAAAAATAAGCCAGTTTTACAGCAAGTGAATACTAAAATCTTTCCATATGGATCTACAACACCTCTAGCTACAAGAGGACAATTTGACATGGAAATCAGATATAAACAAAACAGGCAGAAAACCACTTTTCACACATTTCAAGGATCAGGGAGGCTGTCTTCTCAGCTATCACACTGCATTGAAGCCAGGTCTCTTCCAGATCATGCCATAACTGACCCAGCAGATATGGATGTATAGGCCATGGTAAACAGTTTTCCCTCCTTATTTAGTGGTTTGAGGAAATTAGAGGACTCTCAAGTACATCTTCAATGACAGTGTTTGTTCGGTAGCCCAACCACATAGACGCATTCCTTTTCACCTGAGAAAGAAGGTTGAAAACGAACTTCAATTCCTCATGGATGAGGACGTCATTGAAACTGTTACTGGTCCCACTCCATGGGTCTCTCCACATGTGGTAGTTCTAAAACCAAAGACTCCTGAGCAGGTGAGACTTTGTGTTGACATGCGCCTACTCAACACCGCTATCCAGAGAGAAAGAGATATCTCCCCCACGATTGATGACATCATTCATTTATTAAATGGAGCAACCGTCTTTTCAAAGCTGGACCTCAATAAAGGCTATCACCAATTAGAACTGAGTCCAGAATCCAGATACTTATTATTATTATTTATTTATATAGAGCCATTGGTTCCATGGCGCTTTACATGTGTAAGGGCAGAACAAGGACAAGAACATAACTAATGACGAATAAATCATACAGGTACATTAAGGCAGAGATCCTGTCCACAAGGCCTCACAGACTATAGGGGATGGGTGGGAGACAGTAGGAGGGGGAGAGGTGAGATAGTGCAGCAGATTAGGTCTCAGCGTGGGTTATAGGCTTGAAGAAAGAGGTGGGTCTTCAGGTTTTTCTTGAAGACTCCCAGGGTAGGGGAGTGTCTGATGTGGTGTGGAAGAGAGTTCCAGAGTATGGCGGATGCACGAGAGAAGTCTAGTATGCGGTTGTGGGAGGTGGAGATGCGGGGGGAGAAGAGAAGGAGTTCTTGAGAGGAGCGCAGGTTGCGTGAGGGGTGGTATCGGGAGACCAAGTCGGAGATGTATGAAGGGGACAGGTTGTGGATGGCCTTGTATGTCAGGGTTAGGGTTTTGAACTTAGATCTCTGGGACGTAGGGAGCCAGTGGAGGGCTTGGCAGAGGGGGGAGACAGGGGAGTAACCGGGAGACAGGTGGATGAGTTGGGCAGCAGAATTGAGGATGGTTCGGAGGGGTGCAAGGGAGGAAGCCGGGAGGCCGGTGAACAGGAGGTTGTAGTAGTCGAGGCGGGAGATAATGAGGGCGTGGAGAAGCATTTTGACAGTGTCATGGTCAAGGAAGGAGCGGATCCGTGAGATGTTTTTAAGCTGGAGGTGGCAAGGGCCTGTATGTGTGGCTTGAAGGAGAGGGCAGAGTCAAGGATTACCCCGAGACACTTGGCGTGGGGGACGGGTGAGAGTGTGCAGTCGTTGACCGTGATGGTTAGATCGGGTAGGGGGGGAGAGCGACTTGGGGGGAAGACGATGAACTCTGTTTTATCCATGTTGAGTTTGAGGAAATGAGCGGAGAAGAAGGATGAGATGGCGGACAGGCAGTGTGGGATTTTGGATAGCAGGGAGGTGATGTCAGGGCCGGAGAGGTAGAGCTAGGTGTCGTTGGCGTAGAGGTGGTATTGGAGGCCGTGGGATTCGATGAGTTGGTCTAGGCCGAGGGTGTAGATGGAGAAGAGTAAGGGTCCTAGGACTGAGCCTTGGGGAACTCCAACAGATAGGGGGTAGGGTGAGGAGGAGGTGTCGGAGTGGGTGACGCTGAAGGTCCGGTCTGTTAGATACGAGGAAATCCAGGAGAGGGCTAGGTGAGTGATGCCAAGGGATTCTAGAATTTAAAGCAGGAGGGGGTGGTCGACTGTGTCGAAGGCAGCAGAGAGGTTGAGGAGGAGAAGGATGGATTAGTGACGCTTGCTCTTGGCGGTCAGTAGGTCGTTGGTGTCTGTGGTTAGGGCTGTTTCGGTGGAGTGGTGGGCTCGGAAACCGGATTGCAAGTGGTCAAAGAGGGAGCACGAGGAGAGATGGGAGGACAGTTCGGAGTAGAC